>OZ038423.1:48809253-49409253 GCA_964036155.1 Diploscapter coronatus | reverse complement strand
AAGAATTTAGATCTTTCTGATGCATTCTAGATTAACAATTCAAAGGGATTTGTTCTAATAGGTCGGATTAAGGATTAGAGAGTTCATATTTTGGGTCATTCAGAATAATTTCTTGCGATGATTTCCCATATTCTTCAGTCGATGGATAGATTAGAATGTTTTTATTTTCGAGAAAAATTGAGATAATTGTACGATGATTCTGAAGCTTCACCTACGAGAGAACAAGTTCGGTAAGTACGACGATCTCAAAACAATAGTCGATAACTTCTTCGCGTCAGTCTCCCAAATTCTAAGCGAAAAGCATCAATGATCTGCTCAATAGATTGGGCGAAGGTTATGGGTCTCAATGATGAATATATAGTTTGATTCTTGAGTTTTAAATAAAGCTATGAATAAATTAAAATTTATTTTTTTTTTGTGAAAGATTTTCTTAACAGTCTATTAATAAATTTGGCAGAGATTATGAAGATCCATTTTTCAGTAAAGTTAATTTGAAGAATTGCAGCAAGCAGAACTGGAAATTATTCGTCAGAGACGAATTGTCTGTTGTACAACTTCTTCTTCTGCAATGGAAATACTCGGAGAGTTTAAGCCCGTAGCCATTATCGTGGACGAGGCAGGTCAGGGATCCATCTCCAATATTCTGGTCCCGGTTATGACTGGAGCGAACCAGCTCATCTTGGTGGGGGACACCGCGCAATTGCCGCCTCTCGTAACTTCACCGAAAGTATGTTTAGATCTTATACACATTTCTTATTCCATTTTATTAATTTCAGGCACTATCTGCGGGTCTCGGAGTGTCTTTAATGGAACGTCTAGGTGAATTCGGACTGCCTAAGGAAATGCTCCGCGTTCAACATAGAATGGTCCCTTCACTCTCGGCATTCCCCAACGAGCAATTCTATGGTGGCCTTCTTCTAGACGGAGAAAATACAGGTATTGTGGTGGTTGTACACATTCGCAAATATTTATTAGCTCACAGCTCAATAATAAGAACTAACGATAATTAGCAATCAATAATACTAAGGAACGCAAAAGACTGAGAGTCGCATCTTATATAGGGGCTTGAATTCGGCAATAATATAATACAGTGCCGCTCAAAAGTCTTGGAAGTTTCACATAAGTCGTGATAAAAGAATTTTCTTTGATATAACAACACTTAAAACGATAAAATATGATGAATAATATTACGAAAAACTCACCCATTCATTTTTTCACGTTACTTGTCAAAAAATCTTGCAATTCACTAAACATATCAAAATAATACAAATATATCATTTTCACAAAACAAAAAGCAAAAATCGCCATTTTGCAAAAAAAAACTTCCAACATTTTTGAGCGGCACTGTAGGGCAAATATCGAAATTACTTGGAGTTATACTGTTTGTCGGGAATGTTTAATTGTTAAGTTCAATGAATCATATATAAGAAATGTTTTTAAAAATGGAAAAAGTCGCAAAGATGGTTGCGACAGGTGGTATATACTTATGAAAGCTTCTTTAAAAACGCCATAAATATCACCTGATATTTAAACGATCTGATCTTCAAAATATTCAAATTTTAAATTTCAGAAAAACTCGTCTCCTATTCATCGAAATGGAAATGGATTGATGTCAGCAATCCCAAGGCTTTCCTGTCATCTTTCTACGAAGAAACTAAAGTTGGACGATCAATTGGAAATGACGGACAAGCCAAGGAGGCCATCGTCTTGGCCAAGAAACTCATCATGTAAGCAATAATTTCATGAGAATTGTTATTCACATCTAAGTTCTTGAATTTCAGATCAGGCATCGATCCATCAGATATCGCAATTCTGAGTTTCTACGATGGACAACGTCGAATCATTTCCCGCTTGATTCGTGACTCCACTTACTCTACCAGGGACAAGAAGCTCTGCGAGATCGAAGTCAGCACAGTCGATAGTTTCCAAGTAGTGCATTTATTCATTTGATTATGATGTTATTATGTTATTGCGATTTCAGGGACGCGAGAACAAGTACATTATTGTGTGTACGGTTCGTTGTAACGAACGCAACAAACTCGGGTTCATTTCCGATCGCCGACGGATCAACTTGGCTCTGACACGTCCACAAGCAGGACTGTTCATCCTTGGCAATTACGAGGTATGAAGGATTTTAGTAATGAACTTTAATAAATTTTCAGCTTCTTTCTGTCGATAAGACTTGGAACGCCTTGCTCAATTGCTACGTGAACGAGGGAGTACTCATGGAAGGGGATTTAGACAGCATGAAGTCTATCAAACCCAAGCTCAGAACTCCACTAAGCAGTCTGCCACCTGATGATGTAAGCCAAAATGTTTGAATGGTATGCGTAAACTTTCCTTCTAAACGCTATAGCTCGCCTTTTTCCATGCTTTTGGAAAGAAAATTTAAACTTCAGAATTTTGGAAGGGAAGTTCACGCAGCATTTGAGATGAAACATAAAATGAATATTTCAGGAGAACGTGGACGAAGATCAGGAAGAGTGCACAAACAATTTCGCTCTCTGGTTCACGATCTATTACCGTTCACGCCACCCCTTCCAGTGCAAGGTATTTATTTCTATTTTTTACTTAATGATGCAACTCTTCAGGCCTGCAATACCCCTGCCTCCAGCTATGCTCAAGCAATTGAGCATTTGCGTTCTCACGGACATCGAACGAAGGCTGCAAAAGTCATTTCAGAGACAAAATAAATATCGTGTTTAATTGCTATCAAGGTCGTTCAGAATTTTTTTTTTAATTCGGAAAACAATTTCTGGACGGCTGATTGCTATTATTGCTAATTTGTCATTTGCTTATTTTTTTACTGATTATACTTTTGGTTTTTATTCTCAATATAGTTTTTTAAATCGAAAATATAAGGGATGTGTTTTGGACAATTTGCATGGTTTGAAACCATGAAAATATCTACATTGATTTGATATCGCTTACAAAAATTTAATTTCTTTATTTTTAGTGATCAACAGTTCAAGCAATAAAAACGCCCTTTTTCTGAAGCCGCTTAGTTATCAATCATCGACTACTAACCGACTTTTTTAAAATTCAATCCGAGAAACAGACAGACCAGTCCCTGCTCTAAAAGGTAAATTTGATTCTATTAAAAGAAACGTACAAACAATGAAATATCCATTAATTTGATATCGCTTACAAAAATTTAATTTCTTTATTTTTAGTGATCAACAGTTCAAGCAATAAAAACGCCCTTTCTGAAGCCGCTTAGTTATCAATCATCGACTACTAACCGACTTTTTTAAATTCAATCCGAGAAACAGACAGACCAGTCCCTGCTCTAAAAGGTAAATTTGATTCTATTTGTGGTGGTCGTACAAGTTCGCAAATATTTATTAGCTTAGAGTCCAGTAACAATAACGATAATTAGCAATCAATAATAAGGAATGTAGAAAGTTGAGGTGCACATCTTATACAGTAGAAGCTTGGAAGTAGGGATATTTCGGGAACATTTGGCAATAGCGCATCTCCTAAGATAGATATAGTTTTAAAGAGTGCGTAATAAAAATGATTGTCGCGATTTTCGAATTTTTAAATGTGTGATTTAGGCATGAAAGATAAGTCAAAATTGTCTCGAATTTTGTAATTTTTGTATCTACGATTATTCCTTCGAATTCCAATTTTTCCTTCCAGAATTCTCAATTCTCAATTTGACTAAAAATTTCATGGCTTTCTGCTTTGAACATTAGATTGTGTCAAAACAAATTTAAATGAATTTTGCTCGAAAATTGATTGATAATTGGTTACCCAAGCTATTAGATGAACTTCGAACATGACAAATTTCGGCTTATAAAAGTGAGAAATAGTAAGTAGTAGTAACCTAGCTTTGAACTCGCGAAATTTTATTGTTTTTGCGCACTAGTTAACTAGTAGATAGTTGACGGATTAGATGCTTAGTATGATAATTAACTTTAACTCTTTAACTTAACTTAAATCAATTTCCTATCAGTCGTATATAAAAAGGCGTTTCATTCCCCCACTAGGTATTACTCCGGTAATAGTTCGTTTTAACGAATTATTTCATCAATTTAAAAGCTAAAATAGCTTAAATTTCTACTCAAAAACATTCATCCCAATCTAAGAAAAATCTTGGCTCACCCAGACCGCCCTCCTTCTCATAATTGAATTCAAGCGTTAACATTTGAAGCGATTTCGCTGATTTTTATCAATTTTGTCGGCATTATTATTCTTATCCAATACAGTAATTTTAGTATCACCATCAAAAGTTACTAGTGTCATTTATTAGCAAACCTTTTTGTTATCAGACTTCGTTTATTCTTAATTTAGTGAAGCAATAGATGGGAACTCAGTTAAACTTACTTTTCCTTTAGTCTAGTTCAATCCTATTTTTCATATTCTATTTGATAAGTGATTTGTTCAAGCGGAATTGGTCGACAACTTTCATTTCGTTTGTTTAGCATAAAATATGGTGATCCTATATAAATTAATGATCTCACAATGGAGATGTAGACCAAAGTCACACCAACTATCACATAAATCCTCCAATATTTTAAGTAGTAAGATTCGAATAAACTATCTAAATAATTTATGATTTCATGAGGAATCATTGAGTTTTATTCATTTTAGAGCTGATTTCATTGGTAATTACACCGTCCTTCAAGTACCAAATTTTATCATTATAAACCTTAATTTTGATAGGAGTATAACCTTTAAAGTCAGTAAATTCAATCAAGTTATTGCTAATTCCTTTACAAAAAGTAACTTCAATCGCACTATTATTTATAAGTTTAACATCAATTGCACTATGATTTAAAGCTTTTTAGACAAATTTTGGAAAGTTGAAGTGTTATTTTGGAGAATTATTAGTGCAAATAATTGTTTGCGATTCGATAGACTTGATTAAAGCCAAAAAGAGTAAGAGGTAACAGATCGGATCACGAGTCATTCCGTTTATTTATTAGCGATTAATTCCATTAATTATTTTTCACGCTTACCTTCAATCCATCCCCATTAATTTCTACTATACTATCGCTCAAAATTAAACAATAACACTTTGTATCAGCCGGAATGCTTTTCGAAAATGTTGCCTTGATCGTGATATTTGGTCTAGAGTTTTTTATTCTTTCATTTTGTTTTAAAACATCAATCACAAACAGGATAGTAATGGTGATAAATGTCTTCATCACTAAAAACGCATTCTTTAATCGTTTGGTAGTAACTATTTTGGAACTCTTTAGCAAAATTGTATTGTTGTACTGCATTATAGTTATTCAAATTGCATCTTAAACATTCATACGGATATCTTCTGAATTCAATTCCACAAAGATTGTCTCTAAATAACAGTGATCAAATCTCGCTGCATTAGTATAAGTACCCTCTCGATGACTTTGAAATCTAATTACAAAATACTTGATTTTTTCGTATTTAGCTCCTAACTTCCAAGTGAAATCTCTAGATGACAACGGCACATTATCGTCTTCCAATTGTCTTGAAATGGATGGCAAACTGAATGTTTTCTTTGAATCAAACATATTCATCAGATTGTTTTGCATTTCCAAACTAGGCATTATTCTCGGAACCAACCAATTCAATTTCTTAATAGTGAACTTTGCTTCAAATTTAGTTGGATCATTTGTATAAACTATTCCTATTGTTAGAATTTCCATACAGTGATAGTGAGTGTTTCACTCCATAAATTATTTTGTTATAGCATTCGGCAAATCTAAAGATACGATTCAACGGAATGCAAAATGATAATTTTCCACCTCTTATTTCAGTATATTTCTCAATTTTTCTATCCAGCGATATTGAACTTTCTAAAATCCATCCGAATGTATCTTGTTTGTTTAAACTCGAAGAATAACTCAAAATTTCTTTCATTAAACTTGCTCTTCCAGGATCCCTAATGTTTTCAATTTTACTACCATTCAAGCTATAAATTGCTCTATCAAATAGAAACATTGGAGTGTTATTAGTTAATGTAACTTTGTCTTCTTTTGTAAGTTTAGAATCATTCGGTTTGGTTAGCAATCCTTCTAAATATAAGTAACTTTTGCTAGGCAATAGATATTGGTCGCAGGTTTCAATCACAAAATTAATTTCGCCGTTCTCATTTAAATTGGATCCACTTGTTGGGAATATGTTTATTAAATTCTCTTTTTGAATAGAATTATTAAAGACAGGTTTTTGATCGATTGTTAAAATATTGTCAATCACTTTCATTTTTTTTATTTTGAAAACTAAATAAACCTCGCTTATTTATAAGATAAAATATTCATCATATTCTTTTAAATCTGGAGATTATAGTTAACTAACTCCTCTTCATAGTATCTACCTTTAATTATATGATTATCACTATCTTTTACTTGATAAGTAACTGGACTAGATTTATAAACTCTATTAATCGTACAAACTTTGCCACTAAAGTTTTGCTCATAACCTTTATCAAATACATTTTATTGATTTTAACTCTAACACTATCTCCAATTTTATATTTAACCTTTCTAATTTTAACATTTTCACCTTCTGGAAACAAATTAGCATAAGCTAATTCAATATTCTTTTTAATTGCATCAACTGGAGTCATTTTGATTGATGAATGATAAGAATTGTTGTAATTTATCATCAAATTCGGTAAAATTGAAATCCAATTATTGTTATCATTTTTTCGTTAAAACTTTTTCAATTTTCTCCTCAATTGTGCGACTAAATCTTCCGGCAATACATGCTTTAATATCTCTATTTTGAGTACTAAACTTATTAATGCTATTTTCCCCACTAAATTTACCCATAAATTCTTTTCCTTTATCAACTTGCAACCTTTTTGGTTTCCTTCCACTTTCTTTAAATAGTTGTTTAAATGACTCTACAATTTCTTCAGGTTTCTTATTTTTTAGTGGAAAAGTCTATGAATACTTACTAAAACAGTCAATGACGCTCAAAAAGTACTTATGACCTTTGTTTCCTCTTAAATATTTGACCATAAGTGCTAAATCAGCTTGCCATTGTTGATCTGGATAATGAACATAAACTCTCTTTTAAAATTCTTTTCAACTGGCTTCTGTTTTGTGTAAGTGTCTTGTTGATGTAAAAATTCTTCTATTTCCTTTCTAGTCGTACCAGTTTTGCGCTGTAAATCGTTTATTCCTGAAAATCCTTGTTTCTTATCATAATAGATCTCTTTCAATTTAGCACAATTTTTAACAAATTGGCTCTAATAAATAAGCAACACTTATCTAGTTTTTTCAACTATAAATAAGAATGAATTTTTTAGATTTATCAATCGATAATTTTGATTTAAAAAGAAACAACAATGAACTGCTTCCAAACTTAATTAGAGATTGTATTATTGGAAAGTCAGGCTGTAGTAAAACGAATCTATTAATGAATTTATTACTACAAGATTATTTAGATTACAATAACTTGTACATCTTTTCTAAAAGTTTGCACCAACCACTTTACCAAATGTTGATTAGAGGACTTGAAAATGGGTTGATCAAAAAGATTTTAGAATGTATTTTAAAAAGAGGGTTTACAATTGCTCGGAAAACAAATGATATTGCAAACTATAGGCAATTGGGGATTCTGATGAAATTCCTGATCCTAAATGTATAAATCCTAACTTGAAGAATTTAATAATTTTTGATGACATTATTGACGAGAAAAGTCAAAGTAAAGGTGAAAGTTATTATACGAGAGGAAGACAATAAAATTGACCGCTTTTACATAGTCACAATTATATCAAACTTCCAAAAAATACAATAAGAGAAAATGCCAATTTTTTAATTTTATTCCCGCATAATCAACAAAATTTTAACTATTTTTTAGAGATCGTTGTTCGGATTCAATTTCGAAAAACATTTATTTTTTAATGTAAAAGCGCATGGAATGAACATTATGGTTTTGTGACTACCGATAAAACAAGTAAAAAGAATTATGGAAGATTTAGGAACCAATTAAAATACTTTTATATAATGTGATTGTTAGTCAAAGAAGCCTCTTAACCACGTCAAGGTAATCACAAAAGAGTGTTTTTGTCGATTTTTTGACAAAGGATTCCAACCAAAAATATAATTGTAGAGTAATATAATATAAATATGCCGAATTAGTTGTTTTTGAAGACAGCTGATTTTCTTTCGAGTTGGTAGCGACGCTCTTGTTCCTTTTCATGCAACTTAACCAAGCGCTTCTTTTTTCTCATTGATAGATTTCTTATTCTAAAAGATGATACATATTAAAATTATTAATTAGCAATTTACCTTTATCTTCTTAACTCCACGCGTACGATGTAAATGAATTCTAGCGTTTTCGCAAGTAAGCTGTTCAACAGTAGCGTTAGCTTTCTCCTCTAGTTGTTGCAAACATTCATCTTCTTTATCTCAACATAATTGAATTTTTACATAATCATAATCGTTGTCGGTAATAGAATTGGAATTGGAGTTGGACAACTCTGCTGCTTCTGCGTTAATATTTTAGTTTTTATTATGAATGCGCAAATCCTAGAAATTCGGTTATTTTAGTCGATTCATAAAATAAACAACTTACATTCATATTAACATCATTTTAATTATTATCATTATTGAAATTATTGGGCAAAATTGAGAAAATTATAAGAATGATCTGAAATTGAAATGAGAACAAAGCGCTTTTTATAGATCACGAATTTAAAAAAAAAAAAAATCATGCAAATCGGATAAGCTTAACGAGAGTCATAAGCAAAAAAACCGATAATTTATAGATCGTTTTTAATTGTCGTTTCTTGATCTTTTTCACTTAATAATTCATCTAAAATAGCTGATCTTGTTGAATTCATTCTTATTTCCGGCTTTATAAGACGCTATTGATAGTTGAAGCATTTCTAATAATGAATTTGCATCTGAAGGTAGAATTATCTGATTCACAATTGAACTACCAGGGTTTTTCACTTTTGGAAAATAAGTAGTTAATTTTAATGAATCTTCATTTACCACTTGGATCAGAATTTAGTCGTTTTTACTTGAATCAAAGCCTTGATAAATTGCATTTGAGTCATCCAAAATTTGTTTATAAAACTGTGTTTTCATCGCCTGAAATTAAAGAGAAATTTTGAGACTTTTTCAAAAGTAGCTCTAATAAGCCATTAATCGCATCATAAACTTTATCTTTAATTGTTAGCTTATTATTATCAATTTTAATCATTTTATTTCCAACGGTATAACAATCTTTCTCAGAATTATATCTGATTGAATAACCCGCATCACTTTTATCGGTTAAATCTCTAAGAAAATTAGCAACTAAATTACTTACAACTACGTTAGAGCTGGCGGCTAGATCCGGAGAATTGGTCGATTTCTTAGCTTCTATAGATAATTGTTTAGGATTATCATAAAGTGCTAGGATCGGATTTATCCTCAATCTTTAATTTTTCGAAATTTTGCAAGGTATTGATTCTTTTATTTCGGTCTTCGATCATTTCGTTTTGTAAGTTTTGGTTTGATTCATGCATAAAATCGGTAAATCCCGCAATAATTGGTTTGAAAAGTTCTACTCTATTTTGGTCGGTTTCACTTATTCTTTAACTTCTTTCTTAATCGTAAATGTTCTTCTACAATTTCATCTTTTCTTCGGGTCGTAGATTTCGATAAACTTACTCATCACAAAGCGATAGACTAAAATAGATTTCGTTCATTTAACTAATGAAAAGATATTTTCTTATATAAATAAGGCGGTCGAAAATGGATTATTATCAGAACATGTCAAGAGATGATCTTCGATCCGAGGTTTCAAAATTAATAATTTTGAAACATAACGCATATGAGAAGATTAACTAAACAATAACTAATAGATGTATTATTATTTCCATATCATAATGATTATTTTGAAGAAAATAATCAACCGAAAAGACTGAGTTAATAATCAACAACAGTTAAGAGATATTTTTCTATTTCAAAAGTAAGGTTTCGATAAAGTCAAAGAATTTAGGGATTTAGTGAGAGGAACACACTACGACCGTTTAAGTTTAGAAGCAGAAACGTTGGAAGATTGTTTAAAAAATGTGAAAGAGTTTGTGCTTGCCGACATAATTAAGAACAAAAAGCTGAAGATTTATTTTGGTATAACTGCTGAATCACAAATTCCAAATAATGATGAAATGGCGACAACTTCTAAAATGTTGTTACCGAACGATGACAAGAACAATTTCTATCAGGAACATTGTAATGAAATTTTCGAAGAATGCAACAAAAGAGCAGTTCAAACATCCAATTTTTCATTTGTGAGAGTTTCGAATTTCGGAATGACAAAAGCGGTTTCAAAGAGTTTTGGGAGCTTGTTATGGAAAAATTGTAATTCCCGATAAACTTAAAAAACATGTAAACATTCAAAATCATACAGATGAAGAATTTAGAAATAAGTGTCTAGGATTAGCTATTATTGCATGTTTACCAGGCATTTACATTAAATAACTATAATTTTAAAGGCTTACAGAAGGTTGGTTTTGACTTAGATAAAATGTTTACTGAGCGCGACGACGAAAAAGCAGGAAAGAAAATAAAAGTATTTGATGCGATAAAAGTGAAAAAGTCAATTAAAATGGCGAACTCAAAAAAGATATTGAGATTTATATAAAGAATTTGGACTATTTTAATGAGAACATGAGCTATGAAGAATTCAAAAATTATTGTGAAAAGTTAAATGAAAAGGGACGAGCTTGTGTTCTAGAAGTTGATTTAGAATATCCTGACAAACTTCACGGTTTGCACGATGACTTTTCGTTATGCCCAGAAGTTTCAAAAATGAATAATATGAAATGTTTTAAACTGATATGCAATACTTTTGACAAAGAGAATTACAGAATCCATTATAAAATGCTATTGTTTGTATTAGAACATGGATTGAGATTGAAAAAGATTAATAGAATTGTGAGCTTTAGCGAGAAAAAATGGCTGGAACCTTACATAATGAAGAATGCAAACTTGAGAAAACAAGCAGAGAACGACTACTTTAAGTTAATGAATAGTGCTGTATTTGGAAAAAAAACGATGAAGAATATTCGAAATAGAGTGACTATTCGTTTGCTAACAGATGAAAATAAGGCTTTAAAATTGATACGTTAGCTCATGGGCATAGGTCTTTGACCTGACAGACGAAAGCAAAACTTTCGTGTATCCTAAGAAATTTAAAACGATTCTCTAAAATCATATTTTTCAATAATTTTAAAACAAGTAAACAATAGTAATCATAATGATGTGTATTAAAGTTTTGAATTTTAAAAGTTGATAATTCAATTTATGAATTTAATTAATTCTGTAATTCTAATGAAAGATCCAATCCAAATGACTCAAAATAAGAGCTTTCGATTATTCTTATAATAACACACCCAGTGAATCATTATATTTACTTATATCTAGATTTAAGATCCCACACTCTACCTTATTACTTATTTGTTTTGGAAGAGTATCCCTCATAAATACTCCTCTAAAATCTTTAATTTTTAACTCATCTGCTATCTTTATAATATCATAATCTGTCAATGCTTCTAAATTGTCAATAAACATTTAAGCATCAGTTCAGATTATAGGATAAAACAAACTCATTTATAAAGAAAGAAAAGCTGCAAACATTAAAGTTGACAAAATCGCTTCAAATGTTAACACTTGAATTCAATTATGGAAAGGAGAGCGATCTGGGTGAGCCAGAGTTTTTCCTGGATTGGGATGAATGTTTTGAGTAGAGATCTGAGCTATTTTAGTCTTTAAATTGATAAAATAATTCGTTAAAACGAACTGTTACCGGAGGTAATACCTAGTGGAGGAATGGGTGCGCCAGAAACGCCTTTTATATATTACTCCTATCCAAAAATGTCTTCAAAGTTGTTGCTTACCAGATTGATTATAGCTATAGGCTCCATTTATTGATATGATTTCTATATCTTGACTGAAGTTTAACATTTTTTAAGAAAACGATTTCGATATCGACTTCAAAGTTCTTTAAATTTAGCAGTTCTTCATGCGAAATTTTTAAATTTTCAGTTTTTCTATACAAAAGTGAGCTGATTTTTGTCAATTTCTGTCAAAATTGATCTGATTTTTCATAGTTTCTATCAAAAGTGACGCAATTTCTATCAAAAATTCTTTAAAATTTTCCATAATTTTTATCAAAATACTTTAATTTGTTTAATGAGATTTGTTACGTTTAAACATAACGTACAAATAGGAATGATTGATGAAAGAAAAATTTCAGTTTCCAGTTTTCTTTCAATTCTACTTGCAAAATGAGACGAATGGATTTGATTTCTGAAGAAGACCGACGAGCTGCAGACAGAGCAGCGCAGGAACGCTATGGAAATGTAACTTATTCAAAGATAGCTAAATTCATGGGTTAATCTACCTAGTGCTTTATAACTTTGGCATACGAACATTAAAATCTTTAGTTATTTTGACAAAATTGCATCAGTTATAGTTGAGTTCTGTCTGACCCCGGAAGGCTGTAGAGGAGTGAGTGCTGTGTGTAAGGAATCGACGAGTATTGATGAGCACGAAAAACGTTTATTAATAACAGTTTGAGGGTATTTATAGAGATCGGGGTGAGATATCTAAGGATAGATATGCAATTACTGTGTAATGAGATTATCACACACTTAATGCCCTAACTGTTATTGAATTATTATCATTCTTTGATTCACTTTTAAATATTTGTTATATAATTTTAGCGAGAGCGAGAACGAGAACGAGAACGAGAACGTCAAGCCGAACGAGAACGCCAGGCCGAGCGAGAACGAGAACGTCAAGCCGAACGAGAACGCCAGGCCGAGCGAGAACGAGAGCGCCAAGCCGAACGTGAGCGTCAGGTAAAAAGCGTGGAAAACGCTATTTCTATTCAATAGAAAATTGAATAAAACACCGTTTTGAATTTTTCGCGATTCAGCTGTTGCCTGTTTTTCTCTCTTCACTATTTCTATGTTTTTTTTCGGATCGTACTTTAAGCAGGAAAATTCTCTCGTCATTTCTAGTGAACATTTGCGCTTTGACGATGTCATAAGCTTATAAATCAATATAATCATCAAATTAGTATGACTTGTAGTCTATTCCCACTTCAACCGATTAATACGGACTTCGAATTACTTGAGCGCTCTCTCCAACTTGCTGCTAGGTTGTGGCTCTAGAAATAACGAAACACTTTCTCTGCATTGTAGATAAGGCTGTTTTCTTCAGATCTAGCCTCTCGTTATGCACATTGGTGCATTTCTGCCTATGATAATTTTGAACATAGCAGGAAAAGCGATCATCTAATTTGCAGCCAACAATATTAATAATTTTCTGATTGTTTAAGCGCGTATGCATTTTATTCTTTCCAATATTTTGCATATTACTTATAAATATGATTTGCAGGCGGAAAAGGCCGCCAGGCGGGAACGGAAAGCCGAAGAGCGCCGAGCGAGGGAAGAAGAAGAAGAAGAGAAGGCGAAAAAGGAGAAGAGACGGCAGGAAGATGAGAAGGCGGCTGCCGATCGCTTGGACGATGAAGAACGACGAGTCCTCGAGAGGCTGGAGGCAGTTCAGGTAAGCTTTCTTGAATGCTTAAACTTACGATAAACAAAATAATAATAGCTAGCACATTAGTTTGAGTACGACTCATCCTCAAAGAACCTGCTAGAGCATAACATTTGGCTCTTTCTAATTTTAAGTCTCAATTATTGAGGTAAATATTTTTCGGAGAAGCCTTAAAAAGGCTTTTACAGACAATAGTCAATTTATGCAATTACCTCAAGCCCATATATGCTAGAGGATATCTTTATTCCATGCTAGGACTGAAACAACTCGAACAATGACAATGGATTATAAATTGAATTTCAGATTACTGAACGAGCGCCCTGGACGAAGCCAAGCTCGTCGAAGCCGGTCAGAAGACTCGGGAAGCCGTCGACCGAATCTTCGGTTCTAAAAATGGAAAGGCAATCGGTGCAGCGATATGCCACTCCTTTCAAGAACGAAGCGGGATCCTTCGACAAGGTTAGTGATATGGTCGACTATGGAATTGAGTCGCCAATATAATTTGTTCTCGTTACTAGCTCGACAAAATGCAGGCAATAGGGCATAACAAAAAGTTGCAATTTTAATCACTGTCAATGATTTTTGTTTGTATTATGACAAAATGATATAATCAAATTACTCGATCATGTATGATAATAATCACGATTTTGCGTGAAAGTTAAATATTTTGATTAAGCTTACTCATGTGAAGAGTAGGAATAGCGGCATGGAAGTTGCTGCATCGTCACTAAACTAGTGCGATAAGGTGGAGTGACGTTTTTATTTTAGACACAGAAGTCCACGTCTAAACGCTGGCTGCGTCAAATTGGAAAGGGGCTTATCCATTTCTTAGCTCCTCAACAATACACAATGGAGTATGTTGAAATTCTGGCAAAAAGAGATGCCCGGAGAAATCGGTAAGCTAACAAAATTATTTAAAATAATAAGTAGAAATCATCATTTACAATATAACTCACAACATTTCATTTTTGGATAAAAATAAAGAATGAAAAGAATTGAATTGAATTATAGGCAGCAGCTCGTCGAGCGATGCGTCACGAGGCCCACCGAAAAGCCAGTCACGAGACCCACCGAAGCACTCGTCGAGCTGCCCGCACTTCCATCAGCCACTGCCGAATTGCTCGCCCTGACATCTCCAATCGCCGATAATTCGCACTGCCAGTCTCCTCTTCTGAAAGATACGACAGCCACGCCTGCAGAAAATGAGGTTGGTTTTAGAAATGAATTTATTCATAAATTAGATTGGATTAGACAGCGTCAACTAATTCTTTACTTCTCAGCCACCTCTCGCACTTATCATTAAATCTCGAAAAAAAATTGCTGGGGGTTTAACATCTATGCATAGAATTTGTTTGCTGATGACCACTTGCTTCATATTCTATTCGAGGAGCTCTCTTCCTGTGTAAGGTTGTTAGCGTGAAATAATTTCTCTAATGGAACATTTTACTCCAAATTGACGGAAATATGAATTTTTGCTGGTGAAATGGAGTTTTTGAAACCAATATTTGTAGCTGTGAAATAGATCTCAATACCGTAAAATCTAAAAATAGAAACCCCTAAATTAGAAGTCCGTTCTTGGGGGGTGATCGAAAAATAGAAGTTCATGGATTCCTATTTTAGATTTCACGGTGTTTTATCGATTGAAATGCTAAAAAAAACTTCAATATTTCTGAGATGATTTAGGGTGTTTTTGCGAACCCTGAGTGAAAATAATATAGAAAGAGGAGAAGGGAAGACAGAATTATAAGGTGTTGCAACATAATTTTTTCCAAGAGACCATGAGATTCAGCAATCACAAAACTTACGATAGAAAAGTAGTGGGAGTGACCTATTTCCCTCGATATGTCAATGCACATAATGTCAACGAAAGGCCAATTTTATTTTATTTTTCGAAATAATATGATGAGACTTACCATTTAGCCCTCGGCCAAAGACGACAGCAACTTCTACGATTTCGATGAAGTCGAAGCTGCAAGAGGCTCACCAACTGGATCGGCTGCTGCATCGGTACAATCAATTAAATGCTAATAAGAGACGAGACGAAGATCCATTTATGACTCGGAAAAAATCAGGAGAAAATAATTCTCAATTTTTGATTATTAGCATTCAAATTATACGTTAGAAATTTTCGGTCACTTATTTTCGACCCCTTGTGAGATACACAAACTTCATTCCTTTTAATTTCTGGTTCCAATTTAAATTGATATCACTAATTTTAGAGGTCAAAGCGCAGCCGCGGGGAGGACAGCAGCGCGTCGCTCCAGCCCCCAAGTCGGCGACGGTACGAATTTATGATTCATTTAACTGAGATTCGAACATTTTTGAAAATAACATTCTAGTTGATATCCGTAAAAATGTTTAAATTAATCATAATCATAACTAAAAAGGAGATTCGTATGAGAAAAACTTCATTCAAAATATGACATTCCTAATCTAATAAGGATATAAAGTTAAATATTTCATGAATTGATGCGAGGATGTTATTTTTAGAGCTGTCGAAGAAATCGCGAATGCCTCCGACTCCATCTCGTATGGTGTCGGCACTTCGGCTGGGACGGCCCCTAGGAAGGTATCGCTTCTGATTTTTCTGTTTTTGAATGATTTGATAATTTGACTTTATAATCTTCGAAAAATTGCAAAGTTAAAATAGTAAGAGTGAATGTCAGTATTATTAAAAGTGACGCGGAACAGGGGTCTTTCGATTTGGTTGATTTTCACATATCTTGTTCATTTTTTCACGCTGATTCTCGTGGTGCTATCCGTTTTTCGAAAATCAACTACTGTAGCGGGTTACGGTAGCTTGAAGTTTTGACAGACCTGACCTCGGGAAAAAATTCATAAATTTCTTATTTCTGAGCCAAATTTCATGATCATTTTTTATTTTGTAGATCTTGGGTAAGAGAATAAGGAAAAAATATTTTTTTTAATTTTCAAAAATTAATTTTGGCGGGAAAAAGTTATCCGAAGTTACCCTATATACCCGTACTGTTTACAAGGGTAATGTGAGTTAACGCCGGAGTTTTCCATGAAATCTTGTAGAGCTCTTCAAGTTGAACAGCTTTTGTTCCAGAACTTATTCTAGGATCTAGCCTTAATTTTGCCGAAGTACACCTTAATTTGCAGATGCAGCGAATCACTCGCTCGATGCACGCTGCAGTTGAACATGGACTAAACGTTTCTTTCGAAGAAAATGAAGAAGAGGACTCGGATGACGAGCCACTCGCTCCCAAACTGGACCATTACAAGTCGGGCAAACGACACGTCAAGGTCAAGGGGAAGGCCGCTGTCGATCAGGAGTGCAAGCAGGTACATGATTCGAAAAAAATCACTTTTGGATAAAAATTCTCGAAATTTAAAACTAATAAAAATATGACTTTCAGAAGATTGACACTGCTCATGTCTACGAGGAAGACGGACAGTCCTACGATGCCATGCTCAGACAGGTCGGGAAGATATTGAAAATTTAAGCAAGCTTTTAAAAGAAACCTGCGGGATAGACCTGATAGGAAACTCAGATTAAAAAATCTAATGATTTTCAAAATTTTTATCTTCAGACAGACATCAGTGTTGGATGTAATACCAACAAATATTATCTGTTGCAGCTGCTCGAGGACAACAACGCCAAAGATTACTGGTAATTTTAACAGGAAAAGGACATAATCAAAGATTATAAATTTCTACTCTATTCTAAAATTCCAATAAGTTTGTGAAGAGATAATTTTTCAGCACTTGGTTCCGCTGGGGCCGCGTCGGTTCGAGGGGTCAGAGCCAGCTTCAGCGTCACCCCGATTTGGAAGCAGCTAAGAAATGCTTCATGAAGAAGTTCCACGATAAGACCCTCAACAAGTGGGCGGTACGATTTTTCCTGAAATTTGAATTTTCTTAAGATTTATTAAAAGTTCTAAATGTTGTTGACTTTGTTGAATTTTAAGGATCGTGATGCTTTCGCTCCCCACCCGAAGAAGTACATCCTCACCAAGGTAAAATTTGAAAAAGAAACATTCAGAAAGAATACAAATTGTCTTCTAGGAACGTTCACCCAGTTTCAATATTTACTAACGCAGTTTTGCATAGATAGTTGATAAACTTTAGAATGAGTGGTCGGTGAACTTTTCAATAACGCTATAAAAGTTAAGAGTGTATGTTGTTATTCACTGAAAATTTTGGCAACTGACCAACCCTCGTCCACTAACTAACTATACTCATCATTTATCAAGTAGATATGGAATGGAAGTCAAAATTTCAAGTAAACTAAATTATATAGTAGAGGTAATTTAAGCTATAATCGGACACATTTAATTTACTTCATAATTATTGAATTTTCTGACTGCTTCTGATGATTACATAAACTTCACAAATTTGAACTTCAATTCACACCAATTCGAATGTGCGCAGAGTGAAAGAGTGGATATAATTTTGGTTCAACTTTCACGAAAGTTATCTCAAAATGAAAAATTCTATCGACTAGTACGAGTTTAGAATTCTTTTCGAATGATTTTTGACGTTTTTTGATTTTTCATCAAAATGAGGGATTATTTGTAGAAGACCATGAAGCAGGATAAGGAATTGTGAACTCTCAAAGAGAAACCGATTTTCAGGTCGAGGGTGGTTCGAACCCCCTGCCTACATCAGGGACCCATTCTGCGCCTAAATCGCAGCTTGATCAAAAGGTGGCAGATACTAACCATGCACCAGTTCGGGCTTCAGGGAATGGATTTGCTCAGGTACTTTTATTTATTTTTATTCATTAACATCAGGGTTGTCTGAAGTTCGAAGTTCAGTAATTTTCTGAAAATCTATAAAGAAAATTTTAGGCGCAAAGAGGTCAAGCTGGCAATGCATTCGCGCAACTCCAAGACTGGGACGTGATGCAGCAAGCTGGATACACACTAGTGGAAAACGACGGTCTTGGCGACTGCTTCTTCAGGAGCATCGGTAAGTGAAAATAAGAAATCGTACAAGATTAGGAAACATTCTTTTAGCCCATCACATCGACGGCAGTCAGGAATCACACGTACGAATGCGATATCTGGTCGTCGAACACATGGTAAGTATATTTAGAGAAAGCAAATAACCAAATTTGGATACCCAATAATCTTCAGAGGCAACATCGTCCATTCTTCGAAACATATATCCTGCCAGAGCTCGAAGAACAGATGGACCGCCACGGCGTCATCCTCAACGACTTCGACGACTACTTAGCCCACATGTCGATAGAATCATACATACTGTCTGATGGGAGCGTAATGTCGGGAGGGACCTACGCGGGAAACCCCGAACTCCAGGCTGCTGCCGACATTTTCTATCGGCCAATTGACGTGTATCAGGATCGCGCAGGTAAATCCTTATAGAGAAAATTTCTTCATATAATTGAAATTAGAATTTATTATATAATTTAGGAAAGTCAACGCGACACGAGCCGAGTTATCAGATTCCTGACCGTGCATTTGGTGAACCGCTCCGCGTACACTTCGATCTTGACACCGATCATTACCGCGCAGGTATGGTTATTCTGCTTGATTAATAGAATAAAATTGGGAATTCGATATCATGGCTATTGAAGCGGACAAAGGTAACCAGAACATCGCGTCAAATATGCGAATAGAGATTGATCAAGCATATTTAGAGTTATGCAAATTCTAGAATTTAATATGCAGAAATTACGCTTTTCGCGTAAACGAGTTGTCAACATTAGTTTTTTAATTTCAGTTTCTGAGAATGAAACTTCGAAGAACAAATGCTTGCCTAAATCAAGCAAAATTTCTTCGCCTAAAACGAAGGGATCAAGAACAAAGGAGCCAATCAAAATTAATTCTGTCTTCACTAAACTACGACCAACATTAAAGGTAAGCATGTTAATTTTTAGATTTAGGATTATAATAACATTAGAATATCCCAAAATAACGAAGTTTTCAACCTAAATAGTTATAGGTTCGTGGTGGAGCGAAAGGCAAAGGCAAGAAGAACACTGCCAGAAGCCAGACGCCGACGCTAGAAGATCCCTCAACCTGGGAGTACGAGTTTTATCATAGATAAATAATCTGAATAATAATTAAAGGGGCGCAACCGACGAGCAGCTCAGCGAGCTTTCTTGGAAATGGATCAGGAAGCACGAGAATGATCCCAAGTAAGCAAAACCTCCATTTTAATCAAAATCAATCATCTTCAGGGTGAAGGCAAAGGGGAGGTTCCACCGCGAAAAGCCGGGAAGTCCGGTGCATGGCGACATCTACGAGCGAGATGACAACGAGTTCATGTTCTATACGTAGGTCCCAAAATCATTTACGCCTCAAACGTTATATATTTCAGTAAAGCTGGCAAAAGAAACTATTGGTCCAAGGACTATGTGCCGGCGGCGTGCATCCCGCCAACCAGCAAGAATGAGGACTTGCGCAAGCGAGGGCTGGTTAAAAAGCGGGAATAGTAAGTATCCATTGTCGACTTCTTGCAAATTTCCAAGAAATCGACAATAATATCACTAGAAAAGTAAACTATTTTGAAAATTTCAGCCGCCAGAAGAACAGGGAGAAGATCATCGAAAAGGCACGCCAACGGTAAGTCATTTTACAAAAGATTAAAAATTCGTAATTGCATCAATCTGATTGAAACGGTATTCATTCATCGGGAATTCATTCATGTTCATGACTTGAATTCCGATATCATGCACTTTTGAAATGAATAGAGATTAGAAAAATATTAATTTGAAAATTTCAGCCGCGAGGAGAACAGGGCGGAGTACAACGAAAAGGCACGCCAACGGTAAGTCATTTTACAAAAGATAGAAAAAAATCGTAATTGCATAATTCTGATTGAAGCGACATTCATTCAATAAACAAACATTCGAAAATTTCAGCTGGGCGGAGGTTAAGGATGCAGAAAATGAGAAGCAGCGTCAACGGTAAGTCATTTTACGAAAGATTAAAAAATTGTAATTGCATCAGCCTGATTGAGACGGCATTCATTCATAGGGAATTCATTCATGTCCATGACTTGAATTCTGATATTATGCACTTTGGAAATGAATAGAGGTTAGAAAACATTTTAATGTCATATTTTCAGCTGGGCAGAGAACAAGAAGGAGCTCAACGAGAAGGCGCGTCAACGGTAAGTCATTTTACAAAAGATAGGAAAATCGTAATTGCATCAACCTGATTGAAACGGCATTCATTCATAGGGAATTCACTCATGCTCATGACTTAATTCTGATATCATGCACTTTTGAAATGAATAGAGATTAAAAAAGGCTAATTTGAAAATTCCAGCCGCCAGAAGAACGTCGAAAAGGCCAGAGCGTATGACCGCAAGTAGTAAGCCATTTTACAAAAGATAGGAAATTCGTAATTGCATCAACCTGATTGAAACGGCATTCATTCAATAGAGAATTCACCCATGTTCATGATTGAATTCTGAGATGATGCAATTTTTGAAATGATATTTGTAAGAAAATATCTTTGAAATGGATAGATTAGAAAACAAACAAATTCGAAAATTCAGCTACGCGGACAACCGGGAAGAAGCCTGTGCGAAGGCAAGGTGGAGGTAGGAAAGTTTAGAGAAATTTACATAATTTTATTTACCAATTTAGATACCGATACGACAAAGACTTCCGCGAGAAGTGCCTCAGAAATGCCTGGAAATACTGGCGGACCAAGGTAACAGAATTGATAATTGGGCCAATTAGATTGGGTAACAAATTTTCAGGTCGCGAACAGGAAGCTGGCCACGTCCGAAGACCCCATCCACAACCTATATTTGTGGGTGGCAATGGGGAAGGGCGGCTTCTGGGAGCGCGTGCGCTACGCCGGGCGGACGGTTCAGTCCGTGAAAGTAGGAAAACTTTGACCCGAAAAACTTATAAAATAATCATTTAGGCGCGGTGGCAGAAGCACAAATCCGATGGAAAGAAGGACGAGGAGAACTACAAGGTAATTGACAAAGTACAATTGAATCATCAAAAAATTGATTTTAGGACCGGATGGTCAAGAAGATCGCTTGGATGAAGAAGGTGAAGAGCGGGCGGATAAAGGCGAAGATCGTCTACATCGGCGGGCTCACTGAAGCCGAAGTTGAGCTCGCCGAGTACTCGATCGTCTCGCAGCTCTGGGAGGAGTTTGGGAAAAAGAATCTGCTCAACAAGCGGGTAATAATTAAAATTCATCTCGATTAACTAGATAAGTAGTAAAATGAGTCTTTTTATGCTATAACACACATGAGATAATGCCAAGATGACTCAATTTTAGACTCCCAAGATCCAGGCCCTAACTCGTGACCAGATCAAGGAGGTGGCGGAAGATTTCATGGAAAGGTAGATTGCTTTCTTTTGAATTAATAGATGTAAAAAATGCGAACTTAAAAATTAGATAAATTTAGGCTGGAGGTGGAGTTCAACAAAGACAGCAAAGACAAAAAGGTTCACGATCTGAAAACCTTCTAATTTTTGTGAGTTTTATGCTAATTTTCTACCGGTTAATTAACTGATCATGATTCAGTGCCTCCTCCGTCCACCTCCGTCCGCCTCCCTCCAGCCTCTGTCCTCCCTCCTGTCGCCGTCCAGCCCGTTCCTCTGCCCTGTTCTGCCCGCGCCTCTTCCCTGTTCTGCCTTCATCACAGTTGCCCCTTCTTACTTCTCGTCCCTCCCTACTTCTCGTTCCTATCTAGTCTCTCGCTCCTCTAGTGACCCTAACCCTCTTGCTTGTCTCTAGTCTCTCTTGCTTTTTTCTAGTCCCTCTTGCTTTTCTCTAGTCCCTCTCTCTCCCTCCCTACTCCTTTGCACCCTTTTCTAGTCTTCTCACCCCTCTCAGACTCAGGGGTGGCCCGGAATTCCTATTCCAGTTCCGTAAATTTTGAAGTTCCATTCCGACCCACCCCTGTTTAGATTCCTCAGAATGTATTAAATCTCATAATGAGTGAAACTACCCTATTTGATGATTCAAATTTTAATGAAAACAATTTAAAAACGTTTTAGCCATTTTTCTCGTGAAATTTTTATGGTTTAATTTTCTAATTTTTAAACATTTTATAGACATTATGAAATAAGTAATTGTTAAATTTGATTAAAAATTCACTAAATTATCAGAAATTTCATCAATTTGGGTAAATGAGTCACTTGATAATAATTTTGGAATTTTTTTGAATTGTATTTTATCGCATTTTTTAAATTGTACTGGTATATCTTCTTTTAATTTTCTATTTTATTTTATTGTAACATTTTTGGTATTGTTTTAATTTTAAATTTGATAAATAAATATGATTTTGTGAAACCACGCGTTAAAATTTGATTTTTACAAGGAAAAAGTGAATGCCTTTCTGTCGATCCCCGATATCAATTTCATATCAAAAAGATTTAAAGGTTATGACCCATTATGCTAACGACCAAGCTTCTCACTCTTCCGCCTCGGCGGTTTGTCGTTGCTCTATCGAGTCGAGATAGTTTCCAAAGCTCGATGAGAAGAAGGAAACAGCTGGAGATCCGTATTCATTTTTTGTGTTTGTGTTTTCTAGATACTCTAAATGATGCACCAGAACACTTGCTATTTTCACAAACGCTTCAATGCATTTTACATCCAGTGAGCTTCGTTTCAATGAAATTATTTTATCAATTACAAATTTCTAAAAAAAACATCAAAAATTATACGAACCCATTTTGAATACTGTATGTTACATCCTAAGTTTCACAATAACTTCAAAGTGATGGGTGAACTAAAGTCGTGATTGACTGATTTTCATAAAAATAATTTATCAAGCATTTTGACAGTTATTGAGATGCATTTTCTATATTTCTCAGCTCTTCTAATCTAATTGAACCCAGATAACTTTGCTCTAATGAAGCAATCACTAATCCTAATCAAAAGGGTTTTATATTAAAAAATAAAAGCGGAGGTTGTATTCGCAGGTGAAAGTCTCTCAAATATGGAATCAGTCACCAAAATATTTTTACCTGGGTGATGTACGAGCAGCGGACGTCGAGATTTTAAGAATATTGGTTTTCTGGCCAAAGTTTATTTCTATGAATGGTTCACCGAATCTGATCATGACGATTTTGAAATTGCAACGAGTTTTCATATGCACGGTGTTTACAAGAGCGGCAAATGCGTTTATTCAAGTTTTCATCTTCATTCATTTCTGCCATTTTTCGCTTGTTCTTGTTATTTTTCTCGTTTTTATCTTCAAATTTTGTCGAGTCTGAGCTGATCGATGAACGTCACTTCAAGAACATCATCTACGCAACTTATTTTGCTCACAAAATTTCCCAAAACCTTCAATTTGATCGTTTATTTACTTCCAATTTTCTGCTAATTCTCAAAATTTGATTCTTTTTGCAATTTTAGTTTTCATTTTTTTTTGTTGAAATTCCTCCAATTTGTATTGTTCAATATGCATATTTTAAGAGCCTTATCTGCAAAAATCATTTATTCCTATCAGGGTTTACTAAATCGTCGAATTTCTCCGTTTCTTTCCTTTTCTGTTGCATTTTCGAAAATTCTTTATTTTGCAGAAATGGACGATTATGATTCGATGCTGAACGTGGTGGAGGATCTGCCCGACGAGTCGATCGCGGAGAATGAGATCGTGTCTGATGAGGAGGATGAAATTGGGCAGGGACAGGTCAGAAGCCGAGGCAGAGCAGATGAACAGGCACCCACATCCATTGCCGGAAGATACAGTGAGGGTAGGGAAATGCGAAATGATAAATCCTTGAAAATATTCCTCAAGAAAGAGGAAATGAATTCTCTTATTAGAAAATTATCGCCAAATTCTATTTTCCAAAATTTGGTGTAACAGTTAGCTTTCGAAAACTGCAAGATAAGAATTTGTACTTTTCTCGTTAGACGACGGAAAAATCGAGTGTTTTCAGAAGACGGAGTGTACGAAGAAGAGGGGATCGTGGAATCGGCTGCATTCGAGGACAAAACTACTCCCATTTTTGCACACAGCAGGAGGTGATGAATTGAGATTTTGACACGTTCCTTCGAATCATTCGATATTTTGCAGAGCAATTAATAAAGTAGTATCGAAAAGATCTAAAATTATCATCATATGAATTTCCTGAGCTGAAAAGTTTGATATCCAGCATTCTGTTACTAAATCCCTTTTCTATACCTTATGGACAAGCTATTAGTTTTTTTTATTAATTGTCTTTTACAGCGCTGCACAATCGATGACAGACTGAGCACGATCACAGAAGAAACCATTTCCAGGGTGAACGAGTCCGATATCTATTCGGGTAGGCTTTAGATCAGGAATATTTTTGAAGTTTGAATCTCCATAAATTGAAGGAATTTAACAAAAGAGTAAATCACAAACAAGGATTTTGCTCCCAAATCCCAACTCTGGCCCTTTCAGGACAAGGGTCGGTACAAATCAACCCAACCAACATTCCTGGTCATAATTTTTTTTAAAACTAAATATCGTCTTTCACTTCTTTAAAAGAAAACTTTTAAATTTATTTTCAGCTCCGAATTCGCGTCGTTTTGCCGAAGAATTCTCCCGTTCATCGATCAAATCGAGCTGTGCAGACCGGACTCTAAAAGCACTGAAGGAATCGACACGGGAAAGGCAGATGGGAGGCAAGGAAGAGGAATGGGGGGAACGGCTCTCGGACAGTGATGAGTTCGTCGATGGAGGTGAGAAGATGTGGGTTGTCAAAATGAAAAGAAAAGTTTGATCAAGCTCAAGGAATGTTCATTTTTGCAATCTTCTGAACCAGTTCTAAATTTTTCTATTTTCTGCTCAAATTTCAATCTGGAAATGCAGAATTTTAATTGAAAAAATCTTAAATCTTTTAGTGGAAGCTCGAGCCCACATTCTGGAAGAAGAGAAGCAGTTCGAAAACTCGCCTCGATCCAAGTTCTGTGAGCTCGATGGCAGGTTTGCGAAATTTTTATTCGATGATCTATTCAAATTTTGAATCAGTTTTTTCAAGAAATTTGACATTCCGAATCTCAAACTTTCCGTTCAAGCGAACGGAACTATTCAATGTATTCATTTTGTCTTTTTTTCCTCAGATGGGAGAATCTGAACCACGAGAAGGAGAATAGTTGGGAGCCCTCATACCACACCCCGCCCCGCCCCCAGGTTCACAGCCCCTACTCTCCACTCACTCAGATGGACAAAACGCAGCAGCACAACAAGACGGGGCCGTTGAAGATCAAGGAGGACTCGAAAGACGCCGAGGAGGAGATACAGGGAAAACTCCAGGAGGAAATTATGCACAATGCTAAGGCAAAGGTGGGAGATTAAAATGCAATTGTTTTGAAACTATTTGGACGAAATTTAGAATCTAAATTCGAAGAACAAGATACTTTTCAAAGCTATTTCGTCATTTTTCTATAAAAATTCATCCTTTTCAAATTATAAACTGAGAACGATTCATTTTTTCGCTATTAAAAGCTACATTTTGAAAATTGTAACGTTTTTATCTTCTCATCTTTCAGAACCCGACCCTTGACCGCCTGCGAGGCTTGCGTTCGCAAAGTCCAGTCCACTCTCCCTCATCGCCTTCTGCTTCTACTTCGATCAGACATCAGACTTCTGCCCTTGCAAATCAGGATAATTCCATGTTCAATGTCTCCTCGACCAGCATTCCCAGCTCTCCTGGACAGCATATCATTAGCACTCCTAAAGGTAGGAATTTTTCCATTTCTTTGAAAATTTACCTTATTTGATGGAAAAGTTCTTTCTAGCTTTTTTAATAATTCATTCTTTTGTCAGTGTTTTTTGTCTCCAGTGTATGAAAATTTCTGAAAAGTTTAGTTTTGAAATAATAATTGATCTAAATAAACACTTTTAGGTGTCCCATTTGGATCTCGCCTCCCAGACCTCGATTCGAAGAGATGTTCGGAGATATCAGCCGCATCGGTCAGACACAGCTGGAAGGACCCGAGTCGAGTCAGCAGCAGAGCCAGGCACAGTCTCCCTCTGAGAGCATTGTCTTCAGGCAGGGCGACATCAAACAACTACTCAAAGCGGTAGAATTTCTTTCTTGAAAAAAAAGACAATTTGTTTTTCAAAGGTTATTAATTTTTCTTCCAAGTTTTATGAGTTTGATCTGGCGCACTTGGAATCTAAATTTATTTTGATCTAATCCATGTACTATGTTTTGTGCTATGCAATTAGCTTAAACAATGTATAGAAATTTAAAATATCACACCTCTATATTTTTTTTATCTTTTATTTCATCGAAATGTATTCAAATCAATAACTTTCAGTCGAAATCAGATCTGAGCAAACTGATCGAATTGCTGGATGCGCAGAGAAGAAATGCAAGGGGGAACAAACTGCCTTCTCAGCCAATTCCAGTGACAGTCGAAAAGAAGTCGATTGAATCCAGGAAGGAAGTGCCTGTGACTGCAGAGACATCGAGAAGGAAGGAAGAGAGCAGAGACAAGCAGACGAAGAGGGATGAAAACAAGCAGGTGGTTAACGAGAGCAATGTGCAGAAGGTCAAACAGTAAGTTTTCTTCGAACATTATTTTTTCACATTAAAATGATTCGCAGAGGTACCATAGATTTTGATTTTGAAACTCAATTTGATATTGACTCAGCATAAGTTCAATCGGTCGGTTCAACTTATGCTGAGTGAAAGTCCTATTATTTCTTGCAACGAAGAAAACTTCGCTCATTTGAATCAATATAAGAAAACAAAACATTTATATTTTCTTGCAGAAAGCAAATGAGCCCGCTGTCGATCTACACGACGCGGGTTCTGCTCGGCTGCGTGTCTCTCAACCACCAGCTCAAAATGACCGAGGTCATAAAAAAACAACACCAACCAAGAGATCATTGTCATTGCAACTGTCGACTCGAAGAGCAAACTGGGCGGATTTCAGGTCTTTTCAAGATTTGTTAAAATTAAATATCTTTTAGTTTAAAATCTTCTCCTAGTTCAAATTGTAAGATTGAACTGAAAATATTAAATTTTAGAGAAAAAAACCATTGTGAAAATGTTACTTCGGGTCAAAATCAAAGGAGCGAATCGTGCAATGTTGAAAGCGGGTGAAGAGGCCATTTTGGAGACGTCATTCTGTCCCTCGATTACTGGCAGATTCCAGTCGGCCTGCATACTCAAGGCACTGCCCTGTGATTTCACGTACAAGGTAAGAGCACATTTCTCAAAACTCGACCCGCAAAACAACCAGCAGAAGAATGTTCTAGAGAGAAAAAGGAGACACTCTCACTTCCTCTCTCAATATGAGATTGTTTTTCTGCGAGTCGAGTTTTGAAAAGCCTGAGTAAGAAATGGGTTTTCTTGCAATTTTAATAAATTCAAGAAATGTGTTTCGCTGACTAGCCAAAATGTGAGCTATCTTTTCAGAAATGATATAGTCGATTTTGAGTAAGTGAATATTGCATACATTTTGCAAATTCGCTCTCTCAGGCTCCGCCCACTTTTTCCTGCCCTGCCGAATTGCATAATCCCCCCATTTTCAAACGATTTTCGCAATTTTTTTCGATTTTTCTTGACATTTTCGCGAAAAATCTTTATAATTATATCCTAATTATCTCTCTAGTTGACCAATTAACTCTCTTTAATGCTTTCTGCTCATTTTCGATCGAAATTTCGTGCAAATTGACAATTTTCATGAAAATCCTTTTTTAAATAATAATATTAACAGATTTTCTTCTTCATTTATTCAATTCATAAATTTCAGCCAGCCTCACAATCAGCCAAACAGAGCAGCTCGTTCATAGCGCCCCGTGTCCTGTCGTCCTCTGCAACGAACATCGTCAATTCTGGCAGACTCAGTTGTATCGACCACTTCAACAACTCCAGAGCCAACTCGATTGCACCGCGCAAACGCAAGCCCGACGTCACTTTCGCTTCTCCTGCAGTTGGTGAGATGTTCTTAACCAGGGACGGGCGGAATTCTAAATTTTGCTTTTCGGAAATCGGAATTCGGAACGCCAAAAACCTCGGAATTCGGAATTCCGCCCGGCCCTGGTCATCAGGATGTGAGAGAGAAGTAAACTAACGAATCTAATATCGAGTCAAATCTCCCAAGTCTGGTTTCCATACTCTCTCCTTAACATGCGACTTATTTCGCAAAGTTGCCTGATTGTGTGTGGTGGAATTTTCGAGCCGCCGAAAACGACTTGTTTAAAGAGAAATTTTCTTCCTCGTCTGGGTAGCACTCTGCGTTTCGGCACCTTCAACATTTTACATTCCTTGACTCTGACCGTTAGCGTAGAAATTTCGTGCGTCAACAACTTGTTCCCATGATGCTCATTCTTCGAAACTCACACATTTGTGTGGTATCCGCGATTTCTGATTTCGTCATCGCACTTCTTCTCGATGGCCTCTATGTGCTGCATCGGATTCGACATCATCTGTTTGAAGTTCTGAGGATTCCGACTCGGCTCTGCCATTGAAGCTGTCACGGGTGTGCGCGCATTGCTCGTCACTTGGCCTTCCACTCCTTTCTTTCCTGCTTTTCGATTTCGCTGCAACAATTTTCATCAAATTTTTCACTATTAATTTTCACGGGTGTGTATTTCATTCCTTCAAATTTTTTCCAACTCGTCGTTAACTTGAAAAAATGCAATCTTCAGAATTCTTCGTCTACTTGATCAATGACTCTATGTCTTACTCATCGTGGGCTGTACAATAATTTACGAGTATTTTTCCTTTTCAGAGAGCATTGTCTTGGAAGATTTTCAGAAAGTTACAACACGCTGATCTCGACGGTGATGGGTCAGGCACATACCATAAGCTGCGACATGGCAGCTATGACAACAGACTTAGCAGATTCCTATTGGGATGGACGATTAGGTAATGAAGAAATGAGAAATGCGAGAATTTCTTACATTCAAATTATAATTAGGGCCTAAAATTTTTGACTTTTATGACACTCCAGTGTCTGATACTGACACTCTAGTATCAGTGTCAAACGCTTTAAGCCCTGACTATAATACAACCTCCGCTTGCCGCCCTTCTGGCGACGAGCTGATGCATGTTATCTAATCCTCTATCATTGAATTTCAGAATTGTTAGCAATATTAAAATGAACTCTCATATCTAATTTTATAATACTAGCCGGCCTCGGCGGGCCGCTTCGCGGCCCGCCTTCAGCCGTCTAGGGGCTGCTCCGCAGCCCATGTTTTTTACCTAACTGAAAATTATATTAGCGTAATTTTTGGTTTGCCTTCATCAGTTCGTATTACAACACTTCTAACTTAACTTCATTGGTGAAAATTCGTTCAGCGAAATTTGTAAACTTGCGTCTTGAAACGTATTTTACTGTACGTACATAACTGCTACCCTTCACCATTGGAAAAAAAACGTATTTGCGAGATGATATAGTTGACCGTGAACCTTGAAACATTGTGGTCCCGAAGGAAACTTGACAGTTTCTTCTTTCATACTACCAAATGCAAACGCACTATTAACGTTTCGAATATTTTCGTGAAAACTTATGCTAAATTCGTGTTCACGCATAAGTAGCTCTTTCAACGTTAGCGGAAAATCATTGAACTTATCTTCTACAAATTTACCGTGAGAACAGCAAAAATCATACGTATTACTTTTTGACTTATACTCATCTGCAAAATGTAAACTTTTACACGCACCACATTCCTTATCTCTATCTCCCAATGAAACTTTTCTATGTTTTCGTTATTGGCAGCCAAAAGTTTCGTTTCTTGTTGTACGTTATGTGACATTTCTTATAGTCAGCTTTTCCAGCATCACTTTTCCTTTTCTACCTTTTTGCTGGAGTATTCGTTGGCAAATTAGCGATAGATGAGGATAAACTTGAAATGTTTGACATATTTCTTTGATCTGGATGTAAGGTATCATAAAATTTGGCGGAAAGAGACAAATATCATTGCTTAAAATTTTTGTAGCGTAATAGCATACAAATGCTCCACAATTAACGCCATCATTTTATCTGGCAATTTCTTGATCACTTTTGGCTATTAGCATTAAATGAACGCTTGCTACGATTTCGCATATTTCTTGACATGCATCATAAACGTAGTTCGAAACATTCATAAAAAAGAGAATCGTAGTAATACATTTCGAGAGTTTCGAAGTTAATCGTACATAACATAAAGTGAATTCTACTTTGATCGAAAATTGGAACAAACGAAATCCTACATCCGTTGGAAATCGTAGTATTTGCAGTTATAAATAGAGGAGCCAAACGGTTTTTTCAAAATAGGTTGAATTGGGTAAATTTGATATCAGTGTGATGGTCGAGATCGGTATGAACTCAGAACTTTTAAAATTTTCAAAAACGGTCCATTCTATCAAAAGTTATGACCATTTTTGTGCGGCAATTCGTTCCTGCAGTGGCCTTCCTAAATTTTTCCGGCGACAAACTCCGCCCACTTTCAGCGATGAACTGCCGCGGCGTTGCATTTTCCAGAGAAATATCGATTGATCTCGATTTTCTCAAAGGTTGATTGCTGAATTTTCGTAATTAACTCGAATAATTAGTGCAATTATTTGGAAAAAAAGAAATTAGGCCGGAAAAGACGATTACAAAAGTGGAAGATAGTTATGAACAGCGAGTACACAATTAAATAGTACGAAATCACTGTTAAAAAAAAGGAGTTTTCGGAACCGATGTGGACCTTTGCGGCGACCTAATTTCACAAACTGTTAATGCAGATAGATTAAATCGATATCGTAGTTTCCGAATCCGTTGGAAATCTATTGGAAAATGTCCTGTATCGTCAAGTTTCGACGTCGTTCATGCCTTCAGAAAGTTTTTTTTTTTTTCGAAAAACCAACGACCCTACCATTTCGGGCGCCTTTTATTACCCTAATTGGTGTCTTGATTTCATGAAATTATCAGCTAATTAACGATAATTGAAACATCGGGAAAATTCATGCATTCTTTCTCTCCCTCAAAAAGGGAACGCTTGGCTTCTCTAATTATAAAATCTCGAACGTACTGTAAGTGATCATCTTGAAGCGTAAAGAAATGATAATGAATCACTTGCCAGATCGTTATATCTACATAAGAAACTTTCTCATGGTGACTGATTATACTCGTGGACTTTAAATTTAACAAAATCGTTGACCTCATATCGAAAAACATAGCGTTGGGACGTAAAACTTCGTTATACTTGTCGTTATTCGTGGTCCCTACTTTACTATCAATTTTATCCTTTTTCTTTGGCGCTCATCCCCAGCTCAACATCATCTTCGTCATAACTAAAAAGGGCAACGTTAGCAGACTTGGAACTTTTTTAATTTGGCCATCGCACCGAAACTCAATTTTCCCCATCGCACCACAGGAGTAGACCATCGCACCGCGTCGATTTCTTATTTTATCCGCTGCACTGCACCGCACCGCAGTAGCGGAAATCACCACCGCAATCGCACCGCACCGCGGCTGCGATGGAAAAGTCCCAAATCTGAACGTTGGCTCTTTTGAGACTCACCAGAAGAGAACGAAGCAGGTCAAGAAATAGCTTACTTTCAAATCTTCAATAACTAAACTGAGCATGTGCTAATTCAATACATGAAAAGACGAAAAGTCAAGAGCGAAAAAATTACGCTGAACGAATTTTCAAAATACCGATACAAATTTAGCATATTAAACCGTTGAAAATTTTGCGTTTTATCATTTCTCGAGACGTCCTGACTCTGCATAGAGAAAGGGACGCGCAGCGTGGGGTCGTGCATAATAATGAAATGAAAGACTTCTCTCGTTAAATAAAACTTGATACAAAATTAGCATATTAACGCGCTAACGTTCACTTGAATTAATTGTGGTTCATTCTACTTTTATAATATAGATAAATTGAGCAAAAAGGGCCATTTCGAAAAACCACCACCTCACCACGTCTTTAGACACAAGAGGGAAAAGAAAAAAGTAGGGGGCGGGGCTTGGTGTTTCTTCGTAAAAAAAGACGTGGTGAGGTGGTGGTTTTTCGAGGTTGCCGCAAAAAGTCATTTTAAAAAAAATTTGTTCCATCAGATGAATACTGTATTTTGATAATGCATGCGTATTTTTGATGAAATCGCATAAAAATGAATATACAGGAAAAATAAGTTGCGATGATTCTAATTTGAATAATATTTTCTTTTGTAATTCCATGTCGAAATGAAACATTGCAATCTAGATAGCTACAATTTCGCATTCATTTTCATACCTTTGGATTTATTTTGATGCAGATTCGAGAATTTTGCCTTTCTACAAACAAAGCAAAACGAGAGAAAACGGTATAATTGGAATTGCATAAAATCTCTCGTAAATTATATTTCGCAATTATTCTGTTTCTTTTTTATATTTCTATCCATTTGAAGATTTTCAATATAGAGTGGATTATTTGAACAACTGTTTACGAATGGAAGAGGGCTTCTCATCAATTCCAAAATAGCAGAAATGAAGAGACTATTTTCTAGTTCAAAAAATTCCAGTTACTGTAAATTTTTGAATCATTTACGAAAAATATGAAAGCTTGGTAGGAAAATTTATCGTCGTATGGCAAATATATCTTCTGCAAACTAATAACTCCATTATGGAATTATCAAACAAGATAAGATAGCTAGGGATCGCAAAAATCATAATTTTTAGCGATCTTCTTCTCCAAACGATTAAATTCGATGTGACTACATATTCTTGAAAAAAACCAAATAAAAATCATTCTAGGCCGAAAGATTTGGCCTAGACTGATCAGCGAAATGAACACGTTTTCGGTTTATCAAATCGCCGTGAGCGCGAGCGGATGCACACTTCCTGAAAAGATTTTCTGGTGAAATGTCATCATGTTCTGTGAAAAACATGAAATAATATGTGCTAAATGGGAGGAGCCAACACGATTGAAAGCTATTTTGGATTCTACCATTGCCATTACTGGACTGTTTCAATTTGCTCCGCCCATTTTCCAGCTTCAGCGTATTACGTTTCGAATCATTCGATATTTTGATATTTTTGTTTTTGCACCCTATTGGATAACTCAGTGCATAGATTTATCATGAAAACATCGATTGACCTTGAGAATTTCATCTGATTTTTTCCTGCGATCAATTATATTCATTCAACTGGGTTGATTTTGTAATTTTCTTTCTAGAACTCAAATAATTTCAATGTTTAACATATTTTATACTCTAGGGCAATGCGAATTCGCCACTGCACTCGATGCAGCAACCACGGAGTCGTATCCGAAGCACGAAACCATGTGCGCATCTGCGCGTTTCGAGATTGCGAATGCCATCGAGTATGCTCACCTTTTATGGATATGAAAAATCTATATGGTTAAGAACAACTTATCTCAATTCAGTATTTGGTCATATTACTTGAATAAAGGACGAAGTGAAATTTAAAAAAAAATCTATTGACCAACAAAAACGAAGTCGAAATTTCGAATTATTCCAACATGTTCGAAATTTTGTATTTCACAAGGATGAAAAAGAAAATTTCTTCCATCCCTTATTTGTAGGAATTAATTTTTGTCAAATTGTAGTGCAAGTTGACTGAGGTCCGGAATACTCGTGCTCGAGATCTAAGACAACAACGATATGTGCCTGTATCGAAACGCAAAGCCGAGAATAATAGTATATACTTTTGCAGATATTTTTATGCAAATTTACTAAATTTTAGATAACACCGATAACAAGCCTACTGAAGTCTTGGACTCGCATTCAATTGGAAATAAACAACAGCCAATTCACTATCCAGGATCAATTGTCGCAAGCAAAATTCCTTCAAATTTTGAATTTATTATTGATTCCCTAAAATATCGTTCTGAAGCATGTCAACCGAAAATTAGTCCCGGCACTTCATTATCACCTGGCTCATCAAAATCCTCTAGTTTATCTCTATCTTATTCATACCTAAATAGCCAACCTTCAACTTCTCTAACAATTCGAGGATACTCAAATCACAATCCTAGTTCGTCATTTCCGTACAATGTCCCCAACTTCTATTCCTCACAACTAACTCAAAATACACCTTCCAGTACGACTACCCTACTCAACGTTAACGTACCCAGTATCACTTCTAATTTACAAAATACAAAGACAGCGATTCCTTCTCCTATCATGTCATGCATTCCTTCATTACCTTTACCTAATTGTTCGATAGGGTACAATAGTGTGTCTCAGAATTCGATTTCTAGTCCAACGAATTTTCTCAATAGCAATTCTAACTTATCTAATGTTCAATTCAATATTCCAAACTTACGAATGAATGCTCCTCATTATCAGTTCAAAAACCTTGCTCAACCCTTAATTCAATCAACTAATCAAGTTACCTCTAGCATAATACAAAACTCCCAGGCCTCAAATGCCGTTTTATTCGCAATTGTGCCGGTTGAAAATAGTGTCAATTTGCAATAAAATTAGCTTATTTGTAGCAAAGTATATTTGATGAATAAATTTATCAAAACATTTATGAAATGAAAAGTTTTATCATAATTTATTCTATACATCTCGTAAGATTGTTTATGATTCAATTTGCCCATAGTTAACTCTAAAACTAAGTATACGGTACAAGTAATCGATGTTTACATAGCGTTGGCGGCTCGAAATTTTCAGACGCAACTAAATGTTATTTTAGATGTTTCTTCCAAAAAATCATTCTTTTCACTATTTGATTCACAGAAAGTTCTGTTCAAACAAACTTTCGGAAATATCATCCATGAAATCTTATTTTTGAGAACAATAGGCCCATTTTTCTATGTCTATAAGTTTATAAAAAAAAACTGATCATTGATTTGCAATTTACAATATCTAAATTTACTTGTTTGATGATAGCGTATTTCATAAGCCAATATTTAGCATGAAATAATTTATTCTGGCGGTCAGTCAAAATAAATACAAGTCATGACTAAGATTTTTTGATGCATGTTCCGTTGGTTTAATGTCCCCGAATAGTTATATTACAAGTAGAGATGTAGTCCCCCGACAGTGTGTACCTCGTATTCTTTGGTCAGTCGCTCCCAAATTGTCTGTTAACTCGATCAGCACAGACCGCAAGTCCTGATTAAGAAAGTTAATATAAGTTAAAAAAATAAATTTCACCGGCCGCAATATTGCTTCTTCTGATCACTTGCGTAGAATGCTAAAGTTTTTGTTCATAAGACGTGGAATAACATCACATGGGCGCGCTCATACTTTTTGACATCATGTCAATGTCGAAAGATTTAACGCGTAAACTTTTGACATTGGCGCCAAACATGTTAAAAGTTTGCACCTACAATCGCTCGAAATTGACGTGATGTCAGAAAAGTATGAGGGCACTTTAAGGCTCACTATTAGTGCAGAAGCCATTGGTCTTCCACGTGGCGCAGCTCGTTGAAGAATCCGAGCAGCCAGTTCCACCTCCAGGCGATGTAGTGGTCGACGCTGTTCCTGTCCCGTTGCAGCGATTGCAGGTCCTGATAGCTTCTTTTTACATTTTTGCATATGAAACGGAATCAGTTTTACTAAGACAGTGAGAAAACCGATCGAATATTACGCGATATATAGTAATCTATAGTATCACATGACAATAATACCTTTGACAATTCTCATTGACAAATGGTTGTACGTTAATGTTGTTGCAAATGGATGGGTCGGTTGCACAATCGACAGCCTTATCGACGCACCCGCCCTAAAATAACATTCGATTTCTGAATAATTGACAAATTATTATTCGTGAAACTTACCATCTGGCACATTCCACACTTATTAGGGCTTAAAGTTCGAACGATGATAAACTAAAATTATGCTATAAACACAAACCAATTGTCGGCAATAATCTGTCTGAAAATTTTTAAATTATTCGAAATGTTTAATGGGAAAACCTCCATGCAGGATCGTCGCACATCGCATCGGTGACTGTATCGCAATTAATCGCTGGATTCTGCTTATTCTGACAGCTATATGCATCTGTCAAACAACAGTAGCTAAAATGAAGACATTCGATAAAATTAACAAGTTACAAATACTAACCCGCAATACTTTGGACAGTATTCGGTAGCCATCTTTTGTACGGGTACTTCGATCGGCTAAATTTTTAAATTTAATGGAGTTTTCCCAATATAAAATCTACAGCGGCTTTGAGCGATGAATAGCAAAGTGTCGGCCTTTTTGCCGTGGTGTCATCAGGGACGACAGCATCATCACCGAAGTATACTTTACACTGAGCAGATGTCAGCTTGTCGTTGCATTTGACTGACTGAGGACTGAATGCCAGCTAAAATTCGCGCATAAATCAGTTTCATTCAGGTTTTCAGCGGATCGTAAAATTTGTTATCCGACTTGGTTTCAATGACTAGAAGACTTACTCCCGCCGGTGCGACTGCTGTGACATACGTACAGTTGTAATCGTCGGCAACCTGTGCCTGAATGGATATTAGCAGGGAAGCGAGGAGGCCAAGTACGAGGTGCATCTGCAAGTTGAAATAAAAGTATGACAGACATTGAAAAAAGTAAAAAGATTTAATCAAAATTCAACGTGATCTCACTTGATGAATTCGAAAACTACCTTGCCTTTTTATAATGATCTATCAAAGTTCAAACCGGATGTCAAGGTATGCTCAAATACTGTGCCTGTGGACATTTTTGGATCATTATCTCCTGTAGACAGCCTGCATCATTTAGTGAACATTTTTTCAATTCTGCAAATTAAATAAAAGAACAAATGTCATTTATAGAGTTACAGCAATGATCCATCTCGATTTTACGTGGCACACAGCATAACTGTCTGGATTTCATTATCAAACATCAATGATCAATGATCTAATTTAGCAAAAATAACCAAGTTACCTGATCCAACAAATGAAGTTCAAGACTATGAGGATAGTAATTCATATAGTTCGTTTCGAAAGCTCAATCATCAACAAATGGTCTTGGTAAAAATATATGAAAATGCGGATTAGAATTTAACTATTATCACTTTTATCCTTATCATTCCATATTTGTGCTAATTGATTATAACTGTTTAAGATAATTCGTTCTGTGCATAGATCTGCACCAATTCAAAATCATCAGCCCACTTGGGAGATGTACGCTCCCAGGTGCGCAAACAACGCGGCTTCATTGCCGAAATGTAGCAGACTCGTAAAGAGGACAAAGGTGTATGGAGAGATACGATGGGAGTTTTTATGCGAGATAAAAAGTTGGGCATTTGATCTCAAATGTGCCTATTTCAATTATCAAACATCTATCGCAGATATTAATAAGAATAAACATAAATCTCGTTCAGTTTGAAGATACAACAATATGATGAGAAAAAATGAATTAATGGAATATAACCAAAATTTTGTAGATATCTAGGATTTTGCATAATAACAACGAATGATGAATAAAATTTTGGCATCTAAGCCAATTAGTTAATGAAACACTTCAGATAAAATATTTATTCAAAATTCCAAGATCTGAAGTACTGTTATATTATGATAAAAATTGCTGAATATACTTCAAATCTAATGTTTAAATTTGATTACCGTATTCCATAAATTTCAGGGATACGTGTAAATATTCATAAGGTTTATTGTGTGAAGATTTTCAATTCACTGACTAAACTATAATATTTGCACATCACACCTCATTCTAGTCGTTGATCTCGATTTTTTGATTTTCTTTGTTGGATTTGAATATGAATATTGGAAATCTCGTATTGCTTTGTGCCAAAATGTGACAGTGACATTTTCGGATTTATCGCCTATCATCGTCATCTAAATGCCGTCTTTGTGGTTCTCCTGATGTGCATTATTCTACAGTGAAATATGCATACACGGCACTACTATAAAAACCCCAGGGATCTGGATGAAACTTGCACACCTTCATAGGCATCCACTAGCTGATCCAAATAAATTCCTGCAGATAGATGAGTCTATCCATAGTGACTTTTAAATACTCTTTTTATTATTTTGTTTTATACTTACTATTTTTTTCATAAAAAGTGACATTTAGATGGTCCAGACTTGGCAAGTACTCGTTTCGCTACTTTCCATCGTCAAGGTGGCAGAATCTGGCATAGTCGTTGACATGAATTGCACTACCGTATAATATGATAAAAAATCATTTAAACATAATAATATAATAATTTTAGACTGATACGAATGGAAAAGTAAGCTCATACGGAATTCGAATGAACTGATTATGCGATAAACATTATTTTTATGCAGGTTGTTTTCGCACCAAACGCGATTGTATGTTCGGATAAAGCTACAGCTAATGTATGCAAGAAGCTATTTACTCCTGCAACAGTAATTGTAGCTGGGCTGGATACTCCTGATCGATCTCCAACATGCTACAATGATGTTCGTGATATACAATGTACCAATTTAAGGCATTAGTTAAGGCAGGAGGGACAACAATCAATGAAAATATGAAACAAGTAGCTATCGCATATTGGTATTTCCATATATTTTTATCGATATTTCCTGAGTAAGTTTAGCGCAAATACATGCGGTTACTGTTGTCAGACACCTCCGTATGCGTGCAAGAATAAAGAAAGTATGTTATAGACATTATTCAAAGTTCAACGATATTTATAGATCCTTCTATCGATTGTGCTAAGGTAACTGACGGGATGTGCACCGATCCGATATGGCGACAACAGATCTCTGATAACTGGTACGTATGTTTAGCAACATCATCATTGTACATAAATGAAAGCTGCCAAAATATTAACTTAATTCCGGTGATGAATTTAATCATTACATTTCATGATATTAAAAAGTTAGCAAAATTAACATTTCAGTCCAAATATTTGCGGCTTTTGTAACAATGGCAATTGCTTGGGTACGTGTTTGTAAGATAAATCCTGAGTTGATTTTATTATCATCTTTAAAAGATGAGAAATATAGTTACTGTTTAGATATCGCAGTTGATTGTGAAGTTGATAAATCGATTTGTAACTCGATTTATATGCAAGACTTCGTAAATGTAAGAATGACATAAAATGTAATCCGACCTGTTATTATATTATTTTCAGTTGAACTGCAGAAAGTAAGTGTTATTGCATACATATTTATCGGCATTCTTTAGTTCTTGAATATTCAACATTTAATTGTTACCTTTTTCCTTCGTATATTTTTAGAACATGCAATCGATGCACAGGAACGAGTGGAATAACAACAACGACCATGTTCCCAGGGGGCTCGTGCACAGATACCTCTACAAACTGCGCCACATGGAACTTGAATGGATTCTGCACTTCAAGTAATATTTATTGTCAAGTCTCTTTGATAATTGTAAATTTTAGCTTTCTACAACAACCAACAGAAGGCACAATACTGCGCCAGGTGAGAATTTTTTTTTTCGAATATGATGAAGAATATGCATGAGAAAAATCAAATACATCTACTTTAGAACCTGCAATCTCTGTCAAACGATTGGAAAGTAGTGAACGTTCGATGGGAAGGGGACCACTGACCAAAGAAAATGAGTACAAAATGCTGAGAGAAACTGCCAGGAGAGGCAATCGTAACATCAACGTCCAAATTTGGGGAACTTAAACCAACGCAAAAATTGTATATTTTTTATTTATCTAATCAAAAATCGTAAATTTTATTGTCCATATTTCGACTGACCACCGAAATAAATAATTTTCATGATAAAAGGAGTCATATTTTATACCTCTCTTTCTAGCGGTTCAAAATGTCTCTTCTAGAATTAATCTATAGTGGTAGTTCATGTAATTGGACAACAACAACAACCATAAATGAATACTTGCCACCGTTTACATCAACATACTCATATGTTATTCAAACTGAATAAACTTCCATAAAAATCTGACCATAATTTGCTTTTGCTAAAATTTCCAATATTGCTACAATAACGTGTTTGCGCATCACACATCCGTTGAAGCGTAAATCTCGAGCTGCATTGTTATAACAATTGACTGCATTATGCTCAGTTTCACAGATATTTGACCATATTTGTCACCTATTGTGACTTCATCGCATATGCATTGTTGTATGCACGAAGTTAGTATAAAAGGCTGAAATTTTGGATGTAATTCGCAAGTCTCGTTAACATTGCTTGATTCATCAATTTTTATATCTGAATAATTTTCGATAGACAAACTAACCTATCAATCGAAATTTATCAAATTTATGAATATTTTGGTTATTATAGTTTTGTCGAGGGAAAAAGTTTAGATGGTCCAGACTTGGCAAGTACTCGTTTCACTATTCTCCATCGCTAAAATCGCAGAATCGACTGCACCTTTTGATCTGAATTGCACCACCGTATGATTATTAAATCACCACCTTTGTTTAAAATATTATTTCTAGGTTGATTCGACGGGAAAAGTAAGTTAATGAGAAATTGGTGTTTTTATGATTCGATAATGGATTAAATTTTTTTAAAAATTTAGGTGGTATTCGCTGCTAGCGCGTTAAAATGTTCGGATAAAGCTGGAACAACTGCATGCAAAAAATTGTTTACACCAGGAACTCCGATTGTGGTTGGATTAGATACCCCAGATCGTGTTCCACTTTGCTTCAATAATGTTCGTGATGAGATTAATCAATCAATACAGCGGGTTAATTTAAGGCAGGAACTGCCACTGGACCCGTAACTGAAGACATCAAGCAAGTAGCTATCGCATATTGGTATTTACATATAGTTCTATCGATATTTCCTGAGTAAATTTAGCGCAAATACATGCGGTTACTGTTGTCAGACACCTCCATATGCATGCAAGAATAAAGAAAGTATGTTATAGACATTATTCAAAGTTCAACGATATCTATAGATCCTTCTATCGATTGTGCTAAGGTAACTGACGGGATGTGTGAAGATCCGACGTGGCGACAACAGATCTCTGACAACTGGTACGTATGTTTAGTAACATCATCACTTTACATAAATGAAATCCGTCAAAACATTAACTTAATTCCGGTGATGAATTTAATCATTATGCTTTATGATATTAAAAAGTTAACAAAATTACACATTCCAGTCCAAATATCTGCGGATTCTGCGGCAGCGGCAACTGTTTGGGTACGTGTCCATAAATTAGCTTCTTAGTGTATTTTGTCATCATCTTTCGAAAAATGACGTATACGGTATACCATTATTCTGTTATTATTTAGATATCGCAGTTGACTGTGAAACCGATAAATCGATTTGTAACTCGATTTATATGCAAGACTTCGTAAATGTAAGAATGATATAAAATTTAGTCCATCCTGTTATTATATTATTTTCAGTTGAACTGCAGAAAGTAAGTGTTATTGAATACATATTTATCGGCATTCTTTAGTTCTTGAATATTCAACATTTAATTGTTACCTTTTTATTTGGTATATTTTAGAACATGCAATCGATGCACAGGAACGGGTGGAATAACAACAACGACCATGTTCCCAGGGGGCTCGTGCACAGATGTCTCTACAAACTGTGTCACATGGAACTTGAATGGATTCTGCACTTCAAGTAATATCTATTGTCAAGTCTCTTTGCTAATTGTAAATTTTAGCTTTCTACAACAACCAACAGAAGGCGCAATACTGCGCCAGGTGAGAATTTTTTCGAATATGATGAAGAATATGCATGAGAAAAATCAAATACATCTATTTTAGAACCTGCAATCTCTGTCAAACGATTGGAAAGTAGTGAACGTTCGATGGGAAGGGGACCACTGACCAAAGAAAACGAGTACAAACTGTTAGGAGAAAGTAACATCACCATCACAACTAGGGAACACTAAACCAACGCAACGGCATAATTTGTATTTATTAATTTTTTAACGATAACATTGTGAATTTTATTGTTCATATTTTGAGTGACCACCGGAATAAATAATCTTCATGCTTCCAGTTTTACTATTTTTCCTATTTGAGCGGATGGGTATCCTTAAATTTTAGCCATTGTTCGTGCATATGTTCCAAGTGAATTGGGCGAAAGGCTAGCAAATGGCGAATTTTGTCATAGCGTAGAACGAATAAGCTAGGGTTGTCAATAGGATTGTTTCCCTTCTCAAAACTGCAATACATAATCTAAAAAGTCATAGAACTATAAAGCGCAATGATTTAGTGAATATAGTTACAGTTTCGTCCTCACTGTCATTAAACTCTTGGTAGCAGTCAGTAAAATATTTCAGCAGCTTATCCTTCACCTAAAGAATATTTTCTTTCAAACTTTAGAATAAATTTATCTTAGAAAAGTACCCGTTTATTGAGATTTCCATTGTATTTATTGGTATTGTAAATCAAGTCCAAAATAAACGTTCCATTTGGAAGGAGTATTTGTTGTAAATTTTCTAACGTCTCATCAGACAAAAATATGGGTGATGGACAAATTGTTTCATCATCATTGTCAAAACGATTTCCGGCAACGTCAATTAATATCACGTCATATTTTATTTCTATAGCAAAAAAGATAAATCTCAAAGAAAAATTAACATACGATATTTTGCTGCATTTCGAATGAAATCAACGCCATCCTGAATGACAACTCGCTGTGAGTCGGTTTCTTCGAACCCAAACCAAGACGTCGCAATCTCTTTAGTGATTGGGAGAATGTCAACACTGGTCATATTTACCTGAATGCTTATGAAAGAAGTTGTTATATTTATGACTACATTTCAAAAGGGTGATTTGTTAATGTGCAGATTGAAAGTTATTTAATATATTGTAAATTTATTGTAACTTCATATTTGTTAACGCATAACGATTTCATACCTTCACAAAGTCCATCGTTGAAAAGTAGTTCGGTATAAGTCCACCGGCAAACCCAATAAGCAAAATATTATAAACCTTGTCGGAGTTGACCTATGTAACTGATAAAATTAAACCACAAAAATTTGCTCCAACCTCCATTGTACCAGTGACAAAAGACCCACTAATCATTTGCCGAGGATATCTCAAATTTGTGTACCTCTTGTTTATTTTCCAAGTCCTACTATCGCTATTTTCAAGTGTCAATGCTGGAAATTTCATGAATAATTGGTCAACAGATAAAGATCATACGAATGGGAGATTCAATATAAGCTTTAGTGTGATCGATAGTTAAACCATTATAATTGGTCACCAGTTTTCGGATTGCCATTAACCTACAATTTCAATAATTCGAAATTTGAAAGAAAATAAACTTCAATACAAATCTAGAGAAAATTTTAGATATAAGCGATCAATTATTAGTTTCTAGAAAAGGTGTTTTATCAATTAGCCTCTAATACTAACCTTCTGCTACCTGCTCCAATAAAGTAATGATCGACAACACTGAAGCAATCTATTTTCTTCTTATCCATACAGTACCGTGCGATAGTATTGTTGACTTGTTTCAGAACTTTCTGCCTGGTTTCCTCCTCTCTATGTCCAATTTTTCTAGTAGAATGATATTTTTCGTTGTATGGCAAATATATTTTCTCGTTTTCGATCCTCTTTTCTAGAGGTTCTTTATCATTTTCCTAAAAAAGTAAATTTACTCGTAGCTAAATTCAAGCTAAAAACTAACCTTAAGTTCTATATTTTCACAAGTGTCTGAGCCTATATTTTCACAAATAATAAGCCTTACAGATAATATGAGAAAAGGAATAAGCTTCTCCATGAATAAATGTGTGAAGATTAACAGCCAGAATAGCAAATGGCCATTGCTTTTGATTCTCAGTTTCAAATGAGATCTTTATTGGTTTCAATTTGCTCAGCCCATTATTCAAAAATAAATGCGCATAAAATTTTGTGAATTTATTGATACTATTTACTCTCTCAAACTGCAACTAAAAATAAGAGATTTCAGCGATTATGCGATTAAAAAACTGAAAATGAATCCACACAAAATGATTAGTTTTCAGAAATGAAAACTGCAGGGATTCCATATCATCTACGATTTATTCAGAATTTTCCTATTGTTTAAAGTTCTAGCTGATTAATGTGATCCCTATTCTAAAAGTGAAATTTGCTTTATCCGTAATGAAATATCGTAAGTCGGCTTCAATTGAGAATGTCGCGTGTTTACTCATCTGCATCAAGGCGAAAGATCCGCTACTTTACCATTATTTGTGCTGTAGATATCCAAAATGTGGTTCACTAACCTAAATTACAAGTCTTCTGGAAAAGTATTCTTGGAAGAGATATCTTATGTAAAAGTATCTTTGCATGTCAGCGATAAGTATTCAGAACCCAATAAATTATCATTATAAGTTTTAAAAGTTCGGTTAGATTATGTTGAATAATGCGGAATTCAAGCTGGACAATTATTTTTACGTGACAATTTGAATCCAGACTAAAATCTGACTCGACATCCGGTCGTGTCAAATTGTGGAATGAAAGCAAACAGATGAGTACTCATCCAACTAAACTATAATTGGGACAAAATTTTGACTTTTAGACTGTTGTAGGCGGAAAATAGCACAACACTGTCTGGGCGGCAGACTAAAGAATAAAGTTCATAGTAAGGCTGGAATAGGATGTTTGTACAACTTATCGTAATGATATCCGGTAGAAAAAATATAAAAAGCGAAGGTTCAAAGCAATGTCAAAATCGCCATTTTTATTAAAAAAAACTTCTATTCTTATAAACTGTACGAACTTTTATTTTTAGATGTTGCTCGTACTTGGTACAGTCGTTGCCTTCCTTGTCACTATCAATGCTCAACCCGATGTCGATTTTAATTGTAAGCTTTATGATGATTTTTAAATGTCAAGGAAAAAGATGATATTGAATAATCAATTATCTGCTAATTCCTAACTTCCTTTCATGTTATTGTAAAAAAATTTAGGCACCTATCTGAGCCCTACGAAAATGAAGCTGACCTTCACGCCAACCTCAGTCAAATGCAACGACAAATTGACGCCGGCTCAATGCAAGGTGTTTTTCGTCGATGCTGCCGTCGTCGCAGATGATGATACGAGCAAGAGACCTGCACTCTGTTATTCATCGCTCAAGGCCGCTGTAAATTTTTACATTGAGAAAATTTCATTACATTTCAAAATTTAGCCGATCGAAGTGCCGGTGCAGAAGATGGCTACCGAATACTGCCCGAAACATTGCGGGTAAGTTATGACAGGATAATGAATTTTCACATAGTTTTCAGATACTGTTGCCTGACGGACGCCTACAAATGCTCAGATAAGCAGTCACCAGCGATCAACTGCCAAACGATAACCGATTCAATGTGCGACGACCCCGCTTGGAGGTATTCTTTCTAGTTTGAAAAATATAAAAGGCCAAATCGTAACTTTAGACAGCTAATTGCGGATAATTGGTAAGTAGATAGAAGAAAATAGCTGAGAGAAAGTTGAATAAATTGATTCTAAAAATTCAATTTCCAGCCCTAGTCGATGTGGATTCTGTCAACAAGGTATCATTTTATTAATCATCCATAAAGTATATTTTTCAAAATTTCATGTGGTTGTATCGATGTGGCAGTCGACTGTTCTGCCGATACGAGCATCTGTAATAACATGTACCTTCAGAGTTTCGTGAATGTGAGTGTAAAATTCATCCAGGAACTTCTAATTTCTTAAATTTCAGGCAAATTGCAAGAGGTAATTTAGTTTGAACATGGTTAAAGTATCAAAATATCGCTATTACAACTTGTAGAACCTGCAATCGTTGTACAGCCACAACAGCAACCACGGTAACTCCTGTGGTGGGAGCCTGCTCTGATACTTCAACGAGCTGCGCCACTTGGAATACCAACGGATTCTGTACTTCAAGTAAGGAGATTTTGTGCTATTCATTTGTTCAACAAAGTTTATCATTTTTTACTGTCAAAATGTTTCATTAATTTTTCGATTTTAGGCTTCTACACTCCCCAGCAGAAGCAACAATATTGTGCCAGGTTAGTCTAAAAATTGCATAAGTTTTGTTTTGGAAGATAAAAACTTAGAACGTGCAACTTGTGCACAGGGAAATAATCGACGACGGGTAACGCAGAAGGGGACGACTGACCAAAGAATACGAGCAACAAACTGCATGGGGAGCCGAATCTCAAATATTTTATCTCTTGGGGGTTAAGTCAACGCAGCGGACAATTAAAAAAAATCTGCATGAATGTCATTGAAAATGTTTAGCCTGACCAACTAAATAAATGGCTTTCATGAGAGTATTCAATTTTATTAGAAAAGACATAAATTTCACAATTCAGAATTCGAAAACTTTGAATCATTGTTCTTCAGCCATTGCTGGTAAAGATGCTCAATATGATCCACTCGAAACGAGAATAAGCCACGTACTTTTTCATACCGATTTATGAATGTCATTCGATTTTTCGTAGGTGTGTTGCCGCCTTCGAATCCACAAAATATTACCTAAGCGATAATTTACAACAAGTTGTCCAAATTGAACTCACCGATTCAACCTTACTTTCGTCGAATTCTTGATAGCATTCGTTGAAGTAATTCAATAGCTTTGAACGAATCTAAAAAAGTTCTACAATTATCTAAAACGAGCCTCTGTCGCGCGCTCCCTCGACCCGGCCTTTGCTTCGCAAAGGCTCCAAACCAAACCAATCACAAAATTGCGAGGGCAAAAGATCACTAAACCAACCAAGACAAATGCTAAAAATAACAATCAACAATAATAAGCAACATCTTTTTCGCTCATGCTTCCCGATAATGGTTGATTCTTTTACAAAAATAATTGCCTTTTATGCACTTTCAGACAACACTAATTTGCTAATTTTGTATCAGAACAAAAATTCGCTACCAAACATGAGCAGCAACCATCGAGCTCTCATCTCTCACCAGAGCTGAGACGAAGTTGAAATTTTCAAATTCGAAGTCGAAGTCGAAATCGAAATTGGCTTCTCAAAATTTTCGAAGTCGAAGTCGAAATCGAAATTGGCTTCTCAAAATTTTCGAAGTCGAAGTCGAAGTCGAAACTTCGTCTCAGCTCTGCCTCTCACCATCAAATCCCGGTGGAAAATGACTATCTATATTTGTGCATTATAAATTGCACAAATTAGCATATTATCAAATAAATGTCAAAGTAAAGTAAGATCAAGATCAAACCAAATCGGGACTTTTATGTTGCACACCTACACAAAACTACCTATCTAGCGCTGAAAATACCGCCCCGATCCGATAATCATTCCACCAGATCTAAGCTTGGACACACAAACAGACAGACAAACTCACAAATTCGTTGAAGGTTTTATCATAGTGAGAATAGAGAACGTTGAATATGATTGTTCCATTCGGGCCCAAAATATTTTTGAGATTTTCTAGAGTTTCTGGCTCGATGAAGGCTTGCGATGGTGAAATTAATGCAGTCTTCGTATTGAACCGACTTCCAACAACATCAACGAGAATCACATCGTACTTTGCGCCTCAAATTGCGAAAGATGAAATATTTTTCTAGTTGAAATCTATTAGTTCAACCAAGATCGTACCATTTTTCACCGCTTTATCGACAAATTTGACTCCGTCTTCAATGACGAGCTTCTGTGAATCATTCTCAACAAATCCAAACCACTCAGTAGCGATTCGTCTGGTGATGGGGAGAATTTCGACATTCGTCATTCTTATCTAACGTGCACAGTTATTTGTCAAAAAGAAGTGAAAACATCGTACTTTAACGAAACTCATAGTCGATATGTAATTTGGAATAAGTCCGCCAGCAAACCCGATTAGAAGAGTTTCGTACATTTTATCAGAATGGGTCTGAAGTTTGAATTTTTGAATAAAAGTTGAGAAAAGTCAAACTTACTTGCATAGTTCCTGTCAAGAATGGGCCAATGATCAACTGACGGGGATATCGCAAACTTGTGTACTTCTTATTGACTTTCCAACGGCGACTATCTTGGTCTTCCCAAGTCAAAGCTAGTAAGGTGAAAATATCAATTTTTCAGGAAAGAAAGTAAATCTTACGAATAGGACACTCAACAACAGCTTCAGTGTGTCGTATTCTCATTTGGACAGATTCGCTCTTGTCATTTGTCACTAGAGATCGGTAAGCCATTAGTCTAGAAGGGGATTATTTACCCAAAATTTTCAAATAATACCCTAAATACCTTCTGCTAGCAGCTCCAATAAAATATCTATCAACGACTTCGAAACAATCATTTTTGCTCTTGTCAGTGCAATATGTCGCGATAACCTATGAAAAGTAATCAGATTTATGTAAACTATAGAAGAAAGACCGTCTCGTTCATTTTGAGAACATGCTGGCGAGTTTCCTCTTCCTTGTGCCCTATCTTTCTCGTTAAGTGAAACTTCTCATTGAATGGCATAAATATCCGCTCGTAATCGATTTCTCGTTGCTTCTGAATATTTCCGAAAAAAGCGTTCGAAACTAAAAAAACTCCTCTGATTACCTCACTTTCATCCTTGCCAGAAATATGATAATTTATCTGTTGAACAATCAAAATGTGCAAGTATTGAGAACACTTCATAACTGTAAAAAGCATAAAATTCATAATTCTAATGCAATGAAGAGGGCGAAATAGTGTTTTAGTTTGTGCAGCTTGCAAATGAGAGCCCTATTTGAGATTTGCATTCACGAAAAAAGAAATAACTAAATCCATTCCTACCAAGATATTACTTATGAAATCATATATCAATCTTTTATACAAAACAAAGCTGCAAAAAAAATCAATTACAGTTCATTTTTATTACAAGTCTGGGATTCTTTGTTGAGTGCTTCATTCTTCTTTATTTCCTGCCATTGCAAGTAGAGATTTTCCAGATGAGTTGGTCTAAACGATAGCAAAGGTCGAATTTTGTCATATCTCTGAACGAATAGTAAAGGGTTCTCGATAGGGTTGTTGCCTTTCTCGAAACTACAGTACATCATCTAAAAATGTTCAAGAGGAAAATAAAAACGATGAAGGTTTCTCTACAGTCTCAGCCATAACACCGTTGAATTCCTGGTAGCAATCATCGAAATAAGTTAATAGTCTATCTTTGATCTGCAACAAATTAAACTTCAGAAGTAATTCTCTGAGACAATACCAAGGTATTGAGGGTTTCATTGTATTGATGTTTCGTATAAATTAGGTCCATAATGAAAGTTCCATTTGGGAGGAGCATCTGTTGCAAATTCTCGAGCGTTTCCTCTTTAAGAAATGCAGGCGTGGGGCAAACGGTTTCGTCATCGTTTTCAATTTGGCTTCCGGCAACATCAATCAAAATGACATCATATTTGATTTCTAAATTTTCTTTGGAATTTGTCTATTAAATTGCATACTTCAAGAAATACGAATAGTGTGAAAAAATCATTCCTATCACCCCATATTTGGGAATCTATTGGAAATTATGGAGAAAAGTTGAAAATAGTATATTTCTCACGATATTTTGCAGCATTTCGGATGAACTCGATTCCGTCTTGAATTACAATTCGTTGAGTACCAGTTTCCTCGAAACCGAACCAGGACTTTGCAATCAACCTCGTAATTGGCAAGATGTCAACGCTGGTCATGTTTATCTGAACCAAGAATATTTGAAAACTTATATTTCATAGGAAAAGATTTGTTAGATATAATGTGGTTGATAAACTTATCTTCTTTATAAAAAAAAAAAACAAACTTCAAAATTCGTCAATAATCATGCAAGTTTACCTTCACAAAGTCCATCGTTGAAAAGTAGTTTGGTATCAGTCCGCCAGCAAAACCAATTAGTAAAATGTTATAGACTTTGTCAGAATTTGCCTACAAAAATGGTCGTCAATCCAATACTAAAAATTTCACTCGACCTCCATTGTCCCAGTAACAAAAGGCCCACTAATCATTTGCCGAGGATATCTCAAATTCGTGTATCTTTTATTGATCTTCCATATCATACTGTTGCTATTTTCTGGTGTCAACGCTGTAATGTTTCGGGAATAGTATGATCAAAAATTAACGAATCGTACGTATGGGAGATTCGACGAAGCCTTTCGTATGATCAACTCGAGCACCGCTGTGCTCTGTTAGCAGCTTTCGAATTGCCATTAATCTACAAATAAACTCAATATCTAGGGAAACTCAAATAAACGAATATATTTTGTTAAAAATTGTATTCGTTTTTTTTATTTCAAAGACTGAAGATAATCTCACAGCTGGATTCCAAACTTATCACAATTCAAAATATTCAACTAGTGACTGACCTCCGACTACCAGGTCCCACGAAATAATGATCGACAACATAAAAACAATCCCTATTATTTTCGTCCATACAAAATTGTGCAATAGTCCGATTGTGTTGTTTCAAAACCTTTTGCCTTGTTTCCTCCTCTCTATGACCTATCTTTCTAGATGCATGATATTTTTCATCGTACGGCAGAGAAATCTTTTCATTTTCGATCCGTTTTTCCAAAGATAATCTAGAACTATCCTAAATTATTTTTTTAATAAAATTTTAATCAAAAATAATATTCCAAATACTAACTTCAACATCGACTTCTGCTATTTTAACATTACAAGCGATAAATCCTATTGAAAATACCAGAGATATCAGCAACATCTTAGAATGTATAAAATAGTATCAAGACGAAAAATTTCAAATAACAAATGTCATTGCTATATTTCAGGAAAATTGGATCGATTTTATTTCGGTTTACTCAGCCTATTATTGAAATCGCGGATGTTGTTTTTTCTCAAGTAAATAGATCGAATAATAATTGTTTCAAATCACATCCGTAAAATCTATAAAGCTAGATTACTAATAAAAAATTATGGATTAAAAAGCAAATAATAAATTTTTCATTATTATGCGGCAATTACGAAAAACCACCACCTCACCACGTCTTTTTTACGAAGAAACTCCAAGCCCCGCCCCCTACTTTTTTCTCTTCCCTCTTGTGTCTAAAGACGTGGTGAGGTGGTGGTTTTTCGTAATGGTCATTTTTCCCAAACCTCGTTAGAAGAGAAAAAGAAGATACTTACGGAAGTTGTAGATGGAGTAGTAGACCACGAAGTTATAGAGTGGTGGGATTCGTTTCACAAGTACAAAGAAACGTTCATGCTATCATTCGTATAAAATGGTCGAGCATTTTCTTGATATCTGTAAATGTTTGTGTAAAAATTCATTAGCAATAAAATATTATTCAAATTATCACATGAACTACAGTAATTTTCCTTTTTAAAGAGCATCGCCACTTCTCTGCGTCTCTTGGTTTTATGTGCTCTTTGTCCACCTCCCTTTTCCTTTTCCTTTTCAGCCTTCTGCAGAGAACGTCTTCTTCACATGCCGCAGGCAGCAATTCCGTATCGATTGCTGGAGCTTTCCCTCTCGTGAGTCTCTTCAGCTTCTTTTCCTCTCTTCCTTTTCTGCCTTCAATATCTCGGCCCTCCCCTCTTCTGTCTTGTGTGTAGAGGGTTTCACTCAGAGGGAGTCTCCCGCAGCGGCCCGTCGTGTGCCGTCGTCATCCCTCGAAATGATTCCCCTTCTCGCCGCTTTAGTCGTCGTTTCGTCGGCGTTCGACATGAAATCGGTAAGTCAACTGTTTTCGAGATATTTCATAGCTATTTCGCTCACGAAGAGCAGCAGCAATGATCTTTGCTTCGTGGCATTTTATCGCCGAAATTTGCAGCCTGAAAATATGGTGATGCCATCCGGCGATTTCGTCGATCTCATCAGTCGAGATGCTGAGAATCTCCCCGAGCCAGTAGCATTCGGCCACAAATTCATTTCAGGTAAGTAAATACCACACGCGTAGACTCTTGAAGAGATGAATTTTAGGAGGTGCGGGTGAAGGAAATCAGAAGCTGAAGGAGGAGGAAGACTTCCAACAGAGGCAGGAAGTAAGTTTTTCATTGGTTTTTGCAATCCTATTTATGAGATTCATGTGAAAATAAGCATTACTCTTCACATCATGGATTTTTAGATCAAATCCGACAATGTGCTGCCAGCTTACTGTGAGCCTCCGAATCCCTGCCCAGTCGGATACACAGCTGAGCAAGGCTGCCTCGAAGAATTCGATAATACGTATGGGGGATCCCGACTTTAACAGAAAATGATAAGCTACTTTAGCGCCGAGTTCTCTCGTGATTACCAAGCCCAACAGCACTGTGTCTGCGATCAGGAGCATATGTTCAAGTATGGAACATGTATTTATCGATAAAATGCAATTTTTTCTCAGCTGTGCAGAGAAGGAGGCCTCTGATGTCGGCCAGACGCTGCAGGATATTCTCGATGAAAACGGCCTGCACCACAACATGATCGCCAAGAAATTCCACGAGAAGAGAAGCTCGGAAGAGGTTTGTAATTTTGGCATTGGTTTTGAAAAATTTCAAATAAAAAAATCATGTTCTGCTCTATTAACCATCTCTAATTTATACTCGGTTCGTGATGCTGTAGATAGAGCAAACTTAACTAAAACCAAGTCCGGGCTAATGCGTAACACCGCTGCAAATTATGTCATTGATTCGCCTCTCCATAAAATCATGCGTGAAGATGCTCTCATTACATGATTTTCATTCAAAAATTAATTTTATGCAATCACCCACCACATGCTCTTTCGAGTATATCCTCATGCAATATATTAACAACCTGATTTTATGATTTTTCAGCTGTCTCCTCGCAAGAAGCGATCAGTTCCAACCTTTGAAGGTCATCATAAGCCCAACCCATTCCTCCAGGGCGAACCACTCCGTACCATGCAGAAGAAGAGCGGCCGTAATGTGTGGTGATCTGAGCATTCTCGGCACTGTTTTCATTTTTCCACTTTTTTCTAATTCTCCATCTACAGGCGACGTGGCTACTTCAAATGGGTCCAACTTTAACACTCGGTTCTCTTTTCTTGCATCTAGAGATTCATCCATCATTTTGTAGTTTTACCTAAACGAGATCTCCCGGTTTAAATTATTCCACAATAATAAAGAGGCTTTATTTGTTGTTAAATTCGATATGTAACAACGTTTCATAAAGCATGAAGGTTTTACAAATTGTGGAATTAGATTGTGCAAGAAAGCATGAAGTATCACAGATAAGAAGATACCAGATCTAGAATGTTTTCAAGAAATGTTAATCAATTTGATCGAGAAGAATAATCTAGATTGCACGACAATGTCAAAGTTGTATATCAAGAAAACATGAATAAATTATAAGTTGTACGAGATAGGAAAATTCAGTTGAAGAAAATAGCTTCAAAGCGGCTCTTAATGATGGACTGTGCTTTGGCTTGAATGTCGGCGAGAGAAGGCTGGCTGACGCAGGGGGGCAAAAGCAGACACAGCAAACGGCAATTGACCTGAAATTAGCATTTCTTTTCGGTAAATGATCAATTCCGACCTTCTTCAGAACGATCCACCATTCGGAATCGGATTTCACGAAGCATTCGCCGAACTCGTCGTTCTCGTCGATGAATCGGAACAGTGTCTCACAGACGAGTCTGAAATAAACAAATTTTCTTCGAAAACTTTTTCAAGAAGCTTACCGATTAACATCCGAAGGAGGGTTGGGAGGCTTGATTGCACCTGTGATCGCGTCATCGAGGATCTGGGTCTCGGAGAATGAAGATGTCATGCTGAGCGAGGACGGATTGAAGTAGATGTAGTGGAAATCGCAGGAAGAGCGCAGAGTGGCCGCATCATTGGATCCAACCCTAAAATTTTGCAATTTTTATTGAATAAAAATAGCAACTTCACAAAACCACAAAAATGAAACGAAAAAGTGCAAAGTAAAATTTAAAAAAGTGAATAAAAGCAGACGTAGAAACGTGCCTGTGCATTTGTCTTGCGTTATCATTTAGCGATCAGGTAATAATTCTCAATTATCAGCCAATCAACGTTTAGATGAACTTTGTAAAAATGATCTTGTAATACACATCGGGTAAACTGGTAAATACGGAGATACGTTAGTAACTCACCTACCTACATCTTATGAAAATCAAGTGTGTGCTTTAAATACGATCATTTCTGTGCGTCGATCAAAGTTCATGCACGTTCTGTGCAAAAACGCGACAGACTGCATTTCCATCTGCACAAAATTAGCATAGCATTCGTGCTCTTGAAATTCAAAGTGCGACGTAAAGAATAAATCTCCGACTCACGAATCTCCGATGGCCGATGCGACTTTGACGAGTTCTGGCCCGAGGAAGCTGTCGATGTTGCGCATCAGCTTGCGGGTCACTTCCGACTTGACGAACATGCACACTGTCGCGTTCAGGCAGCGGTACACTATCTGAAAGAAATTCAAAGTTTTTTTTCTATGAAAATCTTGTTTGTATTTTTTCTCCGAATGCATAACCCACCATTTGAAATCTCTGCAATTTCTCCTCCTCGTCTTCATCGTCTTTCGAGTTCAAATAGACTGTCGGCAGAGCTTCATCGCCCAAAAGTGGCGTGTCCAAGGATAGATCTTCTGGGCCGCGAAGGAATCGGCCGGGGTTTGTCTTCCTGAAAGTTCAATCTTAGTCTTTTGACTTTTCGAATTTGTTCTCACTTGCTAGGCTCGAGTTCAGAAGCGAGTGACCCAGGCAGGAGATTTTGCGTCAAATAGCGAAGCAGAGAGGGCACGTCGCGACTGCTGATCGAGTAGTACAAAAGTTTGTCCTGAAAAAGTCATTGGAATGTCAAATTCTTTCAGCATTTTCGAAGTACAAGACCTCAAACACATAAAATTTGGGCCCTTTCCATTTTTACAAATTTGAAATTTTTCACGAGATGTTTCTCGTCATTTCCAGACAAACCTGATACAAGAAAACGAGTTTCTTGATGATGGGAAACTCCTCTTCGACTTCGGAGAGCATTGTCACGATGTCCAAGTAGATTTCGCCCTGCAGAGGTAGGAACTCTGCACCGCCCAAATAGTCTAGAAGGGGCATCTGCAAAAGTAGTACTTTTTTAGTTTCAAGAAAGTTTTTCGAACCTTGTGCAATTTCAGAAGCGCCAAATATCGTCCGAAAAAGTATTCCAATCGTTCGCGGAACTTTTCCTCGCTGTGCTTTCTGAAAGTGTTTTCCTCAAGAACTTATGAAAAGTTATTAAAAAATATATATATAGCAGGAATAAAGGAAATTGATGATTTGCCGATTTTTATTACCTGAAGTTAGTCATAGTTCCAAAGAAGAGTCGGAACATTTTGTAGGAGTCGATTAGGACATTTTTTAACGCGGGCACAAAAATGCTGTAGTTTGCGACCTGGCAGGACTGCTTGCACAGCGCCACTCCGATCAGGAATTGATCGTTCTCCACCTGAAATTTTCAAAATTCATCAATTTTCTAAAAAAAAGTAACTTTTCTCGACTTTCCAAAAATTAGACTATAGAAAAAGTGTTACATTGAAAGAAGAAAAGGTTGCGTTTTCTTATTTAATTTAGAAAAGAAGCATTACTACTCGGTGACTTGATTTATAATGCAAGTTTTTGAGAATTCTTCACTTTCAAATTGCTGAGCCTTCTAAAAATACAAATATTCGACTTCTTGCCTGTATGTAGACGTGCTCAGCCTTCTGTGTCGACACCGTTCTGAAGGGAAACTCAGTCGGCTCCTTGTTCGTCTCCGGCGTCACAAAATTCTCCGTGAAATTCACCACGGCCTCGGCGAACCCAGTTATGTCTGTCTGGAATTCGTTTCTTGAGCTTTTTTGTTGTTGAACATTCAGAAGAAAGATGACCAAAACTTTGATTCCAAATTCAAAAAGTCATGAAATTTCTGTTCTAAACTATTCAATTTCAAACCGAGCATAAAAAGTGTGATTTTGATAGACAGAGTAATTGAGACTATTTCTTCTAAAATTTTTTTTTTTCAGAAAAAAATTGAGAAACCCTACCTGCCTATCGAGTATTTCATTTTTGGGGTAGAAGTACATGACCCGTTTAAACTCTTCGCCTTCTTTCCTGCCCGAGTCCGGATGCGCGACGAAAAAAAACTCGATCACATCTGAGAATCTCAATTTTTGAAATTCAGTTTTTCGATTGAAAACCTGTGATTCTGATGGTTGGCGACTCGGCAGTACCCGCAGAGCTGCTCGGTGCGGCGAAGAAATACAGCGGATTCGCGATCGACACCATTCAGTCTCTAAAATTTGCATAATTTGCCAAAATTTAAAAAATAATCGACGGAAACTCGAGAAAATAGGAAATAAGCGAAATTGAATGGACACTTGTGAAAGTCTGCAATTTTGTGAGAGACCACTCCCACTTCTCCTTGCCTCAGCCTCATCTTGTCACTTTTCGTTTCTTTGCGAAATTTTGTCGAGGTTCTAGAGGTTCTCGCTCCAGAATGACTCCGAGAAGAAACAGCGACTCGAATATCCCGGAACCGACCCAAAACGGAATGGGCAACGACGACTGTGGGTCATTTTGACGAATTTTCTTGCATAACTAATTTTTCTTTTCGAAAACTTTAGATTGTCTTTATTCTTGACAGATTCTAGAATTTATTGAAACTTCTGTAGCATTCTGAAGATAGCTTTAACAAAAACCTTTTTAGCTAAGAAAATTTTTAAAAAATCGAAATTATCGATTTTTCAGTGCGCCAATACGAGATCGATGGCTGGCGAGTTGGTTATGCCGTTCAGATTCAGGGCATCGGGTTCGTGCCTGTTGGCAATGCGCGGAGAGTCGACGACGATGAGGACGCAAATTTGAGTAAAAATTCAATTCTCATGAAAAATATGAAATTTGAAAAATCGATTATTTTTTAGGATAAATTGCAATTTCAAAATTCTCTTTAAATTTGTAGGCCCCTTCGTAAGCGACGAAGATTCGGACGACTGCGGCTATGCGGGATACCAATCGATTCCGTCCGGACCTGACAACGAAGAGGAAACGCTGAATGGGGAGATCGACGAAACGGGGGAACAAGAACAAGAGGCGAACGGAGAAATCGAAGAAAACGAGACAAAACAAGATGGCGCAGTTGTGCAAACTGATGAGAAGCCAGTTGAATTGCATAAGAAGGATATCGAACTTAATGACGGTAATTTTTTTTGAAAAATAAAGAAAAAAACTTATATTTTTTAATTCGAACTCTCGAAACTTGCAAATAATTGCAGCAAGTGTATGAAAAGTTTGAAAGCATTTATCCTACCCTACTTTGCTGCTATTTCGTCAAGTTGAGGGATTTCCAGCTATCCGCTTTTCTATAAAAATATTATTTTATAGTTTGGAAAAAAACAATGTTTATCCAGAAAAAGTCTCGATAATCCGTCAAGCGATGGGCGGTTTGAATTTGCCTCCCCCTCCCGGGTGGGAAACCTCGGCCGTCGATGCTCAACTCAGAAAGATGCTTCAGGACTTACAGGACAAAACGAATCCGACCTCAGAATAACTACCTTTTCTTCAAATTTAACCATTTCTTCCAGAGTTCTGGTAGTTATTTTTTCAATTTCATCTATATTTGACTCTGTTGTATATTTCGCAGTACAAAACTCGTCTCGCTATTCTGTGATCATATCCTTTGCTGTACACTTCCGAATTCGTGCAGAAAAATTAGTCAGGAACTATACAATAAATTGCCATTTTTGGAAATTCAATGTTTTTAATAATTTTAACGGTTTGAAGACCGTTTTGATATTTTTGGAGTTTTTTTTTCTAAAAATAAACGAAATTTTCAGCAAAATGTCAAAATCAACTCAATCCGGTTTGAAGCGGCCGCTCAACGATTTCGTGGACATTGAAATGGCGAGGAGAGGTGTCTGGCTCGTTAAAGTTCCTAGATATTTGTCGGGTAAAATTTTTAAATTTGAAAAAATCGATGAACTCTTCAAGTTGATTTGTTTTTAAGATCTAATTTATCGAGCGATAAAAATAATTTGATGGAAAATGTTTCCCTTAAAAATCTTGACTTTTTCAGAACATTGGGAGTCGAATACTGGCTCGGAAATCGGGCGACTCGTCGTCAATCCGCCGGAGAAGGGAAAGGCTTCGGTAAGAAAATAAACGAAAATAGAGATCTTTCCCATATCATTCATTTTCATTGAAACTTTCTGGAAAACCCTTGAAATTATTTGAGTAAGGGTGAAAACTATACGGAGAACAAATTGCTCAAATATCCAAACTTGAAGTCTTCCTTAGATCTCTGCGAGTTTACTTTCAGCAAGTCTCGTTCATTTCAAAACCCTCGGCTCACAATCAGCCCTCCTCGAGTGGTCCTTCCTCTTCAGCCTCTGCATCCAAACCCATCCCCGAGGAGCACACCTTCATCATCCACGACCTCGCCAATCAGACCATGGCTGTTCTGGTCGAGGACAAAACTGTACTCAAGGAGGATCATAATATTGCGTAGGTTTTAGTTTATTTTCTCTTCTAAATTTTTGAATAATGTATCGAGCATGGGCTGACAGAATTCCATATCGAAAATCTCATATTCTTTCCATTTCTAGTTCAAAATTACTTTGTGAATATTTTACCTCGAAAGCTACGATTTTTTATGAAAATTTTGTCTTTTGTGGGATGAGTTTGGTGAAAAGGAAGATTTCACTTCAGTACGGGTAATCTCGCGGTGGAGGGCAAAATCGTGAAGCGCGCCGAGTGCCGTCCCCTTGCAAATCAGAACTACATGAAGATGAAGGTCGACCAGATGCTCAGGAGCACCAAACCCAAGCAGCAGGTCATCAAACTTGATCGGGTAAGGGAGTTTATCTTGCATAAATTTGAAAACTCGGTCTTGCAATTTCCTGCTCTCTGAAATTTAAACGTTCCGACTTATCCTCAATTGGATGTAATTGGTTTTCCTTGGAAAAAATCATTTTCATTCCATTTCACATTAACTTTTACAAGCATCACTAGCTTTCCAAGTTGAGATAAATTTTTCTTGGATTCAAAAGTCGAATTTCAGGCGGAGAACAAATTCAAGCCGAAGTCGGTCCACGAAGAGGATTTGGCTCGTCTGAAGCAGAAGAAGGAGGGAGCCAAGACGGTCAGGTACGGTTTCTTATAAGATTGTAGACTTGGATTAAACCTGATTCAGGGTTTAAAGTCCAAGATTTATTCATATTTTAAATTCAAATCTAGGTTTAAGATTAGCCTTAAATTTTTAACAACTATGATTTGATTGATTGCAGAGCGGACAGAGATGTGCTCATGAATGCGCTCTTCAAGGCATTCGAGAAACATCAGTATTATCGGTCTGTTGTTTTTTCTTTTTCTAATTTTTATTTTGAATTTGCAGTCTACAAGACCTCCAAATGCTCACCAACCAGCCAGCCAATTACGTCAAGGAAATACTTCAGGTATTTTTAATTGCAAAAGAAAACTAATTTCTAAACAATTTTTGAGGGAAGAATATGAAACTACAAACATAATTCAACTTTCTGAACATTAGAAGTTCGTCGAAACTCAGAAATTAGAATATTTCAGATGATTGCGGTCTACAATTCTGCCCCTCCCCACAAGAGCATGTGGGAGTTGAAGCCGGAATATCGAAATTACACCGTCCCCAAATAATTTTTTTTTTCACTTTTCTCCTTTACATGTCATTTTCTTTTCGTGTTATTTATTTTCTACATTTTTATGTGATCTGAAGGAATAAATTTCGTATTTGTAAAAATTTGATTCTTACTTGAGTGCTAGTTTCTGTCGTGACAGTTTATAATATCCGAGTTGAATTGAAAATTGTCAAATTTGATCAGTTTCCCCTTTAGCTGACAAGAATTCGATCAATGGTGAAGCATGTGGTCGAGAAGAAAACGGCGCTAGGCAGGCTGGGCAAAATCACGCAATGGGGTTCGATTTTTTTCAAATTAAGCATGTAACAAAATTTCCTAAGTCTTGCTTTCGGTAATTTTGTGCCAACAAGCAACACATTTTTCAGGCGTAAAGCAGCTAGAACATGCCACTCCTTCCTGTATGATATACACTCGCGCAGGGCACATTCCGCACCTGACCTGGGACGTCGCTGAAAAATGGCTGGATCTGAAGCAGACTCCAATCTATCAGTTCCCTATACAATCTATGTGAGTAAAACATGTCGGGGGGTTTTTTTTTTCTAAATTTATATTTTCAGCTTTGAATCTCGTGAAATCATCAAGAAATACAATAAGGGACTGCCCTCGTTCTGTGGAATGCCGGTATTTTTTTTTTCAAATTTATGAAAATTATAATTTTTTCCAGAAGGATGCTTCAGCTCATTTATGCGTTCTGGATCCTCTGATCGAAAACAATTCGGGTTACAACGAAACGACTTGTATTGCGTTTTGGCTGGGGGATGGAGCGGGAAAGCGGACTGTAGGATTTTTGTTCTAAATTTAAAGGCAGTTTAGACTTGATAATTGGATTTTTCTTCCTAAAAGAGTAAAAATTGGCTACTTACCGGAAATTAGATTTTATCTTTTACAATGTCATCTTACTTTTAGAATACATCGATCTTCACTTTAAAAAATATCATTTAGATAAACGTTCAAAACTACCGTAATCTGGTGAACATCTCTGGCTGTGACTCCTTCGACACTCTGGTCGACTACGACATTCCGCGGGACTCGACACAGAAGAAATTCTCCAAGGCCATGGACAGAACGCAGTGCTTCACCATGCAAATGTTTGAACAGGATGCCGAAGTTAAGGTTAATTTTAAAGTGATAAAATATCTTCATCTGCATTAAAAATCACATATTTTAGTCGGGGCATTCTTATAGCTTTTATTTCTTATTTTAGGGATCAGCCCTGATTTCTCTCGGCGGCGGTCCAAATGCCTATTTCCGTCGAAAATGTGCAGTCGACAATGGACTGAAGGAGAGATGCGAGGGATTTTCGGTAGTTTTTCTTCGAAATTTTCAAAAATGTCTATTTCTTCAGCTAGAACTGCACGATTATTTCTATGGGAACGAAATCGACAAAGTGGAATTGAAGAAGATTTTGGAAGAGACTTTTGTGAGTTTTTCTTCTTTTATTCTTTGTAATAAATTTCGTTTTCAAATGACAAAAGTTTGGATTGAACTTTTGTGCTTTTTTTTTCAAAGGAAAAAAATCCAGGCCCCTCTTCCCCCGTCCAAAATTCGTTTCGCCCCCGGTCCATTCGACCCCTCGATGGTCTTCTTCCTCGTTCAGCAGGGAATCGACTTATTCGACTCGACCTTTGCTATCAGAATGGCTGAAGAGGTATTGCGCTTTTTGCATAAAATAATCTAGAGAAAAAGTTAAGAAATGTTAGAAAATTCACAACTTTTTTCTCGAAACTTTCTGAAGTTTATATAAATGTCAAGAACACAATGTGTTGGTGTTTTGAATTTCCCATTCCGAATTATTTGTATGGTCTTACTTTCCAGGCGAAAGCCTTCAAACTCGTCGACGACTACCCGCATTCTGATGCATTCGATTTGGTCGATTTTCACGAAGCCAAGTAAATTTCTTTTATTTTTCCTGAAAATAATTCACTTTTCAGATACACAGACAAAATGACTCCTCTGTTCGATGGCTGCCCCTGTTATGCCTGTCAGAACTACACCAGGGCGTATCTGCATCACCTGACGAATACAAAGGAAATGCTCGGCATGATTTTGCTTACTATGTAAGGATTTTTTCTCTTTCGAAAACTCACTTTGACTATCTTTCTCCAGAAGTTTAAAGAGACCGAAATTCGTTCAAATTGATTCGTTTCTGAAAAATAGAAGAAAATTTTAGCCACAACCTGACCGAGTACCAGAAAATGTTCGAGCTGATACGACAAAAGATCTCGAACGAACCAGAGCTCTGAGTTTCAATTAGAATCGAAAAATTTGTTGTTGTTGTTGAGATTTGTTACATTCCTTTGTTTTGTTGGATTTGTTGATTGATGATTGTTGATAAAGCTATGGAATTTCTTTTTGGAGAGCTTGATTTCACTTGGAAAGGTTAGAGACCTACACTTACTGATGGAATTAGATGAACAGCGTCGCTGATTATTCCCCAGATGCAATTCGCTTCCATTTTGGATGTTCGATAGTTTGTCTTAATTTCTGATTTTTAGCGCTCCTTCGGTGACTAAACCGTGAAAAGGGATTTTGAAGACCACGCGACGTCATGTTTGCAGAACAGAGGAGCGCTGGTGAGATTGTCTTTCCTTGTTATGGATTATATATATATTTTTTTTCTAGTTCACAAATATAAACTGTAGGGCATCAATGTTTTTGTTTTGAAAATTTCAATTTTCAGAAGAAATCACCAAAGCTGCCGATAAAAATTTGCAATCCGAGTACGTGTGGCTCCAGTCGATACAGGGGTCGAAGACGTTTCATGAGGTTGACAGTTTTATTGTAAAGCTTTCAGTAAATCGTTCGTTTCTTTGAAATTGGACAATTTCTCCATGAAACGTCATCAATTTATTCTATTCAGGTGCTGATGTGTTTGCGAGAATGCTGCAAGAAACTTCATCTCGGACATAGATGTGATCGACGATTACAAGTGCCTATCACGCAGTCTGTTTCCGAAAAATACGGTCTGATTGGGAAGCACGGTGGTGACTCGTTGAAGGTGAGAATCTGACAACCACCATTTCATTTCCTAATTTTCCGGTTTTCTCACATTTTTTAATTAAACAGAATTAATGAAAATAACGATTTGAGGCTACCGTGACCTTGCTTGGCGACAACGTGATTCAAGCAGAAGTGGCCATCAAACATCCAAAAGCTCCTGGAGGCGTGTTTCGAGCCGTCGCTCAGCCCGATGTGCAGTGGAAATTGCAGCAGATTCAGGTTAGATTAGTTTCTTTCTCGTATTTTTTAACTTAAGAAAAATTTCAGGATTTGGGCAATCACATCGCGAAGGCGACAATTATTCTCTGCGAAATGGAACATCAGGTCTGTTTTTCCGACTTGTTTTTGAAAATAAGGAGTTTCAGATGAAACAATTCCGCGAGTCCGGCAAATTCGACCTGTCTTCTGGCCCTTTGATTTTGTCGGAAGCGCGCACCGTCAAGGAGTTGATTGCCTCGGCGAGAAACGCTATTTTGCTGCCTAGAAAACGGTAGACATTACTGTAATTCAAATTATCCAGTACTATTTTTCAGAACACTACTCGAATTGTGCAATTTTCCACCTACTCGTCGTTTCGTTCCACCTCTTCCTCAGGATTTACTGCTCTCATTCTATATTTCTAGTTGTCGATTGGTAAGAGTTTTTTCTCGAAAATTCGACTTTCCTTAAAAAGTCTTTTTTTCTGAAAAGATAAGATTTTTCAAGGTCTGCGCTTCCTACCAAATTCCTCCGAAGGCTGTCAACGCTCAGGGATTAGTTATTACGATGGCCGAATGTCAACTCACTCATCTCGATGAGGTTCGTCTACAGAATAGTCTGAATCTAGTATATTTTCCGGGAGATTTAAACTAACGAAGACGAGATTGTGCTTATTTTCATTTGAAAGATTAATGCAAAAGTCAATTCAAATTTCAATTTTACCAAAAAATGCTCCTACCGAATTTTCTTAATTTAGAAATTTGGAAATCAAAATTTTAGGTACTAGTTTGGCTGAACTGTGCAATGGCGCATCTCCAGAAGTTCATCTCTAACCTCGACATGTGCAGGCCCCAAAATGTCGCATAATTTTTAAATTTCATGATTTTTTCGTAACATGCAAAATGCGATCAGTATTTCTTTCTGAAAGGAATGCTTAGAATTACACTGATTCAAGTAGACAGAAATAGGGTTATTGTATTGATGTATAGATTCCTACAACATCCTTGTCGTTAGTTTTTCTCGCTTTGTGATAGACCCTCGATTTCTATAATTGTCCCGATCTCAAAATCACGCAAAATTCACTTGTCAGATTTTTATAAATGGTTTTTTCGTTGTTATTTTTTGTTTCCTTTGAAAAAAGATCTGTTTAACTCAGGCCCAGATATATTGTCGTTTTCGTTTCTGTATTCTTTCTTTTTCTAACTATTTCACTTTTCTAAGATTTATTTGATTTTTCAGCGTCTGAAAATGGACGAGACAAAATCCGAGAGGCAGGTTAAATTGGACAGAAGATACGACTGGGTTGGGCCCCCGAACAAACTCTCCAAAATCAGAGAAATTAGGTGGGAATTTGCGATTTTCTTAAAAATGGAAGTTTTGAAGACAATGAAAAATCAATTTCAAGAGCGTTCATTTCCAGATTGCGGCGCGTCGAAAACGAAACTGATTTGGAGCGAAAATACCGCGAGGATCGGGAGGAACTCAACAGGTTCGAGTTTTTCAGGGGAATAATGGAAATAGGAGTTTTGCAGATGGAATTCCGATTTCTGGGCCGCGCACAACCAACTCTTCATCACGAGCAAGTCAGAGTTCGTTTCGAAGGTGAGAAAATTGAATTTTTCGAAAATTTTTGATCATTTCGGGAAAAAATCGAGGAAAAGTTTCGATAAGCCAAAAATTAAGGAACAAAATGAAATTTCAGCGAAAACAGGAACTAGGCCGCCTGGAGCAGGTGTCAGCGAACGATCTGTCGATTTTCTACAAGAAATTTCTCGATGACCGGCAGGCGCAACTCTCAGCCTACAATCGGTATAAAATTTACTCATTTTTCCGCAAAATTACTTCGAGAAAATCAACTTTTCCACTTGTGCGGAGTGAATATTTGGCATAAGAGAAACTCGTAATCGGATTTTTACACTCTACAAGAAATACTGTAATGACAGGATAAACATCGTTATCCCTTTTCAAGGGGTATTTTACTTCGAGGTTACGACAATTATAAGATTACAAAGTTTCAGTGAGTGGTACCGTCGAAATCTATTCCTAATTTGGCCCGCCCTAAAAGTCAACTTTATTCGATTCCTCAGACTTTTGAAACGTGGATGAACAACTAAACTTCAACGGCAATATTATGACAATCTAAATCAACGGGTAACGATCTGTAGATAGAGAATAGAATCTAGAAAATTTATAGGAAAAGTTATGAATAAAATTAAATTTTCCGAGATCTATCGAATATGTTGAATATGTTCGTGCAATAGTGTTAGGCCTCGTGAATAGCCCTGCATATTTGCTATCGAGCACATTGATACGATAATTGGTGATTTGTTGTCTTTCGCTGTGGCTTCTGCAGTATTTTCTTCCGTTTTATTAGCTAAACTTTAAAATTAGTCTTCTATTAACAACTAACAATCACAGAACAAATAATATTAAATTCTAAAAATAAACTAAACCTGCACTTTTCATTGATTTTTTCTTACTTGTACTCCCTGTTAAAATTATTAAGGCTAAACATACCAGAAATCCCCAATTCATCCGTAAGTTGGGCCATGGTTAGTGCATTCGACTTGTCAATTTTGTTGCCAAGAATTAAAATGGGAAGATTTTTCAACTAAAGCTATTTTTCATTATTAGACAACAGACTAAAAATGACCGACATTTTCATCGCTCTGTATCACTATCAACTCCTCTTTAGCCTTTGATATCATATTTCTGTCACAGACATCCACCAAGTAAATGACTCCTTTGCAATCTCGCAAGAATGACTCGGCACCTAGCCAGTTTATTCTTGACTTCACTAAATTGTTTTTCTGTCATCTTCTCTAGCGAATCAAAAATTGAAGGCCAGAGAAGAGGTTAACGATGTTCTGAATTTGAAGAGTAGCTCTTCTTTTCTTCAAATCACTACATTGAAATATGAAAATTTTAAACAGAAACTCGATGAAATTTATACCATCCTGCATGTCTTCATTCTCATTGATCTGATACTTCGTCCCGTTAATTTGTATCATCCAAGTTTTCTTATTATGATATCTTCGATAGGGGTCAACTCCACTAGAGTAATTGAAGTGCAAATCAATTTCGGTCAATCGATGCTTCAAGCATTTCTTCCCCGAATTCTCAGGACCAATTAGAAGAATTTCTATTGGTGCTCCAAAACCTTCAAAGGAAAAATATTCATTTCCAAAAACTAGATAAAAATACCAAGTTTCTCCAAAATATAATTATACCAATTTGAAAACATAGTGATAGTGGAATGAAAAATGCACGAAGGTCTGTTTGCAGAGTTTATATTGCAAGCATGATTCGAGAATGACTTAACATTGATAAGACGCAAGATGGCCAACGAGACATGCAACACGTGTAAGAATATGAAAAGGAAAAGTTTCATAATAAACCAGAAAGAATTATGCGATTTTAAATTAGAAAACGAATGTATATGGAATGAAAACGAGATAAATTAATCCGTAGACAATCAGAAGTAGACGACGGAACGTGAAGAGTTGTTCTCCGAGGGGAGTCAAAGGTTCGTATTCTTGGGCAGAAGCGCCGAATGGGGTGGACGAAGATGAAGTCGGTCCCTGACTGGTTGTAGGCTTGGAAATTGGAGAGTCACGCTCATCAGAAGAAGTCGACGCTACGGATGATTGCCCTTCTTCGATTTGCAGAGCTGTTTCCAGGGGAATTAGAGACGAGGATGATTCTGGAATGAATATTTTTTGATAAAAAAGATACAAATTTGCATGGTAAACTTTGTCGTATGCACATGACTTTATCACTTGCACACATGTCGGTGATTTTTTTTCAGTGTCATACCCGAAGTAGAAATAAGTTGTTGTCCGTCGTCATCACCGACGTGGTTCTTCTGCTGTTCTTCTTCAGCTCGGTTGTCCATCTGCAGCGCCGAGGAAGTGAATGGAGTCGATGCTAAGGGCGAGTTAAACTCCTTCGGATCTTCAGTGTAGGTTGGCGACATGGGGTTGAAGATTCTACGACTTTTAGTTTGTTCAATTCGAATGATCAACTTCTTACTGTTGAGGATCAAATGATATGCCTCGTTTCGTGAAGATTGCTGGTAGTTGGCACTTTTTCGCTATTTCTCGCAGCTAAAACAACGAGTTTCTTTGAAAATCTTTGATTGGTCTCACATCGAACCCGAAATCGTAGTCATCTGGCAAAAGAACTAGCAGGAATTCAAAGATGGAAATCAGCAGGAACAGGAAGAGCGTCGCCAGCATATTGATGGAGTAGAGGACAACTGTAAATTAAAAGATTTTTTACTTGTTGGTTAGAGAGCGCAAGTCTCGTCCACTTTGTGAAAGAGGAAAGAAGGAAGTCCACCGTGTGAGTTATTTTGGGAAGTATTTGCATTAGAATAATAATCGATATTTTCGGGATTTTCATGAATGATATTAGCCAGTTCGACTATGGAGGATATTTTTCTCCGTTGGAATGATTCCATGAAAACCACACCTAATGCCCAAAAATGGGTTTCAAAGTTTGACATTAGCATAAAATCGTCCATATCTCGTCTACCATAAAAGCGACATTCGATGACATTTTATTGTTCCTAATGGCTTACACGCCGTCCCCCTCTTTCCAATTCATTCCACGCTTGAAGGAGGGGGACGGCGTGCGTTTTCGGATTAAAAAAAATCTTAAATTCACTTTTCGTTTCTGGGTCTTCAAAATTTGCATTTCCGTTCAGCTCTAGTCCCTAATCATACAATCCTCATGGGATTGAAATGATGCGATGATGATTTACATTAGACGAGAGTTACCTAATTGGTTTGTTCGCATCAGTTCTGCATAAAAATTAGCCAGCATGCAAACATGAGCCAATTTGATGCTTACGCATTGTGGATTGGCCCGTGGCGTGTTGTAAATTTGACACGAGAAAATCTCATGACCCACCGATTTTTGGAACTCCTCCGCTGCCTGGAGGCAAGTCGCGAATCATCTGCCAGCCAAAGAGCCCCTAGAATGAATTTGAAAGTAATCAAGGCACAGAATAATTACCTGTAGACACAGGTTGAATATTAGCAATCCAAGAATGATCGAATGGGTATCCAAGAAGAAGGTCATCAACGTCAGATAGCATGTAACTAGCTAAAATTGCTTTATCATATTTGCAAACTTACAATTATGCATACTGTTGGCAGTAAAATGGTGACAGCGAAATATGGCTGATGTCGCTTCATTTTGACTCCAAATTCGAGCAGCGACCAGTACCATTCCGGTTGACCGTCGGGCATTTCAGGCGTGCATCCAGAAGGCCCCCAATAGCAATGCTTGCGCCAAGATTCGGTCACTTCCCAGCCTGAATTTTGCCTTTGTATTATTACTTTTCATTTTTATTGCGATTTGGATATTCTCCAATTTCGTCGTTGGTATCATCTATCTATTGAGTAAGTTTTATGGTGCGTTATGACGACTTCATACTCACATGACGTTTTTCTCGAGTTCATTTGTGTTTGTTTTTTCACTTTCCAACTAAATAATAGTGATATTCAAAACATTCGAATTTCCCGAGGATGATTCTTAGAAATTGTTGCTTCTCGATGTAGGCAAAAATTCCATTTCTTGAATTCTCTTTGTCCCTGTGTTTCTGTTTTTGCCGAACCCTCCCCTTCGCCTCTGCTGCTTCTGCTTTCATCTCATTTCTATCCTTTAGATTCGGCCTTTCCTGCCGCTCCCGTTTCCTGTCATGTTCCGAAGTCGAGTCATCGGTTTCCTTCCATTTCTATTAATTATCCTCGACATTTGCGGATTAGCGTTCGCAGCCAGTGGAAGGTTATCATTTTATCTTTTTCTCTCCCCAATCCGACTTTTTGTAAGGCACATAAGTAAGACAACCAGCCCGAATTGTAATAGAGACCAACTTGACCTATTTCCTATTTTTTTTTGTAGAAATTTGGTCTCTTTTTCAACTTAGAAGACCACTGCCTTGATGGAATTTACAAAAGCTTTAGTATTGTTTTTGTAAATGATTATTCAGAGACTCGCGAAACTTGAAGTGGCACAATTCTAATGACATCCGAGTATCAAAGAAATGGTGAGTTGTTTTACTTGGATAAGTCTAGTTTCTAACCACTATTCATATCTTCATGCTTTTTCTTAATTTTACCGCGACTATCGGGGTGAAGAGTCGAATGTTTCATATGTATTTTGCCAACAATTGATAATGAATTGACTTATTTTATTTATAATCCATCATTTGACGCAAATTCAAACCGTTGTCCATATTTTCTTTATTCGATTCGCAGTGAAGTTTTCAACGCATTTCTGCTCGAAATAAAAATTTCGAACGAATTATTCATAGAACGATTTGGTAGTTGAATGAAACGCTTTTCAAAATCTCGCGCAATTAACGGAACTCATTTTGTGATACTTTTCAATAAAAAGCCGCGTATAAATTTGTTGAAATCGATTTTTAAGGAAATTTGCGCATTTTATTGGGAAAAAGAAGTCTGATTAAAAACGGCAAGGCTAAAATTTGATACTTCGTACGTATGACACATTAGTCACATGTTCAGCAGGGATCTTATTGCGGAATTTCTCTCTATTAACCTTCGCTCTGGCTCAAATAGAATATTTATCCTAAATTCTTTGCGAAACATAATTTTTCCACTCAAATTCTTACAAATATTGCGCAATTCACGGTTGCAAAAATCGAATTACAGATTTCACGCCGAATTTTGACGTATTCCTCTCTTTGATCCCATTTGCATTCTGCATCGCGCGTAATCCACACATTCCGTCTTTTGTGCTCCGCCTGATGAGCTTTGGTTGCTTTTCATCCCGCATTTCTTATTCCAAAACGGAGCTGCAAATATCATTGACAAATAACAAAGAGACGTGAAATATGAAATGTATGGGAGACTATTGATAAATTAATCAGGCTCTACATTAATTATTGCACATTCATTTGGCAAATATGACATTTTCGAGTGTAGAACCACGCATTTTCAGGTACGATTGGCAGGGAATGCCGAATTCAGAAGTAAAAAGGTACGTCAAGAAATCGTCAGAGGATCCGATCAGCCCCGTTTTCATAAAGGTAATTTATTTTTGCTTGAAATTTTGAATTTCCTAATTTCAGTTCAATTATCCTTACGCGAGGCTGTATAACGGACTAATGAGGCTTTAGAATTTTTCTCACTATGTAGGGGCACCAAAATCTCATCAAGAAGTGCTGTTATATCTTTTTGCCATTGTTATGTAAAGGTTCATCTCACCCAAATGTATGATATTTTGATCATTCTGGGGCGAATAAATTAGTCTTTGTTACAAATAATTCAGTTTGTGTATGAAGTTTCGTTAGTATAAATGAAAAAGTACCGTTCAACACTTTTACGATAATTCAATGTTCAGAAAAATCTTCTATGGTCTGAGCTCTTCCCAAAAGAAACAAATTTAGAGGAACGAGGCTGAAAAATACCTCGTTGTTTCGTGAAAGAAACAGTAAGTCGATAGGAGCGAGTGAAAGCCAAAAGCTTTTACTTAGGGACAGACAGAAAAATCTGCTAATGTCAAAATGGATAAGTAGTTATTCAATCCAGGGTGCAAATGCAGTGGCGAGCAAGTTTTACATCACCCAACTTAATTTCAAAGAATCGTCAATCCGACCAGAAGTATCGAAATCATATTTCCTTTGGCACACAAGTAGCCTACCATAGGACCTACCTATGTGGAAATTTTAATCCGAATGTCTCACTACTCTACTTATCTAAGAACAAATAAAGTAAAAAACCCAATGTACAAAAGTCTTGCATCACCGTTATAATTTTACTGAGGGAAAATTCGGAAATTAAATTTCTGCACGTTTACTATGAAAAAATTATGCAGTTTATTTTAAAGTTAGAAACTATGTTTATCTTAGAATATTTTACCAGTCTATTTGATTGTTGAAAAAAATTTCTTCAAAGTTAGAGATGGGTTGAACATTTTGAATTTGCTTAATTATTGAAATACGAGAAAAATAGATTATTTTGCAGTCAAACCCCCACCAAATTTTATAAAGATTTTTTTCGGGGATAAACCAACTTAGGACATGATAACTGCATATAAGGGTTTTCAAATGCGCCACCAATCAGCTTCTGCACTTATTCACATGTGCCTATGAAATTTGTTGAAATCGACCGATTTTCTCGCGTGATAAAAATTTTTCAAGAATTCGCAGCGTTAAAAAGGTGATCGAATCGGACTGAAACTTGGTAGATAGTCATGATACTAGCATCATATCAAAATATAGGAAGTAATGCAAAACTTTCACCCGCCACTGTTACTCGAATTTTTGCCATCGACACTGATTACGATTTTCAATACCGGAGATGATATCGTTATCAGAAAGTCTCAGCTCTGGTTCAATCTTTGCAAGGATACATATTCATACCTGATACGTGTTTCTTGATGGCTGGTGGCTCGCTGGTTGATCCATCAGCACCAATGTCACGCTCTGCCGGATCGTAGCTGAGCTTGATTGTCGGCTTGTTGTATTCCTTCTCTCCAGCAGGATCGCTCAGATTCACTTTCGAAAGATCGTAAACCCAATCAGCCAGAACAATTGGACACTCCTAAAGTGTAAATCATTCTTCAAGGATGGTTGAAGAATTATTGCCTGTTCATCATTGGGCCAATCGGAGAAATCGAACTGACAGGTGACGTAAAACGTGAAGGCTCCAGTAGCCCAGACACGCCCATTGTTGCTAACCTAAAGTTCAAACTGAACATCGAACGTGAAAACAACTCGTATTTACCATCGCAGGCATGCCATGCATGTAAATGTGCCAGGAATTTCCCTTGGCGCTAAAATAGTCCATTCTCCCTCATTTATCCTCTCGAATTTCGATACCTATTATAGAGAGCAAGAGCTGGCTGCCAGATCCTCCAGGTGTCGATGGCTACCTTGTAAGTGTTGTTCCATTCCTTTGGGCTCCAGACCAAGTACTCGTCCGTCCTTAAAATGAGATCTTCCTGACAAAAATATGGGTTTGATACCATGTTGCCCACAAGTTTCCATGCACCGTCATCGTTTGTTCGTATTCGTCCTGTAATTTGAAATCTCTGAAGATTTGATTTCTTCCGACTAACTATTTTTTCAATGTGATGAATTGCCATGTAGACGTTGACATTGACAGTAGTCGAGTCTTTCTTGACTGGTCTATGCTTCGAGTTGTACCCCTTCAAAATGGTCATCTCGATTGTCTTATCTTGTTCGGTTTGCTGCCCGAAAACATAGGTAAGCAAAATGAGTAAAGCGAATGGTAGAATCATCATTTTGCAGTTTCACATGAATAATTAGAAAATTTGGCACAGAAAATTGATCATAGCGGTTCTGAGCACAACTACGCTTGATCAGTCTGTAATATGATATCGGAAGTCGACAGCCCAATCATTTAATAAACCATTCCTGACACCGATGAAATAAACATGCCATACGTCTAGTTTATTGAGGGGTCCACTATTTCCATCCTATTAGCTTTGAAAAACAAAAAAGTTATCCACTTTATTATTTTGCAAACCAATATTCTTGTAATGAAAGATCATCGTGCAAACTATACATAGAGAACGCAAACACTCAAATTTGAATATGAAAACTTCGTGCAAAATTTGGTAAACGAAATCATCGACCTAATCTTCTGAAAAGACCTGAAGTTTTGGTGGAATCTCGAAACAAATTTCTTAGATTTGTTCCCGTGCTAAAATTACTTTCTTTGAGTAAACCTGGAAAACCACTAAAACCGCCTGTTTTTCTGGTTCAAGATTTTCAACTTTTTCCTGATGCTCGCACAAACTTGCACATTTGATAGATGATCTCTATTGGCCCAAGGAGCATTGTCTAAAAGCTTCAAGTCGCTACGCGATTCCACCAACCGGTTGAAATTCTGCCTCTTCGTACAAAAATTGCGAAATTATCATGTTTCATGCATAGTTTGGCCATTGTTATTTGTTCTCACGAAGTTAGCTCATTTTTAAGACTCGCAGGTAACGAGGAGTCGCTCTGATTGGGGGGTAATAGCTTGTGAAATTCGATGTTTTGAAAGAGAAATGAAGATTCTGAATCAAATGATTCAAGAATATATGAATATATGTCAATTTTTATCGACGAAAAATCATTAGCATTTGGGATAGCAATTATCGACCTGATTTGGGTGTTTAGATTAAACCAAATTGAAAATCTCTTTGGATAGTGCATTTGAAGGGTTCCACACTAATTTCACTAATTTGAAATCCCACCAACATCAAATTTGAAAAGTGCTTGCGGTCTCTGACTATAAAGTATCGTAGGAAAGAAGTTTATAAATTTATGAAAAAGGAATTGAATTTCTGTATAAAATAAGATAGATAGTGAATGGAGAAATGATACAGAAGAACATAAGTTTTGTGAATGAATATCATGAAAATGCTTATGTTAATGATGTGAAGAAAACGAATAGGAAAAAACGTATGCTTCCAGGCACCGTTTTCTCAAGTTTTGCTTGCTCCTCGTATACAATATCAATGAAAATTAAGATCAAAGAAAAAATTCAATCAAGTATCAAATAAATGAGTGTTCAAGTCGAAATATAACGCGTATTCACTAACATTTAGATAAATTATAAAATAAAGTAAATATCCGAAGAAATATGTAGCAATTTTGTAGTCACTTTGCAAATTGCATACAGTTATCCAAATCAATCAGAGACATAGTCATTGATGCTAGACATCATTTGATAAAATCTAGTTAGGAAAAATTTACAGAAACAAGTACGCTGATAATTATCATTCAGAAATTGGTGATAACAAACAACAATTCATGAAACCGAAGGAATTTGAAGAGGACAATGGAAATATGTTTGAACAAACGTTTCAAATTAGGTTTGATAATTCAGTGGCAATGATCTATGTAGTATGGTTGATTGATTTTCGAGTGTTTATATTAGGTATCCTCTTGAATTTATTGATGAAGGAGTGAATGACGAAGGGCTGAATGAATTTATTTCTTGCCCGCTGTCGCGCCTCCAGGCCGTGCGGCTCCTGCGACCGGTCGACCGCTGTTCAACCCAGCGTATTGGTACTTGGCTTTCTTCTCGGATGGTTTCAGAATCTGTAAATTTTGTGGTTGATTTGAAAAATGCCACGAAAAGGGGAAGGTTGACGTCAAGAAATATCCAAAATTATCTTTTACCTGGAAACTGCACATAAGGGTATCATCCACGCTCATCATTCCGCCTGCATTGTCAAACTCGCCACAGTAATTTGGAGCCGAGAACAGCGTCACCAGTTGTCTCTTTGCGAAGAATTCATAACCGTCTTCAACGACCTGAAAATGATCATTTTTCGACGAGAATTATGAAATCTCATCATTTCCTTCTATTTTTTCCTTTCCCACTAAAAATACCTTGCAAATAGCAACATGTCAAGAGATTTTCTCACATTTCAGTGGTTTTATGTTCGAAAGCTTGCGCCGAAGTTGTGTTAGTTTAAAACCGAGGCAGCAGCGAAGCCAAACCCAAACACGTGGAAACGCGAAACCGCGATTTGTTGTGTAAAAATAGCACATTTGTATGCAGATGAATCATGAGCTTTTCAAGGGTTTAATGGTATTTTAAATTGAATCACCTGATGCGCCCTGCAGATGAGATCCAAATCGTGTCGATTCAGGAATTTCGCGACAACATCCGGGCCGAATGTGAATGAAACGCCTCTGTCGTTCTCGCCCCATCCAGTCACGTCTTTGTCAGGATCCGACCTGCAAAGTAACTTGATTTTCAGAATTGAAAGTCATTTAAACATTGCATGGATGATAAGTGATGTTAATCGAAGAGAAATGTCTAGGTTTTCGATATTGGTTCAAGTAAAGTGATGGACGATTTTCAATCATGCCACATTTTATTTTGGTATTCTGACTATAAAATCATACCAGAGCAAATCGCAAAGAAGACCAGTGTCGGGAACGTCAGTTGGGCGCATGATGCGGCGAATCTGCTCCATGTTTTGAAGATCGGGGGATAGTCCTGAAAATTTGGAAATACATTTTGACTGGAGATAGATTTGTTATTTTATTGAACCGACGAGTATCGCTATCATATTACTCAAGGTTGGAAAGTTCTCGTTCCATTTATGCGTAATTTGGATTCGTCAAACAGAAAAATGATACGAGCCAATAGGGCTGATCGAATTCGCCCAATTGGTTCTCGTAACTCGGTAAAATTAGAGTTGAAATTGTCTACCTCCGTGACAGCAGAAGATCTTCTCGTCAATGAGAGCTGCGATTGGCAGACAATTGAAGCAGTCAGTGAATGTCTTCCACAATTTGATCGAAAAGCGCCGTTTGCCTGAAATCAACCATTTTTCGTTTATTAAAAATTTTATTCAGCTTAGTTATTGCTCATTTGGAAAGTTCGCCTACTTGCAAATAGGAGTGTATGTAAAAGGAAAATGGTTGAATTTTCTAAAAAAAAAAGACTATTTTCTCCTTTCTTGAATTATGATGATAATGTTGTTTATGCACTTTAGCTTTCGACCGAATAACTCGTTTCTCTTTCGATCTCTTACATGAGATCCTATAACACAAGGCATACAAAAACATTTGACTTGGCTGACTTGAAGACATGAAAGTGGGTTTGGCGAAGCGTAAGTGGTTTATAATTCGCGGTATACTTGCTGAGAATGGCTTGACCTTCGGGAGATTCGCGTGAAAGAATGGAGAACTGCAGTAATTGCAATTGAAACTATGGCTTTGTAGAGGAGCTTATTGTATCTAATTGAATAAATTAGCGCTATTCATTACTTATGCAGATGTATTGCGTAACAATGTCCAAGAAAAAGTTGCTTTCTAGCATGTAGGCTAATGATTTAAATTGCTTTAGCTTTCCCAAAAAAAGTTTACTTTTTGAGCTTATCTGCGCCTTTTTTAAAATCTCTCGCTTATCATTCAAAAATGGGCAAAAATCTAACTTGTTATCCACTACACCACACTATCATGAGGAAGGACTCATTTCTGCATTATGTACTTGATCAGCAAAAGTAAGAGCATTAAAAACGGGTAATTTCTTTTATAACTTACACTCATCGTAGAACCCGTAGATGCGGTTGATTGAAGCACATTCGTGGTTGCCTCTGAGCAGGAAGAAATTCTCCGGATATTTGACTTTGTAGGCCAGCAGAAGACAGATTGTCTGAAATTTATCGTTAAATCTATGCAAGGTTTGGTTTAAAATTCCCTGCGAAAACATTTTACTCCTTTATGAATTGGCTTTCTACGTATGAAAATTATGATTAGTAAATCTCATCTATCTCCTCCCTTATGTTATGGGCGTCCGACTACTTGATGAAAATGAGAAATATCAAACTCCGAACGTTTTGAATGAATCATTTCGCGAATACACACATGTACATTATCTTACGATAACTTTCTATCACTTCCATTAAAAGCGTCGTCAAATAATGTGCATGCGTGCACTCGCAAAATAATCATTTGTTCAAACTTTAAAAAATCGATATTGTCATTTTCATCAAGTAGTCGAACAGATACAATAATTTGCTGTTCAAGATTTAAAAAATTTTCTTAGTGTAATAATTACTTTCTGCAAGTATTTCCCCTTCGAATTGAAAATTTGTATAATTGCACTGAGAGATCAAGAATTCTTGTTTACCTCGAGACTTTGCTTGCCTCTGTCGACGTAATCGCCGAGGAAGAGATAATTGGATTCGGGCGGGAAGCCGCCGTATTCGAACAAACGTAGCAGGTCGTTGTACTGACCGTGAATGTCACCTGAAATTAGCGGCATGAGATAATTGATCATTGGATATGCGTGAGGCTGAATTATTTAACAGAAAATGTTTGTTTAGAACATCTCAAGAGATAAATTGCTGTTGGTCCCATTTGTGAACACGCTGACTCATGAAAGTAACCTTGATGGTGAGACTGATTGCGAGTACTTTTCTACCAAAATTAAGGACAAAATGAGTTCCTGTTCTGGATGCTCATGCTCCGACATTTGAGAAAAAGTCCTTGAATCGATAAATTTCTAATACGAACCACAAATCTTGAGTGGGGCTTCGAGCTCTAGCAGAATAGGCTGTGATAGGAAAATTTCTCGGGATTTGTGGCAGAGTGCTCGAATTTCAGCTTCCGTCATTGTAACGGTTTTGCCTGGACGACATCCTCGGACTGAAAATTTCAACATTTTGTATTTTTGACAGTTCTTTTGTTATTCGAAAATAACATCTTTCGACAGCAAGATTTAAGGGAGATAATTAGATAAAAATAAATATGTGGTGGAGTCCCCCGACTGAAATTGAAATTTCTTGTCTTGCTGTCGAAAAATAATCTTATTCCAGAGTTGTGAATATTTTATTGATTCGTACCTTCCAGCAGCCTAGTGATGAGATTATCGACATTCAAATCTCCGTCGGCAGACATTTTCCACTTGTTATGCTTCTTCTGCTTCTGTCAGTTTCTTCACTCTGCTTCCTTCAGTTTCTGCTTCTTTTCGTGCTGCTCGTCTCCTGTTGCACGACCCAATCAGTTACAACTAATATCTGAAAAAAATAAAGATTTAAAAATTGAAGAAACTGAAATAATCGATAAAATCGCATTGTTTAACATAACAACATCATGATGATGCACGAATATCATAAACGAATAATAAAACATGATATTGAATCGGAAAGTCACAATAAAATTCGAGAAATAGCAAGAAAATTCAGATAAACAAGATAAATCACGATAGTTTCACGTGTATGCATGCTCCCAAAATGTGAGTATTCAATCGGTAAATGTCGCTATTTTGATATGTTGAAATCGGGGATTTTTGAAGACGAGAAATTTTGAATTTTCTTCCCAGAATCACTAGAAATCGCTTTTGGAACTGCCGAGGGAGTTAGAAAATTGCGACGCAAAAATGCTTGGTGTCTTTGCGATTGATCGATTGAAAGGGAGGGGAGAAAAAAGTGGAGGACGAAAGAGCGAAAGACCGCGAAGAGACTAGAAAGAGTCAGGAAGAAAGCGAGGGATGAAAGGAGGAAAGGGACTTGTTGGGGGAGACAACAGAGAAAAAGGGTAGAGAATGAGTGCAAGCGTGAGAAATAGAGGGAAAAAGAAGAGAGAGGGATACGCAGCAAAGCAAGCCTATATAAAACACACACCTTTCCTAGACTTGGGCTTGAATTGTATTGGCCGACATTTCCGGTGATTTTGAGATTGAGATCCATGAATTTTGAATGAAGAATTTGGGAATGATACTCGATATTTGGAAGCAGGTCAAGATGAATTATTTAGATAAAAATTTACTCGAAGATTCATAAATAAACAGGAAAATGGCAGACTTGATAGCAAAAATACGGAGCTTGGTCAGGATTCTGGTCAACATTTCAGATATCAAGGAAAAACGACAAGTTCTAAATAAAATGATAAAACGATTTCAAAACAACATATAGTGCGAATAAAATAACTGCTACAAGCAATTGCATAACTATTCAGTTCCAACTGACTACAATCTGTAGGAGTATCTCTAGAAATTCACATTCGTCTGCCTCATTCATTTCACTTCTCTCCTCTAAATCACGATATGTTTTGACACTTGGCCATTCATTGTCTTCAGTACATCATTTCATCTCATTTTCTGTGATAAACGAGATGATAAGATAATCAATAATTCCTTCTCTCTTTTGAATTAGAAATCGGCTGATATAACTTGCACGGACGCACGGCGGTAGTCGATGAAAAAGCCGAGGAATTACAGCTGTGCTTTCCGCGCTTTCATTTTCACTCTTCCCTTACATTTCACCCTCCGTTCCTCCTTCTTTCGTTGGCACTAACTTTAACATTTCTCCTGGCTGTTTCTCTCTAAAACCCTATTCGAACTGCTTATTTCTTCAACATTTGTCTTTTAGTCGAATCTCAGAAGTCTAGAAAATGAAAATATGACATATGACACGAACTGAGAGCATATAGAAGCCTTCGAAAGAGATACCAGAAGATGAGAAAACTTATTCGAGCTTAATCGAAATGAGTTTTAATCACCAATTTGTCCCAGATGATTTCTTTCTAAATCAACCGAGAATAGGATTTTACGTTGGTTTTAAAAATTTTTCTTCGAAAAATAGACACATGACTGTCAAAAAATCACCTCATCCCCCTTTGAAAGTTAGATACTTTCAAGAAAGCCGAAAAACTGCAGCAAATATGAATGAAAGAAACAAACCAGCGAACGAAACAAGACCAATGAGTATTTTAGAGCATTTGAAAATAGAAAGGCGATGTGCTGTCACTACCCAGAACTCGCAAATATTTGTATTTCGAATTAGGAAATATGAAAGTTCTCACACAAAACCGTTAAAATTACATGAATTACATGGTGAAACTCCATTCGAAATAATGTTGTTCGACATTTTCGACTAAAATATTAATGCTCTTCGTTGGCATTATAACACACTAGCATATGGAAATAATTACATAGTGATCGAAATAATCTCCAGTTGTAAGAATTTCAAAAATAGAACATTTCTCAGTGAGTCGAAAATGTGGAAAACATCGACGCGGAACAAATTTGTCATAGATAATTGACTTCGATATCGAGCGGATAACGAAAAAATAGCGAGCTCCGCTAATAAACATAAGCCAATTGGCGGCCTTTATCTTGTTCGTTATTCGCTTATTTTCTGTCACAGTTTAGTCAGAAGTGTGTGTGCTTGACCAATAAAAGAAGGAAAGTATAGGAGTTTTTATAGAATTATTGGAAGGTTCGCTAACTTTGAAGAATACGAAGTTATTTTTCCAAGTAGCCCATTCTGCAAAGGTATGTTTATGGAGTATTAGATATCAGCGGAAAATTGAGAAAACTTGGCTACAAACAGAATTTTTAAATCGGATATTGCGCGAGAATGTGTTATCTTCTCTTCGCTCTCGGTCTAATAGGCTAGTCCTTTTTCTCGAAATGCGATGCTCTCTTAATTTCTTCATTCGCCCGACGAAATCCCCAAAATACCACAAACAGCATTCGAATAAATGTCGTCGCGTGTCATCGGAGCGATAAGACAAGAACAAGAAGAGTCGTTTTTTCCCTCCGGAATGAGTGGGAATATTCAATGTTCAAAGAATGATCAAATCTGGTGGAAACGTATTTTGAAAACTCCCGAGTTTGGAGTCGGAAAAATTCCTTCCAAATTCCGAATTCTGCCTATCCTTAATCAGAGATAACGATGAACGAAAAGTAATTGGATATTTCGGGAATGCAAATAGAAATGCGAAGAGTCAATTAAAAATTGAGATGGAGCGGCAGAGCGTCTCAATGGGGGCGTGAGAGGGAGGGAGGGAACGCTTCCAAGGCCGTGGTGTCAGAATTGGAATAGAGCAAGAAATAAGGAAGGACTAGAGGAAATGTGGGATACGCGCGAATTGCTAGATTCTTTCTCGGATGTGAGAGAATAGAGGATTTCCTTTAGCCTCAAGCTCAAGATCAAGTTGACGAATCCACTGGGAGCGATTAAGCTTGTCACTGCAAATCTCTCCCCAACCTAAAACGCATATGCACTTGCTGGGAATGGCTAAAATTAGTCAAACTGCAATAAGAAGATATCAAACACCGAAAGCAAACAGTCTGCCGAAACAACGCGAAATTTTCGGCTAAAATGGATTTTCACCCCGTCATTTACTCGTTACTTGATATTTATTTCGAAGACAAATAAGAGATGAATGGATTTGGAATTGAGAGCAAAAAATGATGAAATTGAGAAAGGAGGAAAGGAATGAGAATGGAAATCGGTGAAGGTCAAATAAATGGAATAAATCGAATATGCGAGAGGCAGAATGGTATAATAGGGGAGTATGCAAGCCGATCGAGCGGATTATCGAAGGTTGTTCGCGAAAGTCGGGAGTTTAGTCGAATGAGTGGTTCAAATCGTTAAGAGTTGAAAAAATCATGGACTATTTCATTTGAATTTTAAACAAGAAAAGTGATAGAAATGACGAGTTTTAACGATTGTTATTGCAGATGGCCGATAAATTGGAACAAAATAAAGGGAGCGAGTTTCTTTCTCTCTCCTGGGACCTCGGAATGCACGAAAGACGAGCATTTGTTCATTTGGCGATTTGTTTATTTTCCTTTCATTTTAGAGGTAATTATCGATAGAGGAAAGTAATTTTCAGGCGCGTATTGCGAAAATTCCGTTATTTTTTTTATGAAAGAGCAAATAAAAATGAAAGAATAGAAGAATCACCAATTGAACAAATGCCGTCAGTGCATGCATTCGGAGGCTCAAAAGAGGGCGGAGAAAGAAATACGTTCCTTTTATTTCGCTCCAATTTGTCGATCATCGACAATACAAAAAAATCGCTATATTTTGTTGTTACTTTTAAAAGCACCAAAATAAAATTGTATGGGTCTAATTTTGTGGGGAAGAGTACGAATTCTCTTCTTTCTAGACTACGAACGCGGAAATACGTAGATTCGAGAATTCAAGAAGTCCACTGAAGAAAGGACAAGTACGGATAAGCAGCCGAGGGGCTGCGACTGGAAAAGGCATAAAATAAAGCCTTTGAAGTAGACGAACGGAGAAGATTGCAGAAAAGTATCGTTTACTCGGGTTAACAATGAAAAATGAAACAGAAGAGATCAAATAGAACAACTCGACGAAATTCAATCAGTGGGAATATCGATTTGGAGAAAAGATGAGAAATACAAGATTCAAGATCGTTTTCAAATATTTCGAGCAAAAATAACATGGACAATGGTTTGACTAAAATATCAATTTTAAACGTTGTAACAAAATCGAAATTGCCCATCAATTTGTTTTAGAATTGGAATCGGAGTTTTTTTTTTCAAAATCAAAACTCCCGGCCATGGCTCAAGAGTTCTGCACCAAAAAGCTTCTTTGCGGAAGAATTTTTGCGAACGCCTGAAATATTCATCCTATTTAGATCCAAAAGATCCTGAACCACTTCTGACAATTGTTTCGTAATTTCTGATTCGCTGCTTTGAATGGATACTTACGCAGGGTATTTCTAACTTTAGACAAGGTTAATTTTCTCAATGGCACTACAGAATCTCGCATAAAATCTAACGGCATAGTGTCACGATCTCGGAATGCCTGCCATAAACAAAGCACCAGAAATTGCCCGGTTCTTATTGGCATAGTTGTTTCCGGAATGAATAACTAGGGTCAGGTGTAAATATAGACGACACGTGGCTCAGCGTAGCGCTACCAGAAATGGAATAATTCATCAAGATTATTCAGATCTTGATATCATACCTTTCAGAAAACCTGTAAAAAGTAAGAACTATGAAAATTTTTCCCAAATCACTCCCTCAACCTCCTCAATTTTGAATCGCGACAATTATTCGTCAAGAAATTTCGTATTCTGAACATGAAGTAGAATTCCAAGATCTCAGAAAAACGCCTGTACGAAGGCCATAAACAACGCAATTTGAACGTGAGAATGAATAAGTGCTGGGTGTGCAAAAATGGACATGAAAATGGAAATAAAGGAAGGAAGAAGGGAAAACGGAGGGAAGAAATCGAAATTGAAAAGAACAAGATAAACGAGATGAAGTGGGAGAAGAAGCGCAAAAGTGGGAAGAAGGAAGAGGGTAAAGAGAGGGTACGACAAAAAGGCCGAAGGGAAGGCGACGTCCTCTGCCGCAGGCGAGGGCAAGGCTTTGATGCTTTTTCGTATGCCTGCAAAATCACATCATGCTAGCTGAGAAACATCGAAGAAAGAAACGAATAAGACGAGAGAGAAAGAAAGAGGAAATGTGGTTGAGAATCTGTGACTTGTAGAGAAGGAATATCAAAGAAGGGAGAAGACGCGCATGTGTCCCCCTCTTGTCCTTGCAAGAAGGCAAGCGATGAACGAATAATAACATATCAAATGATGAAGACTGAGGAGGAAGATATTGCGGATAGGGAAGATGGGTGCGTTTATCGATGATGTTGGATGAACAGGGAATATTTTCTGAAGAGAACTGTATTCCGGAATTTGAAAACCAAAATCCCGCATTTGAGATTCCGCTTCTATGTTACTGTGGGTGAATGAAATTTAGAATTTGGAAAATCGACTTCTTCCACATATTTTTGTGCAGTAAATGGATCTTGTGATTGGCCCAAGACCGCAATTCTCAATTGATCCAAGTCCATCTTACCGGAAGTAGCATATATCCACCAATCAGCCAATAACCAAAATCCAAATTCATCTTTCCCAACCTCAAACCCCGTTTTGTCTCGAATCGACTAGCCTAATCTTCCAAATCTACCTCTGACCAACTCCATTCGAAAATCAAAATTACCAAAGCTCTAACAGACGTCCATGCAAATCAAGTGATAATAGAAGCATCGTGACTTGACCCGAGCTCAACGAGAAAAAGAACCGGGCAGAACAACACAAACAATCTCAAATCGTAAATTCTACTCTTTCTTACGCTTGCATCCACTCATCAATTCATACACATTTTACTCTAATGTAAAGGGCAATTTAATTAAAAAATTTTGAAGATGAAAATTCAACGAAAGATTTGATGCAACTGAGAATAATTTGACGAATGGCTTTGTTTACTTCCAATAATACACTCTTTGATCATATTATTAACTGTTTCTCATTGAAAAGAACTGAACGAATCGAATAGCGCTGTGACTGCAGCCTTTCACGTGTTTTAATTCCCTTACTTTGTCTCTTTGCAACCCTGTTCGATTCTTCGATAACCAACTGAATAATTGAACAGAAACTGCGACGTAGGGGATGTAAAGCAGTGGAATTAGTGACTACTGAATCTTTGTTACAGATAATTACAAAACAATTCACGATAAGGAGATTTCAAAAATTTAGAAAATTCCAAGTCAACTCATATGAGCTCAGAACTTCGTCTTTTTAGTCTGATTTTGAAAATATTAAGAACTCGCGTAAATTGAATCAGGAATTTTGAAGTGAAGCAATTTGCAAGCAAACCAACATCTCCTCGTTCACGCTAACCTTTTCATCAATAACCAGAGCAAAAGGTCAAAATCAGATCATAAAAATCATTAGAATGAAACCGAGAAATACCAAAGAAACAATTTTGAATCTTCTTCTGCAAAATTGAACAAGTTGAACAAAACAAGATAATTGAAAATCGGTAATAGAAAACGAGAGTTGAAGGTAAGTAGTCCCGGTTCTCACTTTCCTGTCTGCTGCAGCCTTTCATTGCTTCAATTTCTCTGTTCGAGCTCATCTTTTTTCTCTCTTCTCCTTTCCTTCGTTTCAGTTTATTTTTTCCATTCTCCTCACAAACGGCCTCCGTCTGTTCAGCTCTGCATTCTCTTCGAATCGATGCTTTTGCCGTCGTTTTTTTCGCCTTTGCCCCAAGGCCTCGGACCCTTTTCTCTTTCAAACCCCTTTTTTCTCTTACTTCCTGTCTGTTACTCTTTCTTTTCTTCCCATTTTATTCCCCCTTCCATCATTTTTCCCTTACATCCTTTTCTTCAACACATTTTCTTCAGTCAACTCGATTTGGTCCGCAGAAACTCGAGTAAAGTTAAAAGCTCGCGAGCAACGAAAATGCGGAGAAGGATCGGAAAAATAAGGGAGAATTTTGAATACTGGAGAAACGTTTGCTAAGAGACAAGCGATACACGCACAAAGTTGAATGAGACAAACAAACAAACATGTTCAGGAAGCAAGCAAATGAAATATTCATCCATTACGTCGAAAATATTTCTCAAAGCTAAAATTAGAAGTAAATGACTAAATTTAACTTCGAGATCGGACGAAAACACGATTTTAACAGGATTTTACTAACTATTTCTGCATTTCTACCAAAAATACCCTTTCGAAATGCCAAAATGGCATTTGAAACACCAGATCGGCGAGATTTTTCGGTTGCTTGGCAATTAGGCAAATAATAATTGACTGGAAATACTCAAAATGCGAAATATTGCCAAAACAGTTGCGAAAATTCGTGTTCACAATAGAAAAATGAGGGAAAATGGAGGCAGCGCATTGCGAAACGTGAATCATCTGATCGAAAGAAAAAACGTTGGCCTAAAAAATTAGAAAAGGCTCCGATCGACTTTGAATGAGTCATGTTCGACAGTTTGAGCATAAAATAGGATAGAGGAAGGAGTATTGTTTATGAAATCGACAGAAAGTCGATTAACCTACACAATTTATGCAACTTTCCAATTGATTTACGAAAGGTATCAATATTGAAAATTTTGTTTCAAAATGATGTGAATCATTTTGCACCAGAAAGCAACTTTTATCGGGTTGTCCTAAAACTATGATAAAAGCCATATTTATTTATGTGATGAAATTGGATGACAAGTTGTCTAGTCGACCCAATCGATAGTGTTTTCATCAGCGAAGATGAATGAATTGTAGCGAAGAATTCTGCCACGAGTACACACTCGTTTTATGATCTTTTTTATTGAACTAGTTTTTCTCTTCACAAAACTGACAAACAATTGCCTCTCCGTAATGCGAATGAGCGAATATCGATTTATGGACTAGATTGAATTAGTGGCAGCTGATTTATTTTACAAAAATTGGCAATAAATCAAAACAAATTGAATGGAAGATTTCCTAAACTCTAACTTCAACCTCCAATTGCAATGGCTACAGTTTTAGTTAGATTGGAATTGAATTTAAGTACGGGAAATGATTTGACGTAAAAGAGAGTAATCGGAATTTTTTGTAGTTTTTCATAACTATCAAAGACTACAACGCAATAACGATGATTTGCTACCCTGCCAAGAAGTCTCATATGGTCATGTAATGAGAAGTACCGGTTTCAGTGAGAACACGCACTATCAGCAACCCAAGTCATATGAGAGAATTTTGAAGTGCTTTTGGGTGCATCCTTTGATAAAGTTCAGCACCGCTTCTGATTAGACAACTCAGTTATTGTGCAATTGTGCAGAAAAATGAACAATTAAATAGTCCGTAAAGTGATGAGTGGCAGGAAATTTCGTAAAATCAATCAAAAATTGGAACCAAAAATATCACAGGAATGGTTTTGAGGGAAATTTGGAGTGTTGGAGTGATAAATCAGTTTTTATCGAAAATTTAGAAATTTCCAAATTAAATTAGGAAATTTCAACAAAGAATTTACCTGAAGTTTGAAATATGCGGAAATTTTCAGCCAAAATGAAGGAATGAGAGAACTGCATACTGCAGCACGCGACGCATGGTAAACTTGGGCGTAAACAGGTCAGCGCGGTCATTACGTTTCCCTTTGCGCGCGTCTTCCTTCTTCTGTCTTTCACTTTTCCTACCTTTCTTATCACTCGCAAAAGTCAGATCTGAATCATAGATCCGTACATTACGAATATGGAAAGAAAAAAATTATGTCAGCATGAATAAATTCCTTTGCTATTTTTATGAACATCAAATTCCTTAGCCGTAATTTCCATATATCTAAGGTTCCACCCATTTTAATAAGCGAAAACATCTAAATAGATATTGTGAAAGTGGAGTAATTTTAGATGTAAATAGCGACACTATTTGAATACGTTTAACTGACAATCATTTCTTGGATACTGATAAGAAAATGTTATTTTTCTGAGCACACATGATCATTTTTCGATATTTTTATTGCCAAAATAGAAAGTGACACCATGAGTTTATAAGACATTTCTTATCTCGAGTAATTTCAAAACTGCCGCCCCACTTCTCGTCTGAAGCACATAATGCACATTATGAACACATTTGAAGTTTTTATTTAGCTGACATTTGAATAAAGGAACAAAAATCAGAACTAAACTAAAAGATTAACTGAACAGAATACTTTATGAAGCACAAAGAAATAATAAACACAAGGTGGTTTACAATGAATTGATTGAGCAACGAAATCACTGATATGCACAAAGAGAAAATATAAAGGCACTGAAATAAAGGAAAACTGATTTGCACATTTTATTGGTTTGGTGCACGAAATGAAGTGAATAAATTTTGGAATAAATGATGAGATACAAACGAACCATAAAATGATAGATAAATTAACTTTTCTGAAAAATGGCTCACTGAAAGAGTTTCTGAATTCATCCTAATCGTATTTCAAATTTGACACCTTATCTTGAAATTGAAGAATCCTGATTAGAGCAACGTTTTGGTAATTTCAGAGAAACTTTAAAATGAGTTTTCAATATTGAATCTTACCACCAAGCATTAGGCATGTAGGTTGTCGTGGGCGGTGCGTTCGGGATGTATCCGCCAGAATTCAAATATCCCGTTGGAGTTCCAAGATACGACCCACTGCCATTGCTGAATGCCACTGCAGCAGCGGCAGATGCGTAAGATGATGATGTAAAGTCACTGGCAGTCGGACAAGGCTTTCCATCTCGAACCAGCATTTGAATCGGCATTCGGAATGGTCGGCTGGAAAATGCAGTCGAGGCAGATGTCGTCGAGAACGCATTGGGCATCGATGAGAGCAAATTCGAGTTCAATGACCCTTTCTCCGAATTGCTCTTCTTCGTCTTGTATCTGTGGTTTTGGTACCATATCTGAAAAAGAACATTGTACGACTATTTGTAACTGGCCCATTGTTTGGCACGACCGGAAATTGATAACTCCTGCACATAATAGACTAAATTGGTATAGTCGACCGAGTGTGGGGAGACCTCGATTTTCATGTTTTACTTACTCTATTGCATCGAATTTGCCTATTTCTAGAGAATAGATTTCTTGTCGTGCCAAACCTCTTGGACAAGTGCGCCATTTTTTTTTTTTTACAAATAATGACTTACCTTCACTTGTGTAGGGGTTAGCCGTATCTGCATGGCTAGTTGTTCTCGTTCTGGAGCAGATAAGTACCTGAAGGAAAAGAATGTTTGAGGAGATTTTGAACAAGCAATAACCTTTGAGTTCTGAATCGCCTCTCCAGCTCATACGTCTGTGCTTTGGTGAACAGCACTCTACGCTTGCGCTTCTTCCGTTTGCCAGTTCCGTCGTCTTCTTCGAAACAATCTTCCTCAAGCTCATCTACACCTTCATCTTCGTCTTCAGCTTTCGACCTGCAGATGAATACTTGGTTAAAGATCTAGTTTCTTCTTCGAATTACCCATTCTTCTCTGTCATTTCCGATTTGATAACATCGCTCGACGTACCCGTGCCTCCCGGAAGCATTGAATCTGTTCGTTGAAATGGATCAATCGGGGGCGGAATACTGTACATTGGAGCAGCGGTACTAGCCAATCCAGTTGATTGAAAGTAGCAAGTTGGATCATAACTGTACTGATCGAGAGTAAATGAGGGTGCTGTGGGGTAGCCTGGAATTATTTGGATTGTGTGTTGATCGGAATTGAAAATTCGTGCAGAATCCCTATTTCCTGGTTCACGAATACACATGAACCTCATAGTATGAGCTTCCTTTCCAAGGTCGGATAAGGCCAGATCTAAGCAAGGCTTGATCCAGATTTTCCATACGTACCGCTCTTATCCCAAAATGATCCGCTAAAATCACATTGCGTGTCTTATCAAGTATTCTTTTTCAAAGAGAATTTTGGTTTTGCGTACCCCCTCCTCTATAATTTCATTTTAGCTAAAATCTGCCTAGGTTTGGATGAGGCACGTACTGCTCACGCTAAGTGACTGATACTTATATAAGTCCTTGCAGCGGGGTACTGGACATGCCTGGTGGCTTTCGCAATAGAGATATCGATTCTTTCAGTTTCAAAAATTGATTTTCTAAAACTAGCTTTATTCTCGTTTAGCCCGATTCTGCACATCTTCTTTATCTACTTCCCCTTTCTTCGCTCCTCCTATATTTGTATTCGTGAACACCGCGCGCAGCTCTATGTAAACTCAATACACTGAAGTCGAAGCGATAAAAAAGAGACGAAGAGAAGATGAAAAAGTAGCAAAGGGAATGGAAAGCATCGGAGAAAAAGGACGGAAAAGATAGCAGACGTATGACTAGAATCTACAGTATCCTCACGAATTTACACAGGAGGGGAGGAAGACGAGCGGATAGATATGCAAGGAGTGCAGAAACTGGAAAGACGAAAGCAGACGGCAATTCGCCCTAGAAACAATTCCCAAGTGCACAACTATTTCAATGGGTCGAAAATCATTTCGGGTTTTGGAAAGAAGCATTTCGTTTACCTGCTAAAAGAGGAAGATGATCGGTCCATGTTGAGGCTTGGAGCGGAGCAGTGGCGGTGGAGTCAGAGCCAGGGGGGTCCCATTTAAAGTCGGATCTGGAAATCGAAATCATAAGTTCCGAATTTTTGGGGAGGAAGTTGGAAATTTTTGGTTGGAATTGATAGAAAATATGTCTTCCGACGTGATCTTCATTAAAGCTTTTCTGGCTACTTGATGAAAGTGTTTTCGGCGAGTTTATATCTTAAAATATTTTTAATTGACTAACTTCGTTTCGAGTGGAGTTGACAGTGAAGTGGATAGGTCATTGATTCCAACATTGCTCTGTGGTTGCTGTGAATTAATGTGAATGGGTAGAGGGGCTCGGGGTGGGGGCGAAGACTCAGTTTGTGGAGTAGCCGAAGGCACCGATGAAGAGCTGGCCAGGGATGACACGTTGAACATGCCTACGACGCTGATGATGACCCTTGAAGCAGAGTAGCAGTACTTGAGATGTGTCTTGACTGTGGGAGAAAAAAGAACACTTGCTCAAGCACGTCCTTATCCAGCAGAGTTGAAATTGGAAGAGTTGCAGTATCAAGAGCACATCAAGGGCATAATTGAATGGAGATGCGCTCTACAGGAGAAGTATTGGGATGAGGAGGGCTGAGGAGTGCGGGAGTGCGTCCGTCGAGTACCCAATTGACAGTGAGCAGAGCTCTAGACGGTTGACTCGAGAGATATACAGACATGCAAGAGATAGAGAGGATCAGGGAGAGAGATAAAGATGAACGAAGCTGGGGATAGAGCAGAGGAATTAAGAGATTTAAAGAACAGGTAGGAAGGGAAGAAAGGAAAACGCTGAGAGGCACCGTATGCTGAGTCCGCCCTTTCGAAGGTGCAGCCAATGATAGGTGATAAGGAGGAGGTGATTATCTAATTGAGCAATTTTTGCTGGTTTTGTGGGTTTGGTGAGTGATTGTGTTGAATCAGTGTTAATTCGCCCTGTCTGAAAAATTGATACCGGCTGTGATGATTTTGATATTTGAAGAAGATCACTTGAAACACTGCTCTGAGAGTGTTTGATAACAACAGCCCATGAGCAGTTATCAACGAGTGTGTCCCATCTCACCGTCCCAATCGAGTTTTGAAGATGAACCACTACATACCCACTTTGATATCGAGTGTACTTGATATCGTCTTGTCGATTTGCTTCTGTGCGATCTCGCGATTTCACCTACTCACTCACACTCATGGCTCTCTTCATGTTAAGAGTCGGCACTAAAAGAGTGCTGCTGATGGATACAGGGATATAGCGGGATTGATGGAGAGGGCTGGGAGATGCAGAGATGGATGTTCTTGAGGTCTCGAGGAGTTGTGAGGGCACACTACTCAGATGGTGCCCTTCATCATTCGTATCGAATAACGAGCCGAGGTTGCGCCTGCTTCGTCGAAATTTCTCTGCCAAAATCGATTGATTGGTTCTGTTGTATTTTTGCGTTGGAACTGCTATCTGATGATATATTGTATGGAAGCTTGTCATATTTCTTGATCTCCGTGAACATGTTTGGGTTGAATTTAAATGAGGGGTTATCATTCATGGCTGCTCAGAATTTTTTGGCAGACATAAACTTTAGCAATCTTTCAGACTTCTTCATAAATGATAAATTGTTAAATGGTGGCATTGAATTGCCTTTCGAAACTTATTATCAAATGCAAGTTCGACTGTATACTTTGACTGTTGTCAGATGGTTCCTCTAGCTACACCCACTTATCTCCCTTTGTATTCCCATTCTTGTTCTATTCTTCCATTTCTTCTCAATCGTCTCAATTCACTCCATAGCCGTATCGTCTTACTGTGTAAGCATAGTCTCGTTCTATTGCAACTCGACTTATTGTATGGTTGGACAAGATCTTGTTTATTTTTATTAGCAACTGTAATGTAAAGTTATTCAGAAATAGTAGTTTGTTGATGGCAGAATTTTCTTGCACCGTCCTGAAAAACGTAAGCGATTGACTATCTTCGTTTCGGAATCAGATTATTTTCTCGGGGCAAGCTCTTATGAACTCTATGCCCTCGTAGCGTCCTGTGATTACGCTCGAAGAAAAGAAATGCTTGCGAAAATGGAGAGAAAGTGAATGGATGAAACGAGGAATTATCTCGCTCAATTACCAAAATCTGCGCGATTATACGGAGATGCACAAGGCGTAGCAAGGTGTTACAGATGGACAAAGCTAAATCTTAACCATTAGGAACATAAAGCCATGGGGGTTTAAAAAGCTGTTGTTCAACTAGTCATCATGAAGAGTTTTGTTCTGATTTCAAAATATTCCATTTTCAAAGAATCCTATGATTCTCTATTATTCATCTTATCGTAAGCAGCGATTAGGAAACACTTATCCTCTGATAATGTCTGGCAACAACCGGTCATTTAGTCCTTCTCCAGTTATGCATCTAATCCTTTGTGTCAACACGCCCTCGGATGCCCAATCTCCATTTCTACCGTAATCTAATCCATCCGTATTTTTCTTCCTCTTTCATTTATGTTCCTTATCTTCTCCCACGGGCCATCACAAGTTCATGTTGACTCGGCTGCATTGCGTAATTGCACAATTACTGTATTTCAACAAACATCCGGTGATTCTCTACCGATTATCTTCCTTCGCTCTGAAAATTAGAACTGATCGATTTATCTTTAAAGATGATTGATTATAGTTCTCAGAAGTAACCATTTTAGTTAATATAAGATAATTTGCTCAAATGATAGAGAAGGAAAATTGTGAAATCTGCATCCCTCTATTTAGAACAGTGCTGCGCGAAGTTAAAAATTGATTAAAAAAAACGAAATTAAAGCCGAAGTTTGAATTTTAAAAGTTTCAAAGTCGAATTTAGTTTTTTCTCTTCGGAGTTGAATTCTAAATTTCGCGTAGCTCTGATCTGGAAACATCATTCGAAAAATTCAATTTTTTGGCGCAATTTTAAAATTTATCTAAAATATGACCTAAGAATCTAATAAAATAATCTCTGCTCATCTCATTAGCAGCATATTCGCGCATTACTCTTGGTTTATTATCATAAGTCCATTAGTTTATTTATCCTCCTGTTCTTCTAATATTTTTCTACGTCGGCATGCTCTCAAGTGCACGGTTTGCCTCTATCGATCATAGGAGCTGACAAATAAGGACAGTAGCTAAAGAAAGGAAAGGAAAGAAGACCACTCCTTTGGTAGACAAACCGTAGAGGAAAGATTCTCCTTTGAGTAGATACACCCTTGCTGCAGCAGCTCCATCTCTGCAAATATCGCAGATTTCTCTATTTCTCTGAAAATCGATCGAAATTTTTCCTAGCCTCAAAAAAATTTTAATCGATTCACTAAATGAAAAATCTAATTTGGCAATATCATCTTGTTATATGCTGAATAACTTTGTTGAATAATTGATGAAGTAGTGATTTTTGTGTCAATGAAATTGTGATACTTATTTTAAAATTAATAAATTAGATCTCAGATAAAATATTTATTGAAAAAAGAAATAAACAAATGAAATATTGAATCATAATGAAATGTTACTGTGGAAAAGACGTTGCATGATTGCACAAGAATTTTATGCATTCGCATATTTCATAGAATAAGTTTCATAGACAATTTTCATAAACGAATGAAGTTATTGAATAACCTAGGTGATGTTATAGTTTTCAGTTGTTCAATTTCAATGTCATACAGAAATTATGAAGCTCTCGGACTAGAAAATGCTAACAAAATTTATTATGTGAATTGATGTTTTCTAACGGATTACGTGATATTAGCTCTAATGTGTAAGTGGGATATCGACAGACGCGCATTTCGGAAAACTAACCAAATAAGAATCGCTGTTCAAATTGATTGATATCTTATTGTAAATGAACCGAGATGAAAGAAGTGTCATTGTAGAATTGTGAAAAATAGAAGATACAAAATCGGAAGAAGATTTGCAAAATACAATATATCGATACACAAAGTCGAGATGGTACAGAAAATAGGTGTATGAAACAGAAAAGAAATATAAAATTAAGATAAACCAATTTGTAGATGAAATTACTGTCCATAAAGTGTTCGACTGAACGTAACATAGTCGAATGCACCGTGAGGGGCTGAAGGATCGTTTGAAGGAGCCATTCGCGCCATGCAATAGGCTGCTTGCTCTGAAGGAAGTTCTCGACGAATTTCCTAAATTTGAAATATTTTCTCTAGAAAGGATCTGATTTCTTACCTCTGCTGTGATGAACGGTTTTCCACTAGCAAGAATCTTGAAGGAGTCAATCATCTGTTCAACAGTATCATTGTCAGCGTGCTCTGCAGTCATGAAATCCAAGAAGGCTTCGAATGGAACATGACCCATTCTGTTAGGGTCGATATGGGCCATTATTCTGTGCAGGTCGGCATCTCCCTGCAAAATATTCTTCTCGTCTGTAAAATTTCAGGTATGCAATATCAATTCTCGATACTTTACCGCATAAAAACTGCAGTTTTAATAAAATAACGTAAAGAACGTTCCTACACAGTAACAAAACAGCTGGCGAGTACTGCTCCAATAATTTTTAAATTTATGAAGCACTGGCCAGTGCGGGTACGTTTACTGACCAGCTGTGCTGTTGCTGTATATTCTGATTAGTTCTAGACCGTGTGGCTAATTTTTCTGGTGATTATATGGAGAAAACCAAATTCGATTAAACTACCAACTACCTCTCTTCCAGGCCGAATGTTGTATCCGACAGAAATCAGACAAGCTCTGAGTTGTTCGGCATCAAGCCCAAGCCTATCCTTGTCGAAGTGGTTGAACGAAGCGCGGAATTCGCTGATCTGATCTTCCGAAATGCCCTTGCTGTCTCGCATCAGAATCTAGAATGAAATCGATATTGAGAGAGGTGAAACTATGAATAATTTCAACACATTTGACAGCTAGTTTTTTTAGCTTAACTAGTCATTTATCGCAAAATGACATATTGATCGTGTTGTTAAAATAGAAATGTGTTATGAGCAATTGCAAAATTCGATAACATTTGAAATCTAAGAGTTTACCTGGTTCTCCAATTCGTTGATGGTCTTGTTGATGCTCGTGATGAGTGATTCCCAGCCGACACGCAACGATTCCATAGAGTATTTCGACTTCCTATTCTCGAACACGAAGTTCTCCTGCATTTCCTGATGGATTCTCTCGAGTTCGTCTAGATTCGGCTTGTACGACAAAGCATTCTGATGGATTCCACGCAGCTGGTGAATGGCATCTTCGAGTCTGCCTCTTCCTCCGAGTCCAATGGCAAGAACCTGCTCGAGTTCCTTCTCCAACCATGGACCAACTTGATTGGCACGTTCAGCAAAGATCGTTCGAAGTCGTTCGTTATCTAAAAAGACTCAATATTTCTTAGGTTTTTTTCTCTAGTTCTACTTTGCTGCCTCTTAAGTTCACTCTGCAATTGTCCATCTCTCCTTGGTACAGCTCCTTGCACTTCGGCCCATTTCCTTCTGATCTCATGAGCGGACAGATCAGTGTACGGATTTCGGAGAAGTTCTCGATCAAGACCGTGGGTTTCGACAAGTCGCTCAATCTCCTGAATTCACCAATACGGATATTCTTCTGAAGGAGAACTAATACCTGTTCGATAGCAGAAATGCTTCCGAATTCCTTGTCTGCATCTCCGAGAGTCGATTTGAAGGCGTCGTGTGCAGAGCAGAGTTCCTCGATTTCACCCATCGAGTGGACGATGACCAGATCAGCCAAATCCTCGCGAGCACCATCAAGCCAATTGTTGAATGGAGCGGCTCTGAAACTCAAAATTTCTTCTAAACACCATCTTCATCATTTACCTCTTGGCGAAATCCAGGTACAAGGCATCAAGTCTCTCAGCGACTCTTTCCGCTTCTTCGAGGGTGGCACGACGCTGAGATGACAGTTGACCAAGACGATCCCATTGGGAGCAGATTGTCTGGAAGAAAGAGCTATTGGATACGAGATGACTTATCCGAATCTACCTGGCATCTAGCGTTGACCGGTCCAATATCTGGGTATCGCAGATTGTTGAGTTCTCTGGCGATGGCAGCGATCTGTTCGACTCTGTCTTGATGAGCACCCAGATCGCTCTCAAAGGCCTCGTGTCGCTTTCGAAGTGCCTTGATTTTGTACAGTCCGCAACTCTTCCAGTCGTTGCTCATCAGCGCTTCTTCCTTTCCATTCGCCCATTCCTCGTGCAGAGCACACTTGCGCCGGAACTTCTCTGCCAAATGTTCAAGTCGTTCCAACCTGAAATTTTATTGTCCTTCATTGAGGGGAAGAAAGTGTCAGGGCAGAGTTGAACCTTGAAATAGGAATCATATGGATATGGTTTTGATACAGTATTGTCAGAACGGGAATTCCATCTCGTTTTTTGGAAAATTGAAAAAAATCTACCTCATGATCTCACTCAACAACCAATCCTCGAATCCCTTCTCCGAATCCTCCAATCTGCCCCAGGCGGCGTTGATATCTTTGATGAGGTGGCCGTCTTTCGGCATGAAAGCAGGTCGATTCGAGAGTCGAAGGCGAGTCTGCAGTGTATTGAACAGGGTCTCCAATCTGCCTTTGTCCTCGATCCTCGGTGGTTTTTCACGTCTGAAAGTAACAACGATAGATTTCTATCAGCTATTGTATCGCTTTTTATATCGATATGTTGAGATTCATCGCTATTTTTGGTTGACAGGTTGTCCTCTACCTTCTGTAATTTCTGTAGTCATCGAGTTTCTGCTGTGCTCCTGGCAGAGTCATGTCATTGGCTCGGTTCGCCAGCCAAGGCATCCATCGGTTAATCCAGGCGAGAAGATCGGAGGCGAGATTCTCATAATCTTCCATCATTTTCTCATTCTCCTGATTAACCTTCAAGACTCGCATGATTCTATTGGCAGCAGTTTCGGCCTAAATTATAGGATGTGTTTGCACTTTTCTCAACTTTGACGTTTCACTTCACTTCAATCAACATCGATTTGGTATGGCTAGTGAAACTGATTTTACTCGACACATTTTCGCTTTATTCACTTATTACCTTTCTCATTCCGCTAAAATAATGATAGTAACAACTGATGTAGGTCATGACGCTCTTCTCATCGATCTGGTGGTTGACGATATCTGAAAACACATGGGATATTCACATCAGTCAGCTAATTTGTGTTTCTAGAATATCGTTGGTTGGAGCTACTCAGTTCAAACTAATTTTCAACCTCTGTTAATTCAACTACAATATTTACAAGTCTGACATGACACCGCTTTTCGACAATTGAACTTGCACATGGACAACAACACAGACGGATCAAGATGATATAAGATCGCAAAACAACATTTAGCACTCCTTGAACTCTGCACTCGTCACTCTCTTACATCCTTTCTCCAGTCTCTTTCAGGTGGAGGAGGTGGTGCGACGATTCGCGTTGGAATCGGCTGAGGTTGAGGCGTTTGGATTTGTGGCCTAGCCTGCGGAGGTGGCTGAATAACCACAGGCGGTGGCTGCCTGTCGTTCATGTTGCGGAATGCGTGATAGAAGCACGAGACGTAAGTCATTATCGACTTCTCGTCAGGGTTGCGAGCAACGTCTGGACTTGTAAGATTTTAGCAAGAATCGAATGGCTAATGAATGATATCTAAGGTTTCTAACTCGACACGTTCGACTTCAGGAAATTGCTCTATTTTGAGTTGGTTTTCCCTCACCTTCAGCGTCCAACATCCTTGGGATGTCCAAGTGCTTCTCAGCGACATCGAAGGCGTAGTTCAAATTGTGAATTGGATCGCCCTTGTGCAGAGGAGCGTAATCAATAAGATCTGGTCTGAAAAATCGATTCTTTTTTCTAACTTTCTAAAAACAAAATGATGTACCTGTGTCTATGAATGAGGGCACAGAATGCGAGACCGTCCTTCCACGAATTGTGGAAGTTTTGCACATTGACATTATTGTATGGCGCAGTTTTGCGCTGGCACCAGAGAAGTAGACCATCGCGAGCGGAGAGCTCTGAAATTGAACATCTTGACTTCTAATCAATAAAGAACGATCTGGGAATATCTTGACGCAATCATGCCATGAAATATTTTTGAAATATCAGCTTTTTCAATATATGTTCTTTACCAAACTCATTGCGCATTTCATGATAGGAATGTTGAAAGTCAAATGCAGCGAGGGAAAAAATTTCAACTTTGCAGTACGAGATTTTGAAACTAAATTGCAGCGAAGTGCGATCTTTTTGTATTGCCAACATCTCCGTTATTGAAACTATCAATTCATAAATTTTGGATGGTCGAATAAAATTGGATTTTACCTTCGACATTAATGTCTTGGATGGCAAATCTGAGAATGATGGTCCAAATCAGACCGAGGGTCATTTTGACGTTGCCATCGACGATTTCTTCAGCGCCGATGGAGACTAGTTTGACTCCTTTGGATTCAATATATTCCAAAGCCTGAAAAGTATTCAGAAGGTGAGGTTTTCATGATGTTTTGTACCTTATTAACATTGGCGATTTTATGGAATCTCATTTTGCCTCGATCAGGGCGTGGAAGTGGCTCACCAGAAATAACCTCTAATAGAAGCATCAATTTCAATCCTAAAAAACACTTCTTGACTCTGTTTTCATTGTGATTGATATTTTTACCATTTCTAAAGTCCTCTTCGATAGTCTCGATACTCGTTCCAGCTTTTCGCAAATGTGAATTACACCAGGCCGTGAATGTCTGAAATTTACTTCATTTCTTTTTGGTTATGGAAACCTTGATCTAATTATGCATTTTACGCGCGAATTACACAAATTTATTCATCTTTTTATCTGATTTATCTGACAGGTCCTCTATTCATTCGCTGTTCTTTACTTTCTTATGCCGTTATTCATGAGGCAAATCCTTGCATTGTTCCTAACGATTTTCCGAGGTCATAAATTTTATCTCGAGAGAAAGATATCAACGAATTGAATAATATCTACAAGTTAGTTAGAAGAGAAATGGCGAAATCATTTTGATTTAAATATTATCAAACTTTCTTTCCTTCTAGAAATTTTGATCTTTCTATTTGTTCTACATTGGTAGAAAATGGCGCCTAATATTTGACCAAATTAGCAAAATTCTCACACATTCACTCGATTCGCTTACCAAATTATTCCGTTTCTTTGTGGGTAATATTAGATACGCTACCCAAGTCGAGCCGCGAATCATAATCATCTAGCTTTAGAAAATAGAGTTAATTTTGAAAATCAATAATATGATTTCACGAAGGAAATCTAGCAAAGTGATGAGGGATGATGAAAATCAAGTGAGGATTCATGATCGCTTGATAATATGCTGCATGTGTTGGACTATTTTTCCTCGGATTTTATGACAAAATGTCGACGATGCTAGGATTTATCTCGAAGAAAAAAGAATTATAGAAAGCCTCATATTTCGAGACAAACAACTCCAAATATAATAATTGCAAATTTTCAAAAAGATATCCTTTAAAAAATATCAAAGAATAATTAGAGATCTTCAAAGAAAAGGGCTCAAAATCTTGATAATAACATAATTTTTTGCCTATTCTTGATCATCTAACTATCTCTATCACTTTGGACAATCAGCGAAGTTAAAATATTAACCTTCTTCTGTTGCTTCTCCCAAGCCGGATCGAGAAGTCCTTCTCTGTCCCATTCCTCTTCCTGCTGTGTGTAGTCGTAGCCGGGTGGATGCTGGCCGTATTGTGGCGGTTGCGAATAATAGTCAACCATTCTAAATCAGTAAGAATTTAATAATTGAAAATGCACTTCTCTAAAAGCTATCTATTCTACTGTACTTATTTGGAATAGCCACTCAATTTAAAAATGGAAGCTTTGATAAAAATATAATAAGTAAGTGAACTATACAAATTTGTAGTGGGTGAATAGATGAATTTATCAATAGTTCATGAGAAATTCTAAAATGATCAGTAAAGTTGAAACCATTTAGTCCCAGCTAGTTTTATTCAAGAAAAATCAACATCGATCTATTGCAAAAATGTAAAATGTTGCATATCACTCACACTCAAAGCTTTTTCACAATATTTGTATTTATTTGAAAGGCGATGATTCATGTTCATGATAGCTTTCAAAACCCCTTATCAGATGGAGAATTAATGGTATTCTGTGACGCATACACATATACACATTTTCGTTTGATTTAAACATTCTTACCTCCTACCCTTTTAGCTCTTCAGCGATAGGTTGGCTTCACTCACTGAAGAAGAATCGCTTCGATTCCAATACCCTAAAATTTTCAATCAGTTATTTTGAATTTATGACCATTGATAATGTAATCTAATTACGATTATGGGAAGAGTGATTCATAATCCAAGGCTAATGAATAAGACAATGTTTAAGATATGTTTATAGAGTCAAAAAATGAATGAAGGTAAAATTCAAAACTCTTCTAGCAAAATTCAGAGATCGCTTTTAATGATGGCTTAGCAAAAATGCAACAATTTCAAGTAAATCTGTGCATTAGATCCTTCTTATCTCCCTGCACTCTTTTCTTCTACATTTCAAGTTTCGATGATTTTCTTCGTTGTAAGATCAGCAGCAGCATTCTCCCCTTTCTTATGCAAAATGGGTTGTTAGTGTTGCAGTTTTCTCTATTTCACTGGACTGCGGAAGCTGGGCTGGAATTTAGCGCTCATACCACTGGCCATGAGAAATAACAAGCAGCAAGCGGTGGAGAGAATTTACGCGAAATACTCGCTTTTCGAGTGAATACACGAGGAAATCGGGCAATTACAGCACATTTCCTGGCAGGCATTTCTGCCGAGCATTTTGGCTGATTTTGCAGTTTTCTGTTTGCGCAATGAATCAGGCAGCGATGTTGCGCATTGCGTGATGCGTGTGAATGTGCCTTTGCCTGTTGTCGGACTGTGTGAGCATTCGTAAGCACGCGGATTTGAAGGACACAAAAAGAGATAAGATGATAAGCCAAGGGAATTTTTAGACTGTTGAAGAAAACCAATCGAATGTTCGGGAAATCGTGATTTCATAGTTTTTAAATATGATAAAATGATGTTTGATATGTCGGTGCGGTATAAAAGAAATAATGTAATCTAATATTCAATCAGTGACAATTTCAAATTATATGCGAGAATTAACGAAAATCAACTTTGCCGTGAGAAAAAGGTTGAAAGTGAATATTGCCAAGTGCAAAAATATAAGGTTCATGGAACTTTATCGAAGAAGAAGAACATAACTGATAAGTGAGGTAATGCAGAAACGAGTCGCGCATGATGCAAAGATCAAGCATATCGGATTTCTTGTGGTTTCTCTGCTTGAAACACGTCTCAAATCAATTTTCGGCGAGCTTTGTTCGACAAAATTCAAGATTCAAAGAAAATCCGCCTAGACGAGATTTATCAAGCCGATGATAACCTGAGAGGAAATCAATGATTTGTGATTTGCCACACCGGAAGAAACAAGGGTCGAGGGGTAAAAGTTAGGAGAAAACGGGAGGAGAGTGGGGAATGGGAGAAAGGAACACCAACTGACTGATTGTGCGACAGAGCATAGACAGGAAAATCAGCAGAATATTTGACACTGAAACAGAGGGCAGATATGAAGAGGTAGTGATGAGCCAGGAAATGCGAAAAGAGGTTGAGCCAAAATTAACATTTTAGTAGTGCTGTAAGGTGGTAAGGCAAGAAACCCCGCAAACTGAAGAAATACTCTCATTCTAGCTGATATTTTTAGCTGCTAAATTTCTGGGATAATCTAATGATAGTGTGTGAAAAGAGGTGTACTGATTACGGAAAATCGATTGAAACTAAAATAGACCCTTGAAACTTGAAATTATTGAGAAAACAAAACGCGCGATTTTGAGCATAGATATCATTTTTCAGTAACGGAGAAAATTGAGGTGTTCGAAAAAAAGTAAGACTTTGGCCTCGATTGAACGTCTCGGGGAACGCCTGCCTCTGCAGGGGCTAATTGATGAAATCCCAGAGTGTAAACACCAGAGTATTTGTTGTAAAAATTAATTTTCATCTATCCGGGAGGGAGTTATTGATGAATAATGGCTTGACTTGACCGACGGATAAAAGATTACGCGAGACGTCAATAATATGAACAAATGATGAAAATATAAAGATCGAGTGATCAAATGAAGATCGTCTTCGACGGTTTAACAGGATAATTGGCGCAACAAGCTAGAGGTAAGAGACTTTATAAAAATCGAATTGGTAATCGTTTTTGAATCATTTTTTGGATTTTCTCCTTAAAGATGATCGTAATAGGAACAAACACTAACCATTTCACGACTGGAGTTAGAAATTTAAACAAGCATCACTAAAAGAGTTTCATTTTGAAATTGGTAACTTTAGTCGAAAAAGAATTCGAAGGACATCCCACATAGGTTTTTTTTTATACACGGAGGGCTAAAGTGTTTGCCTAATATTTTAACATCCCCGTATCGTTTTCATTGTTTTTCGATCCTCAAGAAAGTCGTTCAAGCCATCAATACTTACAAGATATTCATCTAGAAAAGTAGGAGAAAAATGTTAGACTCTGACATCGACTGACAAAGAGATCGAAGTGAACACGCATTTGAGCAGTCAATCATTTGTCATTTCTCCATTCTTTCAGCAGAGGTTTTTACTACACAAACTGCCAAGTGGTTTTGAGCACAGATACAAGGGGAAAAGTGAGGAAATGTCGAGAGAAACATCGACCTAGGTTAGGACTTTAGGCCGAATGTTCCTGCGATCTAATTTCAATATGACCTTAACAATTTTACGGCTTTTTAGACAAGTTCAGAGATAGGTTATTTGGAAAGTTCGAATAGCTTGGGTTATTGTTGAACAAGTGTGTTCTAACTTTTCAAGAGGCCTCATTTTATATCTCAAGCCTAAAATTTGATAAACCACAAATGATGTCATAAGTACGATTTCGCAAGTTCGATATATCCTACTTATAATTTCCAAGTTGACTCAAAAATTTCCGAGACTTGAGAGAGAATCCAAGATCAATGCGAGCAAAGAAAAGAAATTAGAGAAGATGAAGGGAAGAAAGGAGAGAAAGAAAAAAAAACATAACGTCCATCGGCTATTGAATTGCTACAGATACAGCGCGAGCCATCCGGAAAATCCATTCGGATCGAATAGGATCGGATTAGAAATTCGAACGCTTTGTCAATAAATCGTATAGCTGCAGGGGGCTTACAGTGCAATAGATCATCGGCTCATAATGGACAGATTAAAGTTAGAAGATATTTTAATCTATGAGATTTTTGAAAGTGATAGAGAAAAATTGAAGCTTCTTTGTAGCATTCCGGTTTCAAGACCAAGTTTCAACTCATAAGAGAGTACAAGTGAGAAAATCTCGATCGGTTCAAGGATTCGATGCGAATGTTCGAAGTAGCGGTAGATTAGAGTGCAATTTAAATTCGAGTGGAATCGAAAAACAAAGCGATCTTTCGCCCGATGGTTGTCGAAAATGCAGAGATGCAGTTGGGTTTCGAATGCACTGCGATAGAGACAGGGAAAGAGTCATTGATCTAACAAAACGCACTGCGCATTTGCAAAGGGACTAATGGATCGACAGAAAAGGGACTGGGAGATGGATTGTGGGGCTGCTGGTACTCGAATCGGAATCGGCAAATCGAAAGTGGTCGAGGGAAAGGAGAAAAGACACTTGTAATTGCGATATAAAGGAATCTGAATCTGCGGGAGAAATGAGGATCTGTGAATGAGGGAACATAGAGGAAAATCTGCAGGAGATCAAAAGACATGGAACAGAAGATGAAAGCAGAGAGAAGTAGGAGGATTTTCATAAAACATTCTGGAGAACAAACGAGAACCTGGGAGCATTCTGAGAAGAGGGAAATGGAAATCAGAAGGCGGGAGTAAAAGATGAGGAGCAAAACGTTGTGAAATTGTTTGAGAAACATTCTGGCAGATGTTGGAGGAAAACGAATGATGAGATCAGAGGGCGGAAAGAGGATGAAAAAGAATGTTGTGAGACGGTTGGGAAAGTTCGAAAACCTCGGGAACGTTCTGAAGTAAACCAGAAGGAGAACAAAGAAGCTGAAATCAGAAGACGTGAACTCGGGAGATGGAAACAGAAGAGAAGTGAAGAATTATCGTGGGACTGTTGGGGAACTTTGGGAACAAACCAGAAACCACAATTCCAACTACAACATAATGGTCGGGGAGAAACTGAGTCTAATGTGCTATGCGTGTGGACATGATTATTACTAGACAACACAATTTTTTCCTTCAATCTCAATGCCATTCAAAGAATACCCCATTAAAGTACGAGTTTGGAGGCTTCGATGTTTGGTGGAAAAACTGCCAAAATCAAGGTAGAAACACGATGTAATTCGTCTCTTATGGCAAGAAAAAACTGACTGAAGCAAAGGATATTCCAGATTTCGAAGACTTTTGGTGAAAATTCGATGAAAATCCGCAATGAAATTGCCCTATGGCATGAAATGAAAATATAGCGCGCCGAAATAAGAAGGGCAGTTACATGTGTAGATGCATGAAAATGAAATACGGCTTTCAGCCTTTCGGCGCGTCTGCTTCGAATTGGGCTAGTCCTGTCTGTGTTTCTTTCAGCATTTCCTCCCTCCCTTTTGCTTCTTTTGCGCATTTTTAATCTGCTTTTTCGCGTGCAGCGCAACGCAGCGAGTCTGTAGCCGAAAGTAGTCATACGAAAGGCGAAATATGGTCAGGGAAATCTTCGGAATGCGAAATGAAATGCGGAAAAAATCGGCATGAAATGGAAAAATGAAAAGGGTAGAAACTGGGGAAGGAAAGGGATAAGCGCCTTTGCTTTGATAGCCCTTGGTAGGCAAAGAGAAAGTTATTGCATTCTGTCATTCGCTGAGTGTTGAACAACAAGAATTAGGATTATCGTTTCTGGGAAATTGTTCGCGTATGTGCAACACTCATCACGTGTTGAAAATAATGACTTAAAAACTAACTCGGAAAAAAAACTCGGACTTATCTCTGAATCAGTGAAAAAGTAAGGAAAACCAAGAAAAAGTGATCGCCAGATTCTTAAAAGGTCACTATAACCACTTGTAACGTAACAATACACTCGATTGACAATAAGTGTTGTTTCACTGGGGGATAGCACAGATCGGTGTGATTCACATAAGGGTTATTGAATGAAATTACCGAAATAAACCAAATGATACAGGAGAGATAATAAGCAGCATAGAAAATGTGAAAACTGGAATATACAAACTGAGAGTTTTGGAGGTAAATCCAAGAAAAGGCGTTCACAACAGTTAATGTCAAATATCGTATGGCTCATTATTTGTTATGGAAACGAACTGTCAAAATTAGACTTATGATTCATCAGAGATTATCTGATGAAATTACCGATTTGAAGTAAAATGATACAGGAGAGATAACAAACGACGGAGAAAGCAAAAATATTGAATCATCGCAATTTACAGCGCTTACGCTGAAAACATCCACTGAGTGATGTGAATGAAGGAGGGTGGGTTGAGTTGAATACCTGACAATGAAATGGGTGCGGAGCGAGAGTATTGTTGCGCAAAAAAACATCGGCCAGAGGGAATCACGGAGAATCAGACAAGTTTAAGGGGATGATGATGATTGTCTGTGCAATTGGAGAAAGGCCGAGAAACGAGTCGAAAGAAGGCTGAAACGGGCAGAAAAACGGAGAAACACAGTGGGACGAAGTGGATTCGGGTGGAAAAGGACGGGAAAATAGGCTCCTGAATGGAGATGCAAGGACGGTCAGTCGAGAAAAGATACAGAGTTTCGAGAGTGTCGAGCAAAAACACCCTGAGGCGAGTCGCGGTCTCTGTTTGCACGACGCGCCGCATTCCAGCGCGTCTTTCTTCCCTCCATTCCCCTGTCTCTCCATCCATCGGTCCTCAATTTTTCAATTATCTTTCGTTCGAGTCTCCCCCTTCCCGAGGCATTTATCTTTGTTTTTCTCGACGGTCGCGCGGTGTGTCAGTTTGAAGGCGATTGGAGCACCGAAATATAGACGGGAGAGTGTGATAGGAGACGGATTTAGAAGGGAAGAGGAAGGTGTTTGCAGGAAGGAATCAAGAAACGATACGAAAAAAAACCGTGATTGAATTTTGAGGAATGAACGATATGAAAGCGGTTGACCGACCCCTGAATGGACGGGAGAACGAGTGCTCAAACGGGCAAAAACGGACCCCGCAAAATGTTCGTCTGGAATGAAACGAAGAAATACGGAAACGGAAAGAAAGGGAAAAAAGTGAGAAACGGAAGAAGCCGGTTAGTCGCGCAAGGGCAGAATCGAGAAATCGAAAAGGGAAATTGAGATTCGTAGAATCGAGCTGCAAGGCAAGGCATGAAATATGGAGTGGACAGGCAGGGGATGTTGGAGGATTGGGATTGGATACAGAAAGGAAGAAGGGGTTTTGGAATTCTAGAAAATGCCACGAAAACGCAGCGAGAAAGATTATTACAGGCAGTTTTGACCATTATAGCACTTGTGCGTGCAAAATGAAAACGAAAGTGCATTGTACCAAAGTTCATGAAACTGATTTCATATATTCTTCTGATGGATTATATATGCAGGAGATCTAAATAGATAAATAGTGCGACTGATTGATAGACAATTAAACAAATGCAGGAAAACACAAACGAGTGAAGACATTTGAAATCTGCATGGTTTGGATAGGAAAAGAACAGCACAAGTCGAATGACGAATGGCAAGTCAGTGAGAATGAGAATGGGATAGAAATGGCGCCAAAATCGAACGAAATGTTCGAGTTCCAAGTAACGCCTATTCAATTCCAAAATCATGCCATTGTGTTAGGTGAAAGAAGAAGGAGTGTCAAAGGGATTAGCATTTGTTTGATATCATGAGAAGAGAATATGCAAAAAAAAAAATATATATTGAAGGAAAATCTAGAATCTTAAAATTTTGTTAATAAAATCATTTAAATTATATATATATATTTTTTCTAAAAGATAGAAAATTTAACGAAAAATATTTTTTTTTATTTATTGGGTAAATCCGCTTAATGCGCTTATCCCACCCAGCTTCCATACCGAGTGAAAGGCGAAAATGGAACGACGAAAATGCCTGAAAGAGGAAAGTTCGATAAATTTCCATCGCTGATTTCCTGCTAGTCGACTTGCATCGACAACCTCTTTCGTATCAGGGAAGGATCGTAAAATAATAAATTCGACGATTAATTACGATGCAGAGAAACTTCATAAATAATGAAAGCGGATTTGATATCGATAAACAAGCAAGGCAAAAACCTTTATTGTTGATATTTAAAGCTGCAAATAATTTTGATCGATCAGAAAACCGCAAGGTCCTTTTATGTTTTGATTTACTTGATGTATTTCTGGTATTTCCCAACCTTCAAATGGCTCCCAGTTAGATAAGAAATCCTATGTTGGAAAAATTTAATCATATTCATAAAACTAATAGAACTAAAAAAAATAAGCATGATTTTGGATATGTTAAAAATTTAAACTCACTTCATGATATTTTAATAGGTTTACTTAGAAATATGATTCTTCATAAACTCAAAATTTGACCATTTAGTGGCGCTTATCATGTTAATTTATAGAAATGCTTATCATAATCTCCTAAGTTCTGTGTGCTTCTGTGATTTAATGCCTGATCGTATTCGAATTAAATTTGATACTCGCTAAGATGAGGTAAAGTATTTCTTGAATATCAGAATTACTCATTTTTGTCATTCACATGATAGAATTAGAATTCAAGCGAAATAGAGAACACCTTGTAAACGCAGTATGAATACAATAAATATCGACTGAGCACTTTTTATTTTTACATGTGTTTCTATTTTTTATATTTTCACTAGTATTTTTTACAAATTTTTATAAGATACTTTTCTTTATGAATGGGAAAACTGAAACTGACGAATTTTGCAAAGTGAGTGAATAGAAAATCGTGGCTATTCATTTTCCTCCTCCTTTCGCATTATTCATCAAGTAGGGTTGGTGTGAGTCGATAGTTCTCTTCCCTTTTTATAATACGCACGTTTTTCTCGAAAGTGGCGCATTTTATCGATCGTCGGTATTCCAAATTTAGGCGAAAATGCCTCGATATTTGTTGGCGACTTGTCGATTATATCGGGACAGGGTCTTCGATGATCCAAATCCGGAATCGACCTCGAGAGGATGGCCGGTTATGCTGGGAAATCAGAAAGGCATTCCATTCAATCACGGAAGAATTGTCGAGACAACGTCTTTCCAAAACACCGAGGAGTTCGATAGAAGCATCGTCAAGATCGAGTAGGCATTTCTATTTTTAATTTTGGAAAATACCACGAATTGAAAGAAAATATGAAAAGTCGTGGACGAAAAGAGAATAAAGTTTCTGAGTTCATGAAATATCTGACTTTGACGAATTGATTCTTTTCAGGCCTGATGTCGAAGAAATTTTCGGGCAACCACACGGCCACGTGGATATCAAATTCGGCACTTCTACACCGGCACTGGTCCAACTCAACAACAGTCAAAATCCTGGAACATCAGCAGAGCCGCCGATGACCGAAATGGAACGACTCCTCAACAGCATCGTCAATAACTCTCAAGGTAGGAATTCAACTTTTTTTTTATCAAACAAAATAATCTTTTCACACTTCTTAATTTTTGACTTCAAAATGTTAAATTGTAAAGAAAATCAAGATTGAAAAAAAAATCTTGAAGATAAATGATTTTTGAGAAACAAGCACAACGTTTCTACGATAATTTATATTACACCTTTGTTGGAAAAGCAAAAGGGAAGGTGTTACCGAAATAATCGTTCAACTAAAAAAAAAATATATATATATATCCAATTTCAGGAAATCATGAAATGAATTGCAAAGCGGAATACGATTCCTCATCCGGCCACGTGGAGGACGATCAGTGGGAGGATTTGGTGAATGGCTCAGGAGATGGGGACGAACAGGGGCAGATCGACGTGGAGGCATTCAACTCGGCTGACGAGGACGAAACGGAGGAGGGACAGCCATTCGTCAAGAGGGCCAAGATGGGGTTCGTACAGCCCGGAAACAACGTCTTCTACAACGATGCAAGACACGTCGATCATTTGATGATTTTTGGAATGAAGTAAAAATTTTTTAAAGGAAATATTCATAGGTTTTCATAAAAGCGTTATGAAATTCTAATAATTTTGCTCTAAAATGCATTTTTATAATTTTTTCACTGAAAATAGTTTTTTTTCAGGGAACCTCCTCAGAAATTGGATTGCGTACCACTCGTCGACACGGATAAGATCAAGGCAGGAGATGTACTGACCTACTTCATCGTACACAACAGCGAAAAAGCGTCCAAGAATATCACCGTCGATAATTTCAGTGAGTTTTCCGCTTCTTTTTATTGTAATCCTTCGGGAATTGCTGAATATGCATTTACTTTGAATTTCAAATGTCTTCCTTTTGAAAGATTGGAGCCCACGATTTATTCAAAACTTTGGAAAGCCAAAACTATTTTTCTTATCATTTCGAAGTATCCTTTAACTTTCTCTAGGAATATTCTTTCGAAATTCATATTTTATCGAATGAGTTTTCAGACAAATGGAACCAGCGTGACAAGAGCTCCAGACTGCACAATTATTTCTACGACGCGAATTTCATCCGAATCCCGAACGAAGCAGAGGCGTCCTATTTTATGACAAAGTACGCCTCGACGAATCACGCTTGCGACCCGCCCGGCTCGTTCATTCGAAGGATCTGGAGAGGTTACAGGTAGGTAACTATTTTTATTTTCTTAAAAGCAATCGAAGAAGAATTAGCTCAAATTCATTTTGGGGAATTTCAAATAATAAAACGCTGATTTTCGTGCATTAAGCCAGTGTGAACAAGATGGTATTCAATTGAAAATTTGCATTTTTCGGAAAGTCGACTCTTACCAAAATATAAAATTTTATCCTTGTTATTCGAGCCCTTTCGATAAGAATTTACTCAGATTATTGAATTTTAATTGAGATTTTCAGTGGTCCCGGAAGAACTCCAATTGGATATGCTATCGTGTGCTATCAAGCTTTGGAAAGTAAGTCTATTTTTGAATAAAAGATTTGAAAACATCATTCTATTACTAATTTATTATTTTTCAATTTCAGATTTCAAGCAGTTCAAATTTGTGCCGCACAAGAATTCAAAGAAGAACAACACCCCTTATGTCAGAAAATTCCCAACCACACTGGAAGAGGCGCATCAGGTATCAGTTTTTATAAGCAACATAATAGCTTTGAATTGCGCCTAAATTTTTTAAAACTTAAATTCTATAATATTGTATAATTCATCGGTTTATCATGACTATCGTCTATAAAACTCATCAGTTTTTTTCCCTATACTCTATCCCTAAATCCTGGTGAATTTTACAAGGAACTAATTTAATGAGCCTAGAGATAACTTATAGTTTACACCAACATTGACTTTTATTTCAGGATCGTCAAATGAAGAAGCCTTCGAGCATTTTGGCAGAGACTAATTTCAAGTCGCTCACCTGCAAGGACCCGAGGATGCTTCCCACCAAGGCCAATATCTATAACTTGTAAGTTGGATTTTTGAAACTTCATAAACAATCAAATTAAATTTTTCAACTGATTTTTGGTCTTCTTTTCAGGACTCGCAGAGGCGGCACAAAGTACGTCAATTACTACCTGCCAACGACGCCTACAACCTCTAAACTTGGAGGTATATTTGTGAAACTTTATTTTAAAATTTCCAAAGCCTAATAATTCATCAAGAAAAGAAGGTTATAAACCAAATTTAAAATTCGCGCATTCCTTTTTCTTACTTTCAAAGAAAGACGTTAATTTTATCTGTATCTTTACAGTTCTTTCAAATTAGTATACGATTTCAGGAATACTCGATTTGTCTACTGGTGGGTTGAGCGTAGAGGATTCGAAGCTGCTGCTGTCAATGTCTGGGATATCCGACTACTCGATGCTGGAGTTGGACGACACGAACAGCCCGTCTACTTCGAGTCAGTCCTGGACAAGGACCATCTCGAAGGAGGAGAGCGAGCGGCTCATGACCCGAATCCCGAAGATTGGAGATACAACTTTCCACAACAACGCGCACACCATCGATATGAACGTCGTCTTCGGATTGAAGTAGGGAATTTCGAAAAATAATTAATTTTAAAAAAAAATTAATTTATTTGAGAAATCGGTTTAATTTTCCATCTTTTGAGTTGAATTTTTCAGGTTTGTGATATTCAATAATTCTAGAAATGTAAATACCTTGCCGTAAAAAGTGCTGAGGAGAGAAATTTCATTTCTGATTAAATTTCTGAAAACCACAAAATTTCCCAATAAATATCTTCTTCTTCCAGAGAATCCCCCCAACTTCTGGACTGCGTGCCTTTCGTGGATCCCGATCTGATTCAGCCAGGCGACGTGTTCACTTTCTATGTGAAACACGAGAATCGAAACATTTCGAAGGATATTCCGGTTGATTGTTTCGGTTAGTCGTTATTTTTTTCTGTTTACAATTACGAATTTTAATATCAAAATCGCCTCATTTTAAAGTGAAAAAATCTGGATGAACTTTAAAAATGCACAAAACCATTATCAGTTTCCATACGTCATTTTGTTATTATCATAAAGGTTTGATAAAATCTATTCTTTTAGAAAATTTAATCAGGAAAATTGGAAATTCGCTAAGAAAGCATTCAACTTTCAGGAAAATGGAACATGTCGAAAAGCAGTTCGAAATGCAAATCCTATTTCTACTCGGCAAGCTTTGAGAAATGTTCATCACAGGCCGAGGCCGAGTATGTAATTTCTAAGTACTCTTCCACCAACTACTCCTGCATTCCGATGGGGTCGTTCATTCGAAGAATCTGGAGAGGATACAGGTATTTTGCTTTAAACTAAAACCTTAAACATCCTAATTATATAACTCATTCATTTTGGAGGCTAATCTTTTTTTTGTAGATTTACTTTTTACAAATGGAGATTTTTAGAGTCACAGACAGAGAGCCCTTCGGCGTGGCGATCGTTTCGTACATGGCCAATCCTAATTTCGAGAAATTCCACTTCGAGGCACACAAAAACGCGAAGCACAAATCTGAGCCGTACATTCGTCGATTCCCTTCTACAATTGAGGAGGTGCAACAGGCAAGAAAGCTTCGTTTTCTATCTTGAATAAACTATTTTAATTCCACGATTTTTGAGTTTCTATTTTATTTATTTCTAAGAAGTTTTGCGAACTCATTTCTTTCATCGGTATTTGAAATAAATTGATTTTGAATTTATTATTTCAGGAAAGAGCCTCGAAAACGCCTGCAGATATTCTGGCAGAGGCAAAAATGAGGACAGCTGAAAATGGCGAGGATTTGCGTCGAATGCCCTCGAAGTACACGGTCTACGATACAAGCAGGAAGATCAATAAGAAGAACAAAATTCCGAAAGGAATTCCTGTAGAGTTGCTCAAGCAATTCAGCATTGGACAACCTGGAGAGGGTTCGTTTTCTTTATTCTACAAAAATATGAAGTTGCAAAGTCGATAATAATAATGACTATAAGGACGACAATGACATCTCTTCGATATTTTCCCTCGTTTAGAGTAAATGCAGACTAAGGTATTTGATAAGTTAGATTTCAGAAAACGGTGATTTGCCGGATGACGATAATCATCTAGCGAACGACGCAGGGGAAGACTCGACGCAGAAGGAGTTCGACTTCAACCCGCAGGACATCATCAAAATGGGTTGCATCAGTCAGAAAATGCTCGCATGGCCCAATCCTCCTGGGGACAATTTCTTCCACAACAACGCGCATCAAATCGATGCTTCTATCATTTTTGGCTTGAGGTTGGATTATTTGCCTTCTGCAAGGCTGATATTTCATAAGATAATCTCACTTTCTAGTTCTGATCAAAATAAGAAATTTATAAACTTCATTAAGTTCCCATGTTTGTGAAGGGTGCATTTTTAAATTTATGCTAATTTACTGACTTTCTTGTAGCCAACCTTCCCAACTGCTCAACTGCGTTCCTGTGATTGATACAAATCAAATCGAAGCGGGTGACATCTTCACGTTCTACGTCAACCACACCAATGAGTACGTGTCCAAGAACATTCCGGTGGATTCATTTGGTAGGAAATTTGACTTATTTTTAATTATCGTCGTTATTTTAATTTATGAGCTAAAATGATTTCCTTTTATACCTTGATGTTGCAAGATATTATCCTGAAACCTTGATAAAAATAGAAAATGCAAGGAAAATTGATGAAGTATTCTTCTTCGTTAAAAATAGCACTTTCAGGGAAATGGAACATGAACCGAAGTTCGTCGAAGTGCAAATCGTATTTCTACTCGGCAACTTTCGAGAAAGTGCAGACCCAGGCAGAGGCCGAGTACATCATTAGCAAATATACCTCAACGAACTACTCTTGCATTCCTCTGGGATCGTTCATCCGCCGAATCTGGAGGGGATACAGGTCATTTTTTAAACAGATAAATTTCTTTTTTTAATTTTTGGATTTATCACAACTTTCGATTTGTTTAAAATTTTCAAAATATCATTTTTGAAAAAGATGGTTATTTTCAGAGCTCAAGATCGTTCTCCGATCGGCTGTGCAATCGTGTCTTACATGGCGAATGACGGTAATATTTTCAAGTTGTATTTTTCTGCAAGTTGATATAAAGATGACGAGCAACTCTTATCGCTTGGAGTAATTTTTACTGAAGCTACTAAATGACGAAGAAGCGGAACTTATTATTGCTAGAAATAAGCGAGAATAATATTTGAAAGAAACGTCTATGAAAACTCGTCATCCCTTTCTCTGGCTCATAAAAGCAATTTTCACTTTAAAATTTTTCAATTTAAGACTTCGAGCGATTCCACTTCGAGGCGCACAAGAATTCCCGCCACAACACGGAGCCGTATGTTCGTCGATTCCCTACAGCGCTGGAAGAGGCCGTGCAGGAAAGGCAGTTGAAGAGGCCTTGTGAGGTGATGGCCGATGCATCGGTCAGGGCGCACGAGCACAACGATGTCAGACTACTGCCCACTAAATCCATCCTATATAACGGGTAAACATAAACATCGTAATGATGAACGGTCGAGATTAAGGGCGAAAAGAAAATCGAATTCGAAATCGAGATATTTTGGGAATGGCTAAATCGTCTCGCCCCGTTAGAAATTTTTAATCTTCATCTTATTGTTAGGAAAAACATGAAATAATGCTACTAAAGTGCGATAAAATTGAGATTTCTATTACTTCGATAACTTTTGATCATTTTTTTCTATTTATATCTTTCAGAAAACGTCGGTTCACGAAGAGAAACGATCCAGAAGGCGCCACCTTGTCAGGCGATTTCAGCGGAAATCCCGAATCCGGATATTACGAGGACGACATCGTTTCGTTCAATCGGTGAGGTTGAAATTGCCTGAAGTATCATATTTTCCAAATGGAATTTTTCGTCAGCGTGCATAAAATTAGTGTATTTTTACTTCAATAATAGCAATGATTCTCTGCTCTAGTTTTCACTTGTTCTTCATGGTTGAATTTTGCAAATACGAAATGTAATTTTTAGATCGTAACAGTGGCAAAGAAGTCGGTAGTATTTCTAAACGTGATTTTTCAGATATATGGACCAATATGAAGAAGACCAATCGACGAACGATTCCGCGGCCTTCGACCCGTCGCTGATCCCTCTCGAAGAAGAGACCCCATGTACAATGACTCTTGAAGATATCCTTAATCAGACCGGTGGATAGTCGATCAGACTATCAGCTCATCTCCCGATGAACGACGAGTCGATATTGTATTTGTTCTTTGTATATAATTTCATCCATAAATTGATTTGAAGACGTGTTTATTAAACAGTATGAGTATAGAGTTAAATTTTAATATTAATTACGCCTTATGGACAAAGTATTTGAAGAAATAGCCTGTTATTAAGAAGGAAAGGGTTACGATAAAGCTCAGTATGAAAATATTTAAAATAAAATTTTACTTGACAGCGACAGTAAATTATAAAATTTGAAATGAAAAAAAATTATTTTTATGTTATTAAATTACCCCAAAGAATAGCATTAAAATTAATTTTAAAATTTGGTATAAGATACAGTATAATTTACAGACTAGATGATAATCTACTCATGCAAGCAATTGATCAACTAACTCTTGAGGAAGATCATTGTCAAGTGGTCTGTGCTGAATTTCGAGGTCGAATAATTCAGATCCATAGCTGTCTGAGCACTTTAGCTTCCTGCTTCCGCTAGTGTGGCAGCAATAGACGTGGAATGACTGTCCGAATGGATTGGTCATGTAGATGTCCAGTTCGTACAACTTATCACAATTACAATTTGAAATTGTCGTTTTGACCTCCTTACAGGGTTTTTTAAAGGGGACCACTTGATCTCTAACAATCAGCAAGGAATAACATGAATATTGGCGGCAGTACTTCCAATGAATCTGGCAGAATTAGTAGTTCTCTGGACTAAATTATCCTTACATATGCACTGTAATTTGCAGTTTGTTATCATACGGGTCAGGCTATTTTTATTTCACGTAGTTGTCAGGCAAAATTTTATGTTCACAATGAGAAGAATGAAGATTATCTCGAAATTTAATTTTCATATCTACATATCTAATAATTGAAATAATTGCAATTTTATGTTTGTCTGCATATAATTCAAAGATTATTTATTTTAGCAATTCTAACCAAATGTTAGACAAATAAACAGTTTAATGAGTTAAAGTATGAGATAGTTAGGATCAAAGATAAACCCACAAGGGCCAGTAATATCCTGTTGATACTGATGAATTTCGGGTTTCGTCCATCCACCGAAGTCTAATTTTCAAACAATTATCTGTAATTAAAAATTCGAATTTTCGACTTACTCTCCCAATTAGTGGTGAAATCCTGAAAAATTCGAGTTAAATTTATTTAATGATTCTTACTTTGTGACATTTCAAGTCAGTTATTACTTTATTGATATTGAAACGCGAGTTTGAGAATCACGATAAATTCAAATATTAACTTTATTCTTGAAAATTTTATCGAAACCTACCGCAGCCCAATTGAATCTTGTCCACCACAGGGGTTTGTTCTTGTAATAATCCCAGTCGACTCCGACGATTTGCTTCCAAAATTCCCTATTCGTATAGATTCCCCAATTTATCCTAGCGGCCTGATGAAATGATTATTTTTTAATAAATTAAAAGATAAATAAATGTATACGTCGAGACTTTGAGTAATAGCAATAATGAAATTTCGATTGGTGTTGAGATTGGTCGACCAGCTCAGGGGTTCAATATCAACCCATAAAGTGTGCAAATCCACTCCAGCTGCATTCAACGCACTCGAACAAGTTTGCACCTAAAGGAAGATTATAATATTTAAATTATTTGTTGCATAATAGATTAGAAATTTCGAGAGATTATTCAGGTTTTGAGTATCTCAGAAAAATTTATCCGAAAACAAATTATGAACCTGATTAGCCGGAGTGGGACAACCATTGCGAGCACATGGGAAGAAGAATGCGTCGACGCGTTTGAAGCCGGCTAAATGTTGTATTAAAGTCAAAAATATCTGCCATAGGAAAATTTGTAAACCGCATGGCATAATAACACGAGACATAAACAAGATAGGGCAGATCAGGATTCTAACGGTCCGGACCGTATTTTGCAGGTCGGGCCGAGCCCGAAGTTGGGCTTTCAATATCACGATTTTTGGCGATTTTTAAGTACTTTTGAAAACTCCGGACCAAATCAAACTGATGGGCTGAGCCGAAAATTTTCGGCCCGTTTAGAACTGAAGTAGATGAGATATCTTTCTCGTTATTTGACACGTCTTTTCACATGATGTGATGCAGTTTACAAACAGTCTTGTCGTACATTGTATGGCCCATTTGACGTATTTAATACCCTCATCATCGGCTGCTCCATAAGAATGATAGACTCGAGACGCATAAAATTGATAACCTTGATTCTTCATGCAGTTTATTGACTGATTCGTTTGGTACTATAATTAGTTTTTTATTATTGAAATCATGGTATCCTACTTTAGAACTGTCTAATCCTAAAGCCGCTAAAGTTGGGCCGAACAAAGCACAGAAAACTATGAACAGCCTGAAATATTAATTGATAGGAATAAATTTCGAAAGAAAGAGGAAAATACTTTAATTTTCACTGAGAATGGATCTGCGATATTCTGATTATTATTTACAAATTTAATAATTACCTCATTTTCAGGAACCGTTTCTTGTGCAAATGGTGGTTGGTCTTTGATGAACAGCCTTTTATAGTCTCTTGGTAGATTACGATTTTCAGCACTTTGTTTTATTTTTACGACATGGTTTGCAAGTCTCTTGAAGCTAATTACTACCACTTCCATTGAAAATTTCAACTATTGTACCTGATAAGAATTTAATTTTGAATTACTACTGACATTATCTCTGAAATGCAAGAGAATAGTAAATTATTCTTATCGCGTTTGTAAAATTTCGACTTCAACTTTAAGTTTCTTCGCTATTGAATTCAAAACTTTTACTTCTTCGGAGGAAAATTCATAAATATCCAACTTCTCATAACAAAATGATATTTACAAACACGAAATAAGTTAAATTGCAAGTACATTCTTTGCCAAATTAAATACGATATTTTTCATTTTCAATTCATGTCAAAAATGTACTCACAGCCAATAATTTGGGCAATCTGGAAAAGTGGTTGCATACGAAATTGTATGGGAATGAATCTTTCCTAATAAAACCATGCTTTATTTCGCTTGTAAAGACGCTACGATGCAACCGCTTCTTTCAAACTGCCTAATTATGGAACAGATTAATTTTATGCTTCTGTGAGAGGTTCGGTTACAGGATTGGGAGACACGGGCCGAGATCGTCGAATTCGCCGCCGAGTGGGGAATCGTCGAAGCAGATAGTTGTTAGCTGCTGCTGACATCCGTGCTAAATTTCAAGATTTTTCTTGTTTTTCAAGAAAAATTGAAGTGATTCTAATGGTATTACATTGTTTAACCATTGGTGTTAAACGTCTTAGTTTATTGGTCTAAACATTGAGAGGAGTCCAATAATCATCGAATTTTATGAATCGTGAAAAGCAATCTGCGCAGCAACTATTGAGTTGAGTTCTGTCTGACCCCGGAAGGCTGTAGAGGAGTGAGTGCTGTGTGTAAGGAACTGACGAGTATTGATGAGCACGAAAACGTTTATTAATAACAGTTTGAGGGTATTTATAGAGATCGGGGTGAGATATCTAAGGATAGATATGCAATTACTGTGTAGTGAGATTATCACACACTTAATGCCCTAACTTATTGTTAACTTTACAAAGCGCATTGGTTATTCAATTTCTCATGGCAGGGAAGAAAATGCAAATAATCGGCGGGAATACACGACAACCAGGCTTTAGTTAGACATCAATTCATCTTCAAATCGCGACGAAAATATGAACGCTTGATAAACAAATCTCTAAGGGGTTGGTTAACGTTCTAACAGGCTCGTTATTATGCTATCTTACCACGTTTCTCGTTCAGAATCGTCTATAAAGCGGTGCGGAATTTGAGCTGGAGTTATTTTTAATTAAAAGCCAACCTGCTTGAAGCTGCTGTTCCTCGATTGCTTTCTGCTGGGCATTCGAGAATTTCTCGACGATCATCGAAATGGGGAAGGCGAGCACGATGATGCCCAGGATGGCTGCGGCTGAAGCAGCTAGTTTGCCAATTGTCGTAATTGGTTTCGCGTCGCCATAACCGATGGTCGCCATCGTCACGACGCCTGAAGTATCGATTTAGGTTGAGGAAAATTGATTGAAGCTTCGATTCCAACTTTTTATTCTGCTAGGAAAGAAAGTCTAAATATTCTGTTCCGGAAAAAATTATCTTGAATGTTCTATCTTCTGTTGGAAGAAATTTTAAAAAATACGTACACCACCACATTCCCGCTGGTATGCTGTAGAAGTCCGTATGTGGTTCTTCCCTCTCGAGGTAGTACATTATTGTCGAGAAGAATATGATTCCGGTCACCAAAAATAAACTTAGCATGCTGAGTTCCGTCATTGATGCTTTTAGCGTATGACCGAATGTCTGAAATTCGAAAATATTGGAAGTAACGTTAGTATAAAAACAGTACCTGTAAACTTGTACTGTATCTCGCCAATTTGAAAACTCGCGCCATCCGCAAAACGCGTAAAACTCGAACGACAAGAATTACGCCTAAATTAAATCATTTTGTAGTATAGTAAACTATTTCCAAACACCTGTCAATTTATTGAGACTGGTTTCCATTCCAAATAGGGGTAAGCATAATTCGAGATAGAAAGGCAAAATCGTGAGCAAATCGATTATATTCAGCGTTTTCGTCACAAATTCTAACCGCTTCGGATAAACTACTAGTCTAAAATGTTGTCCAAATTATTGATGAAAATTCGATAGTTTATTTCACAAAATTATGGCCTTTAAAGATAGTCTCCCATAAAAATATATGATAAAGGTTAAATGCGGACCTGATAAAATACTCGAAAGTGAACCAGCCCATGCATATGTACTCGAGAATGACCAGAATATGATGAGGATTGTCGGTAGGTTTGTAGATAAAACTCGGAAACATTTCATTCGTTTCTTTGGAGGTGAAGAATTTATTCCCCTAAATCGAAAAATTTTCTAGAATGTTATCTGGAGAGTTGCCTCGTTAGGTCGACTCCTCGCATGCATGTAATGATAGGCCGTCGCGTTTGTCGAATCTTCTTGGAATTCAGGCATCGAACCGAGAATTAAACCTGAAACTATTTTTGTTTCAAATGGAATACAATTTCTAAAATAATAATTCGAAACAAAAAATCAAGACGTGATTTTTTTTATCTTTTAATCTGAAAATTTCATAAATTTTGACACATGTAATACGCGGCTAAATATAGGATTGTTTGGAAAAAATAAGCCTCAAAAAAGTCTAATTTACCTATAACACTAGCAAAAACGAATAGAATTGATAGAAGTGCAAAAATGGCGGCAGGCACTGAAGATTGGGGATCCTCGATAAATCTCCAGATGATCATTCGAAACGAGGAACAGGTGGCCTGAAATGGCGAATTTAAGATATTTTGACCGTTTTTTTTCTATAGAACCCCATCGAAAATGGCGATCATCTCGTCCTGATTGAATTCGCTCTCGTGAAAATGCGATTTCGAAGAGGAACCGTCGTAAGGAAGTGAACAGCATGAAGAAATCTAGGATACGAAATAAAATTAGAATTTTTATTAACGATTTTAAAGATAAGAGGTACAAATTTTGTTAGTGAAATCAGTTTTCTTAATATTATTTTACCACCTCTATGATTAGAAAAAATAAAACTTCAGACAGACACAGGTTAGAATTCAATGGTCGATGAATTGAGTTATAGATTTCGCGACTCACATATTCAACCCCTATCCGCCAAAAATCGAGTTCCTCCTTGAATCGTTCAGTGCAAATGTTTGTAGGTTTATGTAGGCTACCTGAAAATATGAGATTTTCGATATCTTCGACGTTTTTCAAGATTCTTTTACCCGTAGCGAAAAAATCCATAATATGATCGGCTAATCGAGTATTCCTTTCCAAGTAGTACTCGTTTGTGGCTGGATCATAGCCGTCGACTAGCAATAGTCTGAAACCTCAACTTTATAAAAATAGATTTTCAAGATAACATCAGTATTTTTAAAGTTAAATTGAAAATTGTTGGAATTAATCAAATATTCAAAAAAAAAATTATGAAAAATGGTCCACAAAACCTCTATCAAAGTGCTTTTCTTATCTATATGCCATAAAACGAAGCTATGTTTATTGTGAGGATTTACATATTTACTTTGGCCGATTTTCAAACTATGACGAGTTTACTATACCGCTGTTCATGAGTTCCCTCGACGATATCGTGCATTCTGGTCTTCTCCTTGATGTACAAATCATTCCTAACCGAGTAGCACTTGCCTCCAATCGTCAATTTCACATATTCCACGGCTTTCAGGCCTGAACACCCATTCCTTCTTTGTTTATTTTCATATGTTCATGTGATGTATTTTTGCAGCAAAAAATCATAAATCATTGTTTCGAAAAGAAAGAATATTCAATTTGACATCACGTGAATTGAATTTGCTTGAAGTTTGTACTGAATAATCAGATTTTTATTTTTCTCACCTCCAGATTGCCTGTCCCGAAAGGCCACTCGACGATGCATAGTTTCGACTTCTTGATTGAAATGCTGGAATTGGAATATCATGATGAATAAATATTATTGCAATATTAGAATAGACTTATTAATTTAGATTTGTATTCCAAAATAATGAATTACAATGATAGTTAGCAAGTGTAGATTCAATACTTGTGAAATTTGGAAAGAAAGTCTTGAGAAGCCTAGGAACGTTCATTTTCACATCTCACTAGACACGCATTTATTTGCTAACTCTCAAATTCAAATATCAAATTCTCTATCACGCAATAAAAAAATGAAAAATTCTTTGCTAAAATCCTAGAAAAAATAACATCTCCAACTCCTACGCTTGAATCTCTAATTGAAAATAATGTTGGCTTTGCAATTGACAATAAAACTTCGTAGTTTACTGGATAGTTATGGTCAAGTAAAAGATAAAACACAGATCTGAAAATAACGAACAGCCTAACTCCTACGCTCAGGGTTCTAAAATAAGCGCTTGAATTCGAATTTGGCAATCGAAAGATGCTGCGTGTTTACTTGATAGTCGATAAGTAAAGAACAACGGAGGATTTGTGCCATAAAGGAGAAGTCAAGTGACAGAGATTTCTCGGGGATTTTTTTAGGCTAAAAGAGGTGCGGGGATCTCGATTCCGACGGGGCAGATTTGAGGGCACAAAGATGAGTGTGACCCCTTAGCGAGGAAGAGTCTAGAAGTTGAGGGGCCGCAAATTCAATTCCACCGTGCTCGAATAGAGATGTGCCTGGCAAAGGCAAAGGCAAGGCAGAGGTGGAGAAGCAACCTTCTGACTTCCTCGAAAAAGAAAAGACGATCACGTAGCAAATTTATTAAAATGTATACGAAAGAAACGAGCATCCCAATCGATTTTAGTTCGTATTTTGAACAGGAAATTTGAAATTCAATTTTATGAAAAATAACGAATTCCGATTTTTTTTTATTTTGAAGAAATTCTAATGTAAACTCATAGGTATCTTGTATTTATCACCCAAAGCGTAAACGTAGTACGTCCAATTAGGGTATATGAGCAATGCAAGGTAGAGTAAGTTTAGTATCAAAATGATCCTCACATTCTGTCCTTCAATATAATACTAAATTACCCTATCTTACCTTGCTCATATATCCTATATGAGATGCACTAAGTGTTACACTTTTGGTGACAAATGCAAATAGTGATGGTAACCACTTAGTGAAATACAGAAGGCAAATTTCATAAAGGTGTAACTTTGGACATCTTCAAAAGATTTTTTTCTTGGTATAAAAAAGTAGTAGAATCTTGATTGTTTTGATACAAATAGTCCCCAATATTCAAAAAAATAAGAGAGGAAGAGAGAATCCCAAAACACAATCGATAAATTATGCATTCTCCAGCCCCATCTTAACCTTTCCTATTCTAGTCCTCAAACTCGAAATTTTACATGTGAGAAATGCACGATTTCTCAGGAAATTCAGAATTTTGAAAAAGGATCTTACTACAAAGTTGGCACTGGTCTCTCCTGTGCGAAGTAGAGGAAATCCTTCGGAATGAACAAGCATTTTTAGATTTTTTCCGAAATCAAAATAGAAATTCTCAAATAATGAATAGAAATTTTACATAGCAAATTTTGAATGTTCCTGAGAATTCGCAGTAAATTCAAAAGAAGTCAGCGGTGGCTCGATTCTCAAAAGAATTGTGGCAAAAGTCGAATTTCGACGGGCCTTTTGAAACCGACCTTCGCGTTTAGTTTTTCGCACTTTCCGGGTCTTCTTACATGTGAAAGAAGGAATTTGCCCGCTGCTGAAATAAACGAGAAGGCATACTTTCGGGAAGATGAGTGAAATATAAATAAATGGTCAGTAAAAGACATATTTGAATCTGAAATGTAGTAAAATCAAGTATTGAAGGTGTAATTCAGGGCTTTTTTATTTAAGGAAGAAAATTCTGGGGGCAATTCGTTTGTTTCTTCAATAATCCGCGTTCTTCCGGTTCTTGTTTCAATTTTTTGAGGCAGGATTTTGTTTCTTCAAGTAGACGCAAAAAGAACGAAAATCAAGTCGTTCTGGCATTAAAAAAGTCCAATGTTTGAAGTAGGTAATTCGAATATTTCGGATAGAATTTGACTCCCTATTCCTCAAATAGTGATAGAAATTGTTTGACCATTTGAGAACTCCATTCGGACATTTTTCTAGCTTCAAAATGGACCCAGTTCAATTTTCATCTTTTTCCGAATCATGAAAAAACCAGAATTAAAAGTTGCAAATTCGAAGATCAATAGCTTTTGAAACGTTGCGTAGAAAAGGATAAATTTAAGAAAAAATCTTTGTTCGCGTGATGAGGGATATTTTGCAGGAAAATTGATGAGCGATGAAAATTTATTAGAATTTGAAGGAATTACCTTTTGTGGTATTAAAATAGAATAATTTGGAAAAGAAATATTTACAAACTTCCAAATTTTGCAGTTTGAATGAAAAGAAGAGCAATAAACGCTCTGAAGTGTTGCAAGTTGAGTAAGATTGAAAAATCAATTTTGATGAATGATGCTTTTACGCGCCGAAATATTGAAAATTCGGCAACCGAATAAATTTGACGATTTTCAAATAAAAAATATATAGTACTTTTTTCGAATTAAATATTTCTTAAGAATTAATTTAGAATTAAATATCACAATTTATAAAAAAAGAAAAACTTACAAATTTTTTGGTTCTCGGATAAAAAGACATGTGATAAAAGTTTCTGCTGTATTGAAAGTAGGATAATTAGTAGACGAATAAATGTTGAGTCGAATACGAAATGAATGCAAAATGCTCGAAAGTTAGCAGGCCATTGAAGCTATAAATGCTTGAAAAATAGGGGAAGGGATGGAGAATTTGTGAAGGCAAAATTTGCTCGCTGAACACAAAAAAATGGAATGAAGCCATAAAATAGAGCATGCTATTCACGGCGATTAATGAGCAATTAAGAACCATATCGATAGAAATTTTTGGATAAAATGAGTATGTAAATGGGGTAATTCATTCTTTGCTTTGTTGATCCAATCTCTGGTTTGAACTTACCATAAATTAGGTACCTATCGGCTGATTTTCTGGATAAAAGAAGTGTAAATATGAATTTAATTTTCATTGCATATGAAGTTTTGTAAGATTTATCATGTTTTTTGGTCAACATTAACAAGTCTTACTAATTTGTGAAATATTTGCAAAAGACTTGTTGACTAGTTAATGTAAAAGTGGTCCATCACGCGATTTCAAAGAAAGTATCAATGTTGTAAGCAGAGCTTCGAGAATATTACTGGAACAAGAAAATCTTCATGATAATTCGCATAGCAAAATATCATTAGGCAAAAATTAAAAGAAAAAAACTTACTTTCCAATCGAAGTCTCGATTTTTCCGTTCTTGCATTTTCGATAACCGTTTCGATCGTGATCTCTTCGGCAAGCCAGTGTGCATTTTTGTCCTGAAAGATTAAATTTATCTGAAAAAATTTAAAGCACAAATATGACTAAATGGACTATTTATGTTAACTTGGAAACGAACAAAAGCGAATTTCTGAAAGATTTGCTTGAATGGGAAAAACGTGGTCAGAATATTTTATGAGTTTATGAAGAGCCTTTATTGATTTAGTAGAATTTAGACTTCAAGCAAAAGCTAGTATCAATGGATACAAAACTCGCACATGTCAGACTTCCTAGCCGCTAATCAGTGAATTATCGCAGAGTCTAGGTTGTTTTTTGTAGATTATCTCAACTCTATGAGATTTGCAGTTGATACTTCGCTATTTTCAACAAGAATAATAGATTCAATTATGTGATAACATAGCTTTTAGAAATCCTATAAAACGAGCACAAAATAAAGAACTGCGAATGAATTAAACTTAAAATTCAGAGAAGTTTGAAACGTAGCTGTGAAATATTCAGGCCTATTTTCAGAACAGCATAAATGATTATGTAGGAAAATAATGACGAGGACAAAGATACAGCTGAATTTATCTAAAATGATAAATTATCAGAGAAAATTGTCGCTAATATAAAGATTTTCGCGCGAAAAGTTGCGACAAATTCGATTGGACTAATTTTCGAATTTTGCATTGAAATAGAGCAAAAGTAGAAAAAGTAGTTGAAAACCGATCACAAATCGCGTGCACTCCTCTGCAAAAAAGACTGAAACTATCAGGAAAGTGGATTAGGATAAAGAAATTTGAAGAGATCAATAAACTTGGGAAAAATATTTAGAAGAAATTACTTATCGTTTACCTTGCACAATTTAATTTTATATTGATATTTGACAGCAAAAGGGGTATTAATTTTTATGCAAATAAAATGGATAGCTATGAGTTTCGGATCGGCACTAACTATAACCATAGATCAGACGAAGCGCCAATTATCGAACCTATTTTGAGGATAGGATATCCAAAATACAAATTTTGATCAAGAATAAGGCAATTCAATATTTCAAGGCTAGAAATTTTTAACCCGTTACTAGGATTTTTAAAGATAGCATTATGAAAAGCGGATTATTTCAATTGTGAAGTTGCGAATCTCGTAATTTTGAAGCGATGAAGTGTGAAATGAAGTTCAAAAATTGTCCTTGTCCTTAGTCGTATTTCTAATTAAAAATAAGAGAAGTAACACAAGGAATTTTGCTGACTTCGTGAAATTTAAAAATCACTTCCTTTTCGAAATATTTATCGAGCCAAACTTAGAACTTCACTTCAATCCAGTCCTCAGGGCCATGCTCGTGCGAAAATGGAGATTTAAAAATTTTTAAATTTAAAAAGCAAAAATAGAATAGAAAAGAGATTAAAAAACCATCAAAATAGGCATAAAATAAAGAAATACAGGTACAGAATGTTCGTAAGTGATTAAACTGAAAAGTGATTGGAGTTTAAAGTGGAGCTCATAAAGCTTTAGCAAACAAGTAAATAAATGATAGGAAAGATTTTTAAAGGGTAAGTCTGCTAGTCGATGAATCGGCAGGTTTGCATGCGAGTGACAAAAATCATCAGACAGATAACCTTTTCAAGGAGATATCTGAAGGTTTGAAGAGACTCATGAACACTCACCTCTCAGCTTGATGATATGGAGACTAGAGAGCAGAAGCGCAGATATGGACTGCCAATAATTCACATAATAATTCGCAAAAAGCAATTCGGATGGCAAAAACATGTAAGCACGTGTGGTACTCCTGAACTATGTTTCAGATATCAGGCAATGATGTACATATTCATGAAAATTCAAGATAATTTATGAAAGATATGGGAACGTAAAGTTTATGTATGCCAGAAATTTAGAGTAGTGCGCTTTTGTGACTTTTTTAGAATTGTGATTTTTAAAAATAAATAATTTCATCAATTTGATTAACAGCCATTGACGAAATTTCGTTAAAGCATATCGAAAACTATAGAACAGAAACAATATTTGGGAATTTAAAATGATCGAATTCGGAGGATAAGTAACAATTTCATTCAACGAGACTAAATTTAGAAAAAAGCAAACCATGATAAGAATAGCTTAATCCTCGAACAAAATTCGATTGCTAACATATGAATAGGCAAGACATGTTAAGGATGAATGATGAAGATGAAAAGTGGATATAAGGATAGAAGAGCAAAGGATAAGGGATAACTGCAAAAGAGCAGATATCAGGTGATGAATAGGATGGGATATCTGAACATGGAGAAGAGAGGGGTAAAGCATGTTTCAATTTATCTCCATTCCTAACTATTCTCGACTATTTATCGAAAAAAAATAGAAATTCACGCTTTCGCTATTTTGCCATATTTATTTCGAGCGAAAAGCTAATTATTCGACTAGTCAAATCTCTGGGGATTTCGAATAAAATTTGAAAATAATTACGCTGAAGAGCAAAATAAATTCGACTTGGATGATATTGATGTCGATGTTATAAATATGTCATAATTCAATTTAAATTTTCATGCATCGACAAATATGTGAAAGGTTATTTTTATCTTTAATAATGAAGTAAATTTGTAGTTTTGATAATAAAAATAGTAGGCTCCAAATAAATTCATTTATTATCCTTTATCAAATTATCGAAAATATCATCATCATTTTTACGAGAATAATCGTATTGAAGGTAGACCCAATGATTGCTCGAATTATTATAGAAATTCATTAGAAAAAATGAAAAGTTTGTCTAATTTCAACCTTTGGAATTGTTATATTTCTAATTAGACAAACTCTTCATAATTTAACACTAAAATTATATGTACATTTGGAGTTTTGAAGAATAAATACTTGGGTGAAGTTAAAATCCGACGTATCGCTTCTTGATCTTCTTTCCGGTGCTTGGTGGATGGTTTTCGTCTTCGCCAAATCCTAAACTCGGAAATTCGATTCATTTTTGAATATCTCTTGGGATGAATAGAGAAGATATTTTAGGATTTTGACGCAATAATGAAACCTCAAAAGAGATAACAATATCATTGAAGTTCGCATTATAATGCAACATCAATGTACTTTAAAGAATGAATAGGGATGATGAACAATAGAAAAAATAGCCTGAATAATATTTCAGATCAAGGCTTAGGAAAATTATGTTTTTTATTGTTTTTGGGATTATTGAGAAATGTTATGTCTCCTTTAATTTTCTTCCGATTTCATTCCCACCTGTACTTTCCGTGAATCGCTCAATGATCATACTGATCTGAAATTTTCAAATAAATTTTTGAACAATCAAACCTTAAACAACTTTTTCAAAGTCTATCATCATTAAATTCCTGGAAATAGTTTAACAAAAACTGGCATTTCGTTGATAGATGATCCGGCTCAAAATCAAAATTCGTCGTGGATTCTTTTGAAGAAATGATTTCGAGCGTGAAATTCGAAGATACTTAAGATGAGCTCATAATGCGAAGGACTGTTGAGGGGTTATCATAAAAACTGACGTGATTTTCACTCGTATTAACTCGATAAACTTGGATTTTCGAAGGGCTGTTTTGTCTCATTCGAAGAAAATCACTTACCGGGAAAGCTAATGTGATGATACCGCAAACTGAAGCGACGGCGGCGATGAATTTACCTCCTAAAATAAACCTTGAGAAGTTCAAAAATCAAAACTGAAGCTACAAACCTGCAGTAACTGGAACTAGGTCGCCGTATCTGAATAAAACTATAAAACTCCGGAAAAAGTTCCCAAAGACTTCCCGCAAAGTTTCCGCGCGGGAGCTTTCAGGTTGGAGAAGAGATGGGGAGGCCTGGGGAAACTTCCCATCCTTCCCCACCTTGGGAAAACTTTCCCAGAGACATTCTGATAAAATCATAAACTTTTAAAACAAACCCGACTGTAGTCATCGTGATTACGCCTGAAATTATCGGTTGTTCAGGTTTTCGAAGGATAAAACTTACACCACCAACAAGAAGCTGGAATCGAGTAGAATTTCGAGTTTGGCTCGTCGCGTTCGAAGAAATAAATAGCGGTAGAAAATAGCATAATACCTACAAAATAATAAAAATCGTAAGCATAGCTCGTTCAATAAAATATAGGTTTATGAATATCAAGGTGGCTCATGAAAAAGGATAAGCAGAAATGTACCGGTGAGCAGAAAGATTCCTAGCATACTGAGTTCTGCGACGCTGTTTCGCATCGTAGCACCAAAAGCTCGCAGCCCTGTGCTGTATCGAGCTAATTTCAGAATTCTAGCGACCCTTGCAAGTCGCATCACTCGAACCACCAACATTGCCCCTAGATTTTTGTTTATTAACTCTTTTCCTATTTTTATTTGAAACCTCGGAAATTTTTCATCCATTGCAGCTCATTGAAGGCTTCAATAATAAATGGGAGAATTGTTAGAACGTCTATAACGTTCAAAGGAGACCGGACAAATTCGGCCTAAATTTTGACTTTATCAGAATCGTATATGCTGAAGGTCAGAGTCGTAGTTCACAAATTTAAAGTTATCTTTTAAAATTCAACGACACTGAATTTACCTTATGCGGATTAACAGCGAATCGCACCATATACTCGAACGTGAAGTAGATCATACAACTAAATTTTCTTATTATAACATTTTTCAAATTTCGACAGAATACCCCATTTCTAACAAGTGTAGCGTATAAATGGGCTCTTTGTTACTGTCTTGGAACTCTGGCATTGAGCTCAATATTAGTCCTAAAATGAGAAATTATCGTAAAAATATCACGACTTCCGAACCTGTTAACGATATTAGTACAAAAGTACCCGATAAAATCGAGAATATTTTTGCACCGAATGAGGTTCGGGGATTTTCGAGGAATCGATAGATTTTCCATCGTTGCGGGCCCCAGAGCACCTTGTCGAAGTCCGATGAAGGAAGACCGGGTTCCGCGAACGCCTTGAATATTTTTCAACTATTAATGATTTAAAAAAGCTGGAGTTGCATTCAGATTATTTATTGCTAGGAACTCAAGCGACTAGAGAGCGCAAACTCCGTCCTCTGCAAAACACGGCAGTGTTCAAAAGTGATAGTACGGAGACCCCAAAATAGGAAGCAAGTCATGTTCAGACTGCAAAAGCATAAAAAGCCCAATTTAGATCGACGATAAATCCCATGAAACTGATCTGTGCCAAAAATCAGCTCATGATTTTCGCATCCGCGGGGTTTTTGTATTGCAAGGATGCGTTCATTTCAAGGTTCAGTTCCCTAATTTTTTTGGTGAATGTATTGATGTCGTCAAAATCTTAGTTACACCCCTGCAGACATTTTAACAACAAATTTGACACTGTTGGGTGCGATTTGGAAAGCCATTTGCGCTCCCTACAAGTAAACATTGGCTTAGATTTTTTGTTCTAAATAGTCTATCTACTCTAAACGCTAATTGCTCCCTAGATTCTCGTATACTTTTCGCCAATGATATTTATTTACTTTCGGCTAACTTTCGAATGAATGGAAGCGTTTTTCGGCCGTATTCCAGCTAACGATCAAAGAATTGGTTCTCATGAATAATTCAACGTTTTCCAGAACCGAGCTGTCCTATTATTGAATTAGTCAAATAATTCACCCCGTTTCATTTTCCAGCCAATTTCTTGAGAGCTCGCAAATTCTGATAAATGCACCCAAAATTTATTCTCTTTCAGTCAACACTAAAAATATTATTTTTCGGCAACTCCCTGAGATTTGCAACAAGTCGCGTAGAGTTTGAGGAAGAATTTTTGTCAGTCCAGAAATTCTGCATAAATTTGCAAGCCCAAAGACTGAAAGCTGCAGGAATTGCGGGTTAATATCACGAATTTCAAGATTCTTCCTATGAAGAAAATCATAAAGAAAAAGCTGTGGTTTGAACTATTTAATTCTGATTTCATATTACCACATTATTTTATAGAAAAGAAATCAGCGAGACTTTATACAGTGGTGGTCAAACGTTTAGAAACATTATTATTACGATTGTAGATTTATAGGTCCAATCAGTGAACCAAGTGGACGAAATTTGACACATTTTCTTCCCGCTGAATTGTGAATTCCCGCCAAATTTCATTCAAATTGCTTCACGCTAATTGGACCTAACAAACTGAAATGATAGTGGATTGTTCCAAACTTTTGGCCGCCATTGTATTCGTTAATTCTTTCGGCATAACAAATGTCCAAAAATTCCTAGCATATCCGACACGTAATTTTTCAAGTATTTGTTCAATACATCTTTCCAATTCCAACGCTGTCGTATTTCACATAGTTTCAATTATTGCCTACCCGTTCCCGCTGCATCTTCGCAGATATATTATTGTTCTCTTCGAGTTGACAACAGGAAGACAGGAAGTGGACGGGGATTCGCCAATAGTCCAATTCGTAGCGTAATCGAATCGGGCAGATTTCCATAGGTCGATGCAATTTTCCTAAAAATTCAGAGAATTACATAGAAATTGTAAATTGAAAATATTGGATTGGTCGGGAAGTTCGTGCTCACTTTTTATAGCACTTTCTCAGGAGTAGTTTGGTTTTATATAGAAAGGATTTTGGTATATTATAGGGTAGTACGCTAGCATGCGTCATATGCGGTACTTCTAGCATTCAGCTTTTGATGAACTATTTTGGCAAGAGAAAATATGAAAGGTAAATTACTGGTATGATAGATTTTATCCCAGACTTTTATCGTTAAAAATCGTATGAAACCGAATGTTTCAAGGTTTCTTTTTCCATCAATGACATTGAGGTATAGGCCCAAATTATAACATCTTTTTTGTCGGGATTCTAACGATTATACTTAATGCGAAAGAGCGATCATTGGAAAAATATATATTTTTTAAATGGCTACTACTCCCCTTTTAAGGGCCTATACATATCTACCCAATTCTGTTAGAATGATGACTCTATGTAGTTCCTGACAAATAAATTGCTGATTACTATCCTATATTATCATAAACATCTCATTTGTTTTCGATCTTTTTCATTATTAGACAGAAAATGCTATAAAAAGTGGGCACGAACTTTCCGATCAATCTAATATTCTAATTTTTGAGGGTGAAAAAATATATATAAAAAGTTATCGTTTGAATAGGCATTTTATATTGTGAGAAAATTATCATTATTCCCATGCCTGTGATATAATAGTCGATGACATATTCGAATATGACTGGATTCCTCTCGAAATAATACTCGGAAGTGGACTCGAAGAAGGCGTCACAATCCGTTAGTCGTTCCACGTGGGATTTCTGACAGAACACCGCTAATCGACTAGATTCGAGGCGGCGGGAAACCTGAATAGAACTGCCGCTATATTTCTTTCTCGGAACTTGATAATTCAGAGTATAACAAATTACTCGTTCAAACTCGAGAATAACGGAATATTTTCTCATGTTTTAAAGTTCGCATTATTCAGTTTATTCTGAATGAATTTTATGATTTTTTTCATAATTTGTATCATTTAGCCTCAAAATATTACTCCATCCATTTGTTCTCATAAATCAAAGATTGTACCAATATCATGAAAATGAGCACACCCATGTTCGCGTTCACATTCTCAGGATCGAATTACGATTTCTTTGTTCCAAAGATAGAATTTCTTTGCTTTCATAATGGCAACCTCGATTTTTATGAGAATAATTCTGATTCGTAGAACGTTAATCCAATCGCCCACAACGAATTTAGAAAGTTCATCGGATTTGGAGCCAAAATATTGTTAATGGAAAGAAAAAGTGAACTTCAAATGGATCCGTCTCCGAAATGATCGAATACATCAAGAATATTTGATAAAAAAGGAAAAGTTAATTCGTTGTGTCATACCAATTCTGAAGGCAGTCTTGCCTTTCTTCCACCAACATTCACGTTGACGGTGGCTTTGCTTAGAGCGGAAGGACCATTTGACTGGGGCAACAGTACAACCGACTGCTCCATTTCGACGAATATTGTTTCAGACGAAATTTTGAAAAACTGAAAATATAAATCCTTTTTTAGTCTCAAATCCAGTTACGAAGATCAGACAACGGTTTTGCTCAAAACTCATTCGAAATAATGAATTTAGAAAATAATAGAGGATTCAAACTCGAAAAATTTAGCAAAATCAGATAAAGATGTTTGGAGCTTCGCAAAGCTATTCGTGTAGGAAAATTTATAGCCTAAAATAGAATCCTAAATTATTCAAGTAGAAGATTTCATAGAATCAGACACGAAATTGATTTCTGCAAGACTGACTGAAAGTTAGTTCTTGCTCGCAATATTATAATCACATTCTCATAAAGTACAAATGTTGTTCGAGTTTGATAAATTCTGTGAAAATGAGGATTTTATGAATGTAATTACGAGATTGACAAGGCGTGCAGAATTCGAAGTACAAACTTTGCGAGGCTAATTCAAAGAAGGCGAAAAGGACGCTTGAGTTTTGACGCCTTTTCGAGGCAGTTTTTATAAGGGCTCTCTTTGAGAGCGCGAGATATTGTGATGGATTAGTTCATCGTCATATCTGCATACAAGGAAAGAGGATGTCATTTCGAGGATGAAAAATCGCCAGACAAACGAAATATTATCTCCGTTCAGTGAATTTTTAATAATCTAAAAATTTGACTCGTCGAAAATAAATGAATTTTCGTATAATTAATTAGGTGGCTGGTGACCAAAATATTTGTATAGGAAAGCATATAGACACTGAAGTGTTTCATTCATCAAAACTCTCGGAAAGCAATAAATTGGGGGTTTAATGGAACGAGGAGATTAGACTAATCTCGAGAGAGGAATATTTTCGGACGGAGAATTTGCACCTTCTCGATTTAGCTAAATTATTCAATATTATCCATGGAAATGAAACATGAATGATAAATAAACATCTCGTGAATATTCGACCGCATCATGCAAATCACCAACTATTACTCAGTTATTATCAGCTGATGACATTATGGTCTTATTTCGATGATTTCAAGAATATAGTTGGATGTTTAGGGACAGCAAAAGGTTTCAGAATTTATAAATTTCTGTATTTTTCTACTTCGGCAAACCAATTCTGACGTAACTAAAACGTTTGCGAATAAAAAATAAAATTCATTTTTGATCAAAAAATTCTATTGAAAATAGACATCAAAGTGAATACAATTTTGCTTTACAAAAAAAGACATTAACATCTGCTAATATTGGAATTTCAGGATTATCCTTGATACAGAACCATTTCATTACATTGCTCACCAAATTAGTTTACAACTTTTTATGCATCTCCGCTTTGAAGAATACTTACTCCCTATTTTTGGGGCTTCCAATGGCCTTCATTTGAATAAATAATAGAAACGAAAAAAATTCCGAGGAGCGGTCTTCGGTCCCTATAGATGTTATTAAAACCGAATTCGAGCTTCGTAGGAAAGTTAGGAATCCCAGTAGAATTTTTAGTGATATTTTTTGAAAGGTAGCCTAAAATTATGCTGATCCTCTGATCACTTTCCCTTTGTTAATGTTAATTTTTCGCAACAACGAGGGCGTTCGTTCCTTCATCGCAACCCACACAAAATGAATCAATTTTAGGTTCTCGTTTCAAAAGGGGTTTCTTTAAATTTCTCTAGCTTCTGTCAAAAATAAAGGTTTCTTCATTTTTGGGGGGAAATTGAATTGATCGGAAGAGTTGTCAAAAGTTGAAGGGAAAAATCTGCATAGAAGAAGAAAATTTGAATTTGTCCGAAAAAAGTCGTGAAAAAATGAATGGATAAAGCAACGCACGAAGAGCAGAGGGCGGCCCTTTGTAAACAAGAATAGAATTGTGACGATGCGGCAAAACTCGACTAGAATATGAAATTCTTGGGAAAAAAAAAAGAATCAAGATTAATTTCGTTCACTTCCTTGAACGCTGGCGTGTGAATTTGCTACAGATGAAAGCGAGAACATGATAAAAATGAAATGCGTGCAATTTTCGGTTTAATTAGTTTGCAAACAAAAAAGCGAACATTTTTTAGGAAGAATGTAGAGTAGTACATGAGAAACGAGATTTTTTTTATATTTGAGGGTTTGCTTTTTCCTTTCTAAAATAATTTTTGAATCAAAGTCATAAAATAAAATAAAAAATATTTCAAAACAATGGCATTTCATGATGGCTAGTTTGAAACTTATCACAGGTTCCATGATATAAAGAATCGCAGAAAAAATCTTATGAGAACACTAGAAAATTTATAACTGTCTAAAATTTTTTATTCCTAATCTTCAACGACTAACAGTGCACTTTTCTATTGCTTCTGCATTACGTATCGATGATTTTTCTACATTACGTACGTGCAACAGAAGTAGCCCGTCTTTTCAACGCGAAAAGCCGCAGAAAGATTTGCAGAGATCAAAACGATTAGCGAAAGGGGATTATCCAATAGAATAAGAACGCTGCCTGAAAACAGCCGACAACAGAAGATGTAAATTGAAATGAAAGCGAAGAAAGGGAGGGGGCACGACAAAGAGCGAATGAGCAAATGGGATTAGTTCGAATAAGCAAACGGCACAAGCATAGAAGGAGCATGGGCGAAGAATGGGAAGATTGGACCGAGGTAACGAACAATTGATAGGGCAAACATGGAGAATATGTGTAGACGTGAAGATGCGAAGTTGAAAAACAACGAGAGGGGTCGAAGTTAGGATAATTGAGTATAGAAATTGAGAAATGGAGAATTTTAGGGATTGAAGTGGTATTTTATCGGCATAATTGTCTGGATATGTAGTAGAGGTGCATGAAGTTTTGATTTGTTAAATTAGATGTTGAAATTAAACTATCTCATGTGTGAATATAGTTTGAAAAATGCATTCTAAATCTTGCAAAAATACGGTAATGAAATATAGCGGATTTTAAAAGATTTCAATTGGATAATAGGGCTCAGACATGTGAGAGACGTTGATAAGATTAGTCGAGGTTTGATGCTTGAAAAAACTGTCGCCATGGACGACTTGGAGACTGAAATGATGCGAGACAATTGAGTTATCGATAAAGTTATCGAATATTTGTAAAAATGGAACTAAGGAAATAAAAGCAGTTCAACAAACAATGATAGAATGTCATTTTAAAACGGCGCTTTCAGGATAATAAAATCCTAAAGTCATCTTTAGAATTCCAAAAGATTCACCAATTCGCGAATTGTTGTTAGTGTTCAAATGAGCCACGAAACTTTAAAAAAGTGCCTAAACCATGAAAAATTAATATTCGAAGAAAATCGAGAAAGAGCTTGAGAAGAACAAGAATAAACAAGTGAAAGGAGCGGAAAATGGATTTGAACAAGCAAAGAGGGCTCTGCAGGAGAAAGGACAGGAAAGGAAAGGGTAAGAACAGGCTGTTGATAAAGAGGAGTTCCTAAATAAGTAAGCGAGTTAAGTGAAGAGGAGGTGTTACTGACTCAAAGAGATCACTAAATGATCAAATAGAATACATTTGTGGGGGGTCTGGATGCAATTATGCAAAGAAGCATCTATTTTGGAAAATTGTGAGTCAGACATAATGAAGTGATATTAGATTTTGAATATCTGATATAAAAAGTTATTTTTAGATTAATACATTCAATCTCTATTTTATTTAGATAGATAAAATTTCTCTGAAAATTGTAGAAATTTGACTAACGCTAATGAAAGTTCCAGAATTCGCAGTGAGTTCAAAATACTCCTGAACCAGCCTGGAGTTGTTTTTGTTTTGCTATTGTGTGCTATGAAAATGCACAAGTAGCAATAATCAAAAATGTGAATGGAAGTCTAAAATAGTAAAAATTACAAGTGGGGCACTTAACATGCAATTTAAGGATCACGCAATTTGTAAGGGTCGAGATCATTTTGGAAGAAATCTTTACGAGATTTGAATGAAGATTGAACTTTCTAGAAAGTTCCTCATTTTATGTGCGAAGACGTTAGCAGTAAATTTCTGCACTTCACTGATAGCAACTTTGTTCATTGAAAAACTAGAAGGTTTGAAAATTTTCAACAATTCAGACCTAATCTCGAGTTCAGTTAGGTTGCGTCAAGTCTGGATCACAAGTATCAGTCACAAGAAGAAAGGAACATTTTAAAAAGGGCGTTCGGAAGGAAAGAGGATCAGTCGATTCGTTGCACATTCTGAAGTGTCGAAAAATCGCCCAAAATGTGCGAATTTGACTACCAAAATAGGTAAGTTCGTTACGTTTTCCGTCACAAAACCGCATATTTTATTGACTTCAAGCTGGTCTTCTAGAAGTGCGGAAAGAGAACGTGGAAATTCAAAATTTCGTCGAAAAACAAAGTAATTTTCCAAAAATGTATGCACTATCCAGCAAATTAGTATTTTGGACGTTATTCAAGATGTGTGATGACATATGCAATTATGAAAAGCACTTCCTTCGAAAATAAGTTATTTTAGCGCTAGAAAACAAGAAAAATAAATTATTATTGAGAAGAATTGGCGTCGAAGGGTATCGCTGCGAGCAAGAAGTCAAAACAATACCGAGACGTGTGTGTGTAAGTATTCTCGGATGGGAGGTGAGGATAAGCTGAAAATGGAAAGGGACGAAAAGGAAGTCTGGGAGAGATTGCGAATAAAATGAAGAATGCGGGAGAAAAAGCGGAAAAGGGGAGGAAAAATGAAATCAGATCGCTGAAGGGACCTGGAGATATTCGCGCAGGGCTTATTCGAGGAATGCTTCAGATAAGTGAAGGAGAATGTGTGAAGTCACAACAAGTAAGCACGCAACATCAATAACGAGATTTTGAACGTATTAATATCAGCGGTTTAACGGTTTTTTTTGTTAAATACAGAGCATGTAGAAAGACTTATGCCGATATTAGCATAAATTGCAACAATCTGAAGTCATAATTTAAGAAGACTGATTCAAACATAGTAAAACTAAATAGCTATCAAATTTGAGATACGCAGAATCCGAACATTTTCTCGGATAAATTGTTTTAAACTTTCACATATATTCCAATTTACGACTTGATTCTGTCGTAAAAACCTGTGTCGCACCCTGTATTTTGGTAAATTAATGCTGGAATAATTCTAATAGAATCGTGAACAAAATTAGAATGGATAAATTATTAGCGAGTTCCTAGATAAGTTTTCATCCAAGTACCTTTAATTTTACAAATCTGAATGGAAATACAAATGCAGAGTCTAAAACACATCCTCTTTCATTTCTATTTTGGTAGATTCTTGAAAATATTGAATCATTAATTTAGCATCGACCATCAATAATTCGAAAGTTTCTAATGTTTCGATAAATACTCGTTGACATTTCGTAACAATTATTGTGAGAAAATCTCATAAACCCAGAAGTGGAATTTTCGGGAAGAAAAGATCTTATTCTAGCAATTCATAAGAGCCTAAATGTGGTCATGGAAGAGGAAAAATGAAATATTTGTCTAAGTAATTGATACCTGAATACCTGAAAGCTTTATCGAACAATGCAATGAATTGGCGCAAGCAGACCACTAAAGAAACAGGCAAATAATGCAAGAAGACCTTCTTGAAATAGCAAATATCATGTTTTTTCAATTATATTTAGATTTAGTCATTCATGAGCATGGTTCTGTAATTCTCAAACATCACATAATTATTTGCGAATTTTAAAATTTGAACGAGGCAAAATATTTTTTTGCCTAACTTAGCTTTTCCTTTTAATCCTTCATTGCTCGCTTTGTTTCAAGCAATATAAACAATTGAAAATGATACGAAATTTAATCATTTTTATATTGATTTAAAAGTGCCATTATTCTGGTCATTCCATTTGCATCGTTACAAATATTCAATATAAGGATTTGTATTCTTCTGCTAGTTTGATCAGATTCTAATACACTATGTAGCGGTATGCCAAATAGAATAAAAACTAGATCAAATTTTAACTAAATTTAGGAAGCGAGTTTGTCATAGTTCATTCTCAATGTGTTGCAGACAAAGTTATTGTATTCGAAGAGTATGCAACAGGGATCCGGCGAATTAAAATGTTTTCCTAAATGGTCATAAAATCTGAACTAATTGTCTTGAATTCTTCAAGATATTTTTAACATATTATCTTAACCTAAATTTTACCATCCTTTCATAGCCTTTTCATAAAACAAGTTAGTCATAAATATAAAAAGGGACAATTCTAAAGGGAAAGATTAGTTGCTTATATCATTGCTCGATATCATCTTCTTCATATTTGTTAATTTACTAACTAACCCAACCTTATCCTTTATGCTATGATATTTGAACTACTGTGAATAAACATTTCTAAATATCGCGAATGAAAGCTACTTCGCGACTCTAATGATACCCTGTTTCAAGATAAAATTTACGCATGATTAGTTTGAAATGTTACTTATGCTTACCATCAGAGTTCATGGAAACTCACAAGTGCATGAAATATCACTACTGAAATGATCTTTTCAGGGATTTATTTTTGAAAATAAAATTCAACATTTAGCAACAAAGGCACAAGGTAATAAATATGGCAGTTCGTTCGTGCTTCAATAAATTATTAGACATTTGCATTGAAAACATGACTAAATGGTCAAATCTAACGGAAATACCCATCAGTGCGAACTTAGTTTTCATCGAGCTCAATGAATTTTACAATTCATCTTTAGCCTGCTTGATGACCTTCTCCAATGTAATATCGAAATGGAGATATGAGTTACCGGGAATGCCTGAAACCATATTTATTTGCATCTAAAATAGGAGTTAATTCTAAATAAAAATAGTAATAAGTCGATCGTAAATTTTACCTGGTCTTCCTTTTTCTCCATAGCCTAAAATAGGTTTTTTTTTTCGAATTCATTGTTTTGATCAAGGTAATTTTACAAAATCGTTAACAATTATAATATTTTTAGGCAAATCAGATAAAAATATTTCTAAAAAAGCAACATACCTAATTCAGGAGGGATGATGACTTTTCTCCGTTCGCCTTCGCACATACCCTTCATTGCTATTTCCATTCCTTCGATAACCTAAATGATGATTTGAATTTTCGAATTCCCAAATTTCATATAGGAAAACTTATTTCCCAGTTATTCAAATCGTCCTACAAAGATTAGCACAAAATGGGCATCCCTGTGTTACGAATTGATCAGTTTCATTCCGAGAAATGCAGATAAAAAGAAAAGTTTTTAGATCAGCGAGATATCCTACTATGCTCGTGGTGAATATGAAATGTGCCAAAGTGAAAGAAAACTTTTCTTCTAACTAAGTCAAGCAAAATTTCATAATTGTAGAATCTTTCGATAGAAATTTTCATATTTTGCAGATTCTAGCGTCGTTCATCACTTTCGCGATGCAAAATCGTCGCCGCACGAAGGCAGCCAGCCAAGCGAATGTCAGACATCGACCCGACGAGTTCATCGCCTATCAGGAGAGGCAAGTAGAAAATCAACTATTAAAAATTAAAATCGAGTAAAATATTGTTTCACATGTTTTTAGGAAAGATTTTTGTGAGAATGTCTTATTGTATTTTGTTACAGAACTGCAAAATTCCTGAACAAGAGATTTGTGAACACGGACGAGGACAACATCTTCCGTCGCTACACGAAGGAAAACGTCGAAAACAGCGAGTGAAGTCAGCAATTAAAAATTCATGAACAAATAAGTGCTTTTTAATTTCCCTACCTGTTTCTTGCCAACAACAAAAATGAATGGTTTGTTTCTGCTCCAGCTTGAATCGAGGAAAGTTCCGTCTTGGAGATTAAGAGTGTACTGCTGATGGAGAGTGTCTCCTTCTTCGGCTTTTATGCATTTGTCCTCATCGATAACGTGGATTTGCTGAATTATAAGGGCGTGTTCAAATTTTGTTCTAGCGCGAACATCGAGAAATAACATTGTTCGTGGAAAGTGCGTGTGCCTTTCTGACTTTCTTCACGAACAACGCTATTTCGGGATGTTCGATCTAGCACGAACAAACTCTGAAAGTATTCTAAATACCTTTTTTTCACAAAAAATCATGACTTCTCAAAAATGATGGCAATAATTTAGGAATCTTTCAAAATATCGAAAGACAAATTCCCCAAATTTATGATTAATACTTACATCAATAACAACGCCTTCATCACTGATCCATTTCTCTCCGGGTCGAGGTCGGAATATGCTCTTCAACTCTACGAAATAATACATAGGATCGCCAATCTAAAAGTGCTAACGATATTTTTAAGAAAATATCTTGCGGTATTACTGGTTCGTTTTCTCCAGTTTCGTCGTTGTATTCTTCCTTGGGTGGAATCACGACCTATGAAGTAAGGTAAAATGATTGAAAGATAAAATTTTGCTGTACCTTTCGTTGTTCCCCAACGCACATGCCTTCCATCTAAAAGAAAACAAATTATCTATAAAAAAAATTAAAGAAAAAATCGACATACTCCAATATCCATTCCTCGAAGCACTTCACCTCTTCCAAGGGTAAAAGTAAATCTGAAGAATAATTCATCTTTGATCAAATTCACTCAATCGTTCTATTTCATTATTGAATAAAAACTCAAAAGAACTCTTGAAGTCATAGAATGACATGGACATTGAAAAGCGTCTCTATAAAATTCTTTAGTTTCTTTCATGATCTAAATTTGTAATGATTCAAACTGATCTATGGTTTCATTTGCCAAAGAGAAAAGAATGGTAAAATCCTTACGGTTTCTGTCCGAAGTTGCTACCGATCACTTTTCCCGCCTTATCCGACAATTTGTAGTATTGCTCCAACGTATCTCCATCCTCGGACCTTATCTTGCATTTAGAGTCTAAAGTTTCGACTTTTTTTTTTTGGAAAAATCCATATATCATGTTTTGAAAATTCAAATCCACACTCATGTTTGGCAACAATAAGTAGACCAAAATCAGGACATGCGAAGGGAAAGAAAGACAAACATCGATAATTGTAATCCTGAGCAGATTTTTGTTCAATTTTTATCTTCTAAAATTTAATTATTATTTTCACTATCAGCGATTGAACATGATAGAGTGAATCCATGAAGTTCGGAGCTTTCAAATAATCCAATTTTTAAACAAAAGGAAGTAATAACCTGGAATTTTCTTGATTATCTCGATCTTCACGCCTTCTTCGGTCGTCCAAGATCGATCACTTGCAGCCAAAATGGTCGATATCGGTAAGATTAAGCAGCCGATAAAATGCCACCACATTTTAGATTCAACTACCTAAAAATTTAGGCTATAAAATAAATCTAAAGAACATTGTACAGCCGTCATAATATTCTTTCAAAAACTGAACAATTCACGAAAAGAGAACAAAATATCCGGACATCGTGAAATAACGAAAAAATGGAGATAAAAATTGCAGAAAGACTGCTTGTTGGCAGTCATGCTTCAAACGGCAAATTATCGTGATTTGGAAGAAAAGATCGTCAGAGACTGTAGAAGAGAAAATCGATTCCCCAAGGGAAGGAAGGGCAACTTGAAAGGAGATGGGAGAAATAGGGAAAAGAAAAGGAGGTGGGCTTCGACAGGGCCTGGGGAGAGACTATGCTGAAAGATACAGGGCTGCGCAACGCTGCTTGGGATGGATGACCTAAATCGACTGAAGGATTCTTCCTTCGCATTACCAGAAGGAAAACTAGATGCGCATAAGGATTCATCAAGCATATTTCATTGTTTCAACAGCGTCAGACATTCAAACATGAAAATGCTTCTCTGATGATGAAAAACAATCATCCTTGAAAGTGGCTCGGATAAATTCACGTAACATGGTCGGGTTTTTGACCGACGATTGCTATGGATAAACTCATCTCTGAAATTCTATAACTCGAAATCAATTATTGACGTCTATTCAAGACACCGTTTGATGCTAGATTTGAGTTTCTTTGTTCAATTCCGGTATTTTTTAAAAATCAAGGAAATCAGAAATCACGAAAATTGGAAGATTTCAAAAGAAAGAATCTAAATTTCGAAACATCAAATTGGAAATGTTTCGGACCGAAAAGAGAAAAATGAAATAATTCGAGAAAAAGACGAGATTTTTAATTAATATTAAAAATTAGAATACATTTTAGTCCCGATTTTTAAATTTAGCACTTTAGAAAATATCTACAATTCTTCGAAAATGAAATTCGTCAAAGCTCTTTGCGAATTTAGAAGCCTTTTCTCCAAAAAATTTCACGGAAGAATTCAAAAGATCACTGCCCGCGGCGATAACGAACGTAATCGAAAAATGACGATTTTTATAGTGATCGGTTTCGAAATATAATGCAATCTCGAGAGAATTCGAGAAGCTAACAGCCATTCGTCGTTCTTGTTCGACACTTGCTCATTCCTTCCAGGATTTTCACACGATTTCTACTTTTCTGCTCTAAAACGGACTTCTAAACCTTCGCGAAACTTGCATTTTCGAGCCTGTCAAGTCGTTACCGCTATCCTGCTTCACAAAGGAGATTTCATTCTGATTTTCTACTATTTTCGCTATTTATCTCACTTGTTCCATAAATCCATAAATCTTCATAAACTTAGCTTCTGAAACTTGCAAATTCTCAGGAATCCAGTAGTGACCACCATTCTGTTCACAAGCAGTGGTTTTGACTGTCTATAGAGGCGATTTCTCGTGGTTTTTCGATCGTTATTTCGTAATTCCTCGATTTCGGCCCTAATTTTCAGATTTTCAGTCCGTCCCTCCTCTTCTCGCCATGTCGAACCCTCTGAAGAGCCTCCAGAATCCCGCAGTCGACGTCTCCAGTCCGCAATTCCTGCTCTCCGTTCTCAAGAGCTGTGAGTTGAGAAAATTTCTGAATTTGGAGATGTTTTTTTTTCCGAAAAATTGCAAATTTATCTTTTTCTGTAGATAAAACGCCCATGAAACATGGATTGAAGAGCTTCAAGCGCACTCTTTCGAAACCGTGGTTTGGAAAACTTTCGAAATTTTGCTAAACTATTTCATAAAAGCTTGAAAAGCGATATTTGGAAAGAAAACATATTTTCAGTGACGTCAGCAGAGTGCGACCTGCAGTTCACGTGGCTGTTCGTACCGACTGTGGAGGCTGTCGAGGCACTCAAGGCCAAACTCGAGGAGACAGAGACCAACATGCACATTGACATGAGCTTGGCACACATGTCAGTGCAAATCAATCATTTGAGAAGAAAATGTTAACTCTTCAATGGAGATCATCGATTTGACATGATTTTTTTTTGTAAAGTCATCAATGAGAAAAAACGAAGATTTGATTATTTTAAAGAGGTTGATTTTTTAAGGAAGGGCGAATGCGAGTCGCAGGCGCATCTCGTTGTGGTGGACGAGAGGAGATGGAAACTAGAGGAGCAGTTCCCCATTCATCGTTAGTTTTCAGAAAATTAAAAAAGCAGAAAAATGAAGCATTTGCAATTTTTAGTTTTCTGATTCAATTTATTACAAAAAAAAGTCTTCTTTTATTCGAAATTGCATTTTCTTGTTCTCCAATTATTTAGCAGAACATATCCCAAAATGAAAAATTTCGGAGAATTGAAGAAAAAGCCATTTCCATAGAGTGTTCATTTGTGAAGAATCAATATTTTTCAGTCTCGAACCTGTCTATGTTCTTTATCTGGGCCTACGAGCACAGCCTGCACTCGCTCGTGACCGAGTACGTCCGCGTGCTCGTCGACATCTGCACGGGCATCCACAAGATGCGGCAGCAGGCTGAGAAGTAAGTAATTCAGGCATTTTGAAGAGTCGATAAAAAGCTATATGTTGGATCTAGAGATCTCGTTTTTTGGGAAATCGATCATTTTTGCCAACACTTTATCCTTAGAATTGCTCAAAGTTTTCAATAAAAACGCTAAATATCGATACTTATTTCGAAAAGAAGTCAATCAGTTTGATTTCAGGATCTACAAAGACGCAGACATTCGCGTGTTCCGAAACAAGAAGGGTCAATTGATGGAGGCGATTCGTTTCAAGGGGCAGGACAAGGCCTACGCCATTCGGCCCTACAACAACATCGCACAGTTCTAGAAAGGTACTCACTTTTTCCTGAAATGTCTCTTGATTCAGTTCTAGAACAGTTTTAATATCGTCTAAAACAGCTCTAGCATTAGTTTGAGCATATTTTATTTGTTCTAGAGCAAATTTGATTATGTTCCAGAAAAAACCTTGACTCTGTTCCAGACCAAGAAGCTCCAAAATTCTCCCTCTTCATCCATAACTCGACGGACTGACTCATTTCTTTTTCAACGATTAAATTTGACATTTTCAAAAATCCATGAAATCTATTTCGCACAAAATGAACTTTTTTGAGGTTTTTTTTTTACAATTTTGTGCGAAATAATTATAGGAAAATTTTCTTTAAATACCTTCCACTTGAATCTCACAAAAATCGCTTTATTTCGCCAACTTTTGAAGTTATTTCCTTGCGAAATAATACTTTTTTTTCTCACAAAAACCCTCTATCATTTTGTCATTTTGCCCTTTTCTTTCTTGAAACTTCAAGTCTTTCCATTGACAAATCTAGTTACTTCCAAGATCTGTTAGTCCTCAAATCTATTCCATTATCTATTAATTAGCCACTAATTATCACCTAATTTGTCAGTTATCTCTAGTTATTACCTCAACTTATTTACGAGTTTTTCTACTGTTGGTTGTTGTTATTTTCTTTTATTTGTCACTTCATAATAATCATCTGAAATAACCTCTAATCTAATTAACGTCGGTATTTATTTATTTTGTCGATTATTTTGTTGCTGTTATGTGTGTGTGATCTTTTTATAATCAATATGATTGAATAAATCGGTAATAAGTAAGCTTGAGTAGGAAACTTTTGCTTTATCGGTCATATGAACCCAGGAGAGAATATTTTTAAAAAATAGCTGAACTCTTAAATTTGTAATACCAATTCGTTTTTGATTGAAAAATGATGGTCGACTTTTCCGCACTAAGTTACTAAATTTCAGATGTTCAAAAATTTGTGTGTCTTCATGTTTGAAACCTGAAGATCGAAATATTGACGCAGAAAGAAGAGCCCCTTTCCACGAGGCAGGCAATTTTGATGAAATAGGCAGAGAACGATCAACTGAAAGTGAGTTGATTTAAGATCAAACATTTCAGAAATGCTAAATATTTTGCGAGAAAGTGAATTATTACTCTAAAATTCAGCCAGAATGCTCATATTCTCTCAGTCTTTATCTGGAACTGAAATTAGAACTTATCTTTGCCAAATTTAAAACGTATCAGATACAATAAGTTGTCATCATAGAGTGCAGATTCAAAAATTTAGAGGTGTTCAAAGTATGAAGAACTTTATAAGTTACCTTATTGATGAACATCTTACGGCAAAAGATCGAAGATTACAGATTCTTGAGTTTTCGAAATTTGATCATTTTCAAGAACCTCGACGAGTAGTTTTTACCTAGGAAAAATGAAACAAAGGTGCATTAGAGAAAGGAAGAAATGAAGAGAAAGGCAGATAACGAGTGTGAAGGGCTTGAAAACACATGCGACAAGCCAGGAGTCAAAGCCCTTCGCCATCTAACTGCAAACATTCGAAATTTTCTAACCGAATTACCTGCTAATTAACCTACTTCTTCCAATTTAATGAAGTGCCGCAATCTTCTGAAAATCTCCAGACCGCGAATTCGAGATGATCTTCGAAAAAAGTCGGCTCGATCAATTTCGGTTGCAATTCGACATGAAGATCCCGTGATAAGGTATATTCTTCGGAAGTATTTTTCCTCAAACTTTGATAAACATACTTCTTTTCTTGGAGAAAATATGCTGAAAAAGCAAATTTTTAACATGCTCAGCGAAAATTCGAATACATCGACATTTGATCAGAATTTTTGAGATTTTCTCATTTTCAACTAACTCACTGATCCATTTGACCGTTCCCTTATCCATGAAATGGCTCACAAATTCCTCGGTCACTTTGGAAATCGACTTGCGAGAAGCGCGCATCGACAGAAAAACAGCTTGCAGAGGTTGGAAAAGGAAAACTTGACCAGACTTCTCAAAACGTGACTCGCAAATCGATCTACAGAAAAACTGTCATGTCGAGAGGGAAAAAGAGCATGTCTTCTTTTTATTTGGGTGGTAAACACGTTGGGAAGAAATTGAACATTCTTGAAATCCGGAACCGAAAACGAAATTTCATCTAGCATGGTGGTGATAAAGCGATTCTCTGCAAAAAAAAAGATCTAATTTTCTTGAAGATTTGACATTTTCCTCCAATTGTTGTAAAAATCTAATTTTCAGCACCCGACCTGTTCCAGACTCGAGTCAGCTGAGCTACGCGCACGGAATCAGCGACGTTCCTCTGCTCTATCAGGTAGGCAATCCCGATAAATTAAGAGGGGGGGGACTTATGGCTAAAGTCAGTTTCTGATAGTGATGAGAAAAGTTGTGTATAGTTTACTCGGGACTGAAAAAACAATAAGTGCAATTTTCTGTAAAGAAATGAAACTTGGAGAAAACGAAGATCAGACTGAACATTTTTACTAGTAGTAAAATTTGGAGATTTGTAGTTCTTTAGTAAAGCATAGCCGAAGAGATTGGAGGGAAGCATCCTATAATTTGTGACTAAATTTTGAAATTATGCAAATGCAGTTAGAAACGATAAGGCTTCATTTTATTGAATTTAACGTTTTGAGAAAAATTGTGATTGATAAAATTTGAGACAGTCGGTGAGACTCTGCGAAAAACCGCGGATCGATTGCCCGATCAGGACTTCATGATTTTTCGCGAGCAGAACGTGCGACGGTCGTTTTCCCAGGTCTATGAAGAGGTAAGCATTTGAAAATCTTGAATTTTTAGAAGAGAGCTGAGAATTTCTTTTTAGAATCCATAACTTTGTATCTTCAGGCTCGTCTGGTTGGAGCCGGTCTACTTGATTTGGGTCTGAGGCCTGGGGATCGCGTCGGAGTTTGGGGTTAGATTTAAAAAAAAAAAAACAAAACAAACAAGATTGAAAAAACTCATTCCAGGCAACAACTATTACGAGTGGGTGCTGATGCAATTTGCCACCGCGATGGCTGGGCTTGTGCAAGTGTGTTTTTAGATCAAGAATTTTCTTAGAAATACAGGAGAATTAACCAACATTTTCTTCTTTATCAGCGTTATTTTGCGACAAAAGTGGCTGAAATTTTGACGAATTTAGAAAATGTATGATTTCCAGGTAAACATCAATCCCGCATACAAACCGGAAGAACTGACATTTGCACTGAAGAAAGTAGGCGTTCGCTGCATCGTCACTCCCAAACAACACAAACACTGCACCTTCATCAAGGACCTTGTCGAGGTAAATATTTGTTAAATGAATTTCTATAAGTACTAAACACGGGAATTTGTATTTTCTCTGAAAAATACTCAAAAATTCAGACAGTCCCTGAAATAGCCCTGGGAAGACCGGGTATCGGCCGCGTGCACACCCACAAACTCCCTGAATTCGAACATGTCATTGTCGTCGGCGAGAAGAATCCTATTCCGTGAGAATCTAGTTTTTCTCTTAAAAATGCTTTGACTAGATTTTTTATGAATTTTCTCATTACTAGAGGTGCCTGGCAATTCAATGACTTAATCAATGGAGTGGGCAGCGACGCAAGACGACTTCTCGAAGAAACAGAAAACCGAGTTCGACCCGATGATCCCGTCAACATACAGTTCACTAGTGTAGGTTTGAAATTATGAAAATTCCAAAAAAATAAATAATAAGATAAAATTGAAAACTTGTTTTGAATTTTGACTTTATCTGACAATTATGCTTGACATGCAGTTCATTAGTGTGAATAGAGATTTTTTGGTAAAAATTATAAGCGTTTTCAAGGTTTGAATTTTTCCCTATATTCTTAATTTTAATTTTAGGGCACAACCGGATTCCCGAAAGCGGCCACCCTGACGCATCACAACGTCGTCAACAATGGATACTTCATCGGACTGAGAACTGGGTGGAACAAGCAGGTAAAAACTCTGCCACTAATTTTTACTGTTGGATATGGCTTCTGGAATATATTTTTTAAATCGTACTTATTCTTGAGTCCCCAAGCCCCGCTCTCTTGTAAAATTGTATTTTTGGTAGAAACATGTTGTTTGAAGCAGAAAGTTTAGGAAGGGAGTGCCCTTCAAGCTCAAAATATCATAAAAGACCTAGTCTAGATCGACGATAACCTTAATAAAAATGATTCGGTGCCAAAAATCAGACCACAATTCCGACATAGTCACGCACGAACAATACTTCGTTTGCGAAAACGTGTTCATTTTGGTGATTTTTTTTCTTTACAGAAGCCTTATTTACAACCCAGACTAGCTATCTGTTCGAAAAGTTATCCCAAAGCGCAATTTGGGGGCGCTATTTTTTATTTAATTTTCCCGATTTTTAAAATTTCAGTTCAACCGTCTGTGCCTTCCGAACCCCTTGTATCACTGCTTCGGGTGCGTGATCGGAGTGATGAATGCGGTCAATCACGGGTATTTTGATCGTCTCCTAGAAAACGAAATCGATTTTTTAGACAAACTTGTGTTTTCCCGTCGCAAAGCTACGATCCCGTGAAGGTGCTCGAGGCAATTGAAATGGAAAAGTGCAAAATTTCATACATTTTGAAATCTTTGAAGAAATCAAACTTTCTGTATTTTTTAATTGACATTTTTGATTCTCAGTTTTTGATTATTGATTTTCCAGATGCACTTTTCTCTATGGAACTCCGACGATGTTCATCGACGTACTTTCGCGACTCGACGAGAAGAAATTCGATGTTTCCAGTTTGAAAGGAGGCATTTTATTAAAACTAAAATACAAAAAATAAGGGAACTTTCAGCGTTCATGGCGGGCGCGCCGTGTCCTCAGGCGCTGTGCGAGAAGTTGGTGAACGACATCAGCGCGAGGGACATCTACATCTTGTATGGAACGACTGAGCTGTCCCCAGTTGTTACCATGAGTGGTGGGATTTTCTTTTATTTTTTTCTTCAACAGTTGTAGTTGTTATTTCTACTAGCCAAAATTGCTCGAAAGCTAATCTTAAAAGCTCACTCACTTTTTGAGACCAAGCAGTTTTGATAATGAAACATTGATGAACTTCCTGAAGGATGATTGAAAAACTGCATAAAGTAGGAATTTCCTATACTTGAACACCTTTTATTTCTGGATTTAAATGATCTATTCTTTTCAGAAACCGAAAAAGACGCCTTCGATCGAATCAAGTCCGTCGGCACGGCCCTTCCTCATGTTGAGGTTTGCAGAAATAGTCAAAATTGCTCAACTTTTGAAAATTACGATTTTAGTTGCTAATCGTCGATGAAAATGGAGTCGCAGTGAAGCGAGGCGAAAAGGGTGAATTGTGGGCTAGGGGGTAAGAGAGTTTCACAAATTGAAAAAATTAAATTATTTTTTACTCTTTTTGAGTATTTTTTAAATTGTAGATACATGACGATGTTGGGCTACTACAACGATGAAGAAAAAACTCGGAAGGAGATTTCTTCGGACAGGTGGTACAGAACTGGGTAAATTTGGGTTTTTACTTGAAAAATATGATTTTTCAAACTAGAAGATTAGATACCAGTGCAAAATTTGAGTGCTATGCATTTCGAAATTCTTTTATTTTAGAAATTTTTCAGAGACACAGCCCTGATGAATCCGGACGGAACGCTGAGCATCGTTGGCCGAATGAAGGACATGATTTGTAGAGGAGGGGAAAACGTCTACCCGACCGAAATCGAACAGTTCATTTTCAAGCTTGAGGGAGTTGCCGATGTGCAGGTAGACATTTTTACATCAAAGTTGTTTTTCCTTCACAATGACCTACTTGAAAACAAATTCCGAAATCTATCCTATCATTCAGAAACGTATATGATTTTTTTTTCAATAACTTACCTAGTTCCTTGAAAACGGCAAACTTCCGAGTACTCTAGTTGCCATCCTCTTTTTTGAGAAATAGTATGAATAAAAGAAAAATACGCTAAAAGGGGCTTACATTTGCAGGTGATCGGCGTGCCAGACGAGCGCTACGGCGAGGCGGTCTGTGCGTGGGTCCGGCCGAAGCATGGGCTCATCGACAGAATCACCGAGGAATACATCATCGGGAAATGCAAGGAAAAAGTAAACTATTTTTTTCGAATATTTTTTAATTGCGAAATTTTCAGATAGCTTATTACAAAGTGCCGAGATACGTCGTCGTGCGAGAGGAAACTGATTTCCCGTTGACCGCTACTGGAAAGGTTGAGATTTTTCAAGTTCTAAAAGGATATTTCCATTAATGTCACTTTTTCTTACTGCAAAAAATCTTTATATTTTACTCGACTTTTTTTCTAAAAATGATGCAAATTTTCAGCAGGTCATCTAAATTGTTGATAGATAAGTTTTCTTCAGGTGAAGAAATACGAACTTCGCGAAATCACCACCAAACTGCTCGGTCTTGAACACATCAAGACGCACTTCAATGAATGATGAAATCGAGAAGATTCGATCAGTACTAGCCTAAAAACCAATAAAATTTTTAAAAATATCTTATTGAACATTTTGGAAAATTTATTTAGTAGTATTTACAAGGAATGTAAACAGTGTAAATCGCGGATCCTGCTCAAAATTGGTGAATAACTCAAATCAAGCATGCTGATTACGATAGCCAAATGAAAAAGAACGCTAAAGGTCTCGAATAACTCCGTAATTCTGGTTGCGAGTTTCCCTTTGTTGCTGCAACGAATAGTAGCATTATCAACGCTCGATCTTACAATGTAAGCTGATTTTGAATCTTTGTTGATGCACTGTGAAGCGAATAGTCTAAATTGAGAGCTAAACTGCGGAGCTATTCGGGACCTCTAGCGTTTTCTGGGCTTAGGCCCAAGTTCAACTTACAACACCTGTAAATGAACTTGCAAGGGTTGTAAGTTGAACTTGGGTCCAAGCCCTGGAGTCGATCAAAGAGAAGAAAAGAAAGAAAAAGCAGAAGAAATACTGCGAAACTTCACCTTCCACTCGAATAACAGCTAATTCTGATCCAGAAAAAAAGCCGAAATTGTAGAATAAAGTCTTCTTTCATTTTTATATGGGTGCAGTTCCGAAAATTTAGTGAACTTTTCAAAAAGTAATGCAAATTGGCTCTTTGAATTTGAATTCTTGCATTTGGTTGCTTTTTAGCAGATTTGCTTAATGGCAAATTTATCTATTTTTTGGTTAGTTTTTCCTCCGTTTATTACTTTTTTAGAACTTCAATGCCGTTTGAAACGAGCAGTCTGAAAGCAAAATCCTCAACATCCTTCGATCAGCTGACGCAATTTCTCGAGAAGGAACTGACGAAAGTCGAGGACAAGAAAAACGTCGTGCCGTTTTCGGATGAAAACAAGAGAAAACAGGTGAAATCAAGAAATCTATGATAATTTTAGTGACTTTTAGCCTCTATAAATCAATGTATTCACTGTCTTGTCATGAAAAATACAAAAAATCGGTTTCTAGTGTTGTAAGGTGATTGTTTCAGACATCCGCTTTGAAAGAAAATTCGACAAGAATCAGAAACGGGCACATGGAAATGCCAATTGAACTCAGTCTGGACAGTGATGAAGTTGGTGAAAATTTGAAAAAATGAAAAACATCATTTTCGAAAATATTTTCAGGAACTGAATTGCTCGTCAGGCGACGTGTCGAATGGCCGCATCATCGTCGATTTGGCAGATCTGATCGGATCGCATCGATTCTCTGTGCAGGACACTTTGAACGATTCCGTGAGAAACATGACAATTTTTGGAAGAATCGGACTCGATTTCTCGGGTAGGGCTTTCCTTATGCAAGAATTTCATAAACCATGAAAAAGAACTTTTTCACGACAAAGTGGTTGTTAAGATTTCTGATCCATCTTTAAAATGAAGACTACTTTCCATTATAATGAGAATGCCTCTCTTCCTAGCGGGAAAAGGGAAGGTACGAGGCTTTTCGTTAACTCTAGTCTCTGACTCTCTCGCTTTCCTCTCTTGCTACACTTTTTATTCGCGGCTCGTACCATCGCCTCTGCCTTGAACAGTAGACAACGACTTTCTCGCAGATAATGGAGTATAGTGAAAAGTCGTCGTGAATTTGGAAATGTCGCAAAAGCTCAACGTCGCGACGTAACTAGGTAGTATGTAAGTGAAGGAGAGGATAAAGATTGCTATCATTTTGTACACTATTTCTTCATGTTCTGAAGTAACGCTGTTGCGATATTTTCGAGCGTTTTAATCCAAGTTCTTGGAAAATCGATAATTCAGACGTCGCCACCTCAGCTCCAATCGAAAGCAAGGTATTCACTCATGAGCCAGAAAACTGCACTGATGTAGAGGACTGCATTCGAAGGCTGAAATCGGATGATGAACACTTGACGGAGGTCAATCTCAACAACATGAAGAGGGTCTCCAGGGTAAGTTAAAAATCAAGAGAATTTATCTTCAAGAAAAACAGTCGATTTGGATTCTTCAAATATGAAGTTTCTGGGCGAACCATAAAAGGCTCTCAGAATAATTGAGTGTATGAATTTTCATTTCCAATTTCCCAGGAACGAATTCACGCCCTCATGAAAGCCGCGCAGAAAAGCACTCATATCGAGAAGATCAGCCTCGCCAACACGGCTATTGGAGATCAGGAGGCACAGGTTTTGGAAATTTGGATTTCTCTATTATTTTTTATTCAAATCACGATTTGTAAATTCTATTTTTTCTAATTTTTCAAGTAATACCAAATTTTTTTTACTTTCAGTTCCTGGTGCACCTACTAGAACATTCGAAATCCCTCTCGGCAATCAACGTCGAGTCCAATTTCATCTCACCCAAAATGGTCGTCAGACTCGTGAAATCCTTGCTCAGAACTCAGTCAGTCATCGAGTTCAAGGCTGAAAATCAGGTCTGTTTTTCATACGTTTTTACTAAAAATTCGAAAATGATAATTTTACAAATTTACATCTATTTGATTATTTTCAAAAACCTAGAAATAAGAGCTTACAGTAGTGTTAACCAAAACCCTCCGAAAAGATACTATAAAAAGCCAAAGTATTTGGTACCCACACGCGTATTTGCGCGTAGGATCATTCTTTTCAAGGTTTTTGATGATAAAATTTAGATATTTTTTATTTATTTTTCCAATTCAAACAATTTTTAAGCGATTGGAGGTGGTCTTGCTAATAGCGGATTTCAAGAAAAAGTGAATGTTCTCAAATTTGGCTCGCCAAAAGTTGAAAATCAATAACTATTTTTATTGACTCATTCATAAAGAATAGAAATTCGATTTGCAGAAACAATCCGTGCTCGGTTTCAAATACGAAGAGGACGTATCGCGAAGTGTAGAGTCGAATTTTTCCCTGCTGCGAATCGGCATCCCCCTCCAGTCTGTGCATTGCAGAAATCGAGTCGCTAACGCTATTAGCAGGAATTTCGAAGCAGGTCGGGTTGAATTTATTTTCCACACAAAACTTAAGAGAAAAAATTACTAAATTCCGGTAAATCTCGGTGAAAATAAATACCGTGATTGTTGATGCCCGATGAAAAGCTGATACTATTTTCTCCTACTCTCACATCTTTTCCTTGCTCTTCACTGAGGCCAACCGAAATTCAGTATCTCCCAAAAAGTGATTAGATGGAATTTAAACTTTCCCACATTTTTGAAAATTTGTATATCCGCTCATCTATCCTCTTTATATTTTACAGTTCGCTTGCGTCGACTCCAGGAAAGACAATCTGATGCCTGAGTTTTCGGAATTAAAAGAAATTTTTATTCATTTTTGGCTCCGGGCCGACTCCCCCCACTTTTAAAACCAACCACTTTTCCGCCACTATGTTTTAATGAGTTTAGGGAGAGTGGGGGGAATCGGCCCGGAGCCACAACTTATCGTGCAATGTGATGATAAATAATATTAAGAAAAAACTGTTTATTATTATTTAATAACAAGAGCAATCATAAAATCCTAACACCTGTTTAGTTAATATTTTTATTTTTACATAGTATGCTTTTTCGAGTTTCTGCATGCAGTTTACGACTTAAAGATATGACAGCCACTCTTCCAGTTACACTGCTTTCTTCCCTGAATTTCAAATTATTAAAAAAAAAAAACTTGGTGAAAAAACGACTTACTTCTTCTTATCCTTTCTAAATATGCACCGGATCATGCCCAATGCAGCTTCCCTTACATAGCTCAGGAATAAGATCATGTAGAGCTCATAAAATATCCCTGTAGAAGATAAAGTTAGAATTGCTGCATTAACCAGGCCTAAATATCCTGATTACTGTCTTTTTCCAAATTTAAAAAAATAATTTACTTTGTGCATAAATGTTGTAGATAAAAGAAATAACTAATATCGCAATTGGTACTGACATGAATGAAAATAGTACGATGATCTAAATTTAAAGAAAAATATTCGCAAAATTTACGAAAATGTACCTGCATAATCGAATCTTTCATAAGGATAATTTCCATTCGACTCTTCGCAGTTGATGACATTCGTCGAAATTTACGCATTTCGGTATAAGTCAGTCGGGCGATATAAATAATAACTGAAAATGGGCTATTCGGAATCGCACGACATCAAGGCCTCAAGACATGCGAAATAGTGTGGCTTGGGTAGGGTATTGGCTGATAGGATTTCTTTTCTCACACTATTTCTCATGTCGTGTGGTTTACAAGCTGCCTTTTAGAAATTTTTAACGACATTTTCGAATGAGTAAAATTTAAAATACTTCAAATTGAAAACGACCTTTTCGTAAAAAGAATTCTTACCTATTCCAATCACGCCCAGAAACGCGATCCATCGCATAGAGTAATCGATGATAACTCTTTCCCAATAAGCTCTTGTCATGAAGTAGCTGTCGACCGTTTCATCCGTAGACCCGTAGCCACAAGCACCCACTTCCTTTATTGACTCATAGCAGGTGTAGTTCTGAAAAATAAACAAGTGTAGGAATTTTCACCTGTTTCATTCTGATCACAAAATAGTATGATTAAAGTAAAATCATCTTAGACACTTCCTGTTTATCTGATTACGGTAAAAGTGCGCTTTGATATTTTTTAGAATAAGCCAGGGACGTTAAAATTGTGTTTCGAGTGTATTTTTTGTTTTTATTTAAGGAAAAAGGCTAGAAGTTAGAACGTTTGAAATATCAATTTCTCGAAGTTTCAGTCAAATTTACTCCGAATATTTTTTTAGAAATAAAATTGAAAACTTGAGTATATATGGAGGGAAACCTTACAACATATCGATCCCAGATCTTCTGATTACAAAGTACTCCAAATTGATATTTAATATTGTCGTAAATATTGATAAACAGAACGCCAATAAAAATGGCAAATATGATTTTTGTGACAATGTTGATCACGATAAATCGTATGGACCTTTTCTTATAACTAACAATGGCTTTCAAGCGAGCGAGAAACATTTCGCTAAAAATTTCACAATATTTTTAAATTCGCTATGGAAAATTACGTGATAACAGCCATCGATAAAAATATAGATGAGATTAGGAGAATAATTTGGTTAGCTGGATCTATGCCCAGATAATTTAACAGCCCTTCGGTTTTCAGTAGTAAAAGTGGGGAATAATAATATATCCTCAAGCCTGAAAATTCTCAGTTTGACAAAAAAAAAATCTTGATTTAAGCAACACTCTGTGCTCTTCCAAATGATATTTTAATTTGAAATCGACATTTTTTGCTCAATTTGAATTCAAACTAGACTCGAAATCAGTAAATGTTCACAACTTTAAAGCTGGCCTAAAATATCTAACCTTCAGTCGGCATAAAAATGCACAAATTCCCGACAAATTGCAACAGAATAAAATAATATTTGATACTTTTCACTCGTTTTGGGCACTTGAATATCATAGCCGGGATCATGAACCCTTCCATAACTGTGAATACGAAATAGATAACGTGAAGCATTACAGAATAAACTGGAGTTTCCTTTTGAAACGGGGGACATTCGATCATTCTCTTTGCAAATAAACTAAGTTTTCGTGTTCTGTGAGACAAATATTCGAGAAGTGTAATTTTCAGCTTCAAATTACGGACAGATGCAGTCCAAAGGCACGCAAATATATTGAATACTAAAAAAATTTGAAAATTATTGCCTTCTTCTATCATTTCAACTATATAATTTGTAGGCGAAATCTCGCAAAGACGAATTTAGACTTTTACTGAAAAAGGAAGTTTCACTTGCAGAAAGTTAGTCTGGGACATATACGGTACGTATTTCACTTCCAGATGATTCAACTTGACATTTGGTGGAAGATGATAAATCCCACTAAAGCCATAACGACTGGTTAGAAGATTTACGTGACATCATGCAGTTTCCTTTTTTCTTAAATAGTGATGTGATAATTTGATGAGCTTCATACGAATAATTATAGACGTGCACATTTTATTGAATAGACTAAAAAGTGCTTAGAAGTTGCTGAAGTTCTATTTTCAAAAATACAATTTTTTTCCTTCGAAATAAATAGCATTGACTGAAATCAGTATGCTAATTTATACATTTCGGAATTTTTCATACCTCTGCTTAGCAAAGTCAACATTGATGCCGATTTGATTATACACATAATTCTGATAATATGCCAATTTTATTTCAAATTAGTAAATCAGTAGAAATTCTGACCTCGGTTTTTGCTTTGATAACATCGTTTCAATATTCAGGATATTCGAATTTGCATATCTCCATTCCAGCATTTCACTCTAAAAATCTAAGAACGTTCTTCATTAGTGGCTCTAATATTTTAAAGAAATTTCATAGGGTCGTAGACTCAAAAAATTCAATTCTGGTTCCAGTTTTATCTCACATAATTCAATTTTATTTTGAGTTTATTCTAATTTTCAAATTTTAATAAAATCTAGTCACTTGTAAAAATCTAGGAATGGTCTTCATAAATAGTGTCCTAGTGTCCTAGTGTCCTATAATCTCTCCAGCACACCAACACTATTTCTTCTCAACATTTCCACGACCAGTCACTTCTATCATGCATTGTTTTGGATGTGGTGGTGAAAACCTTCTCTCATATTTCACTATGTCAGAATGTTGCTCCAATTGTCAGAAGCTCGACATCGCTTCTCGGCCTTATGGCTAAGATCAAAGTTAGTAACTGTTCTTATCGAATTAACCTTCGATATCTCCTCAATTGAGGAGAGTTAAGGTTGTTTGATTTTTGGAGACTTGATCGGAACCGGGGCTTGCTCCGACCGGTCACGGGTCGTTCCAGCGTGGCACTAGAGCTGGACACGGCCCACACCCAAAATGGGGTGAATATGAAACTAAGAGGTAAATAAAAAGAAAAACACAGGCATGTGAATGATGAAATTCAGACATTCAATTGTTAAATCTGGAAACCCGTGTCGAATACGTAATATCGTTCATCCTGTTTTGCCAGTTCATAAACATGCACATTATTATTATTCAGATATGCTAATTTCATATTTTGGTAGCCTGTAATTGATTGAAGAAAAAGTGCCAAAAATCAACTTTCTTTTCAATCTACTGGCAAAGTGACTATGTGACTATTCTTCTCTTCTATTTCCACGCAGTCTTCCCCACTTTCGAAAGTGTCTAGCCATCTTTCCTCCCTATTCTGTTATACTCTACCCAACGCGGTCCAGGATATCTCAGTCACTTCTCATTTGTTCCCCCTGCCAACGACTCATAAACTTACCTGGTCGGGAGACACCGCGATCAAGAAGGCGGTTATCTGTGGCGAGGCCCGGGCATTGCACTTCGGCCTGGGCTGACCTGCACGGCAGCTCCGAGTTGGGGTTCGCCGACGACTAAATTTTTGAGTGAGGGGCTGCGTTCGCGCGGCCCTGACTGGAATCTGAAATAAACGAAAAAGACGAAAACATTGAATGCATGGAATGACAAGACAAAATGACAGTGACAATAGCATTAGTGATATCAACGCATCATGACATTCGACTTTCAGCCGGATGATTCGATGATCCAAGAATGTACTTCCTTCAGCAGGCCAAAACTAACTGAATGAATGTTTTAAACATCGTGAAACATCTCGTATGCCAATCATCGATTTTTTGTTGCATTCACCTTGAATAACATGCAATCAATTCAAACCAAATGCGAACACCTTCGAAATAACTCACACCATTCTTTCTGTTCGCGCCATTTCCACTGCCTGTCTGCACTCTCTAGCATTTCATTATGTGACTAAAGCGTTTGCAATATCGTTTGTCAGGCAACACGAAACCTGCATTAATATCTGTTCCACACTGAACTCGTCGGTTTTTAACCCAGTTACTCAAGGTAAATCTTGGGATTCGATCAAGTCTCGACTTGTGTCGAATAAACACTTTTTGGAACCAACCTTTCTGGGGACATCCGGAAGGGAAACAAATTTCATTCCTAAACAGATTTAGGAACTATGCTCATATCAAAGGCACATTCTGACATTGGTGAGGGCAATGTTCGTTACTCGAACTGCACAAAACTGATTTTTGTTCGTCTATTAAAAACGAAAGCGGCTAACTGTACAATGTGTCGTCAGGTAACGAACATTGTCTCACAAAATACGAGAATTGCGTCCTTCTCCTCCTCTCGTTTATTTCCAACATTCTGGTCATTTAAAAAATAATCCAGAAAACTTTAATGATATTGGCTTCAAATACTAAATCCATTTCTTTTCAAATTTAAACATTCTTGATCATTTGAAATGACTGGATTCGTGGTTGTCATTTTATACAAATTTGCATCTTGAAAAATGAATATGTTGAACACGGAAAGTTTTGATAAGATAGTTGCTTTTTGAGTTTTTTTTACAATTAAGTTTACATTTTCATATTTTGATTTATGCTAGTGCAAATGCACTTTCATTTTGTGTATTTTGTATTAGTAGAATATTATCATTTCAGTTTGTGATATGGTGGGTATGAAGTTTTGTGTCGATATTTTGCCTCCTTATGCAAATAACTTTCTCAAAATTAATCAACACAGATTCACCTGCAAAAATATGTATATCTTGAGACCAAAACGTCACTACAAAATCAAAGAGAAACTTAAAATAAACAAATTTGAACATAAAACATCGAATTAGAATAATAAACCCAAAATATCCGTGAGTTTATTAGAAAAAGAAACATAGTGTTAAATTGTTCCATCTATCAGGCAGTATGATTATCGTTCTTCGGAATCGCGATGTTATAAATTCTATTTCTCTGGATTTGATTTTTGTCAGCCTTTTTCGCCAAAGTCTTCACCATGACATTTTTCGTCTTCGATTTCTCACGATTTTGAACTTCTAAGCGCTAAAATTCAATGGGAACTGTATAGATAAATATCATAATTATTAAAAATTTCATTATTCTACCTGAATTGCACTTCTAGTCAGAAAATATAGTGTTAAAAACTGAATGTGCGGGCCATACGCTGCAATACTAGATATATTTATCTAAATTCATTTTAAAAGTTCATTTAATTTTAAAGGTTTATATAGAAACCTTACGGCATCATGATGCGAGACTTGAGCAAAATAGGGTACGTGAAATCAGGGAAGTGTTTATTTTCCCTACGGCAATTAATAAAAGTAGTAACTAATAATTTTTCCACAATTTGCAACTTTTCAGGCAAGAGATTTACTAATGAGAGAATGCAAAGATAGGAAAAAAGGTTGTAATTTGTGAGAAAACGGGGGTAGTAAGTAATAAACAAAAACTATTGGATTTTTGTTTACTACTTTTATTAATGAGCCTTACTACTTATTACTTTTATTAATTGCCTTCAGCTACTATTTCGTCATGTCTCGTATCATTATCGTCTTGCGGTTCTCATTTTGCCATTTACGAATATTCTTATAATAAAATCTATGTTGATCGCACCAATTTTTCATCGATTTTGAATTTTTTGGTGTTGATATTTTAATCTTTTCGCTGACCAGGAAACTTGCTCATTTTGTTGACCCAGAGAGTTTGTTTATCATTCTTTTTCTCTATTCTATTGTTCTTTGTCATCTCTCGATAAAGAGATGACTTCCTTCTCTATCGTGCCCCAAAACTTTGTTCTTTCTCATGAACAGGGCACAACACGGCTGTTCCGTTATTTTTGTTCCATTCTTCAAAAGATTCGATTATGGGCTCAAGTCAACTCGCATGGACGAAAATAGTGCAAGATTTCCTAACACCCTGAAGAAGATACCAGCAGTTTAATTGTTTCCGTGCCTGCATAAAAATCATTTACATTGATGATATTCAACGGCAGGAATATAATAATTCCAGCACAATAGGTGATTATTTCAACAATAGTCTGAAACAATATCCATCACTCATAGGAAATATTTCATGCAAATCTTCTACATGAACTATCAACCGTCGACTCAAACCATTTTCGCTTTTCCTCAGATCCTTCGACATTTTGTTATACTGTCGCTTGAGCTTCATCAGTAGATAAACGGTACTCCAGATTAAAATCGGAGTTAATATTCCATTTATTATGACAATTGTCGTGTTTTGAGCATAAACATACTGAATTTGGAATTATATTTCATCCTGGTTGAAAGTACAATTCAAAATATCATATTCGTCAGGGATGTTCTGAATTTCGATTGCGAAAAATTTCGATTTCTGAGGTTTTGGAGTTCCAATTTCGATTTCGAATTTTTAAAGATTGAAATTTTGAACACCCCTGATATGGATTTTCTTACGTAGTAGTCCATAGATTCGAGTAAATCCTTGAGCATCAAGATATTCCAATAACCATCCTCCTGCAGTTCTACACCTAATTCACGATAGAGTTCACGCTTCAGATTATTCAATTCTCTTCTACGATTCTTATATGGCTCATTGCCAACAAACATGATGCGATAAAAGGTTTTTGCATCCATAAAATAATAAATGAATGTAATAATTATCATTGAAGCAACGAATATGCATTTGTTGAGGTTTGTGATTCGATAATTTGGTTTGCTAAAATAATTTTTTAAAGATTAATGAAATTTATGCAGACCTAGGAAGAATTTGAGTCTTACTCAAAAATAGACGAGAGGGAATCGCAAAACGAAATCATAATTATGACTTCAAAATTCTCTGGAATGTTTTTTTGCAAATTTTAAGCTAGAGAGAAAAACATTTTAAAAACTTATGGGGGTTAGGTCGCAGGACCATTTTGGCTAAATTCTCCCTAAGTCTGAATTTATATTCATACTCAGAAAATGCCCTCGCTCGTTGAACTGCCATTGCACAGGATACAAATTTGATCGCATTTGCAAACATCATTTCCAATGATAGAACCATATAATTATAAACCTGAAAAATATGAAATACACTAATAAATGAGCAAAATAAAGTTAGAGGTCAAGTAATAATACTTGTTTTTAATTGCTGCACGGGCAGAATTCCTCATTCACAAAACTAGCATTCCCCAAAAATCTCATTTCTCATTTGATCTCAAACTCATCTCATTATCACTTCTCTCGACATGAAATAAGCACGCCTTGGAAGTCAGTTTTTTTTCTGTAAGGTGGAATCAGAGAATCAAGTAAAAAAGGGTTTCCGAATCAAAGTCTCTCATTCAGTTACTGTTGAGTAAATCGTGACCAGGAAAGGGGTCAAAAATCCTACTAAAGCAGATGGAGTCAGGCTCAAACTTTTCTGTATTATAAAAAAATATGAGATAAATATTGGATGATTTGATTATCTTCAACCTATGAACATATTATCAAAAATATAGAGCTTAAATCCAATTGATTTGGATCAATGACTTATTTTGTATATAAAAAGTAATGTTTACCTCAGCATCATCATTATGCATACAACACACTCTTTTCAGATACGCATAACGATCATAATATTCCTAAAATATACATAAAGTTATGTCTGAAACAATTAACTCACATTAGCGATGGTAATTAACACATAGACACATTTCAATATTAATAGCGATAGCAACTGTTTTTCAAACGTTGAAAACTTTGTCGATTTTTTCATTAATATCGTAATCGTTTGTGTTCCAAGTATGAATAAAATTAGTTGGAATAAGTGCATCAAAAATAAATATGCATATTTTCTAGCATCACCTTCACGTGGCATTACTAAAAGTATGCATATCTTGAATTTAATAAGCAAAAAATAACTAATAATTTAAAATAACGATTTTCAGATACAAAATGTCTTACTTACAGAGTGGGTAATGTATAAATAAAGTGAAAAATGCATCATAATGTGTAGTGGATTCGACATAACCTAGGAAAATTCTATCTGGATAAAATTCATGCATAAGATTTTTAGTTTCTAATATCTTGCAAAATGCATTAACTTGAACATTGATGTTATTATATATAAATGTCACTAATGTGCAAAATTTGTTTCTAATGATTTAAGTGAAAATTCTGAATATACTCTTGCAGAGTTCCATGTCATCTTCATTATAGTATTCATCCACCTCGGAATCGATAGATGCATTTAGGCAAATATACATGATTAAACTGAATTATATAAAATCAAAGAAAGTTTAACGATTTTAATCCGAACTCGTTGTTTTGATAGTCGAAGCAGTTTTTAATAAGAAGTTTCTAATAGCGGAGTTTTATTGCGAAATTAAACAGCAAAAAATATTCGGTTACCAAGGAAGAAATTGAAATTTGTTTTGTGAATTTCACTTTATAGCAGGTGGTTTTTCGAAGAACCTATCATAGGATTTGTCTAGACAATCTTAGTTCAAAATTAATCTGAAATAGTATCGAGATTTGTCTACTTTATGAAAGGCAAAACCGAACAAACAAATACGAACAATGAGATAGAATTTGTATGATATAAAATCGTTATTGGACAAGACGATATTGTATATTTTATTCCCTCGAATTTGATTTTTGTCGTCTTTTCGAGTCGATGTCTTTGCTAAAACGTCAACTTTTTGTTTTGATTTATTTCAATTTTGAGCCTCCAATAGTTAAATTTCGACAAATTTTGACTTAAGATCAATAACTTCTTTTTATAGGAAACTTTACAGACAACAATATATGTTCCTTCTTAGAAGCGCATTTGGGCACATTTTATGTGCATTTCAAGTACAAACAGGTGATTATTTTCAATTATTTTTGACTGTATACTCATTCAATTCTAATTTTTTATTTGAGAGACAAACTCAAAGATCGAGCACATATGATAAAGGAAATCAGAGTTGCAAATTTGAGACTCGATCGAGCATTGAAACACTCGACATGATATAAGAGAGGCACAAAACGATGAAATAGCGGGACGCCCTCTGTTCGGAACTATCCTATTCGGAACAGCCCAATTCGGAACTTTTTGTGAATAGGCTGCCTTGATGGGACTAACAAAATAGTTTCGAATAGGACAGTTCCGAATAGGACAGTTCCGAATAGGACAGTTCCGAATAGGACAGTTCCGAATAGGACAGTTCCGAATAGGACAGTTCCGAATAGGACAGTTCCGAATAGGACAGTTCCGAATAGGACAGTTCCGAATAGGACAGTTCCGAATAGGACAGTTCCGAATAGGACAGTTCCTAATAGAGGGTGTCCCTCAACGATATGTCGATGTTCAATACTAAGCGCAAATGCCGATTTGGTAGTCGAAAATCGAAAGTGATTATATGAAAGTGTTACCGTAGTTCAAAAGTTTAGTTTTTTAACGATCGTACTGATTAGTAAAATTTCTTTCATACGAAAAAAAAACATTTAATAAATTTGAATAAAGTAGGGTTAGTTTTTTCTGAATCAACTTTCATCACGGATCATGGATTCAAACTCGCCGCGTTTGCATTCTACTATAAGTTACCAATCATCGACCATATATAAGTCAAAATAAGAGAAAATATCGTAAAATTTTATTCAACAAAGTAAATAGATATTTTCTAATGTCCTAAATTCTATCTATCTAAACATCATAACTTTGAGAAAAAATCGAGAAGATTAAAAATTTGACATTCAATGAAAGAATATAACCCTTGTAATTATATCATCATGTTCAAAAGTTTTATATTTTTATACCACTGAATTAGGACAATTATTCAGTAAAAAATCAACTGTTTTTGGAATATCTCAATTCGTCGATTTTTGCAACGAGGAAAATTCAAATATCTTTCTTCTTGGAAAGTTCATTCTTTTTCTTCTAAATCAGGACTGCTTTGGTTCGAAATCTCTCAACTTTTCTAAGAAAATCATTATAATCTGAAATTCTTAGAATGTTGACTCAATATTTTTTCAGCAGCTTCATCTATATTATAAAAGTAGAATGAACCATAATTAATTCAGGTGAACGTTAACGTTGATATGTTAATTTTGTACCAAGTTTCATTTCACGAGAGAAGTCTTTCGTTTCATTATCATGCACAACCCCTCGCTGCGCGTCTCTTTCTCTATACAGAGTCGGGACGTTTCGAGAAATGATGGAGTGCGAAATTTTCGACGGTTTGATATGCTAATTTGTAATCGATATCCTGAAAATTTGTTCAGCGAAATTCTGTTAAAATTGACTGCTAGATTTTCGTGTTTTCATGAAATACAAAAATAAATGAGTTTATTCAATTGAATATATTCGAAAATAATAAGATTTCGAGCATAAAGGACTTCTGATGCCATCTTTAGGCCTTGTAGTTCAAATCCATGCTGACCTAAAAGGAGAAAAATATGTTAATTTCTATTAAATAGACAATTTTCATTCATTCTTGGAAAGTTCCAAAACTTTTAATTCTTGTACTACTAAATTACAAACTAAAAGTAACTCACAGAGCAGGGCCCCGCGGTAGTTCCTTTATACTGGTGGATGGTCGGTTTGGTCCACCCTCCGAACTCCTGGTACTTTTCGAAACCTTGTTCACCTAGAATTAATAATTTTAGTCTACGCGAGAATTCTCAAAAAAAATCATTTCTATTGGTTTCATAGGCTTGAGAAGTGATACGTGTTCATCCTAAAATATACCAAAATGGGTAATTTCTTTAGAAGACCTAGAGTGGTTGCTAAAGCCTGTAAAACCGTTCCGGAAACAACAAAGCAATGCCTCCTAACCATTGTAATTCGCCCACCACAGAGGCAAATGGGGGTAGGGCTTCCAGTCTAACCCCACGATCGACTAAAATCCATTTTTTGAGGTTGTAAAAATTAAATTTTCAAAAAGCTGTGAAAATTCTGAATCCTCCGGACTTACCATCCAGTTGTTATTATTAGAATCTCAAAAGTAAAATATTTAATAAAAGTGAAACAATTCTATCTCACATATAGCCGGTTTGTAGCCCATTTTCTGAAAATTATCTATCAAAATTATTCGTTTGGCTTATCAAAAGATTGCACAGTTCCATAATTCGAAGTTCGTATGTATCTTTTATGCTGTTACCTCATTATAATATCTTCAGAATGGTGAAGCCTTCAAAAAACTCAACCGCGCAACCTTCCGAACAGGTAATTCGTCTTAAGAGAATGAGTAAAAACTAGTCTTATTGTTAGCAAAAGGGCATAAACAGGGGATCCGCTAATTTGGCTGATTTTCACATATATAGTACAGTTTTTCACGCTGATTCTCGTGATGCCATCCGTTTTTCGAAAATCAATGACTGTAGCGGATTACGGTAACTTGAAGTTTGACAGATCCGACCTCGGGGAAAAATTCATAACTTCCTTATTTCTGAACCAAATCAAATGGGGGTTTTTCTTGCATTGAATAGCCTCTGAAAACTCTACAAATAATATAACTACAGCCACCTGCTACGATCAACAACTTCCCGCCAAAAAATTAATTTCCGAAAATGCGCTCCTGGCCGACCGCAGTTCTTCGCGGTTTTGATCCCATCGATAGGAAGAAAAGTCTGCTGGAAATCATCTTATTTGAAAGCCCATTCAATTCTACGTGAAAGGATATAGATTTTGTGAAGAAAGATGGAGGATCCTGGGGTCAAAAAACCGTCGAATACAAAAGGAAGCTATGACTTTTTCTCGAAGTCTGTTCTGAAAAATATTCGAGCTACCGTAATCCGCTACAGTAATCGACTTTCGACAAACGGATAGCACCACGAGAATCAGCGTGAAAAACTGAACAATATGTGTGCAAATCAGCCCGATTTGCAGACTCCTGTTTATACCCCTTTGCTAAGACTTTGGTTTTTACTGATATTCACTCAAAAATACCTCGATTTCATTGACCATGGCGGTGATGAAGTTGCGGTTGTGTGCATGGTCCGCTGACCAATGATAAATCTCGATATCTAACCAGACGTAGTTCACCTAAACGAAGAGTTTAGAAAAAAAATATTCCTTGACTTCTTTTAGAGTATGAATGCACGATTTTCATAACATGAGTAAAGGTTCTTATTTCCTTATGCTTTGATAATTATGCTGTTATATTCTCGACAGTGTCCTATTTATTTGCTTCACACCAGAACGACGATCTTTTCGTCTTCTATAAATATGTTTTTTCTTTAATTTGTAACTCGCAACTCGAGTCTATTCGCTATCAGAATTTTTAAAGTTTCCTATGAAAAATCAACGTTAATCTCCAATAATTTCTCCTTATCAGACAAAATTAATTCTCTTACGCACACAAAAATGAATTATTAAGCTTTCGAGATTACGCGAAGAATGTGTCCTTAGAAATTGTATGAAAACAAAAAGCACGAAATTTTACAAGTAGTTTAGCTATATCTTTTCGAACTCGCAAGGATGCGGTGTATTTTTGCGTTAACGCATATCCCAAATCGATTGCCTCGATCTATGAACGAGCTAAAATTTCCTTCCCTAAACTTTAAGGAAAAAAGATAACTGTTCTCAAAAATAACCAAACCACTTAAGATGCGTTTAATTTAGAAAATCTATGGTACTTTCAAAATTTCAATAAAGTATAAAGAATAACCCTAACCTTAGCACCAGTCGACTTGAGTTTGTTGATGACAGCTTCGACTTGGTTGGCAGGAGGAGCGCAGTTCGAAGCGAGGCAGGGGAACACGTAACCATCGATGTCTGTCCACCCGGCTGGAATTTTCAACTGTTCCAATTGTTTTCTTAAATTTTCCTCCTACTATTTCTAGCATTCTTGATGTTTTGATAACCGGTGCTGAAACTCTTCGGTAATATATGAAAATTTTTTAAATTCTAAAACTTGTCGAAGTTTCCACTAGATTCCCAGATTCGAGCGATGAAGAAATCGTATCCTGAAGTTATTTTATTGTTTTTTTTAGATTATGATATGTTGACTAACCATGCGATTTGAGACATTTGAAACCCGCCTCTGAAATACTTTGAATAGCGTCGAAGCCGGTTTTCGCGGAAACTGCGAGGGCTAGTGCCAGAATAATCGAGCTTCTGAATATGAATTTTGAGAAATTATGGTTCAAAACGAGATGAAAGCTGAAAAGTCTAAATCGATATCGTTTGTAACTCTTGAAAATTTTGAAAGAAAAAAAACTAACCTCAACATTGTTCTGCCAGCGGTCGTCTTCAAAATGACTGCTGCCTCACAGTTTTTGACAAATCCCCTTTTCCTTTTCTCTTTGTTATCATTTTATCGGTTGTTAAAGGTGAAGGGTTTATGGACTAGAAGCCATTGATCCGGAGATGATCACAGAAAGGCATGCAAGCAATCGACTGATTATGCAGTGATTATGCAATACTGATTGGAGTGATAAGTGAGCGAGGTGCAAAGGGCTGCAAATCAAAAAGTCAGGGGGAAAACGAGAAGAGTAATGATCGGAAACGAGAGCGACTTGTAGCGAAACGGAAAGTGGCGCCTTTAAAAAATTATTCTGACTTTATTTTAGATATTTATAGTTGCTGCCGAAAGTTTGGACAATTATGCTTTCGAATACAACCTGATAAGCTCAATTATCATTGGCCAATTTGAATGAGATTTTGCGCACATATTCTTCCCACTGAGCTCTCAATTTCTGCCAAATTAAATTCAAGTTGATCCAAGAAATCGGGCCTGTCAGATTGTATTCAAAATCATAGATGCTCCAATTTTTACCGCCACTGTAGTTATTCTTTGGATTGTGTTATGGTTAGTTGGGATGAGTATGAGCTTTTGAAATTGGGCTTTGATGAATGTACAATATAGAGGTAATGAGCTGATTATAAGGAAAAGTTCCTCAGATAATCATTATTCCGTGTTTTCAAAATTCTTATCAGATTCAGACTAGGGTATCACAGATCGAGAAATTTTGCACGTGAAAATTGCAAGTCATGCTCTTTGATGCAATTTGGGAAATACTTGGATTAGACAAGGGTATTGATCAAAATTGCTTGACATCTTTCATTAATACCAAAACAAAATGGAAATTTTATACAATCATTTGACGAGATAGTATAAAATAAACCCGATAATATCTCCTCATTTTACGAAAAAGAAATTCAAATTTAACTCAATCATAATAATCAGCTCCCTCTGCTGAATTTCCACCGACAGAAATTGAGTCTTCATATGTATCACAATTTCCGTTGCCCGCTGAATAGCGATTGCAATCTGTCGCGTCGTTTGAGAAATTTGAAAATAAATATAATATTCTAATTTAATAATGAGTTAAAATACCTAAATTGTTTGCATAACAAGTGCCGCTACCCGATTCAACCAGAGCAGTTGCTGAATCATATGAATCTGAAAATGTTTCTCTTATTTATTTCTATGCAAATTGAATAAATGCAATAAATAAACATTCATTTACAGAAAATTATATATAGATAATTACTTTGATTGGTCTTTCGGTTTTTCTTCTTTCTTTTTCGCCACTTGTACACATAGATAAACGAAAGCAGAAGATAAAAATGACTAAGATGTTTACGTTTTTCGTTAATTGAATTTGCGTTTTGGATTTGAATACATTAAAATCACTTTAAAAATTACAAAGTCGTTATCAGATTTTCAGTTATCATAAAACAGATATGAAAAATCTTCGTTGAATATCATTCTTGAAATTTTGGCAATGGATAACAGAATCTGTTATCGAATATAAATGAACTAGTTAGATTTTCTGATCACCATTATTCTTTTATTAGCGTAGCTGAATAGTACTGCTAACTTATATATTTTTAAAATTACAATATACCTGTTTTGTTGAGCTATGTTACTGAAAGTCCATAATTTTCTTGCAGATAGGATAATTCTTACCTTTTAGCTGAACTTTCTGCTATAAACAATTTGTAGTTAATTTTATTGCGCCAAATTGAGTCAGTCTCAGGCAAGGCATGCTCCTTTCAAGAACACATTTATAAGCATGATGGAGATGTATTTCTAAGAGCTACGTTCCATAAAATATTAAAATTTCTAAATAATGTACCGGAAGTTATGCATTACTTTTCCAAAAATAACCTGTTTCATTAATTTTCGAATTTGTTCAAACTTGTAAATTTTCCCATAACCAATTGTATTTTGCTACACTAGTAGGCGAACTTTCTAGCCTTCTGTGCAACTTTATTATTCTTTACAACAGAGATTTTCAGATTCAATTTTATTTTACTGAAATTCAGAATTGAAAAGTTTACTCCTCTTTTTTTACTCTTTCATCTAGAGTATATCACAGACGCGTTTCAATGAATTAGGATTTTATGAATTGCGCAATTTAGTCTTGCATTCTTGACATTGATTTTTGGTACACGTGTTAATTTTGCAACTCTAAAAATGTGATGATTTCAATAAGTATGCTAAAATTTCAGGCTATTGACAAGATAGTTTGAGATTTTCTAAGTCACTCATTTTTATTCGACTATTGATGAAATGGTGAATTCGAGCGATAATACTAATCAGATTGCGTTTACTAAAAATAGGGTGGCTGATTATGATCAGGTTTGGAGTTTGTTTTTTTCTTAATAAATATGTATTTACTCGATAATTTTGAATGTTTTTTTCTAAATTGATTACGACTTAACTAACATTGATCAACAAGTTAATATGACATCTTGCTATGTTAAATGGCTAATTCGTGCTCCAAGTATTCTTTCAAACAGCGATTTATAATTATTCATGTTAAAAGATCTTGATTTTGGCATATAAATATAGCATAAATTTATCGAGATAAAAATTTATAGCCGACAATTTATGCACTTTGAATAGTCATGATTTTTGTCTCACGCCTACGTTGCAAATCTTAAACCTACACAGTAGGAACTATTTTCGAAGTGATCAGCATTACTCTCCCACACAAAACCTTTGCACCTAAACTAAAACGTAGCCAGCCTAAAATTAAATTACTGTAACTGAAAAATTTTAGCGATCTGTATGGTTTTACATAATCGGTGGATTTTCGATAATAGCCTTCAACTCATTCGTTATAGCTCGTTTAACGTTGGTCAAGAAAATTCGATGTCATCGCGAAAGTGCTATAGTTTTATGTAAAATATTGTTTTCATTGAGTTGGCGCGCGAGTTCTGACATGAGAGTGACGAATCAACTTTCTTTGTATCTAATGAACCCAAAGAAGGTTTTCAGTATCATAGCAAAACTTCATCTGAATTCGCTAGATGCAAAGAAAGTTATGTCGTCATCCCAGCACTTGTGCGCCAACCCAATATTCTGATAGTGAGACTTTTTATTATTTTTTTTATAGGAAATAGACGACTATCTTGATATATGATTGCGTTTCAAATTAGATTTTTTTAGTTCCTTATCTTTCCAATCTAATTATTAGCTCTGAAAAAATGAGATTAATTTAGGTACAATGGTTTTCGATGTAATTTTTGGGACGACTTATTTCGTTACGGGTATAAATCGGATACAGATTATTATGAAATACGAATGTGCGTAAATATATCAAATGTTTCAAAATTGCTACAAACAATTTTATAAACATTCTATTTGCATATAATTTCTAAAGGAATAAATGAAAAATCGCATCATTAGTGTAGAAATAGGAGTTTTTTCTTTAATCAAAATGAAATATCAATATTTATGCCTCTATCAAGAATTATTAAAATTTGAACCTAACTTTAGATATTCCCGCAGTAACGAAATGGTATTGTGTTACAACGCCAAACGTGTTACTTTTCATGTTTAATACATGCGGTGCAGGTTTTTTTTTTCGAGTTTGTTCTTCCTAATTTGTGTATTTTTAAGGACTGTTATGCATAGTATCAGCGTTTGACAGATTATATTGTACGTATAACCCTATGAGATATGGTCGATTGCCATATGGTTATATTATTGCTTTTGTCGCTCTGCCGTATTTACTGGCTATTTATCCAGTTTTCAAAGCAATTAGCGATAGTGTGCCTTTTGATGTTACCAAAGATGTAAGCAATTTCAAATTATTTGTTTTGATTTGGAAATTTCGAGATTTCTGACAATATAAATGAAAGGGGCAAATTAGTATATTTGTGATCAAGAGTATCGGAAATAAGGAGTATGAATTCGAGTTGATCTAAAATTCTACCCCTTCGAAATCGGAATTCCGGATACTCTTCTTCTGATATGAATGGATAGAGAATGATTCTTTCATGTTGTCACAAATCTCTAGCCGTCTTTGAATTGCCATTCATTTTGGTAAAAAATCTTGTAATTTAGCAACCAGCGACATGTAATTTGGTGAACGCTTTGACGCCTAGTAATTTTGCATTTTTACGATGGATTCGAGTCACTTGTACACTCGCTTGTATTATTGTCTATCTACCCATATTTCATAGACTTTATAGGGTATGAAAATTGTGGTGTTGTGTGATATGTAACATCATTTGGCTAGGAATATTCGATCATTTTAGCTATAAATTGTAACATATCCAAAAATTATGCACATTTTTTAGTTATAATTTCAGATTTTGTCCGAAAGCGCTCAAATCCAAGGAATCGGAATGTCGAGCACGAAAAAATTGGCGAAAATGACGCTGACGATCGCGCTGATCACTTCGAACACGATTCTGATGTTCACCGTGCCCGACCTCATTCTTATATTCAACCCGGGATATTCAAGCAACCTCTTCTACGTGATGAATTTGTGCAAGGTAAAAATTCCCATAATTACTGCATGTCACATGTGAAAATACTCTAATATCCACATAATAATTGGACTCTTGTTTGCCAGATTTTATTGCAAATTGAATTTGACTTGCATAAATGTAAAAAAAAAACTGAGATCTTGCAATGAAATTTCAAATTTTGCGTTAAAAAATTGCACATTATACGAAAGATTGAATTAAGATAAATCTACGATATTTTTGTAGAATATGATAAATTTGATTTTAGGGCCTAATAAATGCAGCGATATTTCTCTACACTCAAGCTGTCGTGAGAAGCGCCTTCACCGGAACAAGATCATCGATTCTGGAGAAGACAGTCATGAGAAGCGCAGTGACAATCAGCGTTGCCAGCAAAAGATCAACTATCTCATCAAATCAGGCGTTTGTTATGAGATAAAATATCTATTGAATTGAATGTGAAATAAATAGTTTGAGCAAAAAGTCGTTTATTTATTAAGAAAGATGTGGGAAATAAATTTAGAGTATCCTAATGACTCTGCTCTGACAAATATAATATGATGGCGAGATACATAATAATGAATAAGACTTTTAAGGCTTCTGGATTGAGTATGAAAAATTCAACGACTGATATACCACAATATAAAGGGTAGATCCAAAGAGTTATCACAGCTGTTCTCCAAGTATAACTAACAACATCAGTCAGAAGCATCAAGCATCTGTCGACGTTTCTATAAACATTCAGTAGTTCTAGATATTTAAGTTTTCTTGATTCTCCTAAAATTTTACAATGAAATTAGCCGACTCACAATTTAGTATCAAACTAAATATTGTGCTCGCCGTTAGTACTCGGCCTGTGTTTTAACAAATTAAAACTAAAAAAAGAGTGACAACAGAACTATATAGTAGAGGCAATAAATTGTTCAGGTCGAAAATATTGTAATTTCGTATATCTTTGTAGGTAGGTAAATTTTCTTTTTATTTACTGACTGAAAAATCATGGTTCCATCCATGTAAGATATCTATCAATCAAGCAAGTTTTCCCCTCTTCAATCGATAAATTGATTCATTTGTTCCATTTGAAGCTTCTGGTTGAGGACAGAAACTTGTTTATCCTCCCTTTTCTTTCTTTCTTTCTTTCTCTCTCTCGTTCTTCTTTCTCGCGATTTTTACGCCGTTCTTTTCATCAATCGCGTTAGTCCCATTACTTCGAAAATCGCGTGTTTTTCTTTTTTGAGTTTAAGTAGTTTCGTGATTTCTAGATGGCTTCATACAAGAAAACCGTCCCGACCTCTGAACTGCTGCGGCAGGGCAAAGCCGATGGGTCCGTGGATGAACAGAAGAGTCGGGGGCAGTACAGGAAGGAAAAGGATTTGGAGGTAAGCAAATAATTGTTTTCTTTTCTTTTAACAATAACCTTATTTGATTTTTTAAAAGAATCTTTAAACCAGACTTGCAAATAAATAGCCTCGACCGCGGTTGCGATTGACAATTTTCGAAAAAGTAAAAGTCTGCTTTGAAGTAAGGAAACTCTTATCTTTTTCAGATATTTTTATTCATCAGACAAGTAGAAAAAAGCTTCGAAATTTTATAGAATTTTCAAGAAAATCGGAACTGAGAAGAGTTTTAAGTTTCTGAGGGATTCAGTAAATTCTGAAACGAAAGCTTGAAAAAGTGACTAGATTCTAAAAATTTTTGAACTGCTAAAAATACGTGTTATTCAGGAAGAGCGTAAAGCCGGAACAGCTCCCGCGATGGTCGATGTGGACACGGGCAGAGACATCAATCCGCATATCCCTCAGTTCATCTCCCAGAATCCCTGGTACGTCCCCAGCGAGGGACCTACGCTCAAGGTATGAGATTATTTTTTTGTTAACTAAAAACCCTATTTTTCTAAAAATTTTAATATTATTGAAGTTGGAACATTTTGGTGCAAATTTTTGCGCTTTTCTAGAGGTTATCATTGCGTTGTTTCTATATTCACGAATAAAAATTCTTGTTTTCAGCACCAACGTCCTCACGCCGAACGTCAAAAACAAGAAGCGACGATAGAAGATTGGTACCAGAGAGGCACGACTGAAAAGAAGGCCACCAAGTTCCGGAAAGGTAGGAAGATATTTTGAAAAGAATAAATAAAATTTTTTTGATTACTCAGCGTTTCAAGTAGCGTATCCGCATGGACCCATGTGGACCCACAGTTGAAACTGAATTGCGGATCCGCCTATTACCCCATATGGACCCGCAGTTCGCATTCACATACGTCCGCATCGACCCACATTGACCCACATTGGTCCACATTGACTCGCAATTAGGCCACTCGCATACGTCCGCATGCATCCGCAGCGGGCCAATGTGAGTCAATGTGGATCCACATGGACCCGCAATTCGCACTCACATGCGTCCGCATTGACTCGCAATTCGCACTCACATGCGTCCGCATTGACCCACATTGGTCCACATGCGTCCGCAATTCGCATTCACATTCGTCCACATCGATCCACTTTTTCTTCGATAAATTTCTTTATTTATCTTTCAAAATAAAACATCAATACGATCAAATTTCAAGTAACAACGATTTTCAGTAGAAAACAGTAACCCTAATGATCAAACCTGACTAGAAAAATAAAAATAAAACAGCTAGAACACAAATTTGATAGATCTTTTCAACATCTAAAACAATATCCTAGACTAGGTAGATTGAAATTCATGGCTAAAATGCAAAGCGAAGGAGCTGTGAAAGACGAATATGGAACTTTAGGAAAAAAAACACTTGATAGAGAGCAACCAACTAATCAAATCTCAAAAGGCGAGTCATCATCATAAGTAGGTGATTTTTCCTCACCGTAATCAGCAGATCCATCGATCTGTCTGCCCTCCATTTCCTGCTTGTACCGTTCCTTGATTGCATTGATCATTCCCGCTGATTCTTCCTTTGAATGGAGTCGGAAATAGTCCTGGCGAAGATGATCCCTGAAAGGCCAAATATTTTACACATGATATTTTCGTTGTCTATCTTTGGTGTATTAAAAGTAGCAAGAATATTCATGACAAACTTAGAATCGAAATTCCGGAGAAAACATTTAATCTGGCAGAGATAGTTTATGCTACATTTTAATTTGCTAGTTTCTACAATTGTGTCCAGCGAATTTGGTATTCATGGCTCATCTATGATCACAAACTAATTTTCATAGTTCATTTGAAAAAGTTTAACTCACAGAAAGTTTGATGTCTGTCTTCGAACCGAGTCGACGATGAGACGTCGGTGCTTACCCTGATCAGCGGGATCGGGGATGTTCTCTTCCAAATGAGTCGCTGTCGTTATGACTTCTGAAACAAAAAAAATATTCTCACTTCATACTTTTGAGAATACCCGTGATCGATTGGAAGAAGTCGTGATGAAGAGGAATATATTTGTTGTTGGTGGTCGATGCGGTCAGGAACGGACTGTCTTGATATGGCTTCAATATCTAAAAAAAAACGTGTCAATTTTGTATGTTATCCAAACCATGTAATAAATCGTTAAATTTTTCACATTTCTACAAAGGGATTGAAAAATTAAAAGAAAATTTCCTAATGACTGAATTATCTTGTCAATCTGATCAATGTTCAAATATTTGATTTATACATACCGTGTGAAGAACGTTCTGTGTGATTTTAGAGATTACATCCGTCATCGCAATGGAATTAGGTAGTCCCTTGGAGAGAGCTGCAGGGGCGATGTCCGCTTCGTCCGAAGAGCACGTGTGAATTGGCGTTGACAGCGGACCAAGTGCCTTGATAGCGCTCTCATCCACAACCTGAGCCGTGTAAAACTCCTGAAACATGGCAACGATAATTGAAATGTTCATGAACTAATCAACAGGCAATTTTAAGAGAAAAAATTCCAAAGTGATTCCTTTGAAAACCGGTAACTTTTTAAACCTTACTTTGTGATGAGTTTTCCGAAAAAAATATGCAAAAAATAGTCTTTTTTCATTCGAAAAAGGAATAAAACATGGCCTACTGTTTCCTTGGGTCGAGCTTTGTCCGTCCTTTCCTTAGTTCTGTTCTCGATCCTTTTGAGTTCTCGATTTAACTGAAATGTTCAAATTCCCTGACTTAAAACGCAATATTTATGTGAGAAAAATGTGTCTTAAAATATGAGTCTGTATACTGCAGAACTTACTGTTATGAAAAGTTGCGACATTTTCACGTTGAGATACTGCAACATTTTTAGCTGCCAAAAGTCATACTTTTCGTTGGAATAATTATTTTCCAAATTTTTCAAAAAGGCCTACTATCATACAGACTCCTGCCAATGCGAGAAACATTTCGGCAGTTTCCGGGTTCCTGGCCTTCTCCGCCAAAACAGCAATCGCATCTATGTCAATCGGAAGTCGCTGTCTCAGCTGATCGTCCACATTGTCCTGAAAATTAGTTTTTTTTTCAATTTTCAAATTACCATGTTATGGAGTGAAAAGGCAAATATTGCATTCGTTGCAACTCTCCCCTCCTAGGCTCGACTCCCGAGAAATAGCGAGCACATTGAAAAAACGGAAAAGAGAAAGAAAAGAGGGGTGTAGCTCGTGCGAAACTGAGTTGCAGCAAGTATATAACATCTACCTCCTCACAAACAATAATAAAAAAAAATACCACCACACTCGCGTATGCAACTCGCTGTCCGCTAATTGTAAACAGAAATTCCTTGGCGAGTTTAACAGGGTCGATCATTTTCATCTCGCCAGACTTGACCTGAGTTTAGTCCTCAAAACTGACAATAAAATGAGCCTACCTTCTTTCTCCGGTTTTTCGTGATCCTGGTCACCACTTCCTTTTTGAGGGATTTCAGTAGTCTTGCAGCATGGGGTGATGGTTCATAGCCAGAGTCATCTCCGATCAAATTCTCGTTCAGTTCGTCAGCGACACTAAATGTTAAAAATACCTTTCCAAAAAATATTGCCCTTACTTTCCAAGGAACGTTTACATTTTATTCAAGTTTTTCTGCATTTTTCTCTAAAACTTTATCGTACAAGAAAGGATAAAAATCTAATTCACTATCCACAACATTACTTTTGTGGGGATGGAAATTGAGTAGACGCTAGAGAACGTTAGGAATGAGAGCGCCGAGGCTCAAAAGAGAACTTTTATAGGAATTGCACTGTACCAACCTGTTACCGATACCGAGGATCTGCTGAATTGCCGGGGTCGGAGATGGGGATGTCGTGAGAAAGGCAGACGTCGACGAACGATCCGGTTCCAGGCCAATTGACGGTTTCTCAGTTGAAAATCGAGAAGACTGAAATTATTTTTTATTTGAAAATGTTTAGGTGCATTTATTACCTTTTGTTTCGGTTCGCCGATTTTCGGGCCATGAGTCTGACGCTTTCGAATGAATTGCGACATGTTTGTAGACAAACTACGACTGAAAAATCTAAACTCAAGTTTAAAAAATCGCTATCTCACCAATAAAAATATACAACGGTTTGAAAACCGATGGAAAATCATAAAAAAAACACATAAAAATTCAATCAGTTTATTTCTTTAAAAATAAATAGAAATTAGGAATTGTGAGAACGAAAACTCATATCAACGATGTAACCCGTACTTTTACCGGGGATAAATGCTGCTCTACCAATCAATGAATTAAAGGGGATAGTAACGTAATTATCTTGAAAATTCCCGAAAAGAATAAGGCTGGATTCTTGTAATTTTTGGAAGAAACTTGTGCAGGAAATTTTATGTGCATGATCGAAATTGTGAGAAACGGCAGAGAATTCTAAGTTTAAATGCTCGCAGAGAGCAGTATCATTAACAATGAATGGAGAAACGATGGAAAAAACTTCGCCGGTGTCTAGCTCATATGCGCAAATGAATCGACCTGCTTTGAACTGCTGACGAAAAATGATAACTGGGTCCCCTTTCGAAAATCTGCCAATACTGCCGCGCACCGTCTGCCCGTTCAAAGGAATTGAAGAAAACACCTGAACAATATAAACGTTGAAATTTAAGAGAAGAGGAATCTAACCTTTTTAATTGTTAGCGGAATAACTGTTTTGAGTCCAATTCCAATCTCTCCTCTGAATACCGTCCAATCCGTTTTTGCTTTCGCGGCCCAGTGTGGGAGAGTTGACATGTATTGCATAAGTCGGTCTGTTGGCTGCGTTCTAACCCGCGATTGCAATTCATTGATCACGCTCTTCATTACTACAAAACTGCAAACAAATTTTTTTGTGATTTGGAAATTTCTAGATCTTATGCAGAAAAATTGTCTAGAAATGTTGTTACATTCATTTTCATTCGTAAAAGATGTGAAGATATTTTAAAATTATAAATTAGTTTTTGTAAGACAATAAGTGATGGTTTACCGGGATCCGGAGATCCGAACAAAGGACTCCGTGATCGTTGTTTTATAATTTGAAAGCAAGTGATGATAAAGCGCTTCAAACGGATATGTGCTGTAGTCGACTAACGAACCGTAACGACGCACTACAAAAGGCAAATGATAGAGCATTTCCTGAAATATACCATCAGTCACAATTTTGTACTTGAGGAATGACGAATTTAATGCAGACAAAGAGAAAACTAACGAATGAGTACCATCTATAGTAACTAATGGTCTAACTATATAACTTTGGAAAAGAAAATAAAATTTAGATATGTCCCGAAGGTAAAAGTAGGTTTATCACTCAACAGATGAAAATAAATGATTACATGAAATTTGATCGTCCGGTAGTTCGGGTTGCACCTTTCAATCAGCAAGTCGGCGACCTCGCATGATCTGTCGATTAGCTCCAAATGACGAATCATCTCGCGATTGTAGTTGCACAGCATGATCGTTGCAATTGAAACTACAATCAGCCGTCCCAGCGGGGTTCCAAAGTTCTTCTCTAGAGCGTAGCCGAGATAAGCTGTGATGAAAACCTGCAACACTTTTATTCAGGGCTGTGCACAGGTAAAATATTTAGCAGGTAGGATAGTTACAATGCAAAAATCTTTCTTCTACATAGAAAAGGTAATCATTATTTAGAAAAAAGAACTGGATAGGCATAAAAACGATTTCTATATCTGTGGACAGTTCTACTTGGAATTTCATGGACCAATGTCATACCTGCTCACGTTGATACCCGTTTAAGTCGTTCAGTTTACGGGGAACTCGAATTTCAGCGGGTAGTCCGACCGAATTCATGAAATCGACAAACTGAGAATGATTTCCCAGAAAGTGATTAGATTTGGGGCGACGGGTAGATAGCGAAAATGACTCTGAACGAATAAATGTATAGAATTCTTTTATTTTTTTTACCGCTGATTAGATCCTTGCACACACCTTCCCCGAACGTGTGCAACTGATCGATCAGACTGTCGTACACGTAGACGATCGATTGTCCAATACAAGAGCCTAAAAACCCGTTCTTTGCATCGAGTTCGTCTCTCTTAGACAGATCTCCGACTCGATAGGTCTGTCGATCTAAATTCAATTAAATCAAATCATTTTGATCAAACTTGATGTTTCTAACTAGCTCCTTTCAATTTGTAACGAGTTCCGTCACTCAAGCAATAAAAGCAAGACGAAGGCGACGAAAAATGAGCGAAGTTGAAAATAGCCCTTTTTGCCTGAAAGACAAAATTTAAAAATTTCTGTCATAAAGTTAACATACCGGCTGATCAGCCGTAACGTTTGCAAGCCGAAAAAACGGCATTTTCGTGGTGAAACGGATTCTCTCGTCACAGAGTTGTAGCTGGTGATCAATCTGCATGACGGTCGATGTCATCAATTCTGGTGTTGGATCCGAATCGGCCTGAATCACTGCAAAAAGCAACATACTCAACGTTGAGCATCGGGAGGAGCCATAAAGGTCGAGAATTCGAGCAGAAAAGATCCAGAGTTTTTTTCTGAATAATGAAATTCATGGAAGCTGGAGTTGATAAATGATAACGTTTCAAAATAGCGTAATGACATGACAGCCAAAATGACTTTGCAGGATAAAATTGCTCTCAGATGTCCAAAAAATAAACTATCATTATTCGTACTTTGTATGCCCTCGAGTTGAAACACCATCGGCTGATAGGAGCAGCGAAACAAAAACGTGATTCCTGTCGTCGAAACTGCGTAGTTCACCAAAGCCCTTGGACTCCAATGGTGTTCCTTGGGGCGAGTCGTGAACACAGAGAACCTCGTTCTCATAGCGTTCCCAGAATTGGTTCAGTTGGAATTGGACGTTAAAAAAGTTTACTTCGGCTCGCTTGTCACCGTGATCACTGAATAGACTAATAATTCATGTGATATTCAAAATCAGAAATAATTAATGAATTAAAAAACAATAAATAAAAATCGCGAATAAGAATAAATTTGAATGCTTCATTTTACGAATGAATACAGATCCTACCAATTCATCCTACTGCAGATGTGGCACAAACTAACCATATGGGAGAGCTGTGAGGAACTATGCAGCAACTTCCGAACCGGTTCCCCATCGTCAAGCACCAACAATGCCCTTTCGGTTCCCAAAATGATTAAAAATCAGTATAATGAATCAAAACTCGTACCTCGATTTGATAAGCGATCAATGATGATGTTCGATAGAACAATCAAGGATTTTTCATCGAGGCTTTTGACGTCGATATCTAAAAATGAATTTTGAAAATTTTCAACGAGAACTGTAATGATAGATTAATCGAGTCTATTACAGCGCGTAATATTTGCATGAATTTCACGGTCGGAAATTCTCCGAATAGCATTATCAAGAAAGGAAGAAACTATGAATTATCATAGATGATCACGAAATAGACATAAAACATAAAATTTGCATGAGAATACCTGAATGATGATCATCAGGATCGGCCTCACTGCAATCCGACGAACATTCAGAATCGTCGCGATCTGCCGTGGATCTGCTGCACGTCAGCGACATGTCATCGTCGGAATTTCCTTCGTTCATGGGATCGTCTCGAATAACGGGTTGCACATCGTCGACGACGCCACCATGATCATCTGAAATATGCATTGAATACGATTTGAATGATAAAAAAAAGTCGAAAAGAAACATGCTGACAACGCACCTGCACTTGTTAGCTCGTTGTCGTTGTCGTTCGAACTGCTCGATTCCTCACTCGCCTCTCGTCGTCGAACCTCTAGAATGTTTGGCCTTGCTTTCCGTGGACGCGGCATGATGCCTGTGAATCATTAAGCCAAGTCAATTTAGAAAAAAGTCGAAAATTGAAAGCAAAACAAGAAATAAAGCGAGCCGAAAATACATTTCGAGAGGTTTCAAAATGAAATCCGTGAAATTTCACGCAACCCGAGCTTATTTTACCACTTAGACTGCGTGAGATATCGAAATACCTCGATTGGAGTGAAAAACTGACGAGGGATTAGCGGAAATCCGTGAAATCTCCAAAAAAAATGAACATTCGAATTATGAAATCCAAAATCAATAATTGCAAAAATTGCGGGTCGATGTGGGTCAATGTGGGTCCATGCGGATACGCAATTCGCTGCAAATTTCTGCGGGTCAATGTGGACCAATGTGGGTCGTTGTGGACGTATGTGGATCTGCAAAAAAGTGCGGACGTCCACATGGGTCCATGCGGATACGCTGCTTGAACGCTGAGTATTATTGAAAAAAGAGAATAAATTCAAAAATTGTGTTTTACTTTTAAAAAAACCGAAAGAAAATGAAATTTTGAGAGTATTTCTGAGAAAAAATATAAATTTAAAAATTTTAAGGTGCCTGTGAGAATTGCGGTGCGATGGGCCACAAGAAGAAGGACTGCTTCGATCGACCCAGGAAATTGGGCGCTAAGTAAGGACATTTAAAACTTTATTTATTTATTATTATTATTTTTTGAAAAAGTCCATTCCTCCAGTTTTTTGTAGAAATATTTTCAGAAAACTTTCTATATAGCCGATAATTTACTTCTCTTGAGTAGATTTTTATTCTAGAAGCTATTTTTCGAATGAAAGATCGACTTTTTAAGAAGTGAAGATAAATACTTATTTGAGAATGACTGGAGAAGACATCCAAGCAGACGACGTGGAGCAGCCTCAATTGCAGCTGGGCTTCGACGCGAAAAGGGACAGATGGAACGGATTCGACTCCGCTGCCTATCAGAAGGTCATCGAGGAACATCAGAGTCTCGAAGAGGCCAGGAAAATGATCAAGGAGGACAAGGTAGGCTCTTTTTTGGTTTTTAGAAAGTAAATAAGTTGGAAGCAAAGCATCTTTATTTTCTTCACCTTATTATTTTGCAACAAACACCTTTCGACTTGGAATGTTCTTCATCATTTCAGAACTCATATGAGCTTATCATTTTTCCCACGTTACTCTGTAAAGGATATTTTCCCAATCGTTTTTAAATACGATTCTCGAAATAAAAGCATTTGACTTTAGATCCGCGAAGGCCTGATGAATCCCGAAGAAGACGATGAACGATATGCTGAAGACGCGGACATGGCTGGTGTGTCCGTCGACATGGACTCCAGGACTAGGATTACGGTAAGAAAATTCGAATATTTTACATGTTTAAGAGAAAAACATGAGCTATTAAATTGTAATTTTTCTTTATCAAAAACAAAAAATGAATTAAAAGATTTTTTAAACAATTTATTTCAGTAAAAAGATTTAAAATTGTCGAAAGATTCTATATTTCTATTAGTTTTTGATTCAAATTGAAATTTTCAGGTCCGAAATTTGCGAATTCGCGAGGACACGGCCAAGTACCTGTACAATCTGAACGAGAACGCGCCCTATTACGATCCTAAGAGTCGCTCGATGCGAGAGAATCCTTTCGCAAATGTTCCAGGCAAGGAGAAGGAGGCAGCCAAATTCGCCGGGGAGAATTTCGTCAAGTAGGGGTTTTTTTTAATTCTCTATAAAATTCTCATAGACTTTTTTACTCAGAAAAAGAGAACTGAAGATAGAATTTGAGCGACGAAGATATTATTTTTTGCAAAATAACGTGATTCCTTCCGCAAGTACAATCTTTTCTCCCAAAACGGGGAAAATAAAAAAGATAAACAAGTGCTTGGGAGGAAAGATTACGAGGCCAACATTCTTTATCTGAAAATTTCATATGATTTTCTCCAAGTCCAAACATTTTCAGATACAGCGGCGAAGTTGTCGCAGCAAATCAGGCCCAAGTATTCGCGTGGCAGGCCCGTTGCAAGGGCGTCGATGTGCACGCGCTTGCCGAGCCCACCAAACTTGAGGCACTACAAAGAGAGTACCTCAAGGAGAAGGAAACTACTGAGGACAAGGTCAACAAGGTTGGTGAAAAAATGAATTTAGCTTTGTTTTTTATTCGGAAAAAAACTCTTGAAAAAAGATAAAATTACGAGGATTTGAAGTTAGTGAATGCGAATTTTCCAGGACCTTCTCTCGAAATACGGTGGCGAGGAGCATCTGCAAGCGCCTCCGAAAGAGCTGCTCCTGGCTCAGACCGAAAGATACACGGAGTACACGAGAAGAGGCAGGCTAATCAAAGGCGAGGAGAGAGCCTTCATCAAGTCCAAATATGAGGAGGATGTGTAAGCATTTTATTTATTTATTTTTTTTTAATAAAATAATTTTTCATGATAAATAACATTTTTGTTTTCTAACGAGTCGATGAAAATCGATTTTGTTTCGATTTTTCAGCTACCCCCAAAATCATACCTCTGTGTTCGGTTCATTCTGGAGGAACGGTCTGTGGGGCTACGCGTGTTGCCACCAATTCGTCAAGAACTCCTACTGCACGGGCGAGGAGGGCAAAAAGGCTGCCGATTCGGGAGTGAAATTGCCGTCAAAGGATGTGTTCCATAAGGAGAAGGAACAAGAGAAGGACGTGGAAGAGAAGAAACAGATTGAGGAGGAAAGTGGTGAGTAAATTGAAAATCTGGATTTGCGCGACTTCGCAATTAATTGTAAGTCAACTTGGATGTAGGGTTTGGAGAGGGTAAGAGGTTAGGAAAACGCTTTTTCATTTTTCGTACTATTTCGCCTGTTCGCGACAGGTCCAAATCGCCAGCAAATTTTCCTGGGTAGAATGTTTTTTTTTACAGAATTTTCGAATGAAAACATGTTTTATGAGTTTTTCAGAACGAAATTTGTAAAACGCATTTTTCCTAAACACAAAATAGTTTTTCTAAAGAAATGAACAATTTTCGATTTTCAGAACCCACCTCGAAAAAGCTGAAAAAGCGCGACGAAGGAAGTTCATCGAGTTCGTCGTCGAGCTCCGATTCGGATTCTGAAGACTCTGACGATGGAAGGAAGAAGAAAAAGAAGAGCAAGGATGGAAGTGAAACGAGTGAAGAGAGTAGTGAGGATGAAGAGATAAAGAGAAAGGAAATGGAGGAGGAAAGAGAACGAAGTAAGGCATTTTTATTATTCTTGAAAAATATTCTTTAGAGGAAAACAACCTTGAAATTTCAGGAGCTCGTGACGAAAAACGCAGAGAGAAGAAGAGAGAAAAGCGACGCCGTCACAAGGAAAAGCATGGAAAGAGGAAGAGAAGAGTGGGTTTTACGATCACTTGAGAAAGAACTAAAAGTCGATTTTTCTGGGAATACTCGTTTTTGAACGATAAAGTGCAATTTTTATTCTTTTTAATGAACTTCTCAGAGGTCTGCCTCTTCTTCCGATGCGGAATTCTCGTCTGATTTATCGAGTTCTGACAGCGATGACGACGAAGAAACGAAGAACAAGAAGAAAGAGGCAAAGGAACTGAAGAAGGCTCTCAAGGAGAGGAAAAAACTCGACGAAGAAGGCAGAGAGGCTACTAGATTGGTAAGCAAATGAGCCTTTCTGGATAAAATTTTGGCACCAAATTTGAAGGGTCTAGATTCTGTTTTCCCGAACCGGTCGGGTTACGGTACCACCATTACCGTAATCCGAACCTACATTTTTCACCAGATTCGTGCTTCTCGCATCGAATATCTTTATATACTCAAAATAAGTTCATTCGGAGCATATCAAATGTTGCCCCCATTCCTTTTTTGCAAATCTCATTTCTTATAAAAGAACGTGTGTCTTGAAAACTTTTTGTCTAAAAAGTTATGCTTGTCGATTCAGGGCGACCGCAAGCGCAAATACAACACGACGTATGAAGACAAGCCCCTCACTGAAGCTCAGGTCGAAGCCTACAAGTTGACGCAGGTACGATTCGGCATTTGCTTTGAAAGAATCCCGTAGAAAATTCGAAACAATGAAACAATGATTTGCTACTGCAAGTGTATTTTAAACGATACTTTCTCACATTCCTGAAAGAAAGTATAACTTAAAATTTCATTTTCTGCAAAAAATAACTCCTAATTTCCAGATGCACTCATCCGACCCGATGGCCTCGTTCATCAACAAGAATTTCGAGAAGAAGAAAGCCAGGAAAATCGAATAATCTCCATCTAACTTTGTGTCGGATTTTATTTATCCACAATTTTTATCGTGTATTTTTGTTAGAAGAACCGATTTCATTTATTCTTACTGGAAATAAAGTGACATTTTATGCACTTATACTAGGAAAATACATTATGAAATTATATATAAAAGGCAAAATGGGCTTAAATCCCGAAAATGCCTTGATTATATACATTTTTGTTAGACTTCAAAATATGCTATTTGACGACAATTTGTATTTTTTGGAAAAATTTGAATTTATTTCTTTCGCTCCTTTCCCTCCCTTTAGTCTATATTTTCTCTTCCCTCTTTCTCCCAGTAGCTGTTGGCCTTTATCGATCCACCACTTTGCTTTTCCACTTTTAACGATTTGATTGGTTCTTCCATTAATTTTCTGGAACTTCTTATCAAAATCTTTTTCTAGAACTTGGAGGTCAGTCTTCGAGCCAAGAATTAGAAAATTCCTATGCTTTCTGAGTCAGAAATTTTGCAGAACCTTTCGCAATTCACAAATCTCTTCAAAAACTCGCAGTTTTGTTTGGATTTTCCAGATTTGTCTAATTTTCTATTCTTCCAGGAATGTCGTCCTCAGCGCGTCGCAACGACCCGTGGCGAGTGGCGTCGTACAGGGACGGCCTGAGTGGGCGACCGCGCAGTCGCAGTCCCGCCAGGTTGGGGTCGGCAAGGGCCAGCGATAGAGAGCCGTTAGTCTAGAAGAAATAAAAACATACCAGAGGGGTCTGCCCCTATACTACTTTTCTGATCATACTTGCAAATTTTCTATAAGTTGTCTCCGAAAATCTTGAGAAACCAAATAAAACTTGACAGAATGAATTTTGAAAGTAAATAAAATTTTGTTGGAAGATGAAAATATGCTTCAGTCGCCGTCGCAGCAGAAGTCGAGACCGCGGGTGGAGCTCTTCGAGACGCGGCAACGACGACATGCAGATTTGCGGGGACTCGGACGACGAGAAGAGCAGGGACCCCATGGATTTTGCCAGAACGGCCGCGTGAGTGCAGAATGAGAAAAAGTTGGCAAATTCTGAACCGCGGTTGACCGCATAAAAGCGGTAATGTCTTATCGAAAGACTAGAAGTGATTTTTTTTCTCGATAAAGAAAGTATACTTTCTCGTTTCATGTGGTTTACCGCGGTTCGAAATTTTCCAAGTCAGATGAAAATTGAACAAATTTCTAAAAAGATCATTCATAATAACGGAAAATAGCACTGGAAAGGAAAGTGAAACAGTTTTCGACAAGTTTCCAAAGAAAAACTCTAATTACCCAAAATATACGCTTCTTCTAAACGTTTTGTATTTCTCGATCTTTAAAGTACGGCTAAAATAACGAAAACCTATTGCAAGTGGACGAATTTCGAATTGCAGAATCGACGACCCCGAATACGTGGAGGGACCGGCGCACAACATCATCCGAGAGGGCATTCTGTTCGAACACCCCAACTACTGGAGCTTCATGACCAAGTGGGTCACTGCCGTCAACGACGACATCAAGGTCTCCAAAATGGCCCTCCCAGAGAAGAAGGTCAAGGAAACAATTTCCTGTAAGTTGTAGAAGAGTATTTAGAATGATCATCCTTTTGAATTCTCAAAAAAAAAAGAAATAACTGGTGAATTTCAATTTTAAAGGCAAAATTGCTACAAAAATGAAAAACAACAAGTTTCAGAATTTACCAGTCTTGAAAAGACAAATTTCAGCGGCGACCCCCGAAGAGAAACTGCGCATAAACCTGCCGCAGGAGGTAAAGAACCGGGGCGTGCTGCTCCACTGCGACATGACCATTTCCGGCCTGCCCCCGTCCGTCTTCTTCGGCAGTGGGTTCGGGGAAAAGTAAGGAATCAGACAGAATTTGAGATTTTAAAAACAGGAACTAGAAAAGTTGTTTTGCGTGACTATTAATTCAAATCGATTTTTACGCATTTTCTTTTGCAGTGGATTCAGGAAAAAGTAACATTTCTTTGAATATTTTAGGAAAAAAGTAGCAAGGGAATTGTGTTTCATTGAAACAAAACCTTCTACCCAACTTTTACCAACATTTTTAAAATATATTCAGGGAAAAGTAGAGCAAATTTGGAAAACGAGAAATCTAAAATTGAAAGTAAATAAAACAATTTAAACGGGTACTTATCATTTCTATACAAAAAATACCACTTTCAGCACCCGTCTGGCGAAGTGTGCTGCAGCGAAGGACCTGATGGACAAGTGCCATCGCGTGGGGCTCGTCTCGAGCAGACTACATCAGGCCATCGGGCTCGCTCCCACTCTTGACAAGGTCGCAAATTTTGAGAATTGAAATAAGTGATAATAGGAAATGCCTTTCTTGGGAATTTAACAAATTAATCCACGACATAATTATTTTAATGTGAAAAGCCAATTTTGACAAGATCAGGGATTCTCAGATTTGAATTTTTGAAGTATAGTCTTGACAGTAGAACAAAACCTTAGAAAGTAAAGGAGGGAATCACGATATTAGTCTTTGATTCTGAAAAGGCGATTTTGAGGAGTGGAAATTTTTAGACGCGAAAAAATGAAGTATTTTCTTTCGAAAAGAAATCTTTTTCAGAATCGGAAACTGCCCGACTTCACGTTGGCCGTGCGCTCGATGATTTCGCTAGACCTCAAAATGTCCATCGGTGAGACAAGGGACGAGTGGAATTGAAAAGAAACCCGAACAGGGCAAAAAATGATGTTAAACGAAAGTGAACTACGGAAATATTTAGAAATTTCGTGTACAGAAAATACTGTTTGAAGAAAGAAATATGAAAAATTTGGGCAAAATGGAAGGAATCGCAGAAATTTTAACTTTGAAAAACGATAATGCATCATTTATTGAGAGATTTTGTGAACGACTTATTTTTTCCCGAAGAAACCGCATTCTTTCAGAACACTGGCCCTGGGACGTACTGCAGGCGCGAGTTCTCGACCAGAATACTGCCGAGCGACTCAAAGCCGTATTCACTGCGGTTAGTTTTGTCTCCGTTAATTGTTGAAATTTTCTGGGATTGGGGAAATGGAGATTACGGTAAGTTTTCTCCACTCTACTTCGAACTGGAACGACGATGGAAGTGACGATAAAAAATGCGATGGAAATCAAAAAGGATATTGGTATGAAAGAAATGTTTCGAACACTACCTTCTTTGACTGATCAGGGATTCGGCAGAGCCACATCAAAAGGGATATTCTACGAATCGAAGCATATCGAGAGGGATTCTGCTCGAATGAAGGACTCGACATCATCAATATTTGCTGCAAATTGGACTGAAATTCGGAAAAACGACACAACGAATATTCGATGATGCGAGAGGGATTTGGATCTCATCTTTCATCGGGATTTCGGATGATCTACTGCAAGAGGAATGTATTCGACGGCAGTTATCGAGACGGAAATTGGATCGAAGGACCGGACGATTTCTACGACACATCATCAATATTTTTTATGACTTTCCGGCTGAATCTGAATATCCAAATACAAGAGGGCTATCAAACGATGTGTAGCGAACGAGAGGGACTGTTCACCGATGGAAAGACTCGGCAACAACGATACCTATTTATTTTCTTTGACTATAATTGGAACTTGGAAAACAACATCAAGAGGGATTTCAACGACATCTTCGATATTTTTCAACCTGAACTCCAGAAAGCTAACAGATGAACGACTCAACTCTCTGCGTTTTAATTGAACATTGAAAGCGAGAAATACCGCCTTCAAACGATTTTCTATTTGGCATAAACCAAAGCCGACAAATCTCATTTCCTATTCAAGAGTCCATTTTCAGATTTTAATGTTTATTTTCTCGAGTTTCCAGATAATGACAAGTCGATTGGTTTGCAGGTGAACCACGAGGTCTACTTCAGCAGGCAACAGGTGCTCGACACTGCGGTGGATGACGCGCTCTTCCAGGGATACAGGAACATCATCAACAAGGTGCTTCATTTTTAAGATTATTTTTCAAAGAAAAGAGTAGCGCAAAGAAGGATTAGATGGAATTTTGAACAAATTTCATCTTCACCTTATCCAAAAATCCCCTATGTGAGGTGATGATTCGAGCTTTTAAAAAGCTCTAAAAAATATTCGACGATTTTTTTTCCATAATTTGTTTGAATTGTGGATTTTTCTTCGTTATTCAGTTTTTTCTTTGAAAACTTACGCAAAATTTCAGTTCTCAATGCCACCTGCTTCCAAATCGGGCGATCTGCCTCTGGTGGCGACTTCTGGAATTCCAGGTGCTTTATTTGTAAAAGTTTATTTTGAAGCTAAAATCCCTTGAAACTTTCGAAGTTAGTAACAACATTTAAGAAGGTTCGAAGTTAAACAGAACGAGCTTCAAAGCGTCGATGAATCTGATTCCAGGAGCCAACCCACTCGCACCGAGTTCTTCTCGGGGCAGCCGAGGCTTCGACGTCTCCTCTGAAGACATCCACAAGAAGCTGCGCATCCAGGTACAGTACTTACAACGAAAAACCTTTGGATCAAGTTATCAAGGAAAATTGAATTCTTAAATCCGGAATTCAAATAAACTATACGAGTAAGAAACACAGTGCCTTGCTCTCTTTTCATAATCCGACGAAGCACTATAGAAACTGTATCAAAATCGGTTTTTACTAATCGTATTATGATACATTTCTTGAACCCCCTAATCAGATAGGATTTTCGAAAATAATGCAAAGATAAAAGTTGCTTATCTTTTTTCCTGAAAAATAATGAAGTCGGACGATTCTCAAAGAACCTGGAGAAAACGTGGATAAGAACATGATTCCAGAGGGAGCAACTGCTCGCGCAGGCCAGACACAATGCCGTCGAACCGCTCAACGATCCCCCGAACGAGGCCTGGGGGTCCGCAGGGACGATGGCGAGCATGCCTCCTTTCGGCATGCCCCAACCTGATCCCACTGGACTCGGAATAACTCCAGGTCGGACACATCATGCAAAAATTTAACACACATCACTTTTACTCGGTTTCCTGATAGACTCCTTAAGTTCACCTGTCAGAGGCGTGAGACATTCATCGATTTAGTTCTTTATCAGCATTTTCGCCTCTAAAGTTGGTAAACTTTCTCGAGAATCCTTATAGTTTATTCAGTTAGAAACGATGAAACAGGTAAAAGTTGAGAAGAGAAGCTTGAATCAAAAAGACAGTTGTGTTTCTGTAAAAAAAATAGTTTTTCTATTGATTTTAGTGAATTTTCAGGTCCCGCATCGATGGGAATGCCGCCGCCGCCACCATTCATGTCAGGAATGCCCCCCGGTTTCATGCCCTCAGCCTTCCCCACACCGCCGGGTCTCATCCACCCTCCAACCAGCGGTCCCATGTCGCTCCCTCCAGGCCCTGCTCCAAACATCCACAACCCCGCGAATGTCCAATTCGATCCTATTCTCGCTCAGAGACAGCTAGCCGAGATCAAGGCCAAGAAGATCGAGGAGGAAAAGAAGAGACTCGCAGAGGAAACCCGACTCAGACTCAGGGAGGAGGAAATGAAGAGACAGGTAGAGCGATTGAAGGGAAATGAGAAAGACGAAATTTTATGACTGATTAGGAAAATATATTATATGATCGGATTTTGACTAGCGATAAGGAGAATGAGAAAAAATTGAATCTACCTGATTTGAGAAGTGATATGACAAGGATATTGGAAAGGTTCTTCTCTTTTCCGGTGATAGAAAGAAAGAACTTGGTTAATCGAGGGAAAGAATATGATAAGCGATTTCTAAAATGAGATGGGAAGGTATTTTATTGAAGAGAGGAGTTTTTTTAAAAGAATTTTTGTCAAGTATTCGAAAGGAAAAGCTGGTTGAAGAAGGCTGATTTTGGCAAGTGAATTAAAAAAAGACTGATCAGAAATGAAGCTTTTCTTCAAGTAGAAGAAGATAAATCAACATATTTTTAATCGAAACTCTAAAAATTCAGAAAGAAAAATAGCTCTAAAGATGTGAAACATAAAACTCTTCGAGCCAAATTTCCAGAGAGAATGCATTTTTTTTTTTAGAAATTATCAAAGATTTCCTATTTTCAGATGGAAAAGGAGTTGGCCGAGCAGAAGCGAAAGATGGAGGTGGAGATGCGCGAGAGGATCGTTGCAGAGGAAAGAGCAAGGCTGAAGGAGGAGATGAAACAGAAACTGAAGGGCGAACTGGAGAGGGCACAGAAGCTGAAGGCTGAACAAGACAGGGAACGAGAAAGGGAGAGGAACAGACTCAGACAGAACGACTGGAGGATGCAGCAACAGCAGATCGGTAAGCTAATTAGGGAAAGTGATTTTTTCTGATTTGAATACAATTTTGTCGGACGACATTTGTATTCCTTGTTCTATATTTCTTTTCAACGAAAATTCGAGTTCTGGAGCATGGGAAAAGAAGAGTTTCGACGACAAATGCAGGAGAACTTGATTTCATGATCTGGCAAAATTGCACTCGACTCCAAATTTTCCTAAGACTCACGATTTCAGACCCCAGAGCCTACCCTTCCGGACAAGTCACCCAGGGCGATTACGGAGTTCTAGTCGGAACTGGAGCAGGACCGAGCTATGGTACAACTAAGAACTTGTGGACTTCTAAAGAACGATTTCAGGGATATTTTAAAAATGGTCCAACTTAAGAGAAATACTACGATTTTAGACGTGAAGATTCAGAGTTGTGAGGGCGTATAAAATATTTCTCTGTAATTTTTTAGCAGAGATGGATAAAATTTCTGAAAAAAGACTGAACTTTTCAGGCCAGTCCTCTTCTGCCCAAACATCGACTTTCGATGCGGAAGTCGAGGAAATCAATAAGCTGGTGCGCGACATCGAGGAACGACTCGTCGAGTTGCAGAGGAACGACCAGAGCGAGACGCTCAGCGTCATCTTCCAGTCCAACACTTTCCAGGTTTGGAACAAATATCTTATGAAAAGATCTAAGACTTTTGGGTAGTTAAATTTTTGCATTAAAACATGATTAAGGCCCGCAAACTCGGCCCCCTTGCATTTTTCGCTTTTGTTCAACAAAAAAGTGATCATTTGAAGCTCCAAAAATGAGAAGCAAGCCCCCTTGAAAGTTGGTGTTCACGAAAAATCACCACCAGAACCGATTAACCACCCATAGAAACGGTTGTTTATTAGAAAATCTAGTCAGGAAGTACGCATCCTCGGGCGCTCGCGGGACTTTTATTACCACGAAATCGTGTTCATTTGATTCTTTCTCCACTAATGTCTTAGTTACATCGTATTTGACTATTTAGAGTAGAAAGTTTCCGAAAGGTGTAAACTATGCAAAGCCATTTGCGGTCCCTAGATATTATTTTTGTGGTTCATGTGAAATGCATGAGAGAATATGAGATTTAGTATTCGAAAGTTCTAAAAATGAGTTTTCGGAATTATCGATTTTGTTCCAGAAACTCTCGTATCTCGGAAACAACATCCACCAGCTGGACAAAAGGCAGAAACAGGAAATGCTCATCGAGTTGAAGGTTAGATTTAGAAATTTTAGCAATTCGAATAAGAATAGTAGAATTAAAAAATGGATTTTTTAAAATCAGATTTGCTCATCTGGTGGTATTAGAAATAATGTTTTTTTTTCAAAATTTTATCATGTACGAACCAAAAATGGTACTTTTATCCATAGGCTACTATCATTTTGGTAAATTTGATATCAATGAGTTAATTTTTGAAGAGATTTTACAAATTTTGAAAAAGGGTAAGATTCTATTGATTTTTTGCAGAACTTGCTGGCGGACGCGATACCTCGCGAATTAGCGAAAGAGGAGCAGAGGAAGACGGCCACAAGGGAGGAAGACGAAAGGAAGGACAAGGACAGACGCAGTGGACGTCGCAGCAGAAGCAGGTTTGTATAAAAATGCTGAATTTTGGGAAATGACAAAATTAATGAAACTATTATTTAGTCTTTAGGCTGGGAGGTGCAAAGTGCTGCAGTCATTTTCAATAGTTATAATACTTTTTTCTCGAGTATTTTTGCAGAAAAATCGTAAAAATAGGAATTTTCAAATTCTGTTACTAATTTTGATGAAAATGCAGAAATGTGTTTGCTTTTGAATTTTTCTGGGAATTTTTAAGAAAAGAATAACATTTTTAAATGAAATTTGTTCCAGAAGCAAGGAGCGTAGAAGACGGAGCCATAGTCACGACAGGGACAGAAGGAGAAGTCGCTCGAGGGACAGAGAGAGAGAGCGGAGGAGATCCAGATCCAAGAGCCGTGACAGACATGACAGGAGGAGGTAGGGAGTTGAAATTATTGAATCATCGATAAAATACTATTTATCAGGATTACAGTAAGTGCCTCAGTTTTCTCTACAAAAACCTAAAATACGGTAAAAATAATGGAGATTCAGGGAAATATTGAAAGAAAATTTAATTTGAAAAACGGGGAAGATGATTTTAGGGAAAGTTTGAAAGGAATATTCACTTTTATGATTTCTCTTTCTTTCAGCGACGGTAAGAGAAAATCTGCCCGAGGCGACAGCGAGGAGCGCGTCGATGGACATACCAGGACGGCCAGCTACGTCTACAAGGATAACAGAATTCAAATCGGTTAGGGATTTTCTCGATCTCGTTAAGCGGTCAAAAAGTTGAAAATGATAAAGAATACAAGTTTTTCAATATAAGTTTAATTGTTTTAGAAACGGAAAGGAGAGAAGTGGCTTTGTTGAAAATTAAAAAAATATTTTTTCCAGGCAGCCTGTCTTTGCGAACGCTGACTCCGGAAGAGATCAAGAAGCTCGAAGAGGGCGACGTCGTCGTTGCGCAAGTAAATCAAAGAATTTTTTCCCACGTCATATTTACTAAACCAAATTTGTGTTTCACAACTTTCATCAAGAAAATCGGATTTCTTCAAACGCAAATAACGCTGCAAATTCAGGACATGAAGACGGGTAAGTGGAACACGGCACGTGTGTCGAAGATGACGCGCGATCGAATCATCCTCACTGTCGGCAACACCACGTGGTTCGCTACATTTCCCTTTAAATTAACACCAAAGTCAAGATTAGCTAGGATTTATATGAAATTCATAAATTTAACGATTTTTTGAAGAGATATCCTATTGAAATTTGAAAAAATAGCATCACGGTAAAGTTGTTTAGAACGATTGAAACTGGAAAAGTTGAAATAAACTTCAAAATGCTTGCAGGAAGAAAAAGTATGATGAGATCTACAGAGAAACGAATGAGATAGCAGCGGCCATGCAACCTGAGACAAGTGGAACGCAAGTCAATTATCAACAATCTGGAATGGGTACGTACATGACTTTAGAAATTTGGTTTGAAAAGCGAATAATGATGCAAGACGCTATTCGGGCGGTGAAGTGATTTCTGAGGCATTAAACTAGTTATTTTTGGAGAAAAAACGGGAAATTGTGTTTTTCATCAGAATCAAGTATGCCAACAGGTAAAAATTTAACCTGTACCTTATCTGCCATATAGCTTATATGTCGGCATACTTGACCAGAATATCGATATTAAAAGATTTTATGTTTTAGAATTTTTTGGCTTCGTAAACTTTCCTCCTATCGATGTAATTGTTCTCCCAACACTTTCTCGCTTATTTTTCTTAACATTTTGAAAGTTGACGCAGCCAATATTTAAAATAAATTTCTACCTTGCAGGCCTTGGAATGCAGCAATCGCAGATGATGCCTTCCGGGATGGGACTGGGCGCGCAAGTTGCTCAGGCACAGGCTGCAGCACAACAGCAGCAGTCCGCTTACACCACAAATACGCCTTTCGGGGCAGCCACCAGTTCATTCGCTCAGGTAAAAATATTAGAAAGAAAAACAGCTTACCTCATCAAATTGTAACTCTTCAATATAGGGAAACTATGAAAAGAAAAGAATTTCGGAGAAATGAAATGAAACATGATATTTAAATTTGTTTTAAAGAATAATTGTTTTCATGCGATTGATGATAATCGGAATGTGAAAGTCGAAAATTTGAATTAAATTTAACTCCGGGTTTAAACTTATTTTTGAAAACCTATAATTTATTGGTTAAGGCTAACTTCGATTTTAAAATAACCAATGAATCCGATTCCAGGGAACATCCGCTTACGGTGCTGGAGGACAGGGCGCTGACCCCTACATTCGATATCCCAATCTCGGATATCGATGAGACAAACTGGGAAACGAGGATTGAATAATTGAATGACGGTGAGATAAGCGCTCAATTTAGATTCATTAGCTTGATTTTTGTGATTTTTTTTTGTATTTTATCAGAAGGACTGATTCTGTTGATCATTCATTGATTTTTCTATTGGCATCTCCCCAAAATTGTTGTGTGATCTTTACCTTTATTTCTTTACTTTCATCTTTTTGATCCAACTTATAAAATCTGATTCTTTTTCTTCACTTTTCCTTGATTTGACTTTTGCTTTCTTATCATTGCGAGGTAATAGTATTGCCAAAAGTTTGAGGGTTGCTAGATGGGTTATTTTGAATGAAAGTGGTATTTATTTGTAGAATGGTAAAATATAAGAGCGAAACTGAAAGTTTCAAGAAAATATCACTTTTATTCAATTTTTCAGTAATTAAGGTTTGAAAAATTCGACTCTTTATGATCCCAGTTTTATCTGTCCCTTTTTTCTTCTGTTAGTTTTTCTTAATTTTTCAAGATAATTAGATTTTTTCATGTTTATCATTTTTTGTTGTAATTCAACTCTGTTGTTGCTCTATCTAATCGGATAATTCGAACATAAAATGTTTCAGGGTGAAAAATGCTGTAAGTGCAAATGGAATTTATTCAAGGATTTTGTTTTTACTAAAATTACATTTTAGGATCGAGATATAGGGTCCCCAAGCTCCGTCCCCTTGCAGGATTGCATTTTTGGTAGAAACGTGGTAGTTAGAAGCCAAAAATTTAGGAAGGAAGTACCCTCCAAACCCCAAAGTGTCCTAAGAGTCCATCCCTAAACTGATGATAAACTTGGTAAAATGGTTGTGTGCCAAAGATCAAGCCAAAATCCCGGCACATAAACTACGCACAAGCAATATTTCGCTTGCGAAAATATGTTCATTTTGAGAATGATGGATGGATTGTTGCGATTTTTCGGCCTGCAAATTTTTTATATTGTTTCCTAACAAAAGTCTTATTGACAACCCAGATCGTCTTGTGTGCAAAAATTGATCCAAAAATGGCATTTGACATATCAGTTTGGGGACCCTAGATCGAAATTTTCGATTTTGAGGAGAACAATGTTGCTCAGCAATGGATGAAGACCTTGATAACGTCAGCTTTCTGGGCTCGTTCGAATGCCTAAAATTCGTGGGTTTTTTTTTAGAAAATAATTGATTTTTATGGAAGTTGCTCGATTATGTTTCAGGATCGAAGTCGATTTTTCTACTCCATAGAAGATTATGCGAAAGTGGAATTTAAAAAAATAGCATCTGAATATTTTCCTACCTTCACAGCATCTTCCAGTTGATAATCAGCAGTCGTCAAGTCTCGAAGCAGATTCAATTTGCCCGATGCGATCATTTGCAGAGCCGTTGGGTAGCTAAGATTATGGATTTTGTCATGAGTCGAGAAATATTGGAATTACTCTAGTGTCAGGCAAAATAATTATAACGCCCTCTAAGTTCATAGAATGATGAAATGTAGCTTAATTTATCAGGAAAGTTGTAGAATTCCCACCAATTTGCATATCGAAAAATGCCTCGGATATCGACCTCTCTCGTCGAAGCCTCGATGATGGGAATTTCAATTCTTGATGCACCCAGACCGATCAGAACCACGATGCCACCGGATTTCGTTAGCTGAATAAAGCGACGACGTCATTTTCTAAGATGATGTCATAGACGAAATTGGAATTTCATCTCGCACCCGATCATAGATTCACGAATTTTCAAAGAAATGAACTGATAAAATGATTTTTCGTGATTTTAGTATCAATTTTGTTACGAAAAGAGGAGCGGTGAATATAAAATATCATATCTTGAAAAGTATAGGATTACGGTAATAGCAGTTTCGACGCAGGGTTGCGCTCCCGTGCATTCCATCGCTGCATCCGGCATCAAACCGCCAAATGCAGAGGTGACTTCGCGACGAAGATCATCTTGGGATTTGCCTCTAAACAGTGATTTTTAGTGGTTAGTTTATTTTGAACTTATAAAATCCCCCAACTCATTTGCAAAATATCTAAACTTCGCAGTGTAAAACATATTTACCAGGGGTGGACAGAAATGACTTAAGATTTTCAAAATAGAAACGAAAATTCCCCACAGCCCTGATATTTACTCGGTTTTCTCACCAAATTTTCTTGCTTTAAAATGGCATAGTTCAATGATTTCCAAGAAGGTAAGATCAGACTTCAGACTTTCAAAGAATAAATAGAATCATTACCTAACATTGACAATGTGATCAGCGCCTGCCTTCTTTGCCAGAGCCAGTCGACCGTCATCCAAATCGGTGACCACCACGGAGGACACACCCATCGCTTTAGCTGTTAGCAGACATAGTAAGCCGATTGGTCCTGAAGTAGTTTATGTTACTATTAGGTAAGTAAGTGCTAAATGTATCGACAAAGCCAGTGATTTTTTTTTTTTTTTAATTTATCTTTCGAGCCTCATTTTTGCGATGAAAAAATCTGAATATTCAAAATTACCAGCTCCAGTAATAAGCACATTCTGCCCGATCTGAAGATGAGCTCTTCTGCATGCGTGAATCGCGACTGACAAAGGCTCACACAAAGCGCCTTCTTCCAAGGAAACGTTTTCGGGAAGTCTGGAATTTGTTTTTTTCGAGTTTTGAAAGAAGATACTATCCATAAATTTTGCAATTATTGCTCATCTTAAGATTAGCTTTCGCACGATTTTTTACATTGATTATGGATGGCCTTCAATTCAACAAATGTCGCCCTGCCCACTAATCTAAGAGATAAAGGATGGGAAGGGACGAAATAGGTTCTCTTCAGACTTCTTTTCTAGTAGAAGATAAAATTTCTCATTCATTAATTCTGCTATCTTGTTCTCTCTTCTTATTCCATATTAGGAAACTTTCAAACATTATGACGGATCATTGATCACTTCAGTCAAATATTCACCTTCATATTTTCTCTTAAAATTTCTCGAAATTTATCTCAAGTTAGCCTGCGATTTATTCACTGGAAGGCGCAGTCAAATCTATTTTCTAGCGAAATTTTTCTACTTGAAGCAGAAATCAGCATCGTGGGTGACGTATCTGGCGAGCGACCCATCAACAGGCGGTGTGGCGAAGAAGCACATATCCGGGCACAAGTTGTAACTGCCTGTCTGAAATGGTATGCTTGGCAAATTTTCATTAGATTACTAGATTAGCAGTTTATTCTCAAAAACTCGTTTCTCTCATCTGATGAAAGTGCTAGATATCAATCAGTATGAAATGAATTACAGCCTAATATTCATGAACATCTCAAACGTATCGGTCTGCTCTTCATTGTCGCTTACCTTGCAATGCTGACATCCCCTACAAGGAATGCCCGGTTCCATTGCCACTCGATCGCCGACCGAAAACCCTCGAACATTTTCACCGACTGCTTCGACGATTCCCGCCGATTCGTGACCGAGAACCTGAAAATTTCCAAATTATTACTTTTCGCTTTTTGATATTTATATTTTTCCCTAAAAACACATTAAAACTAAAATTTGACGTTTTTATTCTAAATGCTAAAAAACGCATTCACCATGGGTTCTTTGACAATGAAATTCCCGATGGCTCCGTGCAAGCAGTAATGAACATCAGATCCGCAAATGCCCACTGTTTTCACTCTAAAGCTCTTTCTAATTTTCGATTTCTCAAATTTCTCAACCTGATTAACAACTGATTCGGACCAGCCTTCGGAATCGGTCTCTGCTCCAACCGAATGTCGTTTTTCCCATACAAAATGCATGACAAATTGTCCGCCATCTTCTAGCTAAACAGAATACAGAAGAAAATTATAAATTCGAGGAGAATAATTGTTGAAATTAAACGCTAAAGTTTTTTTTCTATGTCTTCTTGTTCTCAATAGTTTATTCGAGATTGATAGATTAATTCTTTCCGAATGGACATATTTGAAATTTTCAAGATGCGAGACTGATTGACGCATTTGTGTTCGTAATTATTGATCGAGAATCTTGTTGAGAAACAATGAATAAGAGTGAGTCTATGCTCGAAATAATGAAAATCTAAAGAAATATGAAGGAATAAATCAATGGAAGAATTTGAAATGAAAATGGTGAAAGAAGAATGATGAAATGAAATGCAATTCAAGAAATGATAAGACAATGATCAAAACGAATCGAAGAGTATTGAATTGATGAAAGTGCAGTGGTCAAATGACATAAATTGAAGCGTGCATATTACACTCGCTGTGGCATTGAATGGGAAAAGAAACAGAAATTAGAGAAATCGAATGAGAAAAGATGTAGGAAATATCAGGGCATGTGCACCCAACAATAATGAAAACGATTCGATAGTTTGATGATATGATAAAAGAGAAATTTGCAGGAAAACTTGTATAGGCTTAATTTTTGCAATGCAAGTAGTTATTGCGAGAAATATCGGCCTAAAATTATCGAAAGAAAACTCGTTTTTGATATTTACTTATCATTATATTGAGCAGAAATTTCATTACCAGCTTGGCTGATTAAAATTTGTACTGTGTGTCTTATGTTTACAGCGACTGAAGCTTTCATATCTTCGAGTAAAGTAATTAATGAATTCTATGAAACTAGTCAACATACACAAGCTATAATAATCTAAATCTTTCTATCTTACACCATTCGCGATATGAATAAACAAGCAGGTTTCTCCTCCCTTAGTTTATCTCATTTTCTATTATATCATATAATTTTGTTTGGAAATGGACTTCAGATTCATGTTCTACGCATCCGAGTTGACCTTTCTAATGGGACAGATTTTAAAAAATAACTTTGCTCAATTTATATTATAAAATTATATATAAGAGTTAATTTTAATATTGCTAACAATTCTGAAATTCAATGATAGAGGGCTAGATAGTATATACAGTGCCGGCCATAATTCTATTTCAAAACGGTTTTTTCTCCGTAACTTTTTTCCTACCTTACTAATTTTGATAAACTTTTTTTTATTTGAAAGAGAATAAAAAGTTACGGCGAAAAAACCGTTTTGAAATAGAATTATGGCCGGCACTGTATATAAGGTTTTTATTAAATGAAGTCTTGTAACTCGTTCTAGAATTTAAATAAACATCATCGAACTCCATTAGTCGAAACCATTTTAATTCAGGTTTATGGCATGATTAGGATTGAAACATTTGACATTCAATTTGGATGAAACCACACATGATTTTTAATAATTAGGAATATCAGAAAATAAATTTTAGAGAGGCACACGGAAAGATACGAATGAAGATAGCTATGAATTATTATGGAATGACAAACAACTGATTCTATTTTCGGATTTTAGAAAGTAACATTTATTGACTTTTTTTAAAATTTTACCTATTAACTTTTTATCGCCATATCATATTTCATTCATTTTCATTAAAGATGAAGATTATCCATCATTTATTATGCATCCCAAAGAAGCATAGAATAATGCCTCAAAAATTTTACAAATCTAACATTAAATTTATAATTTAGTAACGATATTCAACTTTGTTTGACCATTGATTCTTTGAGAATTTATTGAAAGGAGCTTCTTCCCAAATGCATTCATTCAATTCATTTCTGTGCTTATTATTCTTGGTATCTTCTTGAAAGACTGTCTCTTTTGCATCTGAACTTCTCGTTCATGTCGGTTGTCTCCACACTAGTGAATATTTAGAAATAGAATTGCTTGTAATGTTTGCTTAGTAGTGCTTCATTTCTTCTAAATTCTCGAGCTTACATTTCTAAATTACATAGTTACGCCTCTTTCGTGCGTAAGCACTGTTTATAATTACAAGTCTTCATAAATTGCAATGTTTGACGGATAAGCTTCATAGGTGAAATCTCTAATTTTAAATAAAAATTACTTCGTTGACATTTCAATTATATGTATACCAAAATGTCAAAATTTGTATGATCTTTGATGTAATTCGACATCCGGATCAGTATACTGCTCTTTCAAATTCATTGGATTAAAAACGCTCTTCAATGACACTATGATTACTGTCATTATTCCTGTTCTAGAAAATCTACTCGCAGCTCCTTTACCATCAAAATACGGTATAACTTGTCGCCACCGACTTGTTTCATTTGATAAATCATACCTGTCACTGCCATTTCTGCCGAAAAGCCATCTCTAGAACCAACCTTATAATTAGTTTGTCCGAGTCTTAAAGGGCGGAGTCATCTCATAGGCGCAGCTCGCGCCTATAAATACGCCCCTTTCGTCGTTAATTTGTTCATTCAGTTTTACCCACGTCCTACTGTTCTCTACCTTTATACTTGATATTACTGTATTAAACGAGTGCTAGTCAATAAAGGATTCTTAATATTCCGTGCAGTGCGAGTTACTAGTAGAGAACTACAACTAAGGTTTTCTTAAATCCCACCCACACACCCAATTTCTTGCTTGCATAAAAATGTCGATTTCTTCAAAGTTCATTATTTTGAGCCAAAAGAGATTCATTCCACTCAGAACTTTACTCTGATTACGAATATGCAATAACCTTATCACTGATAAAGGTGATAAGAGCTCAGTTTTTAGTTATTTTAGTGCTAGTTATGAGAATAAGAATTGTGGATCATTTTCAACCCAATTTTATCACTTTATTATTAGTGATAAAAAATTATAATATTCTAACCACAGGCGCCGGAGTGACGCCCACGTGCCCCAGTCGAAGACAAGTGAGCAGCTGCGAAACGGTCGCGAACGCAGCCCTCAAGTTTCATTTGATATGTATGACTGCATAAGGGATCCGAATGATAGATATTATGAAGTCCCATTTTGCCAAAGTAAGAAATTATATTAATAACGCCGAAAATTAAGCTTATTTAAAATAATAGAATTTGGAAATAGCACATGGCACCTACAGGCATTTTACTACACATTAACTGATTCTAACGCTGGTATGTGAATATAGTTTATATCTTACTAAAAATAAGTACCAATAAGTATTAATATTGAATATGTTGACATTAAATTTGTATAAAGTTCAAACCTTATATTCAGTTATTCAATTAAAATTAGATTATTTAGCTATGTATTATATCTTTCCAATGGATCTAGATAATATACTTCTTTGTTTATCTATGATACCACTGATACTAATGATACGTATGAAAAGAGCCCTTAATAAAATCAGTAGAAAATTCATAACATTTTTTGAAAGGCTCCTATCGATAGAAGTAACCTTCAAGATAGTTACAATAATTAACCTCTATATAATGGTAAATTGATTTACTAATAAGCCATATTGAAATGATATCGTGAGGCCCGAAATAAGAGTGGGTGCAATGCATCGCACGGTCATTTATTTTAGATCAGCAAGAAAGAAATAGTGTTGAAATGAGAAAAAGACAAAAAACTGCCTATTCGCACTTTTTCTCTGCGTTCTCGCCCACTCTTTGATCGGAACAGGCGATGCCTATTTTGATTATATTATATAAATAAATCGGTGTTTTCATAAGAAAATTCGATACCGTCAATCCTCTAATAGAAGCCTCGGATTTCTATTGTTTAACTCCCCCCCCCCCCCCCCCCAAAAAAAAATCGAAAATTTTCAAACCATTATAACTCTTCGTCTATACATCGTAGAGACTTTAAATAAAAAATAAATATGTTTCAAATACTCGAAATAAACTTATAAAACTCTTCCCAAAATGGTTGAGTAGAGTAATGAGTAGTTCTGAAAATCCGAGGGGGACTTCAATTAGAGGATTTACGGTATCACTTAATTTAAGAAGTTTGTTCTGAATTACCAAGAATTAAAGGATCAATGTTGCCGTAGTCCAAAATATAATTACGTAAGTAGTTTAAAGTCGATTAAAATTTTTTATTCTGTCATTATTAATGGTATTTAGTTTTACATTTTTACCATAAATGAAACACTAACATTTGCAAACATTGGTAAACTTATTTCATGTGCTATGGCTCTTTATCGATCGCTCACTTTGGCTGAGTAAGTATTAATACTCCCGACTCTAAACGAGAGAGGTACTGCTATCGAGCGATCCCTGTCCCCGCCCTCTTTTTGTTTAGCCATCTGCGTACTGATTTTCATTATCAACGTGGGAAGAAAGCGAAACAAGAAGGGGCGATATGGGGGTCTCTTGCTAGCAATACCTCTCTCGCTTATAATGGTGAGTTTCTTCGATAGAAATATCGAATTTATAATTAAGCAATTACTTAGAATGCTTTAGCTCACCAAATGGCAAAATATCAAACCTAATAAAACAACTATTTAAAATAGTCTGTATTGCATATATCGTTTTGGAATGCTTTTATTTAATATCCAGTGTAATTCGCTATTATTTTATATACTTCGAATATTCAGAAGATAATCAGCAATTCAGGATTTGCGATAAAATGTTACGCTTAACAGTGAATTCATTCTGTATTTTTTCCACGTAATTAATTGCAATATTACAGGAACTAATTCCTTATTATTCGCTGTTTTTTATAGATGGAATGACTATTATTATTGTTTTGATAAGTGCAATATTCATATTAGTCAAAGTTCGGAAGCATTACAGTCAAATGACTACACTAAAGAAAAAAGATGAGACTGGTCTGAATAGACGTCTAATAACGCATGTATGATGATTTATAATAAAATTTATGTCTATGAAATTATGCATAGAAGATCTAATTATATATACAAATATTTAGGTTATGTGGGAAATTTTCACAAATAACATCGCCCAAGTTTTTATATATACGGGTGCATATAAGTTACGTCTTATTTCGATTAAAGAAAGAGGGACAATATGGGGAATCATTAAAATAATCATATTAGCCTTAATGGTAACTAATATAAATTTGTTCTTCATATATTGAAAAAAATGGGCGCGTGTTTCAGCATACAGTAACCAATATGAATTGGTATGGAACAATATTTCAAACAATCACTCTATATTTTCTAGTCAAAAGGGCAATAAAGGCGAGTTTGTCAAAAATGATCACAAATATGGATAAATTTAGCGCCTCGAAAATCAAGACAAGGAAAAGCAGAAAGTAAAGAAGAATCAAGTAGCTCCTCAAACAAAACCTATAAATATTGCAGTAGTCAGTAGTTCTAATGTATGAATGATCAGCATTTATTGAAAATTATTAATTTCAAATTATCTCATCCGACACTTTTCTATATTTGTGCTATTGTTCATCATTTATTTGTCATTGTGAAATGTGTAATTCATGTGTGCATTTTCGAAATAAAATAAATTGTCTGAATGACAAACTTAATGAATACCTTAGCAAATCGACTTGAAGGCTTCTTATGGGATATTCAGATCAAAGACTTCAACGTAATTTGTATTTGAAAGTTTTTAAAGCCATATCAAATTATCGTTAAATGCACCAACTATTAAAATTCCCACTTTTGCTTTCGTCAACGAATTGAAAAAGAAGAAAAAATAGCGGAATTTATCAATTGCACTACAATTCAATTTTCCGAATCTTTAGCTAATTACCCACATAAAATCGGTACGTCGGTAGATATTCTGTATCTGTCCTTCAATATAGACTGAGGTAAAAATTAGAATTTAGTTGGTATGAGCGAAGTATGACTGTGCTGTCATGTGCAATTGCAACTTATAATTTACATATTATGGACTGAGGAAGTAGATATTGCACACTGTTTGCATCTCTCCCCTCCTAGACTCAATCCCCTCGAAATAGCATGTGCTCTGAAGAGACGGAAGAGATAGCAAAGAAAAGGGGGGAAGGAAATAGCGAAGAGGCAGGGCGCTGAGCACGAATTGGAATATGATGTTTATTTACATTCTAGAACGAGTTACAAGACTTCATTTAATAAAAACCTTATATAGCAAATATTGTAAGAAAAAATGCGCCATCATATTATCTAAACCCTACCCCTACCTTTTCTATCTTATTCTCTATTCTTTAGGCTGATAGATTCGTGGGTACTTTTCATATTTATGTTTCGAATATTGATCATTTTAGAAAGAGAAGTCTCCTATTAAATTGATGTTTGTATCTTATTATAGAGTAAAAATTAACTTCATATTTGAATTCTACGCCCTCGATTACCCCTATATACCTGCTCTATACGGTTCAACTCATTAGCACCCATATACTTGGAATGTTCCAAATGCTTTTGGTGAATATTGATTAATGCATTCTAATGTGTAATATTTGAAAAGTCGGTTTTCTGAACTAAAGTTCGAACACTTTTCTGATATTTTTACACTAGCCTAATCGAAAAATCTGATACGGATAATGATTAACTTCAGAACTTTCGAACTAATGTTTATAATAACAATTCGATGTTTTTTCCTCTTCAAAAAACTTCAATATTTGTCTTCTTCTTGCAGATCAAATTCGCTTTTGTCTCGATGAGTGGATTCCACGGCACGACGGGCTTCGGTCGTCTGATCTCGTTGTTGGTCTACTCTGTGCTTATGAAGTTATCTTTCTACGAGGTCATCTCTCTGCCCTTCCTCTTTCTCGTTCCGCACAGGGACGATATGGAGCATGCTTATGTTGGTGTGCAAAATGTTTGTTTATTTTTTTTATTTTTTAAATTTTTTTTTGATTAAAAATGTGTTGAAATAATTTACCATAAGTGATTTCGTGGTAGTTTTTAATGAGAATTTATTTTTCACTTTAAAATTTTTTATTGTCTAATTTTCTAGTTCGTATTCAATACGGACAACGTGACGATGACGGACTTCGGCGACAACATGGAGGGTATCAACGACGAGTTCATCATTGTCGAGACGCTGGGTTTATCATTTGTTTATTTTTTGTCCTTTTTTATGTAAAAACCTAAGGCTCTTACTTTATCATAAATTGAAAATCAGATTTCGTATAATCTAATTATTATCTTTTTCTATTGATCTATTTATCATAGAAAAATCGATACTTTGATCTTTTGAAAATTTTGCAGAAGACGGCCGATTTATAGCAACTCACCACGACCATCTACATGAACACCGCGGTCACAAGCACTCCAATCCTGATCCCATCTCGGAGTACTTCCAAGGACGATAAATTCCCAATTCTCGGCAAACCACTTTTTCAATTGGTTTTCTCTACATCAGCACCCGAAATAATAATAAACTCGGCGAAAAAATAGGAATGTCTAGATGGATAGTTTTGAAAATTGAAAAGAAAGTTAAAATTTTGGAAAATGAGATTCTATAAGATTCATTGGAGAAATATGTGTAATTTTTCTTTGAAAAGTTAAATTTTAATTTAAACAAATAGTATTAATCTCTTTATCGTCTACTTCATAAACAATCGACGTATAAAATTTCCATAGAACGTGTGTGCGAAAATCATCAAGTTTTGAATGTATAACTTTTGTATACAAGAAAAGTTCTACTAAATTGAAAATTAGGCACGAGAAAATCGAAATAAGACCCTAGTTGAAATGAAATAGCCACCTGGAAAGAGGATTCTTTTCGAAACACATTGAAATTGAAGAGTCTAGGATTACGGTACGGTAGAAATTGAAATCAGGATAATGTCGCATAAATTGCACTGAATTGAAATAATTGCACTGTTAAAATCCATCTTCTCTGCTCTCTATCATACAAGCTGTAGGATAGGAGTGAAAGCACATCCGAAATACGACATTGTAAATTCGAATTGATAAATTTTTAATCCTTCAATTACTTCTTTACTGTGCATCTAATAATGATCAAAAATTGGGAGATTTATCATTTTACTGCCTTTAAAATTCTATAATATTAAAAGGAATCTGAAGAGGAGTAAAATGATATAGAAAAATTACAATCATAAAGCACATACATATGCATAAACGAGGCTCATCGTTATTACATTTTGTAAATTTAGTTATTTTGTTCATTAAATCTAAATTCCTATGCAGCGACCATTTTGGGGTGGGAAAAGCACTGGTTGAACCGACGTATAAGTTATTTTTGACTACTTTTTATTTACAGAAAAGTAGTCAAAATTGGGTTAATATTGAAATATAACATTTAGACTACAAGCGGGTAAAGGTAAAGGCGAAAATTGACATAATGTGGAAGTATAGAACACGAGTAATAGTTCAAATCAAAAAGATACAGAACTATTCCTGAATTAATTCAAGCAAGATTTCTACTGAAACTCAAAAATCAAGAACAGCTCTAACATGAAAACGAATTATAAAACATCGAGGATTTTGCATATGACACGTTATTCGTAAGAAGCGAGAGTGATTTTGCAAGATTTGAAGATTGGCTGTATTCGATAGGTACAAACATTTACCCAATTCGATTCTTAAAATAACGTACAGAAAACATTCTAAAAAGACTTAAACTATGTATTTCACTCAAAAATAGATTATCTTTTCAGAATACCACTCAGGCTGCTGCAGCAATATATCAGCAAATAAGTTACAATTAGAGTATTGTAGCACAAAGGGGTGGATATGCCCGGCTAGATTTGTCGGTAAAATAACAATTAAGAAGTGAATTTTCGGTGATTGATGATAAAGAATGGAAGAGAAAGCATTCCTGAATAATCGATTTTCAGCAAATATTTGATATTCTCACAGAAAAGGAGGAAATAACAACGATTAAGAATAACAATGGGTGATTCACATCGAATTGGTATTGTTTTGAACATTGGGAGAGGCAGAGGAGCCCGTCGGAGCGGGCGAAGTCGGCACTTGAGAAAGGCCTGATCGAGAAAGGGGCTCCTGAAATTTCTGGGTCACCAAAGGGCATTATGTACACAGGATATTTTTTACAAAGATGCATGGGAAAAATGTTTTATTATCAAATAACTTCCGTGGAAAATTTCCTATTCATTTGTTGAAAAATGAAAGAAAACCATCGATTTTTAAGATAGTGCTCCCTATACAAGGATTTTTAGACGCTACTTTCTCATGGCTAATTTGATGAGTGAAAGAGCAATTTTCTTGTGTCGAGAATACTCTTTACTTTTTTTTCTTTTTTCCACTTACCAAATAAGGATTCTCGCTAGCTGACGACGTTGTCAAGTTGCCGTCCCTGCCGAGTGATGAGCCTGAAATTATCAACATTGGGGGTGAAGTTCAAGCATCATCGTTATCTGCCATACAAAATAAGGTTGGTCAATGGGAGATTAGAGTGCAGGATGAGAAAGTGCGATATGAGGTAGCTCTAAAGGGGTATTCAGATAAGGGTACATGAAGTTCAGCCTCAAACAAGAATTTCGAAACTCAATCCTGAATTTGGAAATAACTCTTTGAGGAGTTTGAGATCCAAATTTTTTGAACTTCATGAATCTCGAAGCTCAAGGAAGATGGAGGGATTTCAACATTGCGACACTAGGGTTATGAAAGCTATACATTTTCAAGGCTATTTGCTCCAAACATTATTGATAGTTTCGAATTTCGCTCGTAGCTCGCCTACATTGCTTCTGTCAGTTCGCTCCAACAGCACTTTGCCATTCCTATGTTTCTTCACCTCACTCCCACGTCTCTCACTGATAATGTCTTCGGAAATTGCGGTGTCCCTCTGGCCTAGCTTCGAGAACACGTTTGGGACGGGCAAGCTCCCTAGCCTGTTTTTTATTCTACTCTTGGCACTGCCTGTGCCGCCGATCGACTTTGCATCTTTCTTTTCTTTCGGCGGATTTGCCAGTGACATTAGACTTTTATGTTGCGGCGGCGGCGGCGGCGGCGGCTCGGTGGCTTTCACCAGATTGGGCGTGGAAGTGCCAGACCACGAAGACTTATGTCTCGGCGGTTCGACGAAACGACTAGAGTACTGAGAGAGTCCATCTTCGTTGTACGAGCTAATCGTCCAAAGACTTTGACCCAGGACGGCATTAGTGCTAGTTACTTGAGCCGAATTTGTGGATTGAATGGAAACTGGGGAAACAGGAGAAGGTGAATTGGGATAGTCACTAGACATTTCTTCTTCAGGAATTATATCTGATGAAATAATAGAAATTGGAGATGAGAGCTCTTTGGAGATGGGTCTCAGAGGGAGCTCGATGGAGCTATTAGATGAGGTGAATGAGCGATTAAAGCGGAAAGTGGGCAGATTATTCGGATTATTGTCATTTGACTGTGAGGTGGAGGCCGTACCATCTGAGCTTCGGCTGGTGGTGCTGAGCGGTCTCGTCTTCTGAATCGCCTCGATATCCTGCTTCGTTCCGCCCAGCGGTCGCACTCCGTGAACATTCGCGGACGTGGAAGATGTCGAGCGAGCGATCGGGAATATTTTAGTCGGCTTCTGAAAAGGAGACACATCGAAAGCTGTTTGGTGCACATTATTTGAAAATTATACGAGTTGTTTGTTGAAAGATAGATTTGAAAGTTATATTCCTTGAAATCTAGTAAGTTTTCACGTTGGAATTATAATGATTGAAAGTTTGTGTTATTGTAATTGATTGACAAGCACTCTCTCGTGTTCATTAACGAGCAACGTTTCCCTGCACAATGATTGTAGAACGCTAGTGGACAGGGTTAGCGTGCTATACCGTATCGATGTTTAGGCTCATTTCGATTTCGCGCTTCAATTTGAACTATTTCATGCCAGCCCTTTCTAGTTTACGATGATGAATGATTCTGTAACGCTCTCTACATCATTGTCGCCCTTTGCTTTTCTTAGTTAATGATCACGACAGAGTGGCAAGTGAATTATGCTCGTGTAAACCACCAGTAGCACACACATTGGATGTCAATTTTGTTGGTTAGGCTATTCCCTTAATTTGAGAAAATTTCTCTCGTACCTTATCCACTTGAGGTTGTTGATGCAGATCGAGTAGGTTCTGCAATTCGTGCATCGATCCTGGACCCATATGAACGAGATGGGTGAAATCCGAAGGACCAGAAATCGGTAGATGACTTCGTCGATCACCGGATCTGAAAATTTATCAGTTGAGGAAAGAAAACTTGATCGCAAATTCAGAAATTATTCGCGAGAGTCCTGGTTCAAAGTAATTTTGGGGAAGCTGGAGCAGGATTCAAATTTTAGATTAGGTTCGATTGGTAGTGTTTTGGAAAGGGGTTCCACTTTTTACCTTCCATCATCCTTTCCAGGCGTCCTGATGGTGAATTTCCTCCTGGTCTGTTTCCGTCGAGTAGCACTGCTCGTGGAAGCCTTGGAAATGTACAGACCGTCTTCGTCCGAGCAGACATCACAGAACATCACTGCTGTGGGGCAGTCATTGACTAGACACAGCGAGAGCAAACCGTCTCGGGAGAGAGGTGCGGCCGATCTGAATTAGAATTCGTGACGGTGAGATTAGGGACGTGAAAGGATGTCCATTTGTTAGACTTATCAGAAAATTGTCGATTGAGATATTGAAACAAATTGAGGATTCGATAAGTCCGAAAATTTCAGAATTATCTTTTTGAAAAAAGTACCTCAAATTGATGGTCTGCACCCAGTCAGCCGTATTCACGTTGAACACATCGACTTGGAACTCGGAATAGACGCACAGATTCGGAGCTAGATAGGTGAAGCCGTTTGGTTTTGGCTGTGAGGGGAACATTAGTTCTTGGGATCGAGATCGACGACCTACAATTTGAATTCGGGCTAGTTTTTCGAGAATTTCAAGAATTACCCAATTCATCGACGTAAACGGCGACTTTATTGAAAATGAGGAGATATTCCTTGGAAGTGGCAGATTCGCTTTGAACCTCGACGAGCATTTGAGCTTCATAATTTGCAGAGGCAAGAAATTCCAGAGACTTATCTTCACTATTCACCAGAGCTAAATTCATAAGCTTTTTCATGAGTTTTCCAAAAAAAATTCGCGAACTTTAAAAATTTAACATTCTCCCAGAGAATTTGAAGTCGAATTTTCTCAAAGATACTTGAAGAGGAAAAACTCACAAAGATGGTTGCTGCTATTCTTCTGATCACCCAATGACCAGGTTCTGAATCCATGCGTAAATCCGACAATCAGCCTGCCCTTCTCGATCGCCAAAGACTGAGGGAATCCGGGCATTGCCAAATCCTATGATTTTTTCCTATTTTTCAAGAAAATCGTGATTTGCTTACCATCCACTTGTCATGTCGTTTCTCTTTTCTGTCGATTTGGAAGACGACGACACTTTTCTTGATAGCGACCGCGAAGAAATTCGTGTTCGAACCGTGCGCTCCGGAACCCATCGCCATCAAATGACAGCCTTTGGTGTCGGCTACCTGGAAGTTTGAAACATAGTTTAGAAATTTAGGCTCATCAACTTGTAGCGTTGAGACGTAGATTGAAAATGGATTGCTAATGATTTTGTTGCTTTTTATGACATGAGAAATTTCCGTTTTTGCCAGAAAAGTCTACCTTGATCCACTTGAGATCCCGCCCATCCAAAGCGGCACTTGGAACTAATCGGACATGTCGTTCTTTCGTGGGACCAACCATAACCAACAGAAGTTGTTCAACTGGGTTGAATTCGACCTGGAAATTTGGAAATTGAATTTTGTTGATCAAAATCAAGTCGTCAAAAATCCGTACCTTTTCAATCCACCTTCTGTGATTTTCCTTCTCCCCTCCAACCGGCACGAGTGTGTCTCTGTCCAATTCGACACAGTACAGACCATGGTCCTGGAATCCGAGCACGATTTTCGTTCGATCGATGATCGCTGCGCACTGAGCGACTCGAATCGAGGGAAGACTGGAGACATCGAATACCTCCTAAAATGTGTAAATTTCGAAAAGTAACAGATGTTTACGATCAGTTATGGAAGCCATTTGAAAGGAGGTGGAAGAGAATTTTGAAATTAAAAGATGGGGGCTGTATTTTGGAAATTACGTACCTTGATGACATAGGCGCTTCTATCTGCCAATCGAGATCGACGAAGTAGCGTCTTGAGCTCGTTCAACGCAATCACCCACTTCTTTCGTTCTTCTGGGTTGTCAGCCATAAGCAGTGTGTACTGTGCAACGGCCGTTCCATCCTCAGCTGCTGTCGCATATTTGATTGAACTCGTTGTTATCCGGAAGATTTTCGGCAAGTCAGATTTCTGGGCATGGATGACATCGTGCTCACTAACTCCAGATACACTGAAATCGGCGTCCCGCATGTCAAGCACCTGAAATTTAGGAGAAACTGATAAAATGTCAAGAAAAAAATTACTTGTCGAATGACCGGATGAATATCAGTGGCTTTGTTCTGCTTGTCAATCATGCAGTCGTAGAGATAGAGTTTGAAGTCACAGACTACCACATAGGTTGCTTGCCAGCCCTGAAATTAACGAATTAGAAAATTGTACGAGTTTTAGTAATTTCGAAAACTCGACCTTCTTAACGCCCCCAGCCCTGGGAGTTCTGACAAGTCCTTCGTAGGCCGTGCCGACTCCCTTGCTTGGATCGATTCCCATCGGTCGTCTTGTTTCAGGAGGCACGGGGCACTGGGATGGCATTCGAGTAGAACAGTTGACATGGCAAGGATATTGACAAGCTTGGCAGCAGAGACCTGAAAAGTTGTATGAAAAATGAAACGAAAAATCACTGCATGAACGTGTTTGGAAGTTAAATAAGAAAAAAAACTTATTTTCACCATAACTTCTCAAAGAAAACTAGTTTTAGAGAAAAGAAAATTCGAATCGTAATTCCGAAAAAAATGTTATTTACCTTGTCGATCTAATCCGACCAGAATAGAAGTGCAAAGACAGCATTTTGTTGGTTGTGCCAAATGAACATGCTCGAATTGATGACCACGGCCGTTCAATGCGTTGTTCAGGGAGGTCATTACCTGAAATTTTCCAAGTAAAATTCGATTAAATTAGATAATTGGAACAAAATGGATGAGGGCCAATTTGTGAGTCTTATATTTTGACCAATGACTTTCTTAAATCATTTATGACGGATCTGTCAATCGGTCTTTACTTTTTGAAAGTTGAAAATATTGACAAGGTTCAATCAAAATAGTGTCAATTAGTTGAGAAATTTGTAAGCTCTTGAATAAAAGAAAAATCAAGAGATAATCCTATTTGTAGGCTTTACCTTTGGACTAGCACCCCTCGTCGGTCCAACGACGACTGTTGAAGCAGTAGACATCGAATCGAAATGCCTTGTCTGATTGACTGTATTCTCATAGGCTGGAGGTGCATAGGAAGGAGAAGGACCCATGGGAGACCCACTGAAATTTAGATCTTTATTTTAAAAACAGTATTTTTAGAAAGTAGATTTTTAGATAGAATCTAAAACTTACTATTGGAACTGCCTCTTCATCATCATTGAATTAGATACTTCATATTCAGTCGAGAAACTTTGGTTGGCTGATCGAGGAGTAGAGGCTTGATTCGGGCCTGAAGATATAAATTTAGAAAAAAATGAAAGGAAAAATTATACCGATATTAAAGAAAGAGCTCCTCTCGAATTCGCTGATACTCGCGTCTTTCATCGAGGCACGAATCACTTCTCGTTCAGCTTTCAGACCCTCGACTTCGCGACGAGCTTCGGCTAGCTAAATTTTAAGAATATTCAATTTTCTCGAAAGGAAAGTAAAAATAGGTATTTCGTAAAATAGCAAAAAGTAACCTGTTCCTCAGCCTCGCTCATCCTAGACTTGGTGTGAATGTAAGCGGTCCTCGTCTTCTGCAGCTCCTCTTGCAATTTGTTCTTCGATTTGATCTCGTTTTGAAGGGATTGTTGTAGATCCAAGCCACTCATTTTCACGACCTGAAAATTTAACATTTAAAAAAGTTATTTTAAAACTTGTGTCGAGTTGATAGTTGAAATTAAAAAATTCAGAAAAGTTTAGAACATGATTTTTTTGCTAATTTTGAAAGTTTTTACCTTATTTTGCCTTCTCGAGCCCCAACCAGAAGCAGGCGTTCCCAGAGTTCCATAAGGAACTAAAATTAATTTATTTAGTGGAAAAATATAAACAAAATTTTACGATTCGAAATGGGAGACATTCCTCCGTTTTCGTGCTTCAGCGATTGAATCTCGCCATTGAGACGTTGCACGACGTTCTAAATTAGGACAATGAAAATTAAAGTGTTTCTGCGAAAATAATGAATAATCAAGAAAGTAATTAAAAGCGACTAATGATACAGGAATTTGAAGAGCAAAAATCTTTCCAAAGAAAAAAGTAACTTGAAGATTGTTGTCAAGAAAGCATACTTCCATTTCTTCTCTGGTGGCTTTCTCCTCGTTGACCCAAATGAGAATTTCGCGAATGTTCTGCTCGTTGATGCCGATTCGCGACATCGCTTCGCTAAAATAAAAGAATGAAATTTGCATAAGAATGTAAGAAAAACCTCTGCTGTTTGAGTTTCTGATTTTCGGCTCGAATCAGCTCATTTTCCGTGTTCAATTGGGCGATATTCTCTTGAAGGGACTTTTGAGCGCGTTCGTATTGCAGCTAAAGTTAAATTTATGAGAAACTAGCAATGCTTCTTTTTCCAAAAATTAGACAAAATGTAATTTTTTCACTAAAAATTCTCAAGTTTCAAGTTTATTATCAATTTTTAAAGGAATATTAAAGAAGAAAAACCTCAATAGCTTTGGCCTGCTGCTCTCCTTGCAGTCCCAGTTGTACAAACTCTTCTTCCAATTTATGCTTCTGCATTCTCAACTCCTTTTCTTTCTCATCGGATTGAGTTTGAAGGTCGGAAATTTGGGACTAAATTTGGAAATTTTTGTTTTCTAGGAAAATAGAAATACCTGATAATTTTCAGTGAGTTGTTTCCGTTTCTCCTCTTCCTGCTTAATGATTTCGGCATGCCGCTCGTTGAGTCTTTCAAGCTCTTCGGCAAGACGTTTTACCTCTTCAGAAGCGTTTTTGTCGCTCAGGGCGGAGATCTGGAAAATTATCATGAAAAATCATAGAAAGAAATTTGATATTGAATGATAAAGTTACCAGTAAAAGAATTTTAATTTTAGAACTAGAAAGAATTTAGCATTGAGAAATTGGATTATTTTTACCTGAGCTTGCAATCCCTCTTTAACCATTCGTTCAGATTCGACATTTCTCTTCGTCGCTTCCAACTCCAATTCGAGTTCTTGTCGGACTAAAATTAAATTTTTTAATTTGAAAAATAAGAAACAAGGAAAATACCGTTATCAACTGTCCTGAGCTCGGTTCGAATTTGGTCGAGTTTGGCCTGCAGCTGGGTCAGCGATTTCTCCTTTTCTGACATTTCTTCTCGGAGTTTTCGGGCACGATTTCTTTCGTCAACAAGTTCGTTGTTTAACTAAAATTTAGAAAAAAATTTAATTTTCAACAATTTTTCTTTTGAAAATTTGGATAAAAATTATACTATATACATATTGGAGGGTTTCTTCCTAAAAAAAAGCTTTTACCTCTTCGAACTCATTCTTGGCAACATCCCTCTGTTTGATGGCTTCTTTCCATTCTTTAGTTTGAATCGTCAATCTTTCAGTTGAGTCTTCCAACTCCTAAAAATTTCCAACTTCGTGATTTTTTATTTTTAAAAAAATTATTTTAGCCACAGCACTGGCTCATTATTTTGGACTGGTTTGTTTACTTTCTGGGTAAACTTGCGGTATAGGCTAGAGAAGAAGCAAATTGTAGGCTGTTGTGGGGATAAGCAAGGGATAGGCTACGCACCAGCAATATAGCTCATTTTCGGGTATCTTATCATTTTTCCTCCTTATCAAACATTTGCAAGTGATGTTTGACGCCATAAAATCAAGGTATAAAGCGGCGCGAAGCCGTTTTTCAGAAGCCAAATGTTATTTTTGTTGATTATTTTTCACTTCAAACTATTCTTGAAAATTATTGCTGCTTCTGAATAATGGCATCACACTGTGAAGAACACATGAGACAATTATGAAATTGTGTGAATTTGACAAACTTACTGAATTTCACTAACTTTTGAACTTTTTTTTATGGAAAATACAATTATGTTCAGTAATTTCTCGATAGATTACGATACAAAAGCGTAGGATTGTTGTAGGCTAAACACACAGTAAGGACACGACAAAAATAGCTGCAATGTTTTGGGTTGTTACTTTAAGTTTGCCACTTTTTATGATTTTATCGAAAAATTTAAAGAAAGTAACAAGCCTTTTCTAGTAAAAGCTCACACCAAACGAACAAACTGCGATAAATGAAAACCACTATGGACTTTATTTGTGAAAATACGGTAACTGAGCTGAAATTCTGACATGGAAAATTCGAGAAATTACACGAGAAGTTGGGACACACTCGGGACGACGGAAATGGGACTAGAAAGTGACGAAAATCGCATGGAACTGAAAATGAAACAAACGACAATAACTAAAACGAATTTACATACAAAAATTGTAAAAATAACGATAGTTTGAAATAATCACATGTTTCTTTCAATATATCGTCCACAAATTACAAACATACACATACTCGAACCAAATATGGATAAACTACAGTATTTTCCGAACAAAATGGTCAAAAAATGAAATTCTCTGAAGATACTGCATTTGAAAATTCTACGAGAACTGATCCATGCCCCAAACTGAATGACATTCACAAATTCCGCTGATTGGAATCCCCCAAATAATACACACAACAAAGTTCACATTCACAACCTAGAAAATGCATATAAATGACGACATTCAGGGATGAAATATTGGGAATGAATTAAAATAAATCTTGAAGTAAATTGAGGTTAGATTCCGACTTTAAGAAATTGCACTTCATTTTTGTTTATGAAAAATGTCGATTTTTTCAACTCAACTCCAAATATCTCATTGATCAACAACCATACAATAATACACGAGTTCTACCTTCAATTAATTGCCGCAATAAGCTTTTCCAGTCCCTCCTTATACGCGTCTTGAGCCCACTCGAAAAATGCCGACGCGAGGTGTTTCGCGTTTTCTGCTGTGCCTTTAGTTATCGCGTTCTGATACAGCACTGACACTCCCAGACACACCATTACCCACATTACGTAGCCTCGCCTATTCGCGTTAATGTTTCTCCGATGGTTGACAATTGGCGTCGATCTTTTTCTCCGATTTGATCTATTCGAGCTCGAGTTTGTCGAACTTCGAACTGAATTTCTTTTTCCTTTCACGCTAGCGACAATTCTATTCGGCCTTGCTGGCGGGGGACTATGCAATCTTAGCCTTTTCCTACTAACAGGCGCGCTTTCCCCACTACTACTCGTGGAACTATTCGTGGCTCGGGACCATCTTCTACCGGGTAACATAGGAGGATCTCTAGCTCTTTCCGAGCCGACTCCCCTGGGTCTGGATTGTCGCGCTGCTTGTGGGTCAGGCGGTGGGGACGCGAGTCGGTCCTTGCGAATCTCGTTGTTATTGTTGTTGTTTGAATTGGGATTTGGTACGGGGTTTAGCCGAGGTGTAGTATTTTGTGCTGTGGCATTTTGACCGTTGTGATTGGAATATTGTCGTAATGTTGCTCTGAGCTCGTCACTGACCCTCTGTAACTCTGTTTTCTCCATGATCAGTTGTCGATTTTTCTCCTTCAGTTCCTTGATCTTCTTCTCGAGTTCTTCAGTGGAAGCGGCAGCCTTGGGATGTAAGCGTTGAGAAGCGGCTAAGGACTCATCTTCCAAACGCTTCTTCAGAATCTGGAAATTTTTAATAAACTAAAAGAAAGATATATTTTGGAGGATAGTTTTTAGAAAAAAAAAAACGATTCGTACAACCCAGTGTTTTGAGTGAAAATGCCGAAATCTGAGGAATTGAAAGCTAAAACCATTGAGAAATTTAGCTAATTTCGACAGGAAGTATTGAGTTGCAAATTAATTTCGTGTAGATTTTACTAAGCGAGGAATGAAGTGTACCTGATTTTCATCCTTCAGTTGAGCGATTGCCTGTTCGTAGGCCTTTTCGGAGTCCGGTTTGTTACCGTTCGCCAAGTTTTGAAGAAGAGATTGAGCTTCTGAAAGGATATAAAATTAAAAATAAGTAAACTGCTAAATTTCGAAGAAGAAGAAGAAAGCTTTGCTATTGAAATAAGGAAATTTGTTAATAAAAAAGTTATCGAACCTTGACATTTGCGAAATAACTCGGATTTCTCGAGTTCCATTTCCCTGAGCCGTTTTTCATACGCTTGGACCCCTGCATCTTGTGTGCCATTCGTCGTTCCCCCCACCTGTTCGGCGAGAGATTTCGCGTCCGAAAGCATGCTGGAAAAAAATTGAATGAGGTTGGTTATGAATAAGAAATGGGAAAATGATTGAAATTTTTGTTTTGAGCTCGAAATTTTCATCGTCAAAAATTTCAAGTGTCAAAATTCTCTGAAGGAAAAGTAAAGAATTGCGACGATGAAAGGTTGATGAAAAGATCTCGCTTCACAAGTATTTAGAGCAAAATGAGTTTCAATGAAAATTACCTTCCATGAGTGTAGGTAAACCCGACAAAAGGCAGATGATTTCCGGTGAACTGGGCTAGTTGTCGAGGCGGTTGGGTATCCTGAAAAATGTTTGATTTGGTTGTTTTCAAGATATAAATTCTCTTACACAAGGCGTGAAGTCATTCTCGTTTTCATCGATGTCAAAATTCGAGGTGTCTGTTTCACTAGAGACTTCGGGTTTGTAGGGAGGGTCCGCTGAAAATTTCAAAATACCAGCTATTATTATATTCGATATTTTTTATTTTAAAAAATTACAATCTCGAATAGTCTCCCAATTGATTCCAGCGAAAAACGGGTGATCTCGGAAATCAGCAAAGCCACTTTTTCCCAATCGAGTCTACAAAAAATGATAAAAAATGAGGAAGATTCAAAATTCGCCACTTCTCTCGAGCAAATGAGTCTTCGAATGAGATCTTTGGCCTCTTCCGAAACGGTCCAGTCGATTTCGTCGTCGGGGAAATCGAGCATGTCCTGCATGTTTTAAATTCGAATTTCCCAGAAAGAGATAAAGAAAACCTGATGCGCCATGATTTTCCCGTATGTATCGATGAGACTTTCCGAGTAGAAGGGGGTTGTTCCGTAAAGCATTTCGTACCTGAATCATAATTTAGAAAAGTCGATAGCAATTGTTAGAACAATGCCACTTGGATTAAAATGTTTTTTTTTTCTACAAAAGATTGAGTTTGTAAGAAAAAGAAGAACCGTTCAACAATGAAAAAATAATTTCTTTCAAATGATCAACATAGATTTTCGATGACAAAATATTTTTCTTTCGTGGGAAAAAACCACTTGACTGTTCAATCGATAGAGAAATCCCGTACATTACAATTCCCAGACTCCACCAATCGCACTCCTTGCCGTATCGGCCCGCGTTGTCCTCCATCGCACGAAGGATTTCAGGCGAAATGTAGTCGGGGGTGCCAACTGCGACGTTCGAGGAAACGGTACCTGGAAATTTGGATCTGTAATGTAAAAAAATCTAAATTTGTAATTTGACTGTGAGTACTTTTTTTTTATCAAAACTAGAAAAATAGGGAACGGTTTACTATAACGGAACTATTCGAAGTTTGGATAATTTGAAGATATCAAGATCACAAAACAAACGAAATTGTGAAAGAAGATCTTTGATTTAACTCAGCTCACCATCGGGCAGTATCCTCAAGCAGCTTCCAAAATCACCTAGGCGAATGTGACCTTGAATATCGAGAAGAACGTTGTCGGGTTTTACGTCCCTGAAAAACATTCCTTTCCAAAAAGTCTTTAATTTTCATGATTGCATCATTTCTTTTGCAGACAAAGCATCAAAAGCCCACAATGTTCTGTGCACTTTTGGTCCAATTTCTCTTTCCTTTTTTTCTTTTCCCCGTTCTTTTCATTGAATTAGTCTGTGCATTTGCAACTCTCAAACCCTTTCGCAAACAGTTCAATTCGGAATTAGAAAACGCGCAGACTTTTTGCAGAAATTTATCATTTATAGAACGTTCAGAAAAAGAACAGCGAAAACAAAAGCTAAAAGAAACAAGATTATAAAAGTAAAAATAGTTCTTCTGTAAAATTCAGAAAATCATGATAAGAAACTTTCCTAAAAAACTTCATGAATAAAAAAGTAAAACCCTAACCTGTGAACGTATCCCAAATTGTGGACGGAATCGATAGCGAGAACCATTTCAGACAGGTAGAATTTGGCCATCGTCTCGGGAATATGGTCGTCGAATTTCGACAACAGAGTCAGCATGTCGCCACCCACGTAGTAGTCCATTACGAAGTACTGGAAAATTATACTCATACTAAGGAAAACACATGTAATTTTAAAATATACAACTTTTTAGTCAGAAGAAGGATAAACTCTAAATTTCTAGGAAAAAGTGGAAAAACGAACTTTTTGCTATTTCTGAAAAAGTAACTGTTAAAACTAATTTTAAAGATAATTATTAAAAGAAAATTACCAAATTCTTTTCATCTTGAAAGGCGAAATGCAGATTGGTGATCCATCTCCTGTCTCCATAGACGAGCACATCCCTCTCCTCGCGGAAGCAGGCTGTGTCCGCTCGCTTCACCATCTCCCACTTGTTCAGAATTTTCATCGCATAGACCTGAAAATTCAAATTTTTAACTGAAAACTAGAATGATCCCTACAATTTTGAGGCATTGAATACGTAATTTTAGTAAGTTCTTTCGAAGATAACTGATGTAATGCGTAGAGAAATTTAGCAGAAAGATCAATTTTGAGGAAAGATACTCATGCTATCTATGATGTTAGACGAGCTTAAAACATCAATAAATCTACATCCGTAAGATAAGATAAGCAGCGCCCAAAATGTAAGAATGGAACCTCAAAGCTGCGAAAAGTACAATAGGAAACTGATTTTCAGGTTTTATAAGTGACTTTCTACCTTCCCAACGGTCCTCATTCGGACGACAGCGACCTCTCCGAAAGCCCCTTTGCCGATCACTTTGAGCACTTCGAAATCGTCTCTGCATAATCGAAGCGCTTTTGCCTTGGCAACGACGGATTTGGCTGAAAATAAAATATAAATTTGAAACATAAGTAATCGATCGAAGTTTTTTAATCTTTATAATAAAGACATTTTCTCAGGAGTACGAGTTTTTTGAAGTAGGAATATCATATGATTTTTGAAACCTGCATCTCCGTACACTTGCAACTCGATTTTTCTATCATTTTTACCGAGGCAAGTCTCTAATATATCAATTTACAAAGAGATTATGCCACAGGAATGCATGACGTAATGACCTAGAAACTAGTAAAGAGCATGTAGTGTAAATGCTACTACTCTAAATAAATATTTGTTGAAGATGAAAAATAAAAATAATGCCTTTTGGAGAGGTCTATGAAGTTCATGCATTAACTATTTAAAAAGTTCCAATATCTGAATATGAACCTGAAAAAGTAAATAAAAAATAATATGATAAAAATCACCACAAATCGTGCATCTAGAATCACAGGTCCTCTCAAATACTTCCTCGATCGGCAATTCACTGTCAGACACCGTAGAATTGGTCGAGTTTTCCAATTCAAAACTGATCGAAGAATCAATCGAAATGTGCAGCTCTTGATTCTCCTTCTCTACAGAGGGTTTCCTCCAGATCACAATCGAATCGCACTCGGTAACTGCGCCGGACCTATTTTCACTCTGGTACGGGTCCGAGTCCGATCCCGATGCGTTCGAATTGGTGTCGGAATCACCGCTGATTTTGCGATTGAACAGCTCTCCATAGGCCTCGAATAATGGTTTGCTTGGCTCGGCGAAAATGCCGCCCGGAGCAATTTCCATCTAGTTGAAAAAATCCGAAAAATTTTAATCGGAAGTCCAAAAAATCAAGGATTATTGCATGGACGAGATTGTAAACAGATTGAGAAGGGGCTTCAAGACTTTCCTGGCAAATTCAAGGGGAATCTAGGAATGAATGGTTGTTAGTAGTGTTCCTGTATTCCTTGCTAGCGGCACGATGTCTCTTTCTTTTTCCTCTCTAATCTTATGAATCTCTTCTTGTTTTCCATCTAACTTTCATTCAGGCTCTAATCTGCCTTTTAGTCTCTTCAAATCATGTGCTATTTCGCAGGAGTGTTTCCTGAATGATTTTCTTTCTTTCGGCAGTGCGCGTTCACAATTCTAGCAGCGACATGGACATTCATTCACTCTATTCTCTGTATGAGTTTTTTCCTCTTCTTTCTCTCCCTTTCTTTTTCCTCTCTCTTCCTAGTTTTTCTCGTTTTCTCATTCCTTACAAGCGGCACTTTTCCGCTCTTTTCGTCGTCGCTAATCTATTAGACAAACCGCTTCTGGACTTGCAACGGGGAACTGTGAGTGTGATGAGTAGGCGCATTTGAAGCAGATCAAAATTGGAAAATTAAGAGATGAAAAGAAAACATAAAATAAAGAAATATTAAGAGAAAGAAATTAGACTAGGAGATAACATAGAAATTAGGGGGACAGAGCAGAGAAGCTAGATGCAATGAGAAAAACAGCAACAAATGTGTGAACAAATGAATCGAATGGATGAAGATGCAGGCAGATGCGCAAAGATGCTAAATGGAACAGGGGTTCAGCAGATTTTTGCAGGAATTGGGAAATCCCAGAAAATGAACTGTCATTCCTTGACTATTTTAAAATCGTAAAATTATTTCATGAAAAGTTCAAATACTCTTGAGGAGAGTATGGAGCAGAAAAAAATTTAGCTTTCCGGGAAAAAAATCTCGTAAAAATGATAATTTCAGTTTTTAATTTATCTAAATCCCTCGAAAATGTGAGTTTATTGATAAGAAAATTATCTTGATCAGAAAAGCTCAAGATTTATCAATTTATCAAAAATTTGGTAAATAGTAAACTACTCTCGTTTGTACTTCCAAATCTTCAATTTTGAACGCGTTCAAGAGGCCGAAATCGCCCTTTGCATTTCGAAAGAAAGCAAACAGAAATGTAACCCATCCACCTTTGACAAATTCGATGGGAAAATCACAAAGAGAACGGTAAACTAGCTGAATTATAATCTAGACAAAAGATTGGAAGGGTAATCTGCATGACTGCTAAAATTCACGTTCTTCAAAAATTGAATGAAACGAAGAAATTAAATTTATGTCCAAGGATTACTAATGGGGGAATTTATATTAAATTTTCAGGAAAAATTCAGTTAATGAGATAAAAACACGATATAATCATTTTAGATGCTTCTTGTTGATCTTTCAAGCTAGATTAAAAATATGGGAGGACTAAATATTTCATTCAAGCCTGTTTCTATATTGTCTATATTGAACAATTCCTTGTTTTTCACCAGATTCAGCAAGAAAAACGTGACTATTTTGATCACTTCAAAAGTACGTTTTCCTGTTCAAACGTTCTCGTCTTGTTCTATGAATCAACAAGTGTGCGGAGACGTAGATGCGTGAGAAACGATAAATTAGCATCGCTTATTTTTCCTTCGAAATAAAAAAGAAGATCAAGTCTACCTGATTCAACGAATTCGGAAATGCATCGCTCCTTGCGCAGCGTGGAGTTTTGGCATTCATCGAACAGACAGATCAGGGTGTCTGAAATTGCATTATTGAGAACATTCTATAATTTAAAAATTTCCAAAATAAATTAATTCGATGTAATTTGCGTGTCCGGTTTTTCATGAAAAATCTTCAGATTTATATAAGTTTCGCGAACAAGCAGTAGACATATTTCCATTAGTGTAATTTCAACTTGATGCTTGAGTCTAATTTTATCACGAAGAAAAGTCTTACCAATGAGCGTCTCAAAAGACATCGCGTGGTCATGTTTGGATGGTCCTTCCAGGTAGACGTGCTCAAGCTGCCGCAGACGGCACAACGCGCCCTCATCTCTAGCCGAAGGTTCCATCACTAAAAATAAAATAATCAATCAATCAATCGACTAATATTGCTTTTTGTAAGAATTTTATAGATAAGTTAACTCAAATTAACGTTGCCAAATTAGCTAATCAATGTTATCTTTCACGAATTAGGATGAGCTGAATTGAATTTTAAAAATTCAGCTTAATCAGGAATTCAATTTAAAGAGTCGTAAAAATCAAATTTCATGGGTTATTCTGTAAAAACTAAAATTGATAAGTATTATCCTAGCATCTTTTATGACCAGTTATTTGATCCGGAATAGGAATCATAATGTTTAACGAGTCAGAATGAGTTGAATTGAATTTAGAACTTCCATAATCATGAAATCAGTTTAAGGATCATAAAATGGAATTGCAAACGCTATTCTGCACAACTAAAGAGTACTATTTTGTTTACGATAAAACTCAATCAAAACCAATCAATACGCATTTCAAAACGTAAGACTTGCGAAATGCTCTATTTTCTTCTCATTGAGTGAATCGATGAATGTCAAATGCACAAAGAGCCAAAAAGAAAGAAAGATAAAGGAAAAAGAGAAAATCGAAAAAGAATGAACCAATTATTTGCGATTCCCATGAAAGGAAAGTGGGAAGACAGCAGAAATTTGCATTCGAGCGCAAAACTCTTTTCCCTTTCAAGGAATTTAGCATCAGAGCAGGAAACATAGAAGCGCATTTTTATGTGATGAATCATTAAAGAGAATTATTGAAAAGCGCTCATTCATTGTTTTAGAATTGAAGGAAAAACTAATGAGAGTCAGGCGAGGAAAAAGCGCTTCGAAATTGGCGCAAAATTTGAACGAGTCAATCGACGGAGAAATAGTAAGGAAGGCTGAAAAGAGTAAGAAAGAAAAGGGAAGAGAAATAGAGGGGGAAAGATGCAGAGGAAGGGCAGAAAAGGCCACCAGAGCCTGAACACTATTCGAAGATAATCGATAGTGTTGAGTGGGAGAAAAACAGATGGAGATTCTGAGAGAGAATAAAAATCTGATCTAAATTTGACCTAATCTAAGGATAAGCCTGATTAATCCGATCTTTCCGATGAAAAAAATCTCACAGCAATTTTCAGAACATAGATTTTTAGCTCGTTTTTTCTTTAAAAATATCAAAATTGTGTTTAATTTTTGATCAGGAAAAGGGTAATAATATCTGTCTGAAAATTCTATGGAATGCAAAATCAATTTGGAACAGAACAATAGAAATAAAACAACAACGCCAAAATCGTGCTCGATCAATCGATAATCTAGATAGCAGAGAACAGATTTAGTAGCAGTTAAGGAGGGATTATCCTTTCTCTCTGCGCTCTTACATAAGGAATTCCTCTGCATTGCACCAAAACACCCAATACACATTACATGTCAGAGCTAATAGTATTGAAATCTAAGAGAATTAAAGATAAAGAACTTTCCGTAGATAGCAAATACGGTCAGAGATCAGAGGAATTGAAGGGAGGGAAAAGAAATAGACAGTCTCTTTGAGAAGCACAAATGTGAAGTGGGGAGAAACAGTCTCACAGCTCATTGTTTTTCTTTTCCTCTCTCAAAACTCAATGCTATCACACTTTTCGACCTCATCGTTTTCTCTTCATATCATCAAATAATATAATCTCTAAATATCTTTCTTTCCCTAACGTGCGATATTTCATAAAGAGCAAAAGAAGCCTCAGATCTATACAAAATGACAGGTTTTCAAATTTTTCTGAAAGGATCGGATTGAAACATGAAAATACAACTACTTGACCTATCGGGAATCCTTAACTATGAGGTCAACGAACTACTTGAGGAATGCAGTAACTTATAAATAGGCCGAACTAAACTAACGGTTTCAAAAGTTCGAGAATAAAAGTAGAAAATAATAAATGGTAAATATTCTAACCTTTTTATGATAATTAAATTATGTGGATCGTATTTTTACGTTCCAAAATTATACTCTAACCTCGACTGTTAGATTGCTGACGGTGAGACCGAAATTTGTTCGAAAAGTCCTTTAGTTTATGCATGGTGAATTTTGATCAAATGTAAGATAATTATGATCAATTTTAGAAAATACTCGAAGAATTCAAATTTTCAGACCATAATTGATAGGAAGCGCAACCAAAATGGGCTATTGCGGGGTGAAAATGAGAGATAAACATTATCGGAGGAAAGTCATAAAATTCCCGGGAAAAATGTTGAATTGTTTGCGACGGAAAAGGAACGAAAAACTGATTGAGGGGACATGTTTCCACTTTTTTCGTTTTTTTTCTTTTGGGCAATTTCATTCGATTTGTGATCTAATCGAATAATCAAATAAGCTGGCGAAAATCGCAGATAAGAAAGCGGGGAAGGGAAAATGAAACAGAAGGGAAGGGAAGAGAGAAGTGAAAACAACTGCATAAAGCATGCGAATTGTCAGCATATCATTGATTTTCTGGTGAATTGATATTGAAGGGGTGGGAAGGAACAATCAGATTTATGGAAAACGTCATTTATGATCGACTATTTTTACTGCAAAATTTTTGATATAATTTGTGTTTTAATTAATTTTTATCAGTTTGAAAACTAACTTCAAAAATTTATCATGAAAGTCAATTATAAAAGTGGGCGATATTTTTTCAAACTATTGATGAAAAGTCAAGACTTGGATTTTTCAAGAAAATAAACTCGTCGATCTAGAAGATGTTGAAATGAAAATGATAGAAGTTACGCTTCCTTATACTTCTTTAAAAGAAATAATTGATCTGCGCTTATTGATGGTTCATATTTCACACTTTAGCTATTGATATTTCGCACATTTTTGCGATGAGTAAGTGTCAGAGAAAGTCGAGTGAAAACATTAAAAAAATAAAACTTCAGTAGTCATTTTCTTCGTTCAACAAATCCGATTAATCACGATCAGGTATTAATAATGGCAGGATGACACATCTAAGCAATTGAGAAAAGTTATAAGATATTCGATAAATTACCCATGAATTAACATCAGGAAAGTAAATTTATTCTTGAAAAGAAATAAATTTTGAAGTGTCCAGAAAAAGTTTTAGGACCGATTCCTGGAAACTATACGCAACGAAGCGCGCGGACCTCTCACGTAAATCCCGAAGCAGCGGCGTGACTCTAGACAGCACGCGCACCTGCACCACGCAATTTTGTACAAGTAATTGCCCTAACTTGAACTGATGTATGATGAACTTTAAAATTTCATGAATTTTTATCGCTTTTTTCAAGAGGAAGATGAAACATAATAATTTCTAAAAATATTTTAAAATCCTAAATCAAGTTCTTCATAATTTATCCAAGAATAGATTACTGAAGAATGTTGGGTTTCATTTTTTTCATAGAAGTTTTTACAAAAAGTTCGAAATTGTCAGCCTGGTAGAGTTGAAAATCAAATGATGAATCGATGAATAATACCAAAATATCATGAATGATGACGATGAAAAATGTGTGATTTCCTCTGGAAAATCCGATTCCGAGAGAATTCGTTTCGATGTCGAAATAATTTATGCTAGCTGACTGAAAACGAGAGAAACAGACAGAAACAGAGATGAGTAACCAGAGGAAGGACGAGAGAAAGAAGAGGAACAGCTGGTGGAAAGTGAGGAGGAAAGACAGGGAAAATGGAGAAATAGTATGAGAAATAAGAGAGGAAAGACAAACAAATTTGAAATAGTAGGAAAAAGAAATGTGAAATCGAAGAATGAAATGAAATGACCCTCTGCGCATCTGCTTCCTCTTCATTTTGTATGCTCTCTCTAATTAGACCCTCAAAATTTCTCTGCTTCTCTATACCCCCATTCTTTGCGAGCTGCACAAGATCGAATAACATACACACACATTTCGCATCCAGAAACGAAAATTTTGGGAAGAATGAAAATCTCTAGCCCTGCATATAAAAATAGCTAGAGAAAATGACTGGGATATTGAAAATCCAAGAGGATTTTTTCAAGTCCAGAGTCATGCCAACTCGTCTGTCATTTTTTATCCGTAAAGATGAATGAAATTCAAGAATATGGGCTTTTCACCTAGAGTTCAAAAAATTTAAGAATGAAACAACATGTGATAAAATGAATGGATCTTGGAATGAAGAGTAAACTTGAATAAATTTGAACTATGGTAAGAAAAGTTCGTTAGAATTCACCTCGATTATGTTAGAATTTTCTAAACTAAAGTTATATTTACCAAAATTAATGAGAATTTCAAAACTGCTCATTTTTTCATAATAACTAGTTTCTTCACTAAACTATACGTCCAATAAGAATAAGGTCGTGTCAGTGTTGGAACACAGGGGTCGAGAACGAGAAAGAAAAGGAAGATAGAAAGAAGAAATGTAATCCTCGGGATTTTCGGCCGAATCTCGGAAATGCAGAAATTCGAGTGACCACACGAGAACTCGAGCGCCTTTGAACGGGATATTTGGAAACTCTCTAGCCATAAGCAGGGTAAACAGGGTCAAATGAACTAATACTTTTAGAGAAAAAACTGGCGAAAGCTATAAAAAGGGGGTTTACGAAGCTAATTTGTTGAAAATACTTACAAGAATAACTTTGTGGGGAATATTCAGACACGAAACTTTTGGGATGAAAGAGAGAAAAATTTAGAAAATAAGTTTCCTTGAAGTAGTTAAAGGTGTTTTTCTCATGCCGAATGATCAGACATGAAACATTACATCTGATTGTTGCATCATTTCCTCAAAGCTTTTTCAAAACGTTCAAAAACAAGAAATGTCAATCAGGTCGTCGAAAGCAGCGATAAAAAATAATTTTCCTGACGCATGCGGAAACAGCCTTGAGGTTGGAAAATGAAATATTACATTTACAAAAATCACGGAGGAGTTTTGAAGTTACATGAGAATAGAAACCAACGGATAAATTTGTGGATCTTGAAAAAGTGCTCAATGAAAATTAAAATTAGGTTCGAATAGGTCTAGTCTTTATCAACCATTTTTCAAGTATGGAATAAATAGGGCATTTGAAAAATAACTTCTTTCTAAATCGCCATAAATCAATAGTGTTCGATTTGGAGGATTCCAATTCCAAATAGGGCGTTCATATTTAGCAGATTCGCACTGGGGTTTGCTGCAGTTTTCGTACAAGGAAAGTGAGGAGCGAGAAATGGAAAAAACGAGGTTTGAAACTAGAAAGAAAAGAGGAAAGGGGTCGAATCGAGAGGGGTGGACGAGTGTAAAAAATCAGCGGATACAACCCCGAACGAGAACATTTCTACTCCTAACTAATAAATCATAATCAAAGCTGCATCTTAGAGGGATATCTTATCCGAAATTTCGGGAAATTTTCGAATTTCCGCCCTAATAAATAACATAAAGGTTCAGAGTTTTTGTCGATTTTTCAAAAAGTATAAATCTAAGAACAGTATTGATCCTGATGTTTTAATCATGAACTTCCAAAATCATCGTAATTGAAAAAAATACAACTGTTACGGTTGTTTTTAGCTTTTCACTGCACACATCCACTCCAAACTCAAGATGATGTCTCTATTTCTACAAACCCCCAGACAAGCGAAATAGCACGGACTTTCTAGAGAGAGAAGGAATCATGCGCGGATTTTCTAAAAGAGGAAGTTTGTCCTTGTTTTTGACTGATCGAACGGTCAAGTACTTTCCCAAAATTGGCTTAAAATCAGCGAAAATAGAAGAGATTAGGGAAGAAGAGAATAGCATGTTCGTAAGGTGAAAAACCTGTGCATTGGACGCTTTATAGGTAAAAATAGTAAAACTCGATTTTTATGATAGAGCTAATCTCGGTTCGGCCTAATAACGTGAAAAAACTGGGAGTTCGGGTAGATTTTTAGAGGTAAATATCGTAAAATGGAAGAAGTGGAAAATATCGTACCGAGTCACAAGATTTTCTATGACCAAAGGAAGACTTCGTTCGTTGTTCAGAAAAAGAAGCGTTCAGATTCGGCTCAAATTGAGTTGAGCTTCTGGTCGAAATTCATCTACTGTCGTTGTGGCCTGAAAATTGGCATCTTCTGAAGGGAAAGAACATTTTCAAGAAAAATGAATCTTCCTGATGGTCGTTCGATAATTTTTCTCACAACATTGGGCACTTCACTTTTGTTAGTAGCACGAGTTTCCCATGCTCAAAATCTTATCGGTTTTGGGGTGAACGAAAATTTGACATACCCGGAAAAGATGCCCTTGATCACTTTTTCTAAGGGAATAGGATTTACCTTCTCTATTATTTTGCTTCGAATGCGTGCGCACCCAACCGTGTCAAATATAGCTGTTCGATCGGTGGCTGGGGCAGCAAATCGAAATGTCTGGGGGATTTCGGCAATTTACTACAGATTCGTGACTTCTCTCGTCCTTTCAGGGAAGAGATTTTCGACTTTCAGTGATCGCTTAGGTCGCTGGGTTCTGAAATGTTTCAAATTTATGTATTTTTCTGGGCAACTTTGAAGAAGTGCGATTCTTCGGGGAAAAAATCAGGATAATTTTAGAAAATAAGAGTTTCTCAGCAAAAAATGATCTAGGATACTTTAGGAGTTATTCGGAGATGATTTTAAAACATCTCTCAAGTGGATGAAGAACCTTGATGGTCTTCTTTCCGTATCATGCATCAGGCAAAAGTCCAGGATATGATCTAGTCGAGGGACAAATGCAATGAGATGAGAAAAAAGCGTGTTTCTGCATGTGATGATCAAATATAAATACGCAAATAGGCGTACAGCAGAAAAAAAAAACTTATTCCTGTCGACTGATCCCTCGAGTGGCAAAGGAAAATAGGGAATCAGAAGCAAAATGTAGCAGGGAAAAAATGAGAGAAAATGCGCAACCCGCAGAGTTGTAGGGAAGCTCAAACAAAACGACAAATCTGATGAGGAGATGATAAAATAGTATAAATTGGCGAATTTATATGAAATTAGCAGGAAAATGAGGAGAAAACAGTCGTGCACTTGTTATTGTTTCTCAAACTATTCACACTGATTTTACCCCATTTTTGTCATTATTGAATAAATATTCGCCGTTTTCCGTAAAATTCGGCAGAAATTAGATTTTTTCCTTCATCGGTTTGCTCGCATTTTGGACTTGAGAGGGCAGAGAAGTGACATAATGAAATGTCAAAGTTAAGAGATGGGGCTAAATTCGAGAAACAGCATTGAAATCCGCGACATTACTCAAATAATCAAAAGTTGAGAGGCCACTCGAGCTCTTCCTCGAAGGTGGATGGCGAAATTGATAAAATTAGCTGTCTGCAAAAATGTCGGAAAAAGCGAATGCCAAGAATTTGAAGAATTTCGAACCAAAAGCTCGAAATGTACAATACGCGATTCGAAGATTTTATCATTTTTATCAGTCAAAAGGCAAACAATCAGACGGTGCCGAAATGAGTCAGTGGGGCACAACTCAAACTGAAAATGATCCGAAAAACGGCAAGAGCACCCCAATTCAGACAGTGGAAAATAGACAAAATCGCAATGTTGAACTGGCTGCACTTACCTCGGTTTTATGGCTTCATGCACTTTTTTATTCGCATTTGAAACAAATGCCGTGTGCGGCAATAAAATAAAACCAATCGATGGAAACTCAATTTTGAAATCCTAAAACTTCACAAAATGTCGTTTTTCATCAAAATTCAGCGGTGGTACTCAAAAAGTGCCTATCTGAAAATCTCTTTCAAAATAATGAGTAGTCTTATCTGATCAAAAGGGGCTACTCGACGAAAAATAGCTGTAAATTGTAAAATCGTTAGGAGAGGTGCGCGATGAGAACAAATGATTACTTTTGGTGGGAACCTACCAGAAATTTTTTGAAGACAAATCGTAAAAATCAATGATTTTGTTCGAAATTCCCTAATTGCTCGGTTTCTGTTTTGCATTGTTTGGACATCGGAAAGTTCAAAGGGAAAAATGAAAACGAATGATGGATTCGACTCAACCATTCAACCGCAATCATATGTTTGGATGAAACAATTTTGAAAACCACCATTATCGATTGGAATGATTGGGGCTACAGACAAATTAAAATTTTAAACATGTTCTTTCCGGCAACGAAAATCTTTCAGTATCTGATGAAGATAAAAAAAAGAAACATAAAATAGTATAAAAGTATACAATTTTCGGTAAATTACAGGAAACCACACTATTTTCTAGTTCATGGAGGCGCACAGGTTATTTGGTTGAAAGGAACTGGGGCAATCAGATACAAATCTCGTCTCTAAAGCAATCAACGACTTCTAGCTCTACGCGCATCCGCTTGAGTCTTGAGATACTCGAGTTTTTCTACCTAACAACCCTCCTACAGCCCTCTTAACCAAAGGCTATCATCAGAACGATCATATGATAGATCAAGGATATATTTTCAAAGAATTTCGCAATTATTTAATTTTCATCCAGTCGAAGAAACTTTCTGATGAAAAATCGAAAGATTATCCAAAATAATCAACTTCCAGAACAAAGCAGAAACTGCGTCTGACCTCAAAATTTTCTACTCTCCCAAGAAAATCTCCAAAACCCTCGACTTTTTGCGCTCATCAAACGGTTTCTCGCGGTTCTCGAGTAGCAAGCAAACGGTTCGAGAAGTGTTGGTAAAGAGAATATTTATGAGAGGTGCAGAATATAAAGTTGCAAAAGAATAGGATTGAAATGTAACTTTTCGAGAGCGAAAATAAATGTACAAAGTAATTTCGTTAATTCAAGCCCATTTTATTTCCGAAACCGTGTTGAGAAAGCCGCAAACTGTGAATACAAGCCGATAAGGTGCAAGGAAAAGGTAAGCATCGACACGCAGAGGAGGAAAAGGCTAATCGCGAAGATCGATTTGACTCGAAATGCAACGGTTCTCACGAGAAGTGAAACGCGCAATGCTAAATGTGTGGATTAGAGGAAAAAGTCGGGAAGATGGAAATGCAAGTATCGATCGGAATGGGTAGGAAACGAGATTTTTGTATCAAAGATTTAGACAAAGTCGATATCAAGATGATAAACTTTCGACGGATCATCACTTTTCAAATTTTCTGCAGAAAAGTTGATCTTTATGAATAGATGAGAAGTTGCTACTGATTAGAAAATTGGTCATTTTCCTCTGGAGTCACGGCAATTCTTTGGGTTTCGATTAGAAATGAAGAATAATGACCCTTCAGAGAATAGACTAGACGGAAAAGTTTCAGAAATCGCAAGATTTAGTAAATCCTTGAGCGCGAAAATGCAATGGCATAATTGGCTACTGGCTTCTCAGCTTCATTTCTCTTTCCCACAGCCTTTTACACTTCGTCCCTCTCAATTGTCCTCGCTCTCTCGCCGCATCGTATCATCCACCAGTCATCCAGTTTGCGTCTGCTTCATCTTTCATTTCTCCATTCACCATTCTCCATTTCTTACGCATTCCAGCGCGCATGTTCTCCGCGTCTATCATTTCTTCGTGATATTTCTCTCGCAATCTGCATCTTTTTCTGCCATGAGAGGGTAAATCTCAGCATCATTGGGCAGCTTGCAGTATAAGAGGATTGTGGTGGTCGTTGCCAGTCGCAAAATAGACAACCCATTGGGTGGGTGGGAAACAGATTGCCTAGATTTGTGATGGTAACGTTGAACTAGAATAAGCTATGACACAGGGTAGATGAATTAAAATTAAAATTCCATGAAGTTCAACTTGAATCTTTGTGATCTAGTCCAAAAATGATAGGATAAGATTGAATTTAGGACGCATAACATGAAAAAAGGCGTGAATTTTCGCTTCTTGGTACTCCTCTTAGCCAATTTGATTTGCAGATAATCTAGACTAGTATGGTCAACATGTTGGTTAGGTAGGAGCAGAGCATAGAAAGGTTGACAATGAAAGCAGAATAAAACGCAAAACTAGACAGAATATTTCTTACTATAATGCGAGAGTAAGTGCAAAGATAAAGGGCCAGATCAGATATCAGAGATAAGGTGCATCCTTGAGGTGGTAGAAAAATGCATCCGGGCAATCTCTGGATGGAAAAAGCTCGGCAGATCAATACGATCGAAGAAAAATAAAACTATGTAAAATTAGCATGTAAACGAGAACAAATATGCAAAAAAAAATCAATTGAAAGTAATGAATAGACTGACTAAAGTAGGGAAAATAAAGAATGGAAGGAAGGAAGGGAACATCGAATGGCCTACGCCAAAATCTGTCTGCAGTTGGGCTTTTTTCCCTGTCTCTCTTCATTCCCCATACCCTCTTACTCTTGTTGTCCATAAGGGAGGTCAGTGTGACCAGAGGCGAATTGAGCAGGCTTAGAGAGCAGAGGAGAACAAGAGACAGAAAAAGAGAGGAGAGAAAGAAAAATTAACACGAGTCAGGACATTCGATGGGAGGATAAATGAATTGAAGCGATAAAGAACCCCGATGAAAAAGATTGAAATCCCCTGAAATGCCCTTGATAAAGTGCAAATCGGAACGTTTGGGGCGAAAAGTCATCAATTACTCGCCCATTGTCCTGCTCACTCGACCACCACACGGAGTAGCACCGAAAAGCTACCAATCAAAACGAAGACAAATGTTGTCGAAATCGAGAAATTTTACAGAAGCAAGATAAAATTCTAGGACCAGGCATGATGTATTTTATGATCAGTTTCTTTGATTCTGGTTATAATTTCCTCGAGTGGATACCTAGCACTCTCCTAAACTAATGCTGAAGAAATTCTGAACAATTTTCGGATTAGACAACAAGCGCTGGAAGGGCTCAAAGACAGATTGGTATTGTGCAAGTCTGATTCCGGAGAAAGTTTGGCATAAAAACTGAGGGGAATAAAGAGACGATATGTGTTCTGCGATTTCTCCATTTTGCATTGGAATGCGACGAAATCTGTGGATATCTGACCTCAATTGAGGAACGAGGAAAAGGAGAACGCTGAATTCTCCTGCATATACAGCATGCTGAATACGAATACGACATGGACGAAAGATGATTGGAAATGAAGAGATGGAAAAGAGACCAGAATTGTGTTCAGCGGATGGACCTTGTAGAGAGTAATGGCGCGCAAAGCAAAGCAAAGCACTGCGCGAACCAGCGCGAGCGAACGAAAGAACGAATCCAAATGATTCTCCCTATTCGTTTGCCAACTTGTATCTATTCCTATTCATATCTGCATCTCTGCTCTATGCTCCCTCCGAGATGACTCATTTCATCTGTGTCGATTTCTGTCAACCTTCACATTTCACCCAGTCCCTCGTCGGTCTGGTCCATCCCATATGTTTCAGGATATTGCACCCGCAGCGCAACGCGCTTACAAAAGCGAATCAGTGCTGCTTTGGAAGGGAAATGAAAGAGGACCGCCGCCGCCGCTGGCAGGCAGGGGAAGGAGAGGGAATTATGCAAAGAGGAGCTGTAAAGACGCAGACAGAGAGCTGTAAACTGTGAATCGGAAGGAGGGTGAAGGAATAGACTAGTACAAATTATGCCAAACCAAGGATGTAGGAAATTAGCGCTACGTGATAAATTGGAAGAACATTTTTGGACGAAAGGAAACTAGTTCGGGGGTAAATCGATCTGCGATTCTTTGAATTGAACTCACTGACATTTTGATCGGATGACAAAATTCGTTGATGAAATGTCCAACCTCAAAAGAAACATTCGTTTTGTAGAGCTGCGACGGAAATATATCATCTTTGTTTTGTTGTATTATATTAAAGAAAACAAAGAAACTCGACCCTTGTTTAGGGTCAGACATTGTCTATCCTTCGAAATCTCTAGCGACGCAAAATCTAGTACACTTGAAGGCATTTGTAAAAGTATTGGGATAGGGAGATTTGAAAATCGACTATAAACGAGAAACTAGGGAAATGTATACGAACGAGAAGATGGAAGGAGACTGAAAGAAATGGGGAAGGGAACGGAGCAAGACAAATACGTAAACGGACGGAGAAAGGGAGAGTGGACAGGTCAGAGGAAAAACATCCAAAACGAATGAGAAACTCCGACTCTAATCGCTGAGAAGACCTTTTCTAATACAAAGAACTAATTGGTTGATTGTAAACGAAAATTTACGGGAAGAGTTTTGTAACTTCCTATTACGCAGTGAACGACATAACATGGGTTTGCTCACAGTCTCTCTATTATTCTTGTTGAGATTCATATGAGTCAGGGGGGGAGGAGAACGGAAGATCTACCGGTGCTATTGAGTTACAATGGAAATAATGGTGAAATCATAAATTTTATGAAGGAGATGTTTCGCAGAAGAAAAAGTAGAAATTTGCGTGCGCTTCACCACAAGTCCATCACGATCCTTTGAATTTTCAAATGTTATTGGAAAACGGTACGATGCACAAAGCGAAGTAGTCATGCCGATTTAAGAATTGTGATAGTGTCTGCAAGAAAGGAAACCGTTGAGATTTGAACGACTAAATTCAGCAATGAAGAAAATGTAGACGTGAGACTTGGCAGTCTAAAAATAAGCTTCAAAATAAAATTAGTCTACCTTCTCGACGATACGATTGACGACTGTTCACGAATGATGATAAGCTGTTTGTAGTGAGAACACACAAAGTGTTGAAAGAGTTATAAAAAAGGGCGGAATTACCAGGAATAAACAGCAGGAAGACAGGCAGTAGATTGCTTTGTCGAGCCGCGTCACACTCGAGAATTGGTTCCCTCGGGCTTCTGCAGAAAAAAACGAAGCAAACTGGATGTTGACTTTCTTGATTATTATTACAAGTCAACTGAAATGCGTGCAATCCCATGTAATCACACTTATGAAAAGTAAAGAGAAGCACCCCACAGCAGGAGCAAAGTTGACATAGAAAAACTAGTCTTAAAGACACTACAACGGTGACAAAATAAGAATACAAATGAGTGATAAGCACATATACCGATTTAGAATCGCAAAACAATAACATGCGAGAATAGACACGCATCAGTTTGACAACCACTTCACACTGATAAAAACACTTTCGAACTGTAAACAGAAATACAAGAAAAGCCTGAATTCTCAACGACTTTTGCACTCACTGAAATAACTTTTATTGCATGAACCTACTATCTCTTGTTTCGAGAAGATTCCCCAATCCGTGTAAATGGGAATTGGCGCATTGCACAACTTCTGAAATGAGCACATTTGTCACAAACTTTTAGAGAAGATTATTAGCTATCACAGCAGTGTCAAATAGCAATAAGGAAGGCTTGAAAATTTGCACTAGTGCGCTAAAATGGACGAATAAATTTTCGAGGAAAGGAAGAGCAATGCGCATTTCTGTCGTAAAAGTAGCATCGCCGGTTGGAAAATAAGAATTTCTGTGATCCTTTCGAAAATGTTTAATTTTATTAATTATTATGACCTCACTATCATAGGCAATTGAAATAATAGTTCCTTATCAAAGTTTCGACCAAAACTCGTGATAAAGCGAAATTTTTCGGCTACGGAATCTTCTTGTCGAGACAATAAATAAAGAATTAGTATTTTTCTCAAGTTTGTGTCTGTGCGTCCAAGCCTAGATCTGGCGATATGATGACCCGTTTAGGGTAGGATTTTTTCTGCGTTAGATAGGAAATTTCCTGATGGTATTCAACATACTGTGAAACCAGTATCATGAAGTTGGATCTGTATTATTTCATGGCATTTTATGGGAATCAAGCGAATCGTTCATCGTCAGTCTAATTTAACAACATGCAGCCATTTATTAAAGCGGTATCTCATTGGAATTGAAACGAGTGAAATATAATGCAGTGGAAGTTGGATATCAGTCAGCCCCGCCCCTCGATTTTTGCATCTTCAAATGTCAAATTTACAACACAATTTACATTTATCCAAATGCTCTCGTCACACTCTGTAAATTCTCTACAATCAAAGCAAAAATCATATCTAAACGAATGAATGAAAACTGATGATATTGTGAGTAGAGAGGAGATCGAATAAAAATTATGGAAATTTACAAAATACAAATCGAAACTTAAAATAGAGATCTTGTTATAGAATTCTTTTGATCACCGGTAGGTTCGCACACAAATGAGATTTTACAAGATGTTGATGTTAAAATTCGCCGGAAAAAAGATGGATGTTTTTTTCGTTAGGAACCCGAAAAGCGTCCAACAACGTACAGAAAATAAATAAAGATTTTACACAAATTAGAACAAAAAAATGAGGACAGATGTTAAAATGCACCGAAGAATAGTCGATTGATTGTTTATTGTTTGTTGGTTGGCTGGTGTTCATGGCTTATGGTGCGAGTCGCTTGTGTGCAGTCTGCACAACTTCGAGCTTCGAGTTGACGTGGCCCATCAGCGGCTCAATGCCTGCATACGGTGGCTCCTTCGTGCCGTGCAACATCAGAGAGAACTTCTTCAGTGTTCCTCGGTGCTCACCAGGACCCTGAAGAACGAAACGATAAATTGCTGCTGTTGATGATATTTTGAATGGACAAGAATTGAAGAAAGAGGCTGCGCTATGATAACCGCTGATATCAATCTTCAAAAGTTGAGCAAAATCACATCACGGGTGAAAAAACAAAATCTAATCAACTTAATCAAGAATCGGCCGTAGCTTATTTTTGAAAGAGTCCAGAACCGGAATCGAAATCAGAAGTTAGATTTTTCTGAGATCCGATACCGATATCGGTATCGGAACTGGAAATGAAGCTTCTGGCCGGCAACTGATTCTAGTGTCGCGGAAGAGCAAAATGAAACTTGCTAGAAATGCACCTGGAATCTAACGATGAGTCTCCATTTGCCAGTCGGATTCTCTCCCCAAGTGTGAGTTGTCATGAATGGCCAGTTCGTGAATCCATCCTTGCCGTCGTCGTCCTTTGGTCGTCGAGACAGAATCATTGATCTAAAATTTAGATAAATTAGATTTAGAAAATCTCTGGGAAAACGTTCAGTTTATCCACCATTCATCTGAAGGTTCACCATTTCGTAACTCTTATTTTCAAATGGGCGGAGGATGGCTTTCCAAAAAATCGATTTCTAGATTTATCAAAAGCTAGTACCGAGTGCCCATGGGAGAGACGAGATAGAGAGTGGTGTCTCCTCGTCGGGTCGAGTTAAATGACACGACGGCTTGCACGTGCTCGAGATAGCGAACTTCAGTGGCAGTTCCGACGCATGCATCAGTGTTCAGTTCCAGGATCAAATTACCGTCGGCAGGGATCTCACTAAATTTGTTGCTTTTTGAACATGTCCTCTCTTCTCGATAAGAGCAGTTTTCCTACTATGGTGTGTCGATGGCTCCAGCAGAGCAGTGGTAGCGAGGAGGGACCGTCTTCCAGACCAAGGACATCATCACCTGAAGAATACATTTGGAAATTTGCTCATTTTGTTTTAGTTATACAATCTCAGCAGCGTCGAGTACGCCGAATCCGAACAGATGGTTGTATTCGAGACCAACGCCGTTCATCTGCCATTCGAAGTGAGTGCAGTTGCCAGAGGTCGTTTTGTGGTTATCAGGGATGGCTAGTCCGAGCTCAGGCAAGTCACGGCAGCGTCCGTCGAAGAGGGAATTTCGAGTCGAAGTGAGGACGGTCAAGTGCTGGAGATCGCGCCAAGTGAGTTGCGGGTTTGCCTCAAGAGCCAGAGCGAAGACACCAGCAGCTTCAGGAGCAGCGGCTGAGGTTCCGGAATGAGATCGAGTGCAGCGTCCATAGAGGTCGGTCGTTGCGACGCCGGTTTCCGGGTTTCGGCCACCGTTCGAGAAGGTCGATGCCAGAGTGGAGGAGCATGACTCGTCGTAGTGGGCGTTCTCTCCGTTGTTGATGGCCGAGTTGATGGAAATGGTCCACATTGAAGCTGCGTATCCGTCGCAGTTGCAGTCGTCATCCTCACCGCCATCGCCAGAAGCCCAAACGAAGATCGACCCAAGTCCATTTCGGCCCTACAACAGTCAAAGAAATTATTTTCTTCCAATCGTCTTCTTACCTCGTTGACTCCCTTGACGATAGCCCTCATGGTGGCATTTCGAGGTCCGTCCACGGTCTTGCCGTCGTCAGTTGGTCCCCAGGAAGCAGAGTAGATGTGGATCTTGTTCGGCTCGTGACCCATCGAGTTGGCCTGCAATCAATATGTGCTTTCCCAATAAAACATTCCAAAAAGTCTACCTCAATCAGATCGGTCATGTAGGGCTGATCGAGCATACGGATTCCGGCGACTTTTCCATCATAAGCCACTCCAACTCCACAGACACCGTTGTCTCGAGCACCGACGATCTCACCGGCGCATCTAAATCAACCGGTTTCAAAATATCATTTAGAGATTTTTGATGCCATCGAATTGGCCTTTTGAAAATCTAGCGCTCTGCTCTTCTAAATCGAGGAAAAAATTTCCCACGAGTATTTCAGCTCTTCTTTAGAATCAACCTGTGGCAGAGGCAAGAAATAGAAGATGGATCTTATTTTGTCCTGGCATTAGAAATTCATGTTTATAACACAACTATTCATGCCTTGTTCCGTGCGAGTTGAACCAGTCATCAGTATATCGGGGGTAGGGGAATGGGTCGTTTGACGAGAAATCGTACGAAGCATCGGCATTGAAGTTGTTCTTGATGTCCGGGTGCATGTAGTCGACTCCGTCGTCCATGATGGCCGTAGTAATGTTCTTGCCAGTGAAACCCATGGCCCAGGCCTTCTCGACGTTCAGATCCAGTCGGGCCTTGCCTCCAGCTTGACCCGTGTTCTTCTGAAGAAAAAAATTAACTTCTAACCAGTATTGGGCGGAAGTTCTGTTTCCGAAATTTAAAAATATCTTTTCCATTTCCATTTCCATTTCTGATTTCCGAAATCTGAAGACGCATTTTCCGCTCAACGCTGCTTCTAATCATCTCTTCGATAATTTTGTAAATCGGATACTCTAGTCCAAAAATATCTTTCAAAAATTACTAATTCGTATCCTGCGTGACGGATGATCTATACTTATTGGGTGGTATTTTCTTGGAAGAAAGCAAACATCTTCGCCTTGAGATTATTAAAATGAGAAGAGCCCCTCAGAGAGTAAAGGAAAGGGAGATTCAGATGAGGTGACGTCAGCGGTCGTGGCTCTCTCATATCCACTTTCTCTATTCCCCTCCATCTCTTTTTCACTAATTCGTCCCTTTTCAGTAAATGCGACAGCTTCATGTGAAAGAGAGAGCGAGCCGGCTGAGTGTGCCTCCATGCCTCCAGGCATTCGTCTAATGAGCTGACTGCCAAATAAGCGGGAAAATACAAATATAGGGAGAAAAGAACAAGGAAATTCACTCCGATGCAAATTGATAGTCAAGTTGCATGTGTTGACGCTGTTTTGATAGGAAATAGCGGAACAAAAATTCGCAACATCGGAAGTTTTCTGATTTTGGACTAGCATCACCCTATTTATGGATTCACAGGATTAAGAATGATCGAAATGAACCCCATTTCATCTTCTATAATCTTCTGCATCTTTTACTGAAACTCATTCAAATGTTAATTTATCGAATTTCGTCAACATTTGTTGGAAACCTATGAAAAGCAGAACGGAAGAGGGCCTTCACTTTCGGACAGCAGAAAATAAAGAACTTGTGAAATATTGGAAAGCTCTTTCTTGATTCGCAGACATTTCCGCCTTTCCCACACGCTCTTTTCTCTTTTCCATTCCATTCCTTGCTTGAAGCCTGAGGCTGCGGCTGATTTCCTATTTCAATTCATGCTCCGCTGAAACATGGCAACGAACAGCAGGAAAACGAATAGATGAAGCCATTAGGAAATTGTTCTGCTCCAAAATTGAACGCAAGATGTCTTGATAAGATAGATGAAAATAACCAGCCGCTAGAAAGTTCAATGATATTCTAAGAAGAAGTCAATATGGGCATGCGAAAAAGAAACTTCACGAAAATATTGGACTTGAAGATAAGTTATGATTGTCGTAAGAAACTAAAGAACATTGAAAGAGTTTCTTCTAGTAACTCGTAAATTTGTGACTCTTGATTTCAATATATGAAAGCTTCTTACCAGATACCACTGGTATTTGTAGAGGGGGTCCGTCGGTGATTGGACTGGAGAGAAGTCGAGTTGAGTCTGGAGACGTTCTTCCAGGGGTCTGAAAATGAAAAGTGAAGAACGAAATTTGCGCCTGATTTTACCGGTATCCTCTCTTTGATCGCCTGTACCCGGTTAGCTGTTCAACGTGGAGGACCTGAAGTGAATTTCATTATCTTGGATTAGAGAAATTGGCTATTGAAGGAAATTGTAAACGTGGAAATGTTGGCGGCGAGTATTTTCCTTCCACGAGTGAGTACTTTTCTCTCAAACTCTATTCATTTCTTCCCTTTTCTTTCTTTTCCTTGTTTTGGGAGAAGGGTACTCATTTGTGGCAGGAAAGTACTCGCAGCCGGAGATGTCACAACATAGCGATGATGAGGTATTCACAGATCGCCCAAGAAGGCGTATTCTCATCGCATATTTGTTAGAAACATGCAAAATTAGATGTCAAAAATAAATACACACATCATCGTCTTTGTGCAATTTCGCGTGATGGGCGACTGATCGGCGTGTGCGTGCATGGGAGAGGGCAGGCTGCACGAAGTGGAACTCCTTGTCAGAGCCTAGAACGGGTCCTCGGTTGATGAAGCCATGTCGTTTGGCGATTTTGTGAGCATTCTCAATGCCCGGCTCTTTTGTGTGCACGTGGAAATGATTGGTGTAGACCTCGAGTGCCTGCCCGACGGCAAGGCACGAGGCCAGAACGATGCTCAGCCAGGAGGCATCCCAGCCAAGCATACCTGAAATTTCTTTAGTTAAAGCAAACATTTCTTGGTGTACATAAAATAATGAAAAATGTTTGTTAGATGAGATTTAGTCTCAGTTTTTTGAAGGACAAAGTAGCTCAAGGAAGACCTTTCAGAATGTTATTGGAAAATCATTCGAGAAACTCTTATCATTTTACAAGACGAGACTATGGAAGTTTGTCTCTGCTTATTTTCAGGGACATGAATGAATTATGGTGGAAAGGCCTAATAATGATAGACGACGAAACAGTTTTGCTTATATATCCAATCCTCCTTCTAAACACTACTGTATCGTAATTTAGTTGCACGAAGGTTCATTCATGGCCTGATTGTTCAAAAATAGATAATAATCCTAACTAATCAAGAAAATGAGGGAGTGATAAGGTTTGATAATTGTCAAGCTCACCTGATTAAAGGGCTGCTGAGGAGGCGCCCCGAAGCGAGTGAGGCAAGCAGGAGAGAGCTCCAAAAGAAGGCTTCTGGAAAGATACCAGAAATTTGAGAAATAGCGAGGAAAAATGAGATAAAGCGCAGAAAGCACTGGAATGGCAGTAAGTAAAAAGCTGTAGAAGATAAGAAGCACAAAACGATGGAATAGTGTGGATAAAAAGGCTAGGGGAAAGAGGTAGTGTGGGGAAGTGAGAGGGAAGAAGAGGAGGAGCGCCCGAGAGGCAATCAATATGAAGACGTGCTGCCCCAGCCGCTCAGTTCGTGCTGAGAGCAGTCAGAAGCGCTCCCTCTCCTCTCGCACGCCTCTCACTCCAATCGATATGATGATGTGAGTGTCGCGGCAGAAACGCAACCACTTCGAAGAATGTCTAAACCAATCTAAATGTTCGTCGATAAAAACAACAAATGCTCGAGTACGATTTGGAATAAGAAATGTTTATGCAAGAATTATTTAGCACACATAGAACAATTTTATGAAAGAATTGCAAAATCGTAAGCGATAAAATTGGAATTAAGCCAAATGATTGGATTGATCTCACTTCATATCACGCACGACCCACATTAACACTCATCTACTCGTGGAGTGACGGCGAACGGAACGAAAAGTGCTCAAAATGCAAAAGACGATGAGATCAGTGATCAGTTCATTCACCGCCTTTGTGTCGTGATTTTGACGGCTTTATGAATTATCATCTCTAAAGTGTATTCGTCGACACTTGATGATCTTTCTGATTCTCAATACAAGGAATCTTTCAGTATTGCAATTGATGGAAAAACGACAAAAGCTCGAACGGGAAAGAGCGGTGGGGAGGCAATTCGAGACAGACAGACGAAAGAACAATGCTATGGATAAATAGTTGATCAACCGAAAGCGACAATTAAACAAAAATTAAAGAAATCTTTATTTCCCATCAGAGCTGAGACGAAGTTTCGACTTCGGCTTCGAAAGTCGAAACTTCGAGGGTTTTTGAGCCAACTTCGACTTCGAATTTTAAGATTTCAACTTCGTCTCAGCTCTGTTTCTCATTACCAAAGTCCATAAATTTGTACAAAATACGAAATTGTTCAACTTTTCTTCGTAACTATCGATCATTCTGTAATCACAAATGCAGATATAATTTGAAGAATACGATACCTTATAAAGCTGATATAGTAAGGGTGCGTTCAGAGTTGTACTGAAGTTAGCATCAGCAGAGAGAGTATGCAAATGAGAGTGATAAGGAAAAGAGCATAGCCGTCTGCATTCTCTTTTTGCTCTGATGCTGATGCTGATTTCAGCACAACTTTGAACACGCTCTAAGAATGACAGAAATTGTAACTCTAATAGGTAAAAAAGTCGAGGAAAACGAAAAAAACGACGAGAATGAAGAAAGCGAAGGAAAATGCAAGTGTGCTCGAGTAGACGATCATCGCTCGATTTACGTAAAGTGATCGAATTGGTCATTTTCGATTTTCCTCGAAACGTTTTGAACATTTTTAGGGAATATTTTATCGAAGACTTCATGAACATGCCTACCAAATTCTGCTTGCAAAATTTGCGAATTTTTTAAAAATGATTTTTTCGTTCGGTTTCTCGAAATTTAGGCAACGTTTGAATATTTTTTCTCGAAAAACCATTTGAAATCTTGTCCTGCTTACATTTTCTTTTCGTTTCTGCCAAGGTGAATTACCATAATTATGTTTTCGCCAAGCGGCATTTGATAATTTTCAAATTTTGCAGGTAGATTGCCTTTTCATCTTGCAATAATGGACGTCGAACAGACCGCCGCGATGAAGGAGTGGAATCGCCAGAACGAGCCGCTCAAGAGCCTCGTCCAGGACTTCGATAAGGTGGCTTACAAACAGCTCGCCCGTGATTTTATCTGCATCCAGAGCAGTAAGTTTGAGGGGAGAAATATTGCTGCGACGAAGCTTTACGAGTTTTGGAAAGTTCATCCCCGATTTTGGCGACTGGGAAAAATTAGCTATTTGAAATTTGATGTAAACTAAATTTTTCACTCCCATTCTGCATTTTATATCGCCAGGTTGCGAAATTGTCAATCTTCCAAATATTCCACTATTTCAGCTCAAAAATGGATGCACTTTCTGAAAAGCCACGCTTCACTTCAAAAATCTTTTCAAGAACACTGCTAACCACGAAATTCAATATCAAAAGTTTAAAAAATGATTATCGAACTTGGTCAATTTTTTTTTTTTTTTAAATTTCCACAAATTCACAAATATTAGGTTGAACTTCCAAAGTAATTCAGGAGAAATAATTTAATATGAAATTTCAGGCCTGCTCGTCGTCACTCTGCTGCTCTTCTACAGTGACCCGACCTTCGTGCTCCACCCGACAAGGGGTACCGCCTGGTACTATTTCTTGCTCTTCGGGGTCAGTTGATTTTTTCATAAAGAATACAGTTTTCAGAGAAGAAACGAGAAATTTTGTGTCTCACATTTTAAAATTAAAGTTTTTTTCCTGATCACCAGATCATGCTTATCAGTCGTTTTTGAATTTTTGGTTTGGAAGCGAAGAAATAACGAGATGTTGAAATTTATCGTTAGAAATAGGCTAGAAAGTGAGACTTAAGAGTTGGAAAACTCGCATCCTGCCGTTTTCGTCATATTTTAGCTGCCCACTATTGAATTGCTATTTTCAGCTGGTGCAGTACGTCGCGATGTTGTGTGCGTATCGGCTCATGAGCCTGGGCCTCTACGTCACGGGCACCCTCTGCATCTTTCTGAGAATCTTGATCTTGTTGTTTTCCTCGATCATCGACATGTTCCGCGATATTCCGAGTAAGTCATTGATACGAACCAGACCCTAGGGAGGACTTAAGACAGAATACCTCTGACCTACTTCCTATAATATTTTATTCGTAATTTTGTATCCCTAGCGGGGTCGGGCGGAATTCCGAGGGTTTTGGCGTTCCGAATTCTGAAAAATAAAAATTCTGAATTCCTAAAAATTAAAATAATTCCGATTTCCGAAAAGCAAAATTTCGAATTAACATGTTTTTTTTGAAGAGCAAGATTTGCGGGTGCATGTGATAGCAATCAAATTGATTAAATTTAGAACACTTTATTTCAATTTTTCCCGAATTCAGACGAGCTTGCCGGCAGCAACGCGATGGAACCCGAAGAGAATTTCGCGCTGCCCTCCAAGATGTTCGGCCACGAACTGCATTTCCCCCTGCTCGTCCGCATTACCATCCATCTCATCTGTATTCTCCTCATCTGCAGAGGTTCAGTTATTTGTGATAATGCATTCCTTTTATCATTAGTCGTTCGAATATTTCTACTATTAAAGCGGACTTATTATCAGCGCTTATAATCCTTGACGCGTTTGATGAGAAATTTACGCGTCCTTTAAATGAACCCCGAAAATCGAATAAATAGGCGATTTTCAGCGATTGGCCTGTACCACCTGATGCTGAACGCGACGCTGAAGGAGATTCTCGAAGAGAATGAGAAACAGATGATCGAGATGGTGAGGAATGAGATGGAACTGGCACCGACCCAGAAGGAATACAAGACCACGGACGCTCTCATTCAGGAGGTCTAGAGCAAGCAGGGGATGGCTGACGAAATTGACATAATGAAGTGAAGGATTCTCTCGTTGAACCTTTCTCGTAAACTTCTATTTTTCTAGGCAAAATATCGATTTTCTGTGTTTAATTTATTTGATTTTATCAAAGGAGAATCAGGGAGACCAAAACTCGGATGCAATTGAGTGGCATATTTATGACGAGAATTTGTAACGAACGACTTTTCGAAATTTTTTAATAGGAAGTTTACTGATTTCATGTTTTTCCGTCTCAAAAAATGATAGAATTTGATTATTTCATTGATCTTTGAAGATTTCCCAAAGAGAATTAATTTGAATGCATAAAAATCTATTTTTGTAAACTCTACGTCATAAATGTGCCAACTCAAATCCCAATCTCCTTTTTCTATATCTATCCTCCATCAATTTTACCCTTGCATAGTTGATCTCCATCATAAACAATCTCCCTATATCTTCTGAATATTTCAGAATGCACGAATAAAAACTTTTTAGAAGAACACGAGTGTTTCTGAAAAAATGATTGAGGAAAAAGCAGACCCAGGGAAGACCATCGTCAGAAACCCCTTGCGACCTACCTCGCCATACAAAATTTTCCCTCTGCGACCTATCTCCCATAAATTTTCTTCATCTGACGAAAGTGCTCCCTAGGTCTGCTTTTATCTGACGGGGGAGCCTTTTTAGGGTCCCGTGGAATTTCGCAACGAGACCGGGTGCGTTTGAAGAGAAGATTGTTCTGATGCAATTCATGTCTTTTTTTAAACAAAAACGAATAATTACACTATGTAATTAGCTCAAAAAATCGATTTTTCTCTTTAGAAAATAGCTCGTATGCTAGTTTCTACAAGACTTAGTAAAGAACAACAAAAGGTCAAATAAGAACCAAAATGTGATTTTCATTTTTATTGGAAAAATTATGAGTAGATTCAGAAAAATTTGCTCTTTCAGATGCGCCCGGTCTCATTGCGAAATTCCATGGAACCCTAAAAGGATTCCCTAGTAAGAAAAGCCAACATTGCTCCTGTTTCCATGAAGTATGCTACTGAATAGGCCTTTTCTATGTAAATTGAGTCACTCCTTTTTATCTCAGCTTTTTCATATCACTAATAAACAATTGGCAGTTAATTTTATTGTGCAAATCGAATCTCGTGTCCTAGTCTTTATAAAGCATGCTTAACAATTCCAAGCAGAGCTATGAGGTTTTTTTTTTTTCGATAAGTTGATCTCATGTATTTTAGCAGGAATTTACGAAAATATTTTCCCAATTTAACTTGCTCATTATTTTTTCATGTTATTCACACTCGTTCTCTGATAATTTTCACATCGAATTCTATATTTAGTTAAATTGAACTATACAGGTACTTCGAGCCATATGTGCAATTTCATACCCTTGAAAACTGCAAATTATATTTAATCTTGAAAATCTACTTCTTCACTACGTGTTCTTTTAAATTATAGATATAAATTCAGCTATTCGAAGAATTTAGATTTTTATGAATTGCGCAATTTAGTCTTTCATTTGTGATACTGATTCTTCCTACACTAGCTTGCAATTAGTTTTGTGATTTGAAAATTTCTTTTAAAAATTTTAATCAGCCTTCAGAAAAGTTTAATTTATTATATGGAGCCGGCCTAATTTTTATATTCTTCGGATTTTTGCTTAAATGGATTCTAGCTCGAATCAGATTGTATTTACGAAAGACCAAGTTGCTGATTATGATCAGGTTAGATTATTTATATTCACTAAAATGTCTGTTGTTAATTTTACTATATCGTTGGGTTCATAAATGACTTTTGATAGGCAATCTTTAAAATTACTAATTGACAAAATATCTCTTGTTGAAATATCGCTATAATGCCTACTTTACAAATCAGAAATCTCTATGCAGAAACCATTACTAATGTATGTTCCAAAAAGCTCCTTATTTATAATTATTTACTGCAAAAGTCGTCTAATTATGTCTGAAAATAATTCCATTGTAACTTTGTCTCGAAATTTTAACTAACTATTTGGAGGTTTTGAGCAAAAATGTAAACTTTTAGAGATCCGTATGGTTTTACATAATTGGCGGACTTACGATAATTTCCTTTAATTTATTCGTCATAATTCGTCTTACATTTGTTAAGAAAACTCGATGTCATAGAGAAAGTGCGATTGTTCTATGTAAGCAACCACATAGCCACATAATAAATAATTGTAAGCAAGTTCGAGACAATTGATTTAGGTATAATGGCTTTCGATGTAATTTTTGGAGCGACTTATTTCGTTACGGGTATAAATCGGATACAGATTATTATGAAATACGAATGTGCGTAAATATATCAAATGTTTCAAAATTGCTGCAAACAATTTTATAAACATTCTATTTGCATATAATTTCTAAAGGAATAAATGAAAAATCGCATCATTAGTGTAGAAATAGGAGTTTTTTCTTTAATCAAAATGAAATATCAATATTTATGCCTCTATCAAGAATTATTAAAATTGGAACCTAACTTTAGATATTCCCGCAGTAACGAAATGGTATTGTGTTACAAGTCCAAACGTGTTACTTTTCATGATTGATACATGCGTTGCGGGTAATTTTTTTTTCGAGTTTGTTCTTCCTAATTTGTGTATTTTTAAGGACTGTTATGCATCGTATCAGCGTTTGACAGATTATATTGTACGTATAACCCTATGAGATATGGTCGATTGCCATATGGTTATATTATTGCTTTTGTCGCTCTGCCGTATTTACTGGCTATTTATCCAGTTTTCAAAGCAATTAGCGATAGCGTGCCTTTTGATGTTACCAAAGATGTAAATGCAATTTTTTATTCGAGATATATTTCAAAAAGATATATTTAGCAACCAATGATGTGCAATTTGGTAAATGCCTTAACTCCTAGTAATTTCGCATTTTTACGATGGATTCGAGTTACTTGCACATTAGCGTGTATTCTCGTATACATTCCTATATTTCATCGGCTTTATAATGTAAGCTAGTTATAAATTTCTGTCAATTGATAAGATCGCATTATTACGAATTCGTGATAAATAATCTGAAAAAAACTTGTAAACACCACCATAACAAAATTTTATCTAATTTAATATGCGCTGATGTTGCGATATATTTTTTAAAGTAATTAATTTTAAAAATTTGACCTTTTATATTTCACGCTTTATTAATTACCTATATTGATCATTTTGAAAATGTTATTTTTCAGATTTTATCCGACAGTGCCCAAATTCAAGGGATCGAAGTGTTGAACACGAAAAAATTGACGAAAATGACGCTGACGATCGCGCTGATCACTTCGAACACGATTCTGATGTTCACCGTGCCCGACCTCATTCTTATATTCAACCCGGGATATTCGAGCAACCTCTTCTACGTGATGAATTTGTGCAAGGTAAAAATTCCCATAATTACTGCATGTCACATGTGAAAATACTCTAATATCCACATAATAATTGGACTCTTGTTTGCCAGATTTTATTGCAAATTGAATTTGACTTGCATAAATGTAAAAAAAAACTGGGAGATCTTGCAATGAAATTTCAAATTTTCCGTTAAAAATTGTACATTATACGAGAGATTGAATTAAGATAAATCTACGATATTTTTGTAGAATATGATAAATTTGATTTTAGGGTCTGATAAATGCAGCGATATTTCTCTACACTCAAGCTGTCGTGAGAAGCGCCTTCACCGGAACAAGATCATCGATTCTGGAGAAAACAGTGATAAAAAGTGCACCGACTATGAATGGCACTGGCAACAAGAGATCCACAATTTCTTCTCAACAGGGATTTGTCATGAAAAATTGAATATTCGAGAAATATTTCTATGCTCGATCGATCTTATTTTACAAAGCGCGATTTTTTGAGATGAAAAGAAATCATGACTACATAATGTTTCATTGCATTTTTAGTCTACAGGTAAAAATCGGTAAGGATAAGCTTTCACATTACATATTTGTTAAATTTTGACTAGTCTGAATTTTTATTGAAAATGGAAAGCTGATCTTCTTGTATTTTGTAATTTAATTTAATGTTTCTGATAAATTTAACACGGTGTCTCACGTGCAAATCATTTATTTTAGAATTGCAAGTGAATTTTATGATGCTCAACACTCTTGGGCGAGATATTTGAAGCAGAAGACAAAGATACGAAAGGAAGAAAAAATGAAGCGAGACTGGAGAGAATGGATGGTGGAAGGATGTTAGTTTTTGGACGTTCGTCTCCAGTTCGGTCCGAGGACCGCCGCTTAGTGCTTCTTGTAGCTCTTGGCCTGGAAGTAGCTGGATCTTGCTGGGCAGGCGCAGTAAGCCGAGTCTGGTCCTGGGATTCCTCTGCAAGTATATCAGTCATTTTTGCCGATTATAAGCAATATTGAAATCTTCTTACGGCTGTCCTGGAATTCCTGGCAGACCATCTCCTCCTGGTCTGAATGGGCAACGATTATTAATCAAAGGCCAAGTTTTGAAAATCTACCTTCCGGGGTTTCCTGCAATCGAGTCATTCATAGCGATTTTAACCGATCAAGATCATGATTAAATGAGAGATTTCAGATTCAATTTCATCAAAAATCTCCATTCAATCACAATCTTCGATAGGCAGTAAATAGCTGTGAATTCGATACCGGGGTTTCCTGGTGGTCCAGCGGGTCCCTAAATTAATTTTAAAAATGATCAGATTAGGCGTTAATTCAACTCACGGGGTGTCCGTCGCCTCCTTAAATTATTTCATAATCAATTTAAACCTTTGGACCATTTAACGCTGGGTTTTTACGCCCAGAATTAATATAAACCCTAGGGTTAAATTGTTCATGAATCGCGAACCTGGGGCTCCTGGGCCTCCGTTGTTTCCTGGTTGGCCCTATAATAATTTAGAAATTAGTTAGTTTTCAGTGAATTAGCTTGGTAAAACGTACGGGCTGTCCTGGGGCTCTAAATTTTCATGGATTATGGTATGTTTTTGAACTATGATTGATTTACCCTGGTCTTCCTGGTTTTCCATATCCACAAGTTCCACTCTTTCCTGGGAGTCCGGCTGAAAATCGAATTATATGCATCATTGGATCGGACGATCTTAGCTTTAGAACTTACGGCGTCCGGGTTGTCCCTAGATCAGTCAAATTCTTTTATAGACAATTCACGTATTATCATCAATGATAATTATTGCAGTTATCAAGAGTAATTTACGAGGTATTAAATTATCTCGAAACGCAATAATGATATCACCGATGATATGCAAATTATTTATAAAGCATTTCCATACAGGGCTTCCTGGTCTTCCAGCATCTAAAGATTATTCAAATTCGATGGTATATTAAGGAAGGATTTGAAATGGGATTTAAGAAGGAGAAAAGCTGTCATTTGTAAGATATTCTGAACTAAAGTCCTGGAGATGGTTAGATTCTGATTAAAATATCAAAAGAATAATCTGGGGATCTAATGGACTCATTTTTAGCTAATTTATTTCGTGTTTTGTGCCGACAAACGGAAGAAAACTCGCCTCCAGCGGGTCCTGGCTGAAATTGAATAAAATTAGAATCAAATTCAAGGATGAATTAATCAAAATCTTACGGGTCCTGGTGGGCCGTTGTTTCCTCTGCCACCTGGCTGTCCTGGGGCCTTAAGTTAAATTAGCATAACCTCTGAAATGTATGGTTCCAGCTTACTCCAGGGTGTCCCTAAAATTCAAATTTAGTGAAAATTCCGGAATAAAATTGGCTTACAGCAGGGCCCATGTTTCCATCAGGTCCAGGACTTAAATCATTTGTTGATTAGATATTGGTCGGAGAAATCAAAAATAGGGAACTTACGGTCCTGGTGGTCTGAAATTACATGGATTAGTCGTTCAAAGTAAAAATATGAATGAAAAACAATACTAAGCGTCATATTTGGCTTGAAAATAGTGTTATTGATTTATATTATTTTATCAAATGATATCGATATGCATCACATTATACGGCTCATTATTGGATAATTTGACCTTTTTTCTTATTTCAGATACTAGATTTTTCAAGCCAAATAATTGAAATACTGAGAAAAACTTACCCTCTTGGGCATTTCTTGCAGTCGCTGGGTGGAGCTGGGCAAGAGATGGGTGGATGGACATGGTGGTTGTCGGCTCCAGGCTGTCCAGGGGGTCCCTATTTTCGGCTCATTCAAATATAACTCACAGAACATGTAACCAGTGAATAGTGTGTTTGTTTTTTCAAGATATAATATGTAAGTTATCTCGAAAAAACATAATAATATCACTGGCAATAATATGTAAGTTATATATGAAAATAATTCTCACAGGATTTCCGGGCTGTCCAGCTGAAATGATATATGATTAACTATTGTAAGCAGTGAATGATTGAACATCGCATTTGCTCTTTTTCACAACTCTCGCATATCTCCTGATAATCTTATTGTGTAAAATGGTTATTAGTACCGTAAATGTATGTTAAATTTTCAGCTTAAATATCGCTCTCTTCTCAACTCCTTCACTTCTTTAGGAGATTTTAAAAATCAGAAAGTCAAACTTACGAGGTCCAGGGGGTCCAGGTGGTCCTCTGAAATTGAATAAATAATTGTTTTTCGTCATAGCAATTAGAACAAGATACTAACGGTGGGCAGTGGGCGACTGGAGGAGTGCACTGGCACCAAGATGGGAGTCCGCCGTAGGACTGACGCTTCTGACGGAAGACCGAGGCGAATGGGTTCTCTCTGGGCTTGGATGGAGGGGTGACCAGGACTTGGACGTCCATCATGTCGGCCCAGGCAGTATCGGTCTCCACACGGAACACGTTGACAGAGTCGATGACCTCGTCATGGATGTCGTTGATCTCCTTGTAGATCGTCGGGATGACGATCAGGCAGGTGATCACGGCGATCAGCGAGCAAGTGGAGGCGATCCCCACGAGGAGCTTCTCTTCGAACATCCTGTAAAGGAAATCAATAAGTAAAATGAAGTTAATTAGAATCGAACAAAAGATATGCGAATAGACACTGTAAGTCCTAAAATAAAAATCCATGGAATTCAGTTGTTCGAAAAAATTGAAATTTCCAAAACACCATATTTTATCATATAATATTTGTAGAAACTTAAATTCGGAAATAAATATGATCTAAATATTCTAAAGAATGCATAAATAAATTCTCAATAATATGATTTGAGTTGAGTCGTGGACAGTTTTGACAACTTTAGTTGTGGACTTATATTTTAGAGGCTTGTATTTTAGACTTTACGATAAATGTGAATGATGAGAGAAGAGAATGAAAGGATATGATTAGTGAATATGAATTAGAAAAGGTCATCAGATGAATCTTCCAAAACATTTAGATAGAACTATTGTCTTGCCCTAAATATTTTGCTATTTCAGCTAATGGGTAAATTTGGTTAACTGATTTAGGGAATAAAGTAATTCAATTTTAGATGACCTTAATTTAAAATGACAATCAAATCTCTTAAGTCGAAATGAAGGAAGAGACGATGTGACCCGAGAACATGAAAGACGAGATCACTAGGGCCTTTTATATGAAGTAAGGTGCGGCAAGGAACTGTAGCGGGAAGGTAAGAAAAAGGAGCAGAAAGAAGTGCACAGGCAGTAAAAAGCTCCACCCATTTATTCGCATTTCGAAATCCACTTTTTTCTCTTTATTTTGCACATAAAGGGATTTGAGTTGAGAGAGTAGTGAAATTAGAAAAAAAACCAAATTTTCAGCTGAAACGAGTGATTTAAGAGAAATTGGAAATGTAATGCAAAAAAGTAGAAATGAGAAAAATAGCACTCCTCATTTGTGGCGAGGTCGAGGTTGGTGGTGACTGACTGCACTGTATCATTCTATTTTGAAGAATAGAGAAAGAAAACCGTCTGTGATAATTCACAATCTCTCAATTCTGTTATTTAGTGCACTCGCTAGCAATTTGCGCGGCTCTATCTTTTCCATTTTGTTCTTTACTTCTTCATTTCTTTTATTCTTGCTCTCCTCTTATCATTTTATCATTAGTTTTACTTATCTGTGACCATTTTCCTTATCTTACTCCTTCGCTCTCGTTTCTGCCTCTTGGTAACCTTATGAGATTAACTTTTTAGGTCAAGGGAATGTTCGTTTAACCGAGAAATAATTTTCTATGGAACGCTTTTGGAATGCGATGAGGTGTACGTAGATAGATATTTTAGGGAACCAAATCGCGTGCTTTGCTCGCAACTATAACTGATAATATGATTATGCTGGGTGCTAGAGTTAGTGTCGTCTAATAGTCTGTGATCATGTTTGGATAACAATTTGTAAAGAAATGCATGAATTTGTCATGCTTTATTTGAAAGGTATTGGTGATATTTTAAATCGATTTATTGAAGTCTATTGTAAGTTGAGGAGCATCGACGAAAGGGGTTTAGGATCTGGGATGTTGGAGTTTAAATATTTTGTAACTTGAACACAGATTTTTTTTGAAAAAATTAAATTGCAACGCATTAGCGAGTAGCATTACTGTTAGAACTCGAGTTCCGAGATGAGTTAGTGCATCCTTGATTTGGATTTACGAAAAAATCGTAATTAGAACAGGTTTGTTCAAAATTTTTATCTAAAATTCTTCTAACTAATTTGAAATTATATACGCATGATTTGATATTGTGTTGATCGCATCAAAATTTGTTCAAATTTTGAATTTTTGGTGTTGATCTTTTGAATCTCTTCGCCGGTCAGAAAACTTTTGCCCATTTGCCTAACCTAGCGATTTTGTTTATCACTCTTTTTCTCTATTCTATTGTTCTTTGTCATCCCTCGATAAAGAGATGGTCTCCTCATCTACCGTACCTAAAACTTGAGTCTTTCTATCGGACAAAGCAGAACACGGCTGCTGGTATTTTTGCCCCATTCTTCAAAAGATTCGACTAAGATAGGAACCGCCAAGCCCCGCCCCTTCACTTGACTCAATATTGTCCATAGCTGATAACTCTTTCGGTTATCGCAAATTTTTGTTTTTAATAGTTGATCGGTACCTACTATACAATTCGATACCGCTCTTTCAAGTGGTGACATAGATTTATTGATTGGCAGACCTGGGACTTTTCCACGGCAACTGCGGTGCGGTGGCCAAATTTCAACAAAAGTCTCAAGTCTGTTTGAAATGCTTACATCAATGTTGTACAAAACTAGACGTGATGTATTTTCATTTTTTAACGAAAACGTCACTTCCAATTATACTTCCTACTGTGACATATTATGAATTTTTAAAATTCGAATGCTATTTGTGTTATCAAAGTGCTAATTAACATTCAAGTATTTTATTTTCTAAAACCATTACATGGCTACCGTAAGATCTTGAACGATAATTTAAGCAAAAAAGACTTGAGAATTTTTTATCAACCTGTGTTTTGTCTAAATTTGTTGTCGAGCAAGACGCGCCGAAATTGGTTGTCGAATTCTCCTTGTATACGCATATGGTTTACGATTAGGAATAATTGCGAGTGCAGTGGATTTATAAGTAACGCTAGTCCTTTCTCTGAAATTGAAAAAGTCGAAAATAATTTTAAGGATTGCTAACAATGGTTCTTTTCGCAGAATGTATTTGCAGAGTCCTAAAGCAGCTTCTCTGACATAACTCAAGAAGAAAATGATGTAAATTTCGTAGCATAGTCCCACAGAACACATCATTACAATCGCGGCATTAACAAGGTCTAAATTTTATAATATGGGCATTTTCAATGATTTTTTTTTCAAAAAATACCTTGGCAAAAGATCTGGAAAACATAAATAATCACTAGAATTGCGATTGGTATAGACAAAAAAGCAAAAATTACAAAGATCTGAATTACGAGAAATAAATTTACTTGGGAAAATTACAAACATACTTGAGCAATCGAGTCCTTTATCAGAATTAATTCCATTTTGCTCTTCGGAGTTGAAGCGTTTCTTCGGAAATTTCTTATTTCCGCATAAGTTAGATAAGAAATACAGATGATTACTAAAAGTCAAATATCTCTAGTTTTCATTTCTGCAAGAATTACTTATGGCTGTAATGATCATAACGAAAAGTTCTCTTCGAAGTCTGCTAATCATGATATTATGCCAATACACATCATTGTGAGGTGCCGGAACTAGTGAAGCGTTGTCATCCGCAAGACCACAAGCTCCCGCTATACGCAACGAGTCTTGGCAGGTGTAATTCTGAAGGAAATGCAAATATCGTCTGCAATATTTTCAATGTATAAATACGAAACTCTATCTTGTTTGAATTATCGTAAATCTGAATCATAACAATTCTAAACTTAGAAAGCTTACTCGTTTTTCATCTAATCCTGTCTCAATTTGGCAAACTTGGCTAATTCAGACCGATGTGAATGATTATTACAAAAGTACTGTCCCTACCATTCGAATTGTTTGTAATCTTATGTTTTAGATGGTTACGAAAACTAAAGTTCACTAACTTCGTATCTCTTCCAAACTACTTCATTGCAGTAAACTCCAGTTTTGCCAATGTGTTGATCATAAATATTGAATAATGGGAGGCCAATAATCGTAATAATAATAATTTTAGTTGCGATATTCAACACCCAGAAATGCCATATGGTTTTTCTGTAGCTCATGATCGCTTTTAGACGGGTCAGAAACATCTCGCTAGAATTTTAATTTAGGGCTATGGCAGATTTTTGATAAATTACATAACGACTCCAATAGTTAGAAGAATTTCTGATAGCATGAGATCGAGTTGAATTCCGGGGTTGATATTGAAATAGTTGAGTACACCATCGGTTTTGATGAGTAAAAATGGAAGATAAAGGGTAGATAATAATCCTGGAATCAGCTTGGCAATGATTTTGGTTCGATTCGGATGCACGAATTTCGATTACGATATTGTAACATTTTAGCAATTTCGGACTTTAAGTTCATTTTTTTTTAAATGAAACTTCAACTTTCGTTTTTTTTATTTTGAAGAACATAATAAAATAAAAATTTCGTGCTCACTCTTGGTTCAACCATTACCTTCTGTAAGTAGAAATATTCCAATATCTCCAATAACCATCAAAGCAATCAGCTGGTATTTGATGCTTTTGACACATTTCGGGCACTTTAATAAAATTGCAACAACGATGAATATTCCAACTAGCGTAGTTAGAAAATAAGTAATGTGGAGCATTGCATGGTAGATCGGGGTATCTTTGGGGAATGGAGGACATTCAATCATTTCGAATTGAATATTTCCAAATTGTTGTAAAATTGTAACGCTCTACACTCAATAATTGAAATACACAATTCTTGTTGATAAGAAACAGATGCTGTCTAGCACGTATATAAGGAAATCTTGTGACTAACTTCCAATTACTATCTCGACTCTCAATGAAATTGCAAACGCGAAACCTTGAGTTTTTCGTGGGTTTATTCTAGCTCTTCTCGATGAATAAGTCTTACAGAGTTATAAGATGATTTGACTAATTTTATAGTGCAAGAGATTACTCTTCAGAAGTTGATAACTATTCGGTGATGTGATTTGTTATTTGAAATGGATAATAAGTAAAAGGATAATTGACATGTTTCATTTTATATGATGCGAGATAATTTCGCACAAAGCAAAACTTATAATTGTAAAACTCGTTTAGAAATAAAACTTTATCTTTCATGATATCACTAAAACAGGAAAAAGGTGAAAATATACCCTACACCCGTTGAACTAAATTCACATCTACGAGTTTGTTATTGTCGGTCTTCTAATTTCGGAGAACGGTATGCGCGGAGGATTGAGAGATAGAACCCTTCCAGCCGAATTCGTACTTTTCCTAAAAATTAACTATATCATTTTTTTGGAATTCCCACTGACTTTGGAGCTTGACACAGTAGCCATCGACATAAGGCTATAGTCGCTTCTCTCACGTAGCTCAAACAGCATATCGTGTAGAGGTTGTAAAATATCGCAGTCGAACACATCATTATCACTGCTCCGTTGACAAGACCTGAAACAAATTTAATGAGACAAAGCGGAATCAAAATTTAGCCTAAAATTATTGTTACCGAGATTTAGTCTGTTCAAATCTGACCTAAATTTCGGCTCATCGAAATCGAAATAGAAATATCACACTACTCCAATAAAAAGCGTAGTTTTAAACTTACCTTGCCAGAAAATCTCAAAGATAAACACAATCACTAGAACTGTAATAGGAATTGACATGAACAAGAAAATGACAAGGATCTAAAAGAAAATTACCCGATTTTCTCTCAAAATGAAATACCTGATAAATTGAATCCTTGACTAAAATAAGTTCCATTTTGCTTTTTGAAGAGGACGCAATTTTTCGGAAACTCCTCATTTCAGAGTAAGTTAGATAGGAAATATAGGTAATCACTAAATTAGTCAAGCTTTCAGCGAAAAAAACTTGACTAAACTTACCGAATCCAGTTGCTGCGAAAAAGGCAATGATCTTCGTGAGATGTCGTGTCATTACGTCCTGCCAGAATATTTCGTTTCCAGCTTTTTCGAGTGAAATATTCGCATGTGAAACTCCACAAGCACCAACGTCTCGTAGAGACTTTTGACAGGAGTATTGCTAAATGAAAATCAGAAATATCGATTGATGAATCGTAATCAGACGTACATGATCATCTATAGTTTTTCTAAAAAATAATTTCAAATTTCGATCCCAAATTCGAATACGATATTTTTGAAAATTAAACTTCGACTTAAAAAATTCAGACCAACATTGTGCTGATTTTCCTAATTGAAATTATATAATGATCAATAGTCATTCTCAATTTACCATAAATAATTATGTATCTCGTCATGATTTACATAGAGTCCGCAAGCTCCGCCCACTTTGTGAGGCAAAAATTGGTTCAATTTTTTGTTGTTCATTAACTATGTTGTTATTAGGCAATTTCGAGCAAAATTTTGTTATAAAAAATATTCAAATGGGTATTCAGGCGAATTATATGTACCGTTAAAATGCTGTAAAAATAATCTGTAAATATACTGGGACCGTTTAAAGTTTGTTCGTCAAGCAAGTTTCGCATTCTTCTGCATATTTTCGAACAAACGACATTCAAAAATGATCAACGACAGACAACGACAACCTGTTTGAAAGTCGCTATTTTCAAAAGTACGCAATGCACAACTTTTGATAGGAGCATCAGTTTGGAAAAAGAAAATGTTCAGTTCTTCCCAGAACTAGTTTGATTCAATGATATAGGCTTTAGAACGCTATTCTCAATTTCGCAAATCACTTGCGGGCTCCAGATTTACAATATAAAAATAACTTTTCAGCATAAATTGTGGTCCTACTTTAAAAATTCATGCAGAATTTGATATTCTAATGCATAAACGTCGACACACCGACGCTTTCATAAATTCAAGGCTATCATTTTCATCTGCCTCGCTTCAAAAATAGCCCAACCTTGTATCGCTCCCAAACTGCTTCGTTGCAGTAAACCCCAGTTCCGTCGACAAATAATCTGTAAACATTGAAAAGTGGATATCCAATAATGACAAGGAAAATAATTTTTGTCGCTAAATTCAGCATGAAAAGTCGATAGGACGTCTTCTTGTAGCTCACGATGGTTCTTAGCCGAGTAAGAAATAATTCGCTAAAAATTAATATAATTTTCAAAATATTGATTTTCCTTACGTAACGACCGCAGTCGCCAGAAAAATCATGGATAGCATGAGGTCAAATTGAATGCCCGGGTTTAAGTTTAGATGATTCAACAAGCCTTCGGTTTTCATCAGAAAAAATGGCAGATAAAAAGTTGGAAGCATTCCTAAACTTAACTAAAATGTTTTTGAACATAATCCCTTTATAAGTGTCGCAATTTCGCAACTTGATATAAAGTGTATGATGAAGAGAGGATAGACAAATGTTCTTTCACTGTAACATGCTATCTCTTCAGCTTGTGAAATTGCGACGTTACTATACTTCTGAATTTTCGAACATAATTTATCGTCGATGAACGATAATTTAGGATAAAGTAAAAGAGGTGCGTTTCTTTTCTCCCTTCTGGCGCCACGGATCTCCTTCAATTTAACTTTTTATTCTTCTTCTTTTTTCTCAATTTTGTGCTAATTATCGATAATTAGTCAATTAATTTTCATCAATATCGATAGAGAAAAATAAGGAGAAAGTGCGTGGCGAAAACCCCGATAATCTCGATGAAAGAACGTGGAAAATAAGGAAAATCGCCAATTGAGCAATTTTCGTCTGTGCGCGCATTCCGAGTGTCAAAAAGGGAAAGAGAGAAACGCGTCTTTTTAATTTATTCCAAGTGATCGTTCATCGACAATAACCTTCAGTAGGGATGAAAATAGCTAAATTCCCGACAAATTGTAAAACAACGAATTGATATTTTATATTTTCGACGTGTTTTGGACACTTGAAAATTATCGCGATAAGTAGAAATACTCCTAGTATAGTCGATATAGCGTAAACGATATGAAGCATTGCATGATAAATCGGGGTATCTTTCGAAAATAGAGGACAATTGATCATTTTTAGAATAATTCGGGTTTAATGCAGAGATTTGTAGCGTCTGTAGCTAAGTTGCATGCACTCTAATAGGTGAAAGATTTTTCATATTTAATTTTAGGGTGAAAATGTTAGCGTGTGTAGGATTTGAATACTTCACAAAATTCATACCTCCTCTATAATTATAGACCTAATGTCTTCTCGCAAATTGCAGATGGTTTTCCGATTTTGCAGAGTTTATCATTGCTCAGTCAAGCGAAATTTGTGCCCATGAAAAGTTGACTAGTGCAGAAGTATGTATGCATAGTTCGAAGATTATCTTCTGCAGATGCGTAAAATTAGTTCTGTGACCAAAAAGCTATTTTATGTGGAAAATTGGCAATAATAATTACATATTAACGAAACCAAAATTTCGTGTTTTGGTAATTTCAGTGCGAAATAATCTTATTTGTCGGAAATTGTTTATTAAGGCTGCACAATAATGATATGGACGAGGAATTTTTGCAAGAGTAACACTTGAAAAAATGCCAACTTGGAAACTGCGAGACCACGAGACATGGAGAAATAGTGTGGAAAAAGATGTTTTACCCTGCCCTATTTGCCTATGTCTTCGTCTCGATATTTTGTGGTTTCCAAGTAGCCAAAAATCTAAGATTGTTCTTACAAAACAGTTTTAATAGCCGTATCTTTTCTGGTCTCAAAATATGGCTTATACCTTGGAAAAATAACGGCAGCTTTCATGATTCCACTATTTTTTTCTCTAAATTTAAAAATAAAATTTGTTAATTTCAAATTTTTTTTGAAAAAGCACTTTTTATTTATCCTGAATATGCCACGAAGCGATCCCAATGCAGCCTCCCGAACATAGCTTATGAAAAGAATCATGTAGAGTTCGTAGAATAAACCTGTCGAGCTTAAAATTAGAATGCACGCATTTACAAGAGCTAAAATTTATTTTTGAAAGGAAATCATTTCTTCTTATATTAGGTTGATGCATTCCTGTTTTCCGATTTGTGCGAAACAGTTCAACAGAACATAACTTTATTGGCTAACAAGGATATTAGATGAAATATTCGCCATCGCTGTCCACAGTCTTCTGCCAGCGACTGGGCAGCTTACGGATTCCCTCGCCGTACCAAGCGGGCTGCTTGGAGGCGAAGTAGGTCTTCAACCATGCGTCGACCTCCGCGCGGTTCTTGAAGTGTGTCTCGCCAAGGACTCGCTGCATGTCCGAGAAGAGCCAGTAGTCGCTAGGTGCCATGTCGGGCGAGCAGGGAGCATGGGGTACAATGTGCCATCCGAACGTTGTCAGCTCCTTTTTCACTTGTTTACACACATGAGGGCGGGCGTTGTCGTGGAGAAAGTGAAGACGACCTCGTAGCCAGGGAGTGGATTGGACGTGAGCCTTCAAGTCTCTCAGCTGGCGAGCGTAGACATCACCCGTGATCGTCGTACCCTCGGGTAGCAGCTCCCAGTAGATGGGGCCTTGGACGCCCCACCATACGGATAGCATCACCTTCTTCTGGTGCGTTTCGTCTTTGGCGACGGGTTCCGGCTGATCCTCCTTGTCCACCCACTGGGCACGTCTCACAACGTGATGGTAGACGATCCATTTCTCATCTCCCGTTATGAGATTGTCCAGCCAGGCCGTCGTCCTTTCGTATGTAAGAAGACTCATTGCTGTGTCAACTCGACAATTCTTGTTCTTGTCGCTCAAGACGTGGGGAATCCAACGACCCAACTTTCGTACCTTGCCGAGCTTCTTCAGTCCTCGAACGACAGTCGCCTGTCTACTCCGAGAGTCTGCGCCATTTCTTGCGTAGTAGCGAATGGCTCCCCTTCGACTGTGCTGCGCAGCAAATCCAAATCCATCACTCGTGCAGGTTGCGACCTCTCCTCGTCTTCGAGATTGTAGTTGTGGACCTCGAATCGTTTGAACCAATTGCGTACTGTGTGCTCGGAGGGGACTTCCTGGGGATATACTCGGGCCAGTTGACGGTGGGTCTCGGGTGGTTTGGTGCCAGAGAGGAAGAGAAATAACATTACGTTGCGTATGTGGACACTGTTTGGGTGGAATCGATGGGGCATTGTGGGAACTAGACTGCTCACTAGCTGGTTGTGGCACTGCGACTGATAAGAGGGAGGTGCAAGTTGTTTATATTATAGAGCACAGTGGTTGTTGTCGCGGTCGGCCGCAGAGGGGAGGGAGCAAAGTACACATATCAAAAACGGAAAACAGGAATGCATCAACCTAATAGTTACTCTGCATAAATATTTCAAAGACGCAAATTATCACTATTGTAGCTATCGGTACGAACATAAATGAAAATAGTACGCAAATCTAAACGTTACTTTTGAAGGATAATCGAAATTTCGACTAAGGTACTGTCCTACCACAAACGAATATTCTTCTCCCAAATATTTTTCTTTTCCTTGCTTTGATATCAATGTACTCACTTTTGGGAGGAAAATATTCGCAGTTATAAATTTTACTAATACCTGAGATATGGTGTCTCTAATTAATATAATTTCCACTTTACTTTTCGTTGATGAAGCGTTTCCCCGAAGTTTTCGCATTTCAAAATAAGTCAATTGAGCAATATAAACCATCACTAAAATATGGCAAAAAAACCAACTTTAAACATGAAAGGATTAATTACATAGACCGGTCACAGCCAATAGTGTAATCCATGCCACGATGATTCGTGACACAGCTGTTTGCCAATGGAATTTATTGGGAAGTGTCAAATCATTATCGTCCCCCTCGTGCGCATAGCCACAGGCATGAACCTCAGCTAGGGAGTCGCGGCATGTATAATTCGGAAATATGTACGCTTTATGTCGCTACCTTTATTTACAGACGGATGGCAGAATAGATGACTGTACTTACATACAGAATTAGGGGTAGTTTGAGTAGGGAGCATAGGGAAACGAAAAAAAAATCTATCTGTACTAATAGCCGTCTGTAAATACACGTGACCGCTTCTTGTCGCTAATTTTGACCTACATATTTTTCATACGTACAGTGAAACTCAAAAAGTTAGCATTACCTTTTAATTTGTTTCTATCTATTCATCTACTTACACTGTACCAATTTAGACGAAACGTGGAAAACGTTCATGATTTGGCCATTCTAGTTTATTAACAAATTTTTAGCGGATCACTTCACTACAAGTTGACGAACAAAAATAAATCAAAAATTTATGGGTGCTGCAAAATCTTTGAGCGCTTATGTGACTATTCTGCTTACCTCATATCTTTCAATAACTTTATCCTTGCAAAATACGCCATTTCTACCCTCCATCAGCTCGTAAATATTGTACAGCGGCCAAGTTATGAATATTAAAAGAATTATCTTCGTTGCAAAATTGATGATAATGAATCGAATCGACATTTTCTTATAACTTGTAATAGCTCTCAACCGAGCTAAAAACATTTCTCTAAACGTGAAAGCTTGTGTACCATTTAAAAATTGAAGTAAAATACATAATAATAGCCATTGACATGAAAACCGTCGATACCAGAATGTTGAATTGATAGCTGGGATTTATATTCAAATAGTTTAGAAGTCCCTCCGTCTTGTATAATAGAAATGGGGCATAAAATGTTATTTTTAATCCTAAAAATAACTAATTAATGGAGTTATTTGGCAATTTGTATCCTTCGGAACATTTTATTTGAAAATTTCGAAATTTTGAAAGAGTAGATAGGACTTGGATAAATTTTCTCCACATTATGTCGCTTGTTTGGAGATTTTTTAGTCGGAAAATCGCGAAGATTCCAAGCTGTAAAAATGCCATTCTTGTAATATAATGCTAACCTTCTGTGGCCATAAATACGCATAGATTTCCAACAAACTGTGACACGATAAAATAATACTTGATGCTCTTAACCCGTTTTGGGCATTTGAATATCATAGCCGGTACCATAAATATCCCCATCATTGTAGTTACAATGTAGATAATATGGAGCATTGCATAATATATCCACGTATCGAGTTCGAACGGTGGACATTCGATCATTTGTGTAAAAATTTAGCAGAAAACGTCGTATTTCATGAAAAACATTATTTTCGTAGGAACTAGACATAAATGTTTCGTGCAAATTATGTTCGAAAAAGTCACAAAAATTCATCACATTTTTATAATTGTTACCTTCATTGTATGTCTATGAAGATTATTTATCAGAGATAACATAGAAATAAAACTACATTTTTGAATTAGCATGTTACACATCTTTCTGAAAAAGTAGAATATACTATTCAATAGTACGAAGGTTATTACAGGGTGCGGAAAAATTATTGTCGCATTTATTATGTTTCCAGATGCATAAAATTTGCTACCTACGGCTCCAAATATTTTTTATAGAATCTTTAGATGCTAACGATAATAAATTCATAAGAAAATTGTTATAATTGTGAAGTATGAATTTTTTGAGGGTCATGAAATACGATTGTTAAAGGTCCATAAGGCACGCTGTACAACTGGAGCGAAAAAAGTCAAATGTGGGCATATAGTAAGCAAAATTAAAAATTCGTTCATCCCTAAGATGGTTTGATTCACCAAGCATAACATAATATATATATATATATATATTTTTTTTTTTAATTTCTGTTTATAAAAATATTTTCTAAAGAAATTTTTAGAGTACCTATATCACATAATGCTAAAATCAATCTAGAAATTATCCCAAATTATCTGAAATTATAGTTCGCTAGTAATTAGCACACGAATAAGTGCGACAATATTTTTTTCGCACCCTGTAATGTATAAAATTTTTGATCGCCGAATCATTCGGGCTGAAATTTTAGAATGTGCTTTTGATTATGAGCATAGTTCCTAAATCTATTTAGGAATGAAATTTGTTTCCCTTCCGGATGTCCCCAGAAAGGTTGGTTCCAAAAAGTGTTTATTCGACACAAGTCGAGACTTGATCGAATCCCAAGATTTACCTTGAGTAACTGGGTTAAAAACCGACGAGTTCAGTGTGGTACAGATATTAATGCAGGTTTCGTGTTGCCTGACAAACGATATTGTAAACGCTTTAGTCACATAATGAAATGCTAGAGAGTGCAGGCAGGCAGTGGAAATGGCGCGAACAGAAGGAATGGTGTGAGTTATTTCGAAGGTGTTCGCATTTGACTGAATTGATTGCATATTATTCAAGGTGAATGCAGCAAAAAATCGATGATTGTCATACGAGATGTTTCACGATGTTTAAAACATTCATTCAGTTAGTTTTGGCCTGCTGAAGGAAGTACATTTTGAATCATCGAATCATCCGGCTGGAAGTCGAATGTCATTTCATGATGTGTTAATTTCATTGTCATTGTCACTGTCATTCAATGCACTCAATATTTTTGTTCCTTTTCCCGTTCATTCCAGGCTCCAAATCAGGGCCGCGCGAACGCAGCCCCTCACTCAAAAATTTAGTCGTCGGCGAACCCCAACTCGGAGCTGCCGTGCAGGTCAGCCCAGACCGAAGTGCAATGCCCGGGCCTCGCCACAGATAACCGCCTTCTTGATCGCGGTGTCTCCCGACCAGGTAAGTTTATGAGTCGCTGGCAGGGGGAGCAAATGGGGAGTGATTGAGATATCCTGAACCGCATTGAATAGTGTATAATAGAATAGGGAGGAAAGATGGCTAGACAGGCACTTTCGAAAGTGGGGGAGACAGTGCACGGAAATAGAAGGATAATAGTTCACATGGTCACTTTCTCAGTAGGTTGAAAAGAAAATTGATTTGACGGTACTTTTTATCATTCAAATTGTGCTTTTCCTATTTCTGCAAGACAATCACCTATTTTTGTTGGTTTTGAATTATTTGAGTCTGAATGGTATTCATTGACGCAGATGAAACATCAGTGATGACTTGAAAACAATTAAATTGAATATGGAGGGAGATATCCTCTTTCATACTTCGATCATAATTTGGAACGTAGACATTCAGCATTCAAATTATTATTTTATATCATTTCTTTACTAACAATAGACAATTGAACTCTTTCAATACTTGTATAAACATTAGGAATTCATTACTCCAATCATCGTGTGTGCCAATAAACTAGTCCCGAAAATGGATTGAGATTATTGTGAAATGTTGGAGTTGGTTAGAGTTTTGAAATAAAATATTTCAGTTACAATGATCTCTGATCACTTTTGAATGTCTTCGAGAGTTGTCTGTATCATGTGCATTGAATTAGAATGTACGAAATTGAATGAAGATACTTTTTATTAAAAGTATATAAAAGTTACGGACACTTTAATGTGTTGAGACTAAAGATTTCAGATATTAAATTTTTTGACTTCTCGCCATTCATTCGTTTGTGGATCGTATTCCTCGATTGAATCACAAATATTGTCCATATATTCTTGATATCTAAGTTAACAAATATTTCGTATAAAGATATGCAAATCTCAGCTCACCCTCCAATTGCATACAACTTCCTGTTAGCGACAATGAGCGAATGATTACGTCTTGCATAATTCATATCTGGGATTTTAGAAATTCGGCTGTAAACTGGAGCTGAGGGGTCGAAACACAGACAGGATTTGAATACATTAGAAAAACTAAATATATGATACATTATTTATGATACAAAATTAACGACTTCCGTCCTCCAGTTATGTAGATTTTTCCATTTAAGGATTCAACTCCGAAACAACTTTGGTATTCTGGAATCTCTCCAACTTCAATCCATTCCCGTTCATCGTCTGATAATCGATATATCTTTCTACTATCTCATCTATCAATAACTGAACATGCATAATTACAATAATGAATATGCTATAATGTGACCGTATAAAATTCCATCGCATGTTATTGTTCGAGCATAACTAATTGGAAGAGGAAGAGCAGGACCTGTTTGCCATGTTCCATCTATTAAAACCTGAATAAATTATTTTATGGACTTCATTCGATCTTCTTACATCAACTCGAGTTGTCTCTTTCCCTGTTTCAGAATCGTATCCACCCAAATAATGCCATTTGTCTTTGAAATAAGCCACAGATGCATATTTACGCCATTCAGGAGGATCTGGACCTGCAAAGAATGCAATAAAATTAAGCCAATCTATTGGGTTTGTAATGCTACCTCTAGTGATTTGTCGAGTATTCAGGTCAAAGATTTCAAACCATTTTCTAAATGAGTCAATTGCAAAAATCTAAAATCATAAAATTGACAATGCCAAATAAACTAATCTACCTTATCTTTTGTGGTTGCCACTTCATATGGCTCATAATGATTAAAGTTCCCAATCTGCTTAACAGAATTAGAATGCGAATCAAACAGACAAATTCTTCCTTTCCAAGTTCGACCGTTGTTATACTCCACTAAATACTAAAATTAATTTTCGCCCGTACAAGGAATATTTCCCTACGATAGAATAAAGGTTCCCTCTCGAGAGCTGTCGGCAGATATTTCTTGATTATTCCCATCATTCTCTTGCTAGTCCAAGTCAATTGTCTCAGATCTTTGGATTCGGGATATTGGCAGATCAACAATATAATTTCGACTGGTAACTTGGCTAGCATCTTTACTAGGAGACCTGAACAATAAAAATGGAAATAGTAAAGGAATATTGATTGGATGAGGAATTCTGGAATTAACGAGTTTCAAGTTGATCATCGAAGAAAAGAGAATGAAACTACTAAATTGGTGTTTCTCAATTTTATCAGACTAAAAATCAATTACTAAAACTTGAAGATACACGCTGAAATATGTAACAGATCTGGTTGGAGATAGATGTAGGAGTTGTTAGACAATTATTCGCAGTAATGTATTGGAAGTTGCCTCTCAAACTCGGGTAGTTGAACCTTTTATAATAAAAAGAAAATACAAATAGTGCAAAAATTCAAGTTAAAGTGTTAGTAAAGGTAATAGAAGTTCTAGTACTAATTATATAGATTGTCTCCTTCAAATGTGAGGCTGTGAGTTAAAATTTACGTTTATTTAAGTTTAAACATTTTTGCATTGACATTTAGAATTAAAAAGAACGATAAAATAACCTTAACAAATACTGAAAGGTATCGAACTGACATTAAATAGAGTGATGCCACGAAAATGATAAAGAAAAAACATAAATAAAATAGTGAAAAAGGGAGAGTGACTGAGAAGAAAATACAGTGACTATTTCAGTGAAACATCGAGAAAATAAGAAAAAATACGCTAATATTGATGCTGCTAACAAACGATGTGTTTCGAATACGTTCAACAACTGCTCACAAGAAATCAATTAACTATTTCTGGTATATATTTTGAAATTACTATAAAATAAATATTGAATTTGGTTGCAGAATATTTTAAATACAGTACTTCAAAGAATATTTAGTTGAGTTTCAATTTTTCAGTGTCTTCATTGGATGTCCTCGAGAGTTGTCTGTATCGTGTTCATTGAAGTTAAATTATTATTTCACATTTTATTGAATAAAATTTCTATATGAAATCTGAGATTATTATAGCCAAGCTTTATTTATGTTAATTTTTCCGACTTCTTGCCATTTATTCGTTTGTGGACCGTATTCCTCGATTGAATTGCAAAAATTTGATTCTTGAAATCTAAGTTAGAAACTATTCTGTATAAAGATGTGCAAAATCTCAGCTCACCCTCCGATTGCATACAATTTCCCGTTAGCGACAATGAGTGAATGATCGTATCTTGCATAATTCATATCAGCGATTCGAGAAATTCGACTGTCAACTGGAGCTGAGGGGTCGAAACATTCGCAGGATTGTAATTCTCCTCCACTAAATATATGATAATATATTATTTATCATATAAAATTAACGACCACAATCCTCCAGTTATGTAAATTCTTCCATTTAGCGATGCAATTCCAAATGAACCTCGTATTTCTGGAAGCTCTCCGATTTCAATCCATTCCCGTTCATCGTCTGATAATCGATATATCTTTCTACTTCCACAACCGTTAATAACTGAATATTCATAGTTACAATAATGAATATGCTATAATGTGACCGTATAAAATTCCATAGCATGTTATTGTTTGAACATTCCAAACTGGAAAAGGAAAAGCAGGACCTGTTTGCCATGTTCCATCTATTAAAACCTGAATAAATTATTTCATGGACTTCATTCGATCTTCTTACATCAACTCGAGTTGTCTCTTTCCCTGTTTCAGAATCGTATCCACCCAAATAATGCCATTTGTCTTTGAAATAAGCCACAGATGCATATTTACGCCATTCAGGAGGATCTGGACCTGCAAAGAATGCAATAAAATTAAACCAATCTATTGGCTTTTATACTGCTACCTCTAGTGATTTGTCGAGTATTCAGATCAAAGATTTCAAAGAGTTTTCCTCTACTGTTCAATGCAAAAATCTAAAATTATAAAATTGCCAATGAAAAATCAGATAATCTACCTTATCTTTTGTGGCTGCAACTTCCCATGAGCATAAAAAATGAGTTAATTTCGCAATCTGTTCAACAAAATTAGTATGCGAATCAAACAGATAAATTCCTCTTTCGGTAGCATCGTTTGTTCTAGAATATACTAAATACTAGAATTAATTTTCGAGAATACAAGAAATATTTTCCTACGATAGAATAAAGTTTTCCTCTCGAGCTCTATCTCGAGCACTATTGGCCGATATTTCTTGATTATGTGCATCATCCGTTTATTAGTCCAGGCCAACTGTCCCAGATCTTTGAATTCGGGATATTTGCAGATCAACAATATAATTTCGACTGGTAAATTGGCTAGCATCTTTGTTAAGAGGCCTGAACAACAGCATAGTATTATTTCAAAATGGAAATAGTAAAAGAATATTATTTGAATGAGAAAGTCTGGAATTGATGAGTTTGAAATTGGTCATTGAAGAAAGGAGAATGAAGCTACTAAATCGATGCTTCGCACTTTTTATCAGACTAAAAAAATCGATCCCTTAACCGCACTGCTCTGTTTTGTCCCCTCTCCCCCTTCGTCCTGTCTACTTCTGCAGTGCACAGGCACGAAAGGGAGAGAAAGAGCGATGAAAAGGAGAGGAAAGCGAAAAAGGAGGGGAATTTATTGTGTCGACCGGGAAAACGCAATTAAACACTAAAACAATAAATTACACCCAATTATCTCAATCAAATATCAGAATAGAAGCAATTTCCGAAGTTTTAAGACCGAGCACACGCAGGAACTTACTAGGAGAAGTGCTCGGGGAAGGCCGGAATGTGAGGGACGCGATTGTTCCCTCGAAATCATTCGATTTCTGCTAACATCTTTTATTTTACACGATTCCAGGTTATTTCAGATGTCAAAATAGTTGAAGGAACTCAATGGGCATCGATAGAATATGAAATTAGCCTGGAGCGCCACTTCTGAACCACAGTAGGAACGCGAAAACATACAAAGTCTTTATTAGCCATTCTATGGGAATGAGTAGAATGACTTGACACAGTCCTCAAAATTATTTTCCCGAAAATGGATTGAGATTATTGTGAAATATTGGAGTTGGTTGCAGAGTATTCATTTCAGCTACAATTTTCAGTGTTTTATTGGATGTCTTCGAGGGTTGTATGTATCGTGTGCATCGAATTAGAATGTACGACATTGAATAAAGGTACGTTTTATTAAAATCATATCAAAATTATGAAAACAATGCATTAAAATTGAAGATTTCAGGTGTTAAGTTCTCCGACTTCATTTATGCGAGAAAATCTATCAGCACATCAGAGCAGAAGACAGTATCTTTACTCGTTGTGATGAATAGCAGAAGCTTTATATCACAAGTTCCAAACCCAATTTGAGTGTAGAATAGAATAAGGCTGGATAGACACACTCCTACTTGAGGCACGTTTCTTAGAAGAGGTAGTTATCCCAGACGAGATATAAATCTTCATTAAGAAATATATATAATGTCTAAAGAGTAGATATATATATATATACGCGCGCGCGAAAAGGTCCCCGCCTCACATCCTTCAATGTCGCCATGCAAGAAGCAGTATAGTTGCCTCTACCAGACTACGACGACTAGTGGTGGACCCAGTTCTAGGGAGGACGAGCGTCAGAAACCCCTTGTGGTTCATTTTCATCTGATGAAAGGAAAGTGCTCCCTAGGTTTGTTCTGAAATAAACTATCTTGAATAATACTTATTTCAGTGTTTCATTGGATGTCCTCGAGAGTTGTCTGTATCGTGTGCATTGAAACTAAACTATTCTTTCACATTCACGTTTATTGAATAAACTAGAATCTCAATGACATCTACCACCTTTATCTCTAATTTATAGTCAAATTTGTGTGGGTGAATTGGTCCAAAATGCATAATTAAATTGAAACTACTCTATTTTCAAAATAAGAAAATATGAATATAAAATTCCCATCAAATGATAGACTCAAGAATAGGATTTGATTCAAGATATTTAACAGACAAATGTTCAATAGTTTATATTTCAATTGTGTGAGAATCTTAAATGTAATCATTAGAGATTATTAGTAAATCAGATGAATCAGATGAGATCCCTCCAATTTCTTACAGAATTCCCTACAAATTCAACCTATTTTTATATTTATTTTTGACAAATTACAATAGATTCCAGATGAAATAAGTCTCTTTCTTTAAAAAGTGATTTGTTATACATATTAATTTGGAATACAACTCTGGCACTCTAAGGTGATCACCCTCGAAAATTGTAAATAAAAAGTCCAGACTCTAGCTGAACTAGAATGTTTTTCTTCTAGAAATCTCTCAAGATAATCTGCAAATGTGTCATTTCCAATGGAATTCTGACTCGTCAATTCTGATCCAAGGTTCAAATTGAATTGATGTCTTATTTTGTGTTGAAATCTTCCATCATTTCCACCTGAAATGAAACTTAGACTCCAAAGATAGTTTGTCGTTTGTACTGATGACTTTTGAACTAAATTTGAAATAATTCTCTATGATTATCAGCCAGTACCAGTGATAAAACTCCATTAAATCAGCTAAAATATTAAATATTCGTGATGAGTGTGAAATTCTGAGTCAAATGACATCTATATCAACTTATTGCTCAATTTGAATAACCTTATCACCCCTTATCATTCCCTCATCAGTGACAAGATAATTCTAAATGATGAAACACCAGCATACTCTGAATCAGCACTAAATTCCGAGTCGAATGAACCTCATTTCGGGCATAAATGTACATTTTTGAGAAATCGCTTCTGACGTCACTCACTTCTGAGGTGTTACAGGTCTTCAGAGACATTTCCACCCCCACATGTCATACATCGTCTTGAAGCCCGTGAAATGTGCAACAGAACGTGGGGAATTTCCTTCTGATTCCAGACTAAAAAAGCAGGTTTTTGGGTGAAAAACTCAAAAATTCTAAAAAAAAAAGTAAAAAAACCTATTTTATGCCAATTTCGGGTATTTTTCGAGGTTAAAACTAAAAACGGATGTTATTTTCGGAATCAGCGTACTCGATTTGTATAGTTGGCATGAAAACTCTGAATAAACACTAAAATAAAAGGGAAAAAGTGACTATTCTTATATAGTAAAAGGGAATGAAGGATAACCGGTACTGTTTTAAACCCTGTGAGTGTCATCCGGCTGTTCTTTCTTGTGTTTTTCCATCAGTATTGTTCACCCCATTTTGGGTGTGGGCCGTGTCCAGCTCTAGTGCCACGCTGGAACGACCCGTGATCGGTCGGAGCAAGCCCCGGTTCCGATCAAGCCTCCAAAAATCAAACAACCTTGTTCTCCTCAATTGAGGAGATATCGAAGGTTAATTCGATAAGAACAGTTACTAACTTTGATCTTAGCCATAAGGCCGAGAAGCGATGTCAAGCATCTGACAATTGGAGCAATATTCTGAAATAACGGAATATGAGAGAAGGTTTTCACCACCACATCCAAAACAATGAAACGATAGAAGTGACTGGCCATGGAAATGTTAGAAGAAAGAGTGTTGGTGTTTTAGAGAGCTAGAGAGATTGTAGGGCACTAGGACACTATTTCGCAATCACTATTTATGTATTGAGTTTGAAAAGTTGCATTATCATGGGCATGATTATTTGAAAATTAAAATAATTAGAATAACTAAATAAAGATAAAATCGTAAATTCCAGATCTAAAGCTGGAACTGAAATTTCATTTTTAGAGCCTATACTATAATCTATGATACTTCTTCACAATATACGACCAGTTGAATATATTCATGTGCTTGAAATCTGACGAAACGATATGTCAAAAATACAAATCAGAATAACCGGATACGAATCAAATTAAACTCAACTTTCCGGAAGTAAACCTAAGTCGAAATCCCATATTTCAACCTATTCGAAATAAATTCTTACATTTCTCTCTAATGACACCATAGATCAAATCGTAATCTTTCTAGATAAGATGATCTTGTTATGCTAATTTTCTGACTTTGTTCAATGTACTCAAGAAACTGTAACAGTTAATCAAATCTGGACCATAATAACATGTCTCTAGCAGTTTTTTGAAGGTAATGTTCATGATTCCATTAGTTGTGTGGCACAATAATCACAGAATATTTTCGGCAGAAAACAGTCGGAAAGTAAAGAGTAGACGATTTGAAGAAAGAAAAACAGACAAAGATGATGGGAGTAAGTGATGTGATAATAAGATATAAAAAGATGGATGGGTTAGTCAAATAGGCAGAAATATGGCGGACGGATCGAGAACCAGTCGTTCAGTCAATTAAAATCACTGATTTGAAGGGCACGATTCGATTTTACCTGCAAACTGCGCGAATTCGACCTTGCGCGGTATCACTCAACTTTAATAACTTGGCAGATAATCAATCGTTGAGTTATTGATAATAGAGCCATTTTAAACCTGCAACTGTGATAGCCCAGTTCTATCGAGCAAGGTCGTTTTCGTCGATAGTGTCGATGATTTTGATTCGTATATTGAGAATTTCGAATTTATTTTCTCTGAAATTTCAAAACCTGCAGAAAAATATTCGTCTTCGATATGCTGATCTTGCTACTTATTTCACTTGGTAAATAGGAAAAACTATCCAAGGTTCAATAAAAAGAACCATCCAAACTGCAATAGCTTTAATATTATTGTATAGGGCTGGTAGGTGAGTTGGAATAGTCTTCATTGTTTTCGGGGGATGTTTTCGTTTTCCAAGTTACCATTTTACTTGGGATATTATTTTTCTTCTGGGATTTCGTAGATCTCCTCATTTGATGTTTTTATTCATCCATTCCATAATTTTTCTTATTCTACATTTCTTCGACCGGTCAAAACCTGCGTTTCGCCGCCAAGCCTTTGTCAATTCTATCAGCAGCCAGCAGCACCCGCATTCAGTGTCCCACTTTTTGCTTTGCCTTGATCCTCTCATTCCCTTATCAGTTTATCTTATCCCAAAGAGATATCGTCTCATTTACCCATTTTCCCTTTTCCTATCATATCAATCAATCCATAATCCAATTAGCTGCAATAACATTTTCCTTCCTTCGATTAGTTAGATTTTAGTGGAAATTTGATTTTTTTTGTAAAATGAAACTGAAATATTAGAATTTTAATGGTGATATCTTCTTGACCTATTCCTTCTAATTTTGGTGCCATGAAATATTCCATTTTCGTTCATGTAGCTTTTCGATCTATGAAATGAAGAAAATGATGACATAGAAAATTTAGGAGTCGAGAATGTTTCCTCGCTTGTTGATCGCTGCATCATTCTTGGTATGTTTGATCAATTTAGAACGAAAGATTGATACTTGTTACAGAATTAATAGGAAAAATCGGATTTATTTGTACCATTTCTCACAAAATGCAGCAAACAGATTGAAGAGAATTCGATTTTCAGTATATCGTTTCTTCTCAAAGGTGTTCCACTCCAGCTGACACAAAGAATACGTTCGGTCAATATCTTCAATGCATAAAGGAGGGTCTCGATCAAAATTATCAAGCATATGAAGATGAATTGAGGGAGCATAGCAAGTAAGGAAAAATTTTGCGGGTAACTTGGAAACAGTAAGCTATCATGAGAAGAGATATAGAAAGGAGTATTGGAAGAATGCTCAATTTTTCCTATCTTATCCAGATCCAGGGAGGACGATCGTCAGAAACCTCTCGCGACCTACTCTCAATATGTTTTCGTCTGACGAAAGTGCCTCCTAGGTCTGATCTTATTTCGACTATGTCTCGGTCATGATGTCATGCGGTTTCAAAATACCGATTTAGGATCTTCATTAAACACTGAACGTCGATTTTTCAGACGAGCAGCCCTATCTTGCTTCTCCTCGACGATCGAAGAAGGTAACCAGAAAGACCGATGCGTGCTGAATGCCAACGATCTCAACCAAGTTGCCTGGGACAGACATGGACCTCTGAGGGATTGCACCATTTGCAGAACAGTGAGGATGCTTTTCTATCTTCTACGTTTCTTGCTTATTATCTTCGAACTTCTAATGCAAAATCTCATTTCGCCCCAAAAATCATTCCTACTGAACGAGTTTGAATAACGACTCTGACACTGTGATGATCAATTGCTGAGTTGTTGGTTTGCAAAAGTCAGACATTCAACACATCCCTGACTTCTATGCTACAATAGGAGCCTGTAGTTCTCTTCTTGCATTTTGAGGAAGATAATTTGTACATTTTGATAACTCAGGGAGACTCCCACCCCCAGGCCTCCCCTGTCTCGTAGAGTTTCCACGCGGGAAGCCTGCGGTACAGTTGAAGACGGGGTGGGGAGAGTCTCTCAGAGAATGAGTACGTTTCATGAAACTAGGAAACCAGGAAAAAATTTAGAGAAAGTGACGATATCATTTTTTTTATCAAACTCTACTTCATTATTTTACAACCATGTAATTCCGGCATTTTGTAAGTAAGTAATGATGAACTATGATATCATAGATAAGTGCATAGGACAATTGTTATGCACGCCCATCCCCTACGCTGGACTAATGATAAGCATGCGAAGCACAAAGTTGTTGCAAATTATCGTCTTATCATTTTTGACTTGAAAAGAAACTGAGAAAATTTTGAAATAGGAGGACTTTTGATATTCAGGAATAATTTTAAGAAAATTTGAGCTTCATGAAAGTCTAGGGTATTTGTGGGTGAGAAGCAATTTCAGCACGTTATACTTCGAATAAGATAGCCCAACAACTCAAAATGTCATTCCAACTAGTCCTTATCATTCACACATCTCAGCATCTTAATCTCACGTCATCCCATCTCTTCCAATTCCAATTCGATTCGATTCACTAATCGCTTTTGTTTGTTCAGTTCGCTTCGGGCGCAATCAAGGCAATCAAAGCGACACCTGCCGAGGACCAGAAATGCATTCGAATGGAGATTTCCAGGGGTGCGGTTTTGCTGCCATTTTCTTCTTCAACAGATAAATATGACGCCATGAGATCAATTAGCATTGCCACTTATTTACCTATGACAGCAGTGTATAAAAATCAGGAGATGAATGATGAATGAATCATTGAGAAGTCAGGTTTCTTGAAATATTATCTGATTCATCTGCTGTTATTGGGGAAGAAAATTAGTCCTCTCTTGAGACACATTATGAAGCTTAAAAGAAATCATGAACTTGCAAATGAGCGGCTAAATGGTCCGGGTGAACCTTTCGAAAGGACTGAAAAAGAGGAACAACTTGACTAAATGATTGAATAAGTTCAGCAATCGCCAAAGAAGCCAGCTACTGTCTGCAGAAAAAGATCCCAGGATTCGCTGGGGTTCCAGATATTCCAGACCTTGAAGAAGGATCGTTCCAATTCAAGGACTCCGTGTAGGTTACAGTTTCGAATCCTTTGTAAGCTCCTGATATATATATACGACATGAATTTGAGAAGGGATAGGATGATGTAACGAATTACCTAGAATTCCAAATCAAACTTGGATTTTAGTTTGATGAAATACCTACTTTAGCATCTCATCGCTCTCCGATCACATCCTCATCCAATCCCGACTGTCCTTCTGTGCCGAGCGCAAGCCGAACAGAGCAGCTTCCACGAAGCACTGCATGAACAACCCATTCGTTGGATATCTGGGAGAACATTGCAAAAGTAGGTTTAATCAAAGTGTCTTGAAGATTTTTTGAAGGATTTCTCGTGATTTAACAAGAAATGGAATATCGAACTTCAGTCCTCTCATCGTGCGACCAGAAGATGTCTGCCGGAAACTGCGCTCAAGTTATTCCTCAGACTAGAAATGGTGTCTGTGAATGCATCAACGAGGCTAGAGATGACCTGAAGAAGAGAATCGCCTCCATTGCCGGAGTGTTCCAAGACGTAAGTCACAATTAATAGATTTGTATATCTGAAATCACTGGTACGATTGCATAACATTGATACTAGTACTGCCATGAAAGTCATCCGAAATCTCACACCTTCCCTAAGTGGACTCCTGCAAATTTAGCTCGTTTCTGGCAGCATTGGCCTCGCCGCTGGAACTACCAGCAAAGTTGACACTTGTGTCGCACACATCAAAAAGCAGATGTAAGGGCTTTTCTTGTTTGACTTTTGACTTTTTCCAAAAATCTTAATTTAGGGTGACACCTGTCAACGATTGGGTTACCGTTATTGATGGCGCTTTGTCGACCTGTATCCGCAAGAAGCCTGCCGGACAGAACCTTGGACTAGAAGCCATGTTGAACGTCGGATGCAGAAAGGTTCGTTCGTATTTTATTCCTTTTCTGGAATGTTGCGATTTCTTGCATAATTGCTCGGTTAGATGAATAGTCTAAGATAATTCAGCGTCATTGCCCATTCCAGACACTTCCTTCGAAAATACGCAGAAAAACAACATGTAAATCTGTGCCATGAGATAATAGACACTCGCGTGAATTTAGTGAAACTGCGAAAACACTCATCTTGCATGCAAAACGCTAGGAAATTATAGTTCATCAAAATGTGCATTTACTTAATGAGTCGACAATTTTGAAGGACAGAAAAATAGTGATGATCACACTATTCCTTTCGAAGCTGTGTGTTAGATCGTAAAGCTAAAGGTTTTTCATCGTTTTCGACAAAGGCATTTCTCACATCTCTTTTATCACTCACTAATCAATCAACAAATTCGCTCATTTCCAGAATTATAAAAAGGAACAAAAAACTTGCAGGTGATCGCTGACACTTCTGGCTCTGCCTCGGCCCAGCTAAAGACCGGCTTCGATTTCGTCAACAACCTCATCGATGCAATGGCCCAGAGAAGCAGTCGATTCTGCGGTGGAGCAGCCTGCTTCCAGGGCTAAAAATCAAAATTTAGAATGTTGCAATATTAACGGTAATTTGAAAAGCGAGCTATTTTTACTACTTTAGCAAGTTTTTTGAGTCTCCGATATTTCCTTAGACTCGTGGATTATTTTCTCTAATTTATCATATCACTAGTGCTTTTTGGATTTATGTTTTTATCGTAGTCTTATTGTGTGCCTTATCATATTCGTATTCAACTCTTTAGAATAAACGAGGTTAAAATTGAATTTGAAATTTCTGATACAAATTCATTTATGGTGCAACATTCAAATTTTTTGTGAAATATTTTTGCAGAGTTGAAAGATTTCGGGGAAAAACTTATCCTCTGCTCGATTCGATTACTAATTCATGAGAGAGGACGACTCGATTTGCGTCTTCTTAGATTTTCTTCCCAATTTTTCTCCCCACTTTATTCCCTACCAAACATCAGTTTGGGAACACGGACCCTGGCTACTTTTCTGCTAGGATTTTTAGCATTTTACTTCATGTCGGAGGATAGTGATATAGGACTTGCTGAGATATTCAACAACTCAATTCCAATATCCTTGTATAGTGTCCAAATATCTTTCACTTTGGGAACCCTCAGATTCAAGATCTGATAGCGGTTCTCAGCATTTCGAGTTCAGAACTCGTAGGTTCGGCGCAAGACTGCTAGTTAGTATAAAGAGGAAAGATGGTTGGACGAAAAGCGGGCACTTATCGAAAAATTAGAGTCGCTGAAATTTCCGAGCAAAACTCGACGAAATCTAGCAGGTGAAGAGAAGAGCATCACAAACTGCAGAAACTACACCGTGAAAAAACGAGAGTTGCAAATATTGAAGAGAGATTTTCTAATAAAATCAGCAATTCGTGACGAAATTTTCAACTCGGCAAAAAACCTGTCCTTCACATGCTTATTTGCCTTTTTGAACAGTCAGAAGATCCCGGACCTTAGAAAATTCTCTCTTATTTTATATCTAATTTGGGCTGCATGAATTTCTATTTAAAATATTTCGAAGATAATATTCATGTGATAGCTTCTGACGTTTTTCCTAAATGTTCAGAATTTGAAACCTTCGAATTTCTTCACGCCGCCTAAGACATATGTAGTCTCCTCAATTTGCATCTATTCTTCTACATTTACCTAAAAGATCCCCGAAGAAAAGCCCTATGATTTTTGGAAGTGATTTCATGAGTGAGCGCTGAAATGTCCGCAGTTCTCGTCGACTTGATCCGAAAATTGCCGCCCATAACTTCTCTTTGCGAGTGACATGAATGGCCTCAGTCCAGTTGAATAAAACAATTCATCGCAAGTGTGCTTTAGTCGACTTCTCTAGCACGCAACAATTTATGAGTTCAGTTTAAACATTTTCGAAAATATTTGTTTATTCTGGGAGCATTGTAGTCAGAATTTTTAATTCAAGCAGACCTAGGCAGAGTTTCAGTCGAGATCAACATTATAGTGTAGGTGGACGCAAATAAGTTTCTATTTCTAGAAAAAATTTGATACGCAGAGGGTCCGCAAAGGGAAATTATGTGGATATTTTGGCCTAAGAGGTTCGCACGGAAGACTTAGCTTAGGTCTTCTTTGTACTGGATTCGAGCAGTTTCATGTAATCAAAGAAAATATAATTGTAAAAAATCTGGACAAAATAATCTTTTCAAAATATTACTTTGATCGAACAATTTTCTGAATAGTTTTTATGTTTTCCAACTCTGAAACTTTTTACATATTCGCTTCAGGAAGTTGTTGAACTTTTTCTTGACTAATTATTAGTTTCCCTGAATCTGCAATCGACTCATTTGGTAGTTCCTGACAATTCTGTCATAAACATTCTGCTCGTTACGCAGTTCTGGTCGAATCTCCCGAATAAATCCGAGAATTCACACGTTTTTCCGTCCATAAACATCTGCTTCGCAAACTCAGGCGAGATGCGAATTTGATTGAGTTGGGATTTCGGGGCTGGAATTGCTTGACTCATCAACGCCAACTAATTTTCCCCGAACCTAAAACCACGCAAAGTCATCAATATCTGAACGTCAGACGACGATTTTCGAGCTATCTGAGAAAATATGTGGTAATATATATCACAAATATCAACGACTTATATTATCCTTCCATGATCATTCTTTAACTTGTCATCTTGTAATTTCCAGATTGTTAGATTTTTTAACTTAATGATGGATATCAATGTTTCTAACCCGTCTCTTATCATTTTTAAGGAAACAATTCAAATTGTACGAATGCATCTGTGCAAAGACGATATTTTATGATAACGACAAAATTATTTTTGTCGCCAAATCTTGAAATTTTCGTGCTGCAAGAAGATGAATTTTTCATGCCTTCAATTCGCACTTTGGAAAATAGTTTGAGAAGGTATTCATTTCATGTTGGACACATTTGCAATTCCTAAAGTTCATTAATCTGCTACAGACTTCATCATACAATTTTTGCTATCTAGGCTCAGAGATCTTGACTCCTGAATTTTCATTCAATATTCTAATTTTAGCTTTTTTTTAAAGAATCCTAGTCCGAATATCCCAACTCTGGTAATATATTGTTCTTACAATCCCTAACGCTGATTCTTGAAATTATTCAATCATTGTTATTGTCGAATTCACTTCCTTGATTCGTTTTTTCAATCAAATCTTTGTTCTGACTACAATGTTTTTCTAGCTTCATCAGCAATGCTCTGATCTATCTGTTTGATGTTCATTTCTTCCAACTTCTTCTAGATTTGCTTGAAGAGAACGGATGTAGATGATGTAGTGGTAGTTAGAAGCGATTGTCCCTTCAGTTAGCTGCTACTCTTCCAAGCATCCAAGAGCCCTGCAGTCTGCACCCCGGTTGTCATTCAGCCTTCCCATTCAACTTCTTCCTCTTTTTGTCCGACCGCTTCCAGCGGGAAACCCTCTTCCTCCTACAGAGATTTTGTAATCGAACCGATTCTGATTCTGAAAATTATAGCCAAGTTTTAAGGACTTTGTTTCGCAATGTTTTTTCGTCTAATAATCAATGAAATCAAGTAATAGTTTGAGTTTGATCAGGAAAATTGTGTTAGCTAAATTTCCAATCTAGAATGAAACGACATTCAGATTAAGATTTTAAAATTTCCATTCGTGTTTACAAATTTCGAATTTCGTAAACTTCTTCATAAGTGAGCCATTGTTTCTCATAATAAACAAACATCATTCCGAATTCCGTTTTCCTGCAATAGATTCACTTTTACTTTTCCGTCGAAATATCATTCTTCCATTGCGTTTTATTTTTATATTCAATTTGCATGATCTTCAAAGTGTTCTTGATTCCATACATTTTTACATTTTCATGAATATCGATGGTTTGACAAATATAAACAAATCGGTTTGTCTGAGGATTAGCGACTCGTTCAGTTTCATTTTGATTCACTTTGCCACTTTGGTACGATTATCACGCTACTGCAATGTTATTGAATAACTTATCAAATTCAATAATGTGAGATCTCGAGGGGATTTAGGGGAGTCTAGTCATCGTCAGATTTTTGGAATCATCAGGGACGAAGATTGGGAGAAATATTCGTTGTGAATTTTCGACACTTTCCTTTCCGCATTCTAAAAATTTTGAGAATGCCTTTATCTTCTGGGATTCAAAATTTTGAGCAACGATTTACTTTTTCAGGATAGTTTCCTATTTCAGATACGGTGTCATCGTTAAGCGTTTTATATGCAACATTTTTTGAAAAGATTCAACGATGTCGAAAAACATGAGCCATCTCAGAATAATTAATGAATGAAATTGAAATTCCTGACTTTATGCCTGCGACCCACTCTTTAATCCTATTTTAACCCCGCGAGCACATAGATCATAATGATTTTTGTACAAAATATTTCATCCATCGTTTAATTAGCCGACTTTTCAGACTACGAACAGCTGGAAAATTAGCAAATGGATTAATTTATTTTCAAAGGTCTCACGTCAAGTCTCCCAGCCGTTCCCTTCGAGAATTGGGAGGACCGCATTTTAATGGACTTTGCATTTTCCATCGGTTTTTCCAGTTAATCGGCACGCTCTCAGAATAGATTGAGATTTTCTTTTTTATGGGCGAGCTCTCGGTGCTTTTTTTTATTTTTTGTCATTCTTTCAGGCCGAGACCGGTGCACGCAGAACTACATTTTCGCTAGGGGCTAATGTCGTATCATTCGAGATAAAGGATCTTATAAGGTTCCTAAACTTTCTTAAAGATAACTAGTTTTGATAACGAAAAACGAAGGCTTCTTTTAAAGACTGCCAGCTTACCTATTGCTCATTTGTAAAATTCACCCATGCTGAAAACTAATAAAATACTGAAAAAGAAAAAGTAAATGAACTTGCCAGAAAGTTATTCAAGAGCAACGTGGGATCCAGACCGGGTAGAAGATATGAACGAGAGAAAGATAAAGACGAAAAAGCAGCAAATGCGATGATGAAAGATGCGAGATGAACGGACAGGAGGCGATAGCAATAATACGCCGAAATGCAATGACTTATGGGCCATTAGCATTTAAGTGCATTATTCTAGGCTATTTCAAATTGCTTTGCCATAAAAATTTGCATAAATCGATTCATCTATTTTATTTTGAAATTTCGTGAACAAGCCACAAATTTGTGAAAATAGTCACTTTTCTCATTTCGAAACGATCGCCATAGCTTGTTTGATCAGATTGATCAATTTAAAACCATTTCGACATTTTGACTAAGCCATCATACTTTTGCAACTTTGATATTATTTACAAAGAAATTTGAAATTAAAAAATGAACGGAAGTCCGTTAATGAGCGAATTTCGTCTGGCTTCATTAACTCATTTGACCCGTCTTTTTCCTTCATTTTTATCTTTCTCATCGTTTTCGCGTCTAATTTTCGACGGAATTCTCAAAATGCTGCTAATGCCTCGACTCCTTAGGGTCTTTTTCTTTTTTCGGAGGTATTTTTGTTCGGATCGAAAATTTTCGACCCGCATCCAATTTGCGTTGTTCATTTGTGTTAATTCCACAATGTCTCAACAAACAAAATGGTTTGGAGTCGAGCACTCTCATTTTACTGTATTGAACAAATGCTACAATTTTCGTGTCCACTAAAAGTCTTTCAAAAATAACCAATCTCTCAATGTTTTCAGATTTATTGTCATATTTCTCTTTCAATGTCCTCATAAGTTTCTCTTCTGCCTCAATTCAAAAATGCAATGAAGTTATCCTTCATGCGATAAGCTATCAAACGTCCTTTGTGACGTTAAATTCTTCGAACGGTAATAAAGCGCTCTTCGCCTTTTTGATGTGAGTGGTCATATTATCCAATGATAATATTTGAACTGCTCAAAGAGCGGATGGAGTTATTATTGCACGACATATCTCTGATTGTCTCATTCTCTTTGTGAGTTGAGTGTAACAAGCCAAAGAACAACTGGGCGCTTTTTGAATGTTTATTATTCGATCGCGACCTCAGCTTTGTTAAGGAATTAGGGCTAAAATTTATAATTTATATTTTGCCGACTGAAATATCTTATTTAATTTATAGGAATTTGTATACATTTATGGAACAAAATCTAAACAAATTGACCATTTTTGGACTTAATACTTTTTTCTTATTTTAAACATACCTAACTTTAAATAGAAATTGATGTTTTTTTCAAATTTGACCATCTTTTACATTTAATTACATGATTCAGGTTTTCTTCGAAATTTTCATGAACTCGAGGATATTTTTGGAAAAGTTTATTTTCCCTCCTTCACGGGACACAATTATTTATTTTTGAAACAAAAGTAGACGCTCTCATTATTTCATTTAGACAATAGCACGAAATTTCATTAGTGGCATTTTATTAATGGTTTTATGAGTTTTGATACCTCTACTATGTTCTCATTAAGCTGAAATCGGAAACTTCATGGGCTATTTTTACTCCGGCCAAGATGGTGTTTCCCAATTATTCAATGTTCCTTATAATATCCGTTCTTAGTTCGGCTTTTATTAATTATCTCATTTACCGGTAAATGCGCTGTTTCTAGATTAGGTTATGGATGAAATATTCCGGCTTTTGGAATTTGTGGTTCAAAAATGGTTAGGATTTTAAAATAGGTCGAAAAATTTCGAGGATTTGAAATAACCGAGGCGAAAAATGTTGCTGTGGTCTGGAGCTTAGAATTTCGAGCTTTGAGCATGGGCAAATTTAACCGGGGCAAATCTGTGCAGCATTAGGTTTTCCCATTTTTCTTGGTTCCGAAGCTCGTCATCAACCACTCGGGTTCAATGTAAATTTGCGAAATTTTCCAACTTGGTTTTCCGCTTGCCAATCAAATTCACGAAATTTTCCCGACAAAATCGTAAACACGTTTCAGTTTTGCCTCATTTAACGGAATTTTTTGAAAAGTGAAACATTTTTTATCTTGCTCCATTCTCCATAATTTGTTGCTGTCTATTTTCGTTAAATTTGAACTTATTCAGTTTTTTGTTGAAATCTTAATCACGTTTCATAATAATTATTCTTAACTGAAACATCTTTGCATTCGGATTCGTATTATTTATTTTTTTTATATATAAATTCTTGAATTGTCGAGATTCTTTGGCCTTTCGACGGTTTCGTTCATTGCCATTTTTTCTTAAAAACTGAGACGTTTTATCTTCTTCCTAACCTCGTACTCGGATTTGCTATTATTTATCTTCGTTAAGTTTTGATTTACCTAGACTTTTTCGATTTTTCAATCTGAGAAATTTCTTTAGGAAAAGTTAGTTTGGTAAAAAATTCTAAGAGAAAAGATTATGGAGATTCTTGGAAAGATTATTCACATTAAACCTGGAATATTGTAGTTAATTTGTATGAAAGTAGGTGTGCCTTCGAAAAGCATAAATTATTTAATGAAATGTTCATAATACGCAATTTAAAACGATAATTTCAAGCACTTTGAGATTGAGGAATTAGCAGTTGCTAAGCATCGTCCGAAATCGCAGTTTTGGCTCAAATTTAGATCAAAACTTTCAGGGAGAGATTTTTTCAAATAAAATTATTTATTTACACTATTCGAGTGAAATTAACAGGGTCCTGAAAGGTTCTTTTTCCATAATGAACATTTCGTAGTGGGGGCGAATTTGCCAAATCTTCCGGGTTCTAGATAGGCTTTATTCATTAATTTCTCACTTTCTTACCCTATTCCGACTTTTTGCCCTTGACGTTCTCCTTCTGGTTGATTCAAACATCGCGTTCCAGGCCTTCTGTCTAGTCAAATTGTCGAGACTTCGAAGTTTCATCCGAAATTCCCATATTTTCCAAAAGTTTCCAACTTGTTGCATTATTAAAGGCGTTGTTTCCCCTAAAATTTCCGCCTTGTTATGATCCTAATGGCGCGGACTCAAAAACTAGACAATCCTAGCGGAAATGAGCATGAGTAATGAGTGAAATCAAGGCAGAAGGTTAGGATGGCCGAAATTATTAGTTGGTTCTGGGAATGAAAGTAGGTTTTGCGATAGGTTTGTACAAATTTTGAGAAATGGATTTTCAAAAATTTTCTGAAAGAAATACGGAGATTTGGATCATATGGCAGTGCAAATTTTATGAGGAAAAAGGACGAGTTTTTGACTTTTTCATAAAAGTTTATCTTTTTCCTCACTAAACTTTAGTATCGATATTCGTTTTTGCTAAATTGTCGTAAGTAAGTGTAAGTGAAGAGTTGTTGTGAGTTTAATTGAATCAACAGGCTTACAAATTTCTCCGCTTGAGTTTTGAGTTTTGTCTAGGAAATACAAAAACGCGTTGAGTCAGCCGCAGATAAATGGAATTTATCATTGTTTGTCAAAGTTTATTCTTTCAAAATTAGTCGAGAATCTCTTTCGACTTCCTTATACTCAAAACTTTGCTATGCTCCATAAAATCTCATAAGAGACTTCATAGGTTTCTTATATTTGGATCTGACTTCCTAGTTTCCCTTTCCCATGAAGTTCAAAGAAACTTCACCTCGACTTCAAAATAAACGTATGAAGTTTCTAGAGTTAATTTGGAACTGACTTCCTTATTCTTTATGGATATTTTTTGCAAATCTACTCGAATATCTGTGATCGTCTTATTTCGCTCTAGTTTCATGTCAGCTTCCCTAACGAATGGCTAACGAGAAAACGAGAGCTAATGATCCCTCGACACACGCGAATTTTCGAGACTTTGCAGCGCTGTATCCGATGTTTTTGCTGCAAATCTAGTACAGATTCATTCATTTATCCCTAAAAGAGGCTGGCAAAGTTAGCAATGAGATGACATCTTCGAGGAGCATCATTATTATGACATTATTGCCTATTGGAGATTGTTAGAGTTTATTTTCATCGTTGAAAGCGCAGATAGGTGAACATTTGAGGAAAAATGAGTCTGCAATGCAATTTTTATATAACTTTAAGAAGTGTTATTCAATTTTTGAAGATAGCGATTTAAAGGTGTATTTTGTAGTTGGATAGGATGAAAAGACTTGCCACATGTTTTTTTTTATTAAATATTGCCACATTTTTAGAATTTTAACAGAAATAGTAGCAGAAACGAATGCGCAAAAATAACCACAAAATTTCACTTTATATCTGTTTATCATCTCCAAAAGGGCAGTGAAATGTAAGAATGTTCGCAAAGAGTAGAAAAAGCGACATATCATGTGAACATGCGAAAGGTATTCCCTAATGAAACAAATTCTAGAGGAGATTTTTGTTCGAAGTTCATTTTCTTTCATTTTGAGAGTTCAGCGAAATTTCCACTTTCGCTCTTATTTACAGGGTGCGAAAAAATTATCGTCGCACTTATTCGTGTGCTAATTACTAGCGAACTATAATTTCAGATAATTTGGGATAATTTCTAGATTGATTTTAGCATTATGTGATATAGGTACTCTAAAAATTTCTTTAGAAAATATTTTTATAAACAGAAATTAAAAAAAAAATATATATATATATATATATTATGTTATGCTTGGTGAATCAAACCATCTTAGGGATGAATGAATTTTTAATTTTGCTTACTATATGCTCATATTTGACTTTTTTCGCTCCAGTTGTACAGCGTGCCTTATGGACCTTTAACAATCGTATTTCATGACCTCCAAAAAAGTCATACTTCACAGCTACAAAAAATTTCTTATGAATTTATTATCTGTAGTCTCCAAAGATTGGATAAAAGTTATTTGGGATAGTTGGTGCCAGATTATGCGCATCGGGCAGCAAGTAATAAGTGCCTACATAATTTGTCCGCACCCTGTAGTATTTCTTCACTTTTCCTTTTATTCTTTTGTTATCATCAAGAAAGTTCCGTAAAACTGCAATGACTTGGTTTTCAAATTCGATGTATTTTTCGTTTTGAATCAAATTTAGGACTTTCGTATTTCTTCTTTCTTCTTTCATTCTACTTCTGCTTTGTACCTCGTCGTCGTCACCAGACAGGTACCCCCTCTGCGAATCAGCACCGATTTGTGGAGTCTCGTTTTTTCCTCATTCCACTTTGCAGCTGAGGCTCGGGATTTCTCACTTCCGTTCCTCTGCCGCCGCCCTCTTTTTACTTCCTTTCAAGCTCATTTCCTTAATTCGTCTGCTTTGGATTGTGTCATCCATCTGCCGACAGGTATTTTTCCCGACCGAATCTGGAGTAGGAATTCTTATTTTTCAGCTAAAGGTCTATTTCATGCATTGAACTTCTTGAAGTTGCCTTTATTTTCTTCACGCTTCTTCACTTTTTCCTTATTTTTTTCAAGAACTTGCATTTTTCTTCTTACTTTTTAAATTGTGTTATCCACAACAGGGCTGTTACACACGTATTGAAAATCGTACTTGTACCAGCAATAGATTTAAACATTTCCTACTTCTTACTTTTTCTAACAATGTACATATATAAATTTTCCGTACTTGTTTACCTGACTCTTTGCATAGGTAAAACAAATTTCACACTTATACTATACCACGGACATCCCTGCTCACTGAATAGATATTCGCCAGACCTAATCTAAGTAGTAGGTTCATAATTTCAGCTCTCGAGACCCATTTCAAACTCGGGATTTCTCGCTTCCGTTCCCCTTACCTTCCCTCTTTACTCTTTTTCAAGCTCAATTCCTTACTCCTTTCCGCTTCTGTCTTACAGCCTATCTTTCAGCATCCGTTCCCAGCCCTGACAACGTCCCCATTATTTGTTCATCAATCCGTTATTTTCCACCGCTCGCACAAATTGCGTCCCATTTCGAACCGTCTGAGTGAATAGGCATAATTCACCCCGAGTTTTTCCCTCAAAGATCATATGAGCATGAGAAACGAGAACATTTTTGAGATTATGCTTGAAGGTTGCTATTGTTCTTTCTGGGAAAATGAGACTAAACTTTTTTAGTAAGGAAGGTTAGAGTTCTTAACTTTTTCTAGAGAATATACAATTTTATCATGTTTTTAAAATTTTCGAATGACTCTTGGAACTTCAAAGTCACTGATTTTATATCCATGAAAAATTCAGAGTTTCATCTTATCACATGCACACTTATCGAATTCTGCAAACATCTTCATATGATGTTCAATTTTGTTGCAAACGAATAATTCATTACCTACGTCCTAGTCCCTAAATTGAGCTCGAGAACATCTTTCTGACAGACTTCTTGACTTCTCTCAAACATTCGAAACCTGTCATCTAACCATCCGGCTATCCGACCATCCAAACAGACATTTATTGCGATTCCCACGCAGTTCCGCTTGATTTCAACGAAAGAAGCAACTTTCTCTTAAATTAGATATAAAAATTCGGGAAAAACATTGCTGACCACATTTTTCCGTAAAAATTGTCGAAATTGAACCTTTGAAACGGAGATGAGTCCAGACTTGAACAATTCTTCTTTACACTTTTTGTTCCATTTCTTTTATTCCAAATTTCACGAAAATGAAATGATTCATGCAACATTGCCGGGAAGAATGGTATAGATTTCAATTTCAACTTTGATAAGTTCAATTTTGTACAGGAATATCATCTTTTCAATTTTAGGCGAAATTTAAAGTTTCTGCTTAATTTTTGATAAGCTGCACTTTTGCAAAGAATTATTCAACTTTTCCATTTTCATTTCAATGTCTGAAATTCCAGTTTTTTGGAGCTTCATGCGTCCAAGTTAATATTCTACCTAATAACTTCTACAACATCATTCTCTCAGTGTTTGGCTTTGAAATATAAAAAGTTACGTAATTTCTTCATCGCGAAATATTTCGGTTAATTTTTTCGCCGGCATAGACTTGTAATATGAGTTTGATGCTTAGATATCGTGTATGCTCTCAAGCCTGACTAGAAGACCGCTCTAGGTCTCTAGCCCAGACCAGAAGTGAGCGGAAACGAGATATTTTGACGAAAAAACATGTATCATTTTGAAATTATGGGAGAGTGAAACCACAAAACTCGACTAATTTTTATGATCATCATTTTCATATCCTCGTATTTTTTTTTAATTCAAGACCTTTGACATCATTATAAAATTTTATTTTTCATTCTGAATATAATGAAACTTTTATTAGAGTTGTCAAATGTTCAATAATCTTTAAGATGGTTATTAAAGTTGTACAAATCCTCGTAATTCTCTAGTTGACTTATTTCTCGGGAATAATGTATCGTCTGTGGTCATCTAATTATGGCATAATTTGCGCGTTTTTACGTTATTTTTACGACTAATTCGCCAACGCTACACGCAATTTCACGCTTATTTTAAATATCACATGCAATTCTTTTTCTCAAATTCCACCCGAAAACATTTTATGTTTGCTGCATTTAAACGGTGCCACGCATTTAGATATTGCCTGTTTTTGCCGAAACAAACACGATCAAATTAGCTCAAATAAAACATAAAATGAACACATAAAAACTGAGCCAAATTGACGGGTGATGTGTGGATTCGAATATAGCGAATTGCTCGGACTAAAACTGGAATTCTATAAAATTCATTTGGTCCCCTTTAAAATTTCGTTACTTCTGAATTTAGACTGAACTCATCCCGAAATTAACCACAGATAGAAATTTTTCATATTTGATTTACAATAGTCTGAAAGTATGAAATTCGTACCCTTTTCAGCCTAACTATCCATACTCGTTGGTGTTTCATTATTCCAAAAAAATTTTTTAAATTAAAATATCGAATGAAGATAAACTTGTTTTCGGTCTATCAACATTTAGCGAGAATTAGGCCCAGTTTTAATATCCTCAAATTTCTCTTCGTGAAGTTATTCACTCTCCCCCATATGATAAGTGAGCCTTAAATTTCTAGCCTGATTCCCTAATTTGATGTGTGATTCTAGCTCATTATGATCCGATGTAAATATTGATACCGCATTCTTTTCGTAAGAGCCTTGATATTCGAAGTTTGCTTCGGTTATTTTCGCAAAATCTTAATTTGAAATATGGAATTTTAGAGACCGTTTGGGGCGAAAATGGACAGTCAACAGCGCATGGCCTGCGCCACGCTCGCCATCGTTATCGTGGGTAAGTTGAATCACGAAAATCTCAAAATGTTCGTGATTTTAAAGGAATAGCTTGAAGATTTTTAAGAAAATGCTCAATAAAATACTTATGGCTCTTAATTAGAAAAAAGTTAAATTTAGGCTGCTTCGGAAACGCTCTCTCATTCCTCATATTCAGTAGGCCACACATGCGGGCATCATCGGTAAGTTGAAATTTGCAAAATACGTTTTGATTTAATTTGTTTAGGTAAACGTACTTTTATGTGGTCTATCAATTATCGATTTTTCGCTGCTGATTCTTAGTTTACCGACTTTTGTCATACCAAACTTGAATATTTGGTGAGTCAATTTTCAACTATTACCATTGTTCGTATTTTATAACCATCTACCATTGAAATTATTGCACGTACAAAGGGGTACAGAGATAACGTGACGATAATAGTGTAAATGATCGATAATTTGAGACGAGATAGAAGTAGCGTGCTCTGTTCTCCCCCTCTTATGAGCCTCGGATGTGCGAGAGACTAGCATTTGTTCGTTAGGCGATTTCTTTGTTTTCTGAGTTTTCAAGGGCAATTATCGATAATTAATCGAGTAATTTTTTATCAATATCGATCGAGGAAATAATTGGCAAGTTTTCATGGCAAAAATCCCGTTAAATTCGATGAAGGAACAAAGAAACGAAAGAAAACGAAAAGAATTGCCAAATGAACGAATATCGTCAACACGCGTTTTCCGAGGCTCAAAGAAGGAGGAGAAAGAAGCATTTATTTATTTCGTCTCAAGTTATCGGTCATTTACAATGGATATTTTTCGACCAACTTTGCATAAAATGAATGCGATTCACAGTAAAAATGAGCCACGTTTTGAGATTTGATCATTAAATCTAGCATAATTTATCATTCATGATACGAATTTTAAAACTCCGAAATTTCATGTACGAATTAAACAAAGGACCATCTGAAGTTTATCTTCAAAATTGCACGCAACGTCTTGATAAAAATGATCAAATATCTTAGGAAAATGTCCAGATTTTAAATTTATCAAAATCACCAGATTGCCAAGAAATAATTTATTTATGCCGAGCTCTAAGGATTACCCCTTTTGATAATAAGCTTGAGGGATTTCCATAAAAGGAACCGGAAATTAGAAGATAAAATAAGAGCGCAAAGGAAATATTTTCATTTTACACGCAACTAAATCAAAGATTATTAAAATAAGAACATTTTAGGAAAGATGACGATAGCTATATAGAATTTTTCGCATATTCTTTGAACTTTGTCTATCCAGTGAATTTGATCATGCAAACTTGCTCAGTGTTCACTGTGATGATGATCACTATAGAACGGTGGATTGCCGTTTGTAAACCATTACAGGTAAATTCCGATTTTTTAAAGTTGCATCTATGATAAGATTTTGCATCAAAAATTAGAAATAATTCCGATTCCAACTTCTACAAAAATTGTGATCTCAGTCATGATTCTCATGTGACTTTCATAAAAATTTAGTTTTTTCATGATTGAGGCAGAAATTCCACCCAGTCCTACACTTAAATCTGATTGCTTAAAAATTAAGGTTCGAGTCTGGTGCACAGCTCGAAAATCGCGAATAGCTCTACTTGTGATATTCCTATGTGCCTGTGTCTATAATTTCGTCCGATTTTTCGAGTATAAGATGGTTTCCGCCGGTAATCGCACGCTATACGAGAAGAATTTACGGGATCCTGAAGCTCATAGGTTGGAATTTGATTGATTTTTTTTTTAAATATAGAATATTTGTAGGGTGTATTATATTGGCTATTATACGATTCTTTTCATCTTGACTCACTTTCTGATTCCATTCACTCTAATGGCCGTTATGAACGCGCATGTGATTATCGTTATGTGGCAGGGAAGGAGGATGCGACAGACAATGACACGACAAGTTGGATTTTTTACTTTAATCAACCTTCTAGTGTTAATCAGTTTTGAATTGTCTAAAATAAGCTTCTCATTGATATCAACATGGTATTTCATCCACTATCAATACTAAAAATTTAGATTACTGCTCAAATAAGACAGTATAAAACTAAAAGAATCGATTTACTAAATTCCGAATTTGTCCAAGTTAGACATCAATGATAATCCAGTTCATCTGGAACAAAAAGCTTCTCCGAAAAGATCCCAAAGTTCAGCAACAACGTGAGCAATCCACAACAGTCATGCTACTCATTGTGACTTTGATATTCGTCCTCTGCAACACTCTGAACTTCGTGCTCAACATTTGGGAGAGCATCTTTCCGAAGTTCTTCCGAGATGAGGTAAATTTTTAGATTTTTTGCTAAATATTTAAATTTAATTTCTAGAAAACAATGGACATCGCGTTTATGCTCAATGATTTATCCGTTCTACTGGTCATATTCAATTCTGCCACGACTTTCATCGTCTATTTCATATTTTCGGAAAAGTATCGACAAACGCTCTTCTTTATGCTCAAGTAAGATTCAAAACAGGAATTGAAATTGACCTTAATTTTTTGAAATTGAAATTTCGATTTTCTGCTTCTAAAATTTATTCCGGCTTGATAGAACATATTTGACTTTCGATGCACATATCAAATTCAAGTGATTCAACTCAATATTCATCCATAATTTGTGCAAATTAGATGTGAGAACGTCCACAAGTTCTGAAAGAATTTAGTCTCTTTCACCATAATGAAAGATCAATATCTGAAATACGCTTGAAAGGCCAACTAATAAAAGTAGTACGGCAAGAGTTAACAAAATGAGTGTTTTTAGAAATTCGTTAATAAGTTGATTCGCTTTTGCTGTGCTACTTTTATTAATTACACTTGAGAGAAGAAAATTCTTCCAGAAATGGCTGTTTCACCTCGATATCGGACTACAACAATTATACGGCAATGTCTCGGACCGCATCGATGAGGATGACTTCTGAAGGCCAGAGTAGCGGATTGACGCGACAGGGCAGCAAGTACAGTAATAGCAGGTAAAATTGAAAAATAACCCTGTGAGCACTATATGTGAAGCCCAGTGTCATTTGATCTTTTTTTGTAAAATATAGTCATTCCTTGAATTCTCTTGGTCATTACCACAAAGGTGACATATTTTACCTAAATAATTGGTCGAATGATCTAAAATATGGCGCAATTCAGAGGTACTAACATTCGATGGCATCTTTTACCCAAGGTAACCGTAAGCAACGATTCTCCCCTATGCACTGCTAATGCTATAACCCCAAACTTCTTGGAATGATTCATAATTTACCAAAAACACTTTTAGTCTTTACCCCTATTTCCAACTATCCTCTTGCACAAGGGAATTTTTATGTTGTAATGAAGTCACAGAAAAAAAGATCAATGTTGCAAAAACAAAAATTTGCATACCTGATTTCGGGAGGGGTAAACTTCTTCTTACAATGCAAGCTTTCTTCACGACTTCTGCCACTTCTACCAGCCTATTATGCACACTTTCGATTTTATCAATTTTCTAACATTTTCGATTGCATTTGCAAGACTATGAGTTCTAGGGGCAATTTGTAAACCGCACGACATGCGAAATAGTGTAGAGGAAAAGAAGCCCTACCACCAATATTCTACCCAAACCATACGCTATTTCGCATGTCTTGAGGTCTTGATGTTGCGCGGTTTCTGAGTTGCCGTTCTAGCAGAAGACATAAACAACTAATCTATAACCCCAGCTTCTCCACAAGAAATGGGAAATTTGGATTTCTTCTCCACAAACATTTTTCGCAAAAATCGTTTTTTAGTTGATTTTTTGCTGTCATGCTATTTTTCGACAATGAGAAATCCAAATTGGCTCTAAATTAGTAAAAGATGGGTATTTTTTAATTTGGTCTTTTTCAGTCACGCGCTTTCCGACATGCAAATGAGACCGTTGTTCCTGCAAAAGAGATCGCTAAGAGCGACCAGCGAATACAACGAACGGACAAAGCACAAAAATGGGCTGGTCAGCAAGGGGCCACACCACACCAAAATCAAACAAAACATCATACAGGTATAAAATGTTCGTTTGATCTGAGGTGATTCAAGTAAATTTCTTGTGAGCAAAAACAATACAAAAATATGGATCATTCCCGATATTTTGAGAGATTTTTTCCTGGAATACCATTTTTTCACCTCGATTCATTTTTTTCGTAATTTCAGAAGGATCCGCAGGAAATCAAATTCGAGTTCCGCCAGCCGGGGGGGTCCAGCGACACTATCGCGTGCAAATGCAATAGGCTGTTCAGGAGGAGCACGCATACTCATAAGTACGAGATTTCTGGCACATTTTCACAAATACTCAAATCCATACCTTAAAAGTCTGATAATCTATCAGTTTCTCTGATTTAGTACTTCAATTTCTATAATAAATCGATCGATAGACAAGTTATTTGTTCTGGTTTACTCGCTTGTCTCTAACTTTTCAAAATCAATACAATTTTAATTGCAAATTATACCTATATTTTTTTCTAAATGAAAAACTGCAGAAATTCCTCTGCAAGCGATCGCTCTCTGCCAGTAATGCCTCGAATTACGATAACATTGAGCGACGCCGACGATGCTCCACGAAGAAATAGCGATGTGAATGTGATGCCGGGTGGAATTAGCTGATAATTTAGTTTCGAACAATGTGGATACTTTGTAATGACGCACGGTCTAATGAGCGAAGCCTTTTTCTCGCTGTCAGACTTGAGACTATTAACCCTAAAAAATTTGTCATCATCTCTTATCCTATTATGAGGAACAGTAAAGCAAAACTGACTGCGATAGTTTACCGCCAAAGGCGTGCATGCTGTTCTATCGTGTCTTTATTATTCGATACGATTAGAGAATGCGCTCCAATGCGAAAATCGAAACACGGGAATAATCGTTCACAATCATTTCGCTTTTCATTCATTTCTTATCACCCCTTCACCAAAAATGATGATATCCCTTATCAAAATGTTTGAACGTTTTTTATGAAGAAGTCACAAGTTTTGGGAAAAAATTATGGAAAATGAGCGAAAAGCCAGTTTTGTGAACGATTATTATCCGTGTTTCGATTTTCGCATTAAGCAGATTCTCTAATCGTATCGAATAATAAAGAGATACACGATAAAGTCCCAAATCTGCTCGTTGTTCTCATTTCTTTTTCGCCTATGAAAAGGAAAGAAAGATCACTCCTACTCAATCATGCATCATTGCAGTGATTCCGCGATTTTCGAGTCATCAATATTAGAGGTTTCTTTCTTGTTCTTATCATCGACTATATCAATCCATGACTACCTATAGATATTATGATACTCTAATGAATGAAACGGGTTCGTGAAATATAGAGTGCGATATGCTATGTGTAAATATGAAACACAATAAACGGCTTTAATCTTATCATTTCTAAATTACAGTCAAATGCTAATCTCATTTATGAAAAAAGCAATTCTATGATATCATGATAAGGGAATGGAACGATCGTGAGTATTGAAAGCTTTCCTAGGACACAACAAGGAAATTGGTGGCTGCACTACATAAACTTTGTCATGTCTCTCATCCTATGATGAAATATAGCAGCAAGAAACCCTGCTGAAATAATTCACTACTAAATGCTTGTATACAGTGCGGTAGCCAACCTTCTTGGGGCACAAACGAAGTACAATCATTTATCAGTTTGGAGAGTTTCTCAGACTTATCACTGCTTTTATTGGAAACAATTGTTAGATTGTAATTCTAATTGAATGAGAATGAAAATGCTCACTTCTCTACTATTCTTAATTGTTAATCTTCGATTTTTCACTTTTGCACAAGGATCTATAAAATGCGGACCACGAGAAGTTGCCTATGGAAACAAGTAAGCGATTTGGAAAAAGTATAATTGCAGTTGTTGCAAACTATTTGTTTGAAAAGAAATCTCATCAAATCATCATTGATCGTGCATGCCAATTTATTGAACTCAGACCTAGGGAGGACTTTCGTTAGGCCAAAATAAGCCCTAGGGGATAGGTCGCGAGGGCTTCCTGACGATCGTTCTCTCTAGGTCTGATTGGGCTTTAATTGTTGTATAAAAATGATGATTTGAAAAATTCAGATGCTATCGATTTGTTCAAAAGGCCATGAATTTTACTGCAGCTGAACAGCATTGCAGAAGCATCGGCTACACCCTAACATCGATACATTCGGCTTATGAGAATAATTTCTTGCAGCGTACATTTTCCGAGAAATTTGTTTGTCATGATTGATGTTTAAGATGAAGCTGAAACTGAATTAGATAAGACGTACCAGAGTTTCTACATCGGACTCTATTCCCCGACACAACAAATGAGTGGTTGGGTCTTCGTAGATCGATCATCCTATGATTTTAATAATTGGCTGCCAGGTTCGTGCAAATCAATTTTTCCGATGGATTATAATTTTACATTCTATGGGACATATGGTTGATGCCGAGATCTAGGAGGTGCAAAGTGGTGCACAGTCATTTCTAGCGATTAGAAAATCGAGAAATAGCACGGGAAAAAGACTGACCAACAATAGAATCATTCTTTCTCCTCTCATTTCAACCACCCAGATTTCGGCATCAAAAATACCAGATCTGAAGAAAATTGGAACGAAAATTTCTATTCCTCATTAAATCATTCTGAAGGCTATTATTAGAACGTTCAAACATTGAAAATATCCAATTTCTAGCCGAGCCAAGCGGCTTTCGCTGGTGCGCTGGATTCCGCCTATCAGACGGGAAATGGCAGTCAGTATCCTGTTCTACGTCGATGTCATTTGCCTGCAGTGGTAGTCCTACAAATGTGACTTCTTCTCTTGCCATGAAGACGTAATAGTTAGAGATTTTCCGTAAAAATTTAACTTATTCTATGAGCAGCTCAGAATTCCAATCAAAATTCGTTGAATAAATTCAGAACCACACCAGCCTTGGCACGGACCACTACAAGATGGATGAATAGTAGGATTCAACTCAAACCCTATCCTTATTTAGAACGCGTTCATACTTTGTTCGTTCTAGCGCGAGAATTGAGAAATAGCGCAATACGTGAAGAGAATCAGAAACACCCGCACTCTGCGCTCTCTTCGTTTGTTACGCTATTTCTCTATGTTCGCGCTAAAGCGGACAAACGTCTGACCGCGCGCCTTTATATGACATCATTGCTGATTGCATGATTTTAGAGTGCACTGGCCAAACTTGCTCGACATATAGTCCTGGTTGCTCATCGAACCAGGACTGCACTTGTGACACGACGACCGACGGAATTGGATTCTGCGATCCGGACTGGTTGTGCGGTGATTACCCAGATTGCTCCGACTGCCCATCGTCCACATCTGTCTGCGTCATCGACTCATGTTGCGATGTGCCCAAATGCATCCCTCTGACACACGGACTAAGTTGTCCTCCTCCCGACCATGTGGCGGAGTTCTTTGCCCCAAAGACATCCAAAAAATTAGCATGCAGTGAAGATAATGACTGCATTGAGGGCAAGACATGCCAACTTCACAAACATGGAAGATTTTGTGTATGAGAAATTCTTAATAGTCGATATATTCGAATGAGGGCGAAAGTGTAATCTACTGGTGGAATAAGTTTTTCCATATGTCTCTTCTTTCGTATACAATCTTTCTATATCATGCATCAAATTGTCTATGAATGTTTAAAATGTAATAAAGTTTGAAATTACTCATTTTGCTTTGTTTTTTGATTGATATTAGGAATGATTTAATTAATTATAAAAGTGTAACATTTAGTGAAAATTAAAATGACAATGTCGACCCTTGAGGGCTCATAGAAAAAGATACAAGTTTTTCTAAGAAATAGTATGGGGAGGCAAGAGAAGGAAGGAAAAAACGATGTCTCGGTGTCTTTTTCTAGGAGCCATCCTTGAGAGATAAGTTTCTCAATATCGGAAAAATTAAAGGGAATCCCTCCTTTTCTTGCATTCTATACCATCATATTCTGGATGCTCAAGTGGGCGTTTTGTCGTAGCATCATTCAGATCTTCGCCAGTAATTGTCATGCTGAACTTCTCGAGATATTCCTTCTCGAATTTCTGTCTTTTGTATCGACGATGGTCAACATTAAAAATCCATGTTTGATGCGGTAGAATGACATCAACTCTAAATTTGTAATTTTAAAATAGCAACTCAAAATAATTTAGTTTTATAATTACCTAATATTTCCGACCTCCAATACCATAATTGAGGAGCGGTAGAGTTTGGTTTTCGTCAGATATTGCTGAATTATATCCCAAACCCAAAGTTGTTCTCTATTCTTCATTCCAGTGAAGCTCCACGAACGAACGTTTGGCATGGAGATAAACAGTTTTTCAAGAAATTGTGTAACGCACATCGACCCATGAAATATCTCGATTTCTCCTATTGGCGCAAATGCCAGATTTTTTAATCGAATCGGGTCCATACTATAAAATTGCCATTTCTAAAATAGACCTCAATTGTATGTTTCTAGTAGCTAATAAAACTACTGAGTAGTACAGATATTAATAAAGGTAGTATGGAAAGTTTTAACAAAATCTGCTTATTGAAATTGGTAGACTATTTCATTAGTTTTTGAGGTACTACTTTGATTAATTGCCTAGTTTCTACATTCTACGTCCATAATTTGGCAACAAAATGCGTAAAATATAGGAATATTGGTGGGAAAATGCTTTATTTTATTCTTGCAGTTGAAATTTTCACATTTTCGAAAGCATAACATCATACCGTATTGCTAAATTGCGGTAATCGCACAATTTTATCGATTTCTCGCAATGGCTTCGCATTGAATTGAGCAACACCTGAAATGAGGTTATTTTATAAGAGGAGATGTTTAGATTTTCCCTTAACCTTCTCGCAAAAATATCGATTTTTCACATCGTTGGGCATCACCAGAATAAAATGACAAAAGTCGACAATTATTTATGCTTTTATTGATTATTTTTGCCCGATTCGTATCCAACACTTCAATTATCGACCAAAATAATACATTGCTGGCTATGTGTTTCTGAATTATCTTTTATTTTTTCTATCGCCATCGTCTATTTTATCTAATAAATTATTTTAAAAACGGAATATTTCGCAAGGAAATATTTTAATATCATGATTCATGAAAACATCGTATCATTTGGTCCAAAAACTGGGAGATGCAAAGTGGCGCACGGTTATTTTTCAGTGTGTTAGAAAGGGAGAAATAGCAAACGAAAAGGAAAGACTGGCGAAAATCGCCTACTTCACACCTCTATTTTCGAGCTTCCAGATTTGAGACTCAATAATATGGCAAAAATTATTCAATACAAGACTTACTATTTTTAAATTTTGAATATCAAAGCACGACAGGAAATGGATTAGCTCAATTGGTGGATTATTCCACCCTTCAACACTTTCATTTGTTTCTTTCTCGAAATATCTATGCCAAGCGAATTCCTTGTCTTTTTCAAGATAAAAGCAATCTGAAAAAAGCTGAAATATTTTAGTCTAAATAATATCTTCTAACCTCTAACATGCTTGAAATATTTCAGGAATATTCTATTCGACCTTTTGTCAGCGTCTGCAAATTTCCATCTATCGCAAGGAGCGCGTATAAATAAAAGTGTTTCGATAGTGTATCGGTAGGTTGTTCTTTCGACGCTTAACTAAACTTACAAAGATTAAAAGTTGTCAACTTACAGAAACTCTATCCACCAACTATTGATTAACAGTCTTATTAAAATATACAAATTTATCGTGGACAATTTGAAATATATTTTTTTTAAAATTAAAGTTATTTATGCAAGAATAATCCTTGAAAAATGATTTCATCTCTTTCAGCTTATTTGGCATATCACGAAGACATAATCATTGAATATCTTTATGTTTTAAGAATTGAATTTATAGGATACCATAAGTTCGCCCGAGCTTTTACCAGCGATAGTGACATTTTCATGGAATATTCGCGGTTTCATCGCATGTGGCATATTTCTTCTGACAATCATCATCATTCTCCTATTACACCAGGCCAATTCTTCGATCTCATAGAATGTCAAATAATCACAACACATGATAATGAGCTCGCCTGGCATAAAGCCCAACATCTAAATATTTTATTAAATTTAAATTTATTGAAAAATTATTTTTTAAAAAACAAAACTATCTTATCGACATGCCAAGATCGATTTGAAACTCAAGTGCACTACTTCACTGCTTATCTTCTTAAATTCGAGTGAAATATAGCATTCATCAGTGTGATTCGATTGCTAACATTATGCCTAGGGTTCATAAATAGTTTCACAATATTTCTAATTTGCTGGAATTTTCTATCCAAACTTATGACTTTTGATATAACTAAGACATTCATGCGGGAAAAATTTTTAAAAATAATAATTTGTGACCGAAAAAGTTAACAAAAGCAGTTTGAGAAATGACCACGCCTTCCAATATAAAACCCCTGCGAGCGCCTGTGGGCGCGCACTTCCTGATAAGATTTTTTGGTGAATAATCATTTTTATGGGTGATGCACCGATTCTGATGGTGATCTTTTGTGGACACCAATTTTGAAAGACACTTGCTTCCTATTTTTAGAGTCTCATATAACTACTTTTTGTTCCCTGCCACATTTTGCAGAGGGAGGAGTTTGCGGTCCCTAATCATGTTTCCAGGAAAGATAGTAAACCTCTTTTTTACATAGAATCGAATTATAAATTATCTTAATCGACTTTCTCATTTCTCAGAATGAGGCAAAATGCATCACGGATTTCGGCGAGTCTGGCAATTTTCATGGGTGGATAAATTCAATACTGTGCAAGCGTCATTTTGACGCATTAATAATATTGATTATACATCAATGCCTTATTATTTCGTAATATATATATAAATATCTCTAAATGTTTATTGTTTTCATATGAGGAAAAATTTCAAATCGATGAACAAATTGATGCAGTCAGCACATGGTATTAAGCAAATATTTTCAGTCTCTTGCAATCCATTTCGTCAAAATCTAATATTTCGATAGTGCGTTTTCTCGTAAAATCACCCAGATCTTCTCCAATAATTTTCATGCTGAATCTTCCGAGAAGTTGTTCTTCTATTTTAGATCCTTTATATCGGAGATGATCGACATTGATTATCCATTTTTGGTGTGGTAAATAAACTTCAAATCTTAAATTTCCAATATAAAAGCTACACATTTTTAAGTAATAATGTTAACCTATAATTTCTAGCATTAAATTTAATTGACCATTTATATAATTGAATATTCATCAAAAATTTCTGAATTATATCCCAGGCCCAAATTTTATCGAGATTTTTCATGCCAGTAAAGCTCCATAGTTGAATATTTGGCTTAGAAATGAATAGATTTTCGAGAAATTGAGTTAAATTCATCGATCCAGAAAATATGTCGACTTTATTCGATGATGCATAGGGCAGATTTTTAGTACTATACGAGTCCATATTATGAAAATGCCATTTCTGAAAACTGTTAAATTATTTTAAATCTTTGTATTAGCGAAATAAGAAACTAAAATTATGGAAATATTGTGAATTGTTTCTTCATATTCATTTTTAGTCTGAAATTAAATATTCGTCTATTTTGAGCATACCGTATTGCTAAATTGTGGTAATCGTAGAATATCATCAACCTCACGTGATGGTTTGGCAATAAATTGCTCAACACCTAAATTAAAATATAGTTACGGCATAAAATATTTGGTATTTTATCACGTTTCCCTCCTCTTTTCAAGAAACTCACCACGCGAATAATGCAGAGTGCACTTTTTTGCTCTAATTTTGCCTCTCTTCTCTCCCTTCTTTCTTTTACTTTTATCAAACGAAAAGAAAAGGAAGAGTGCTTATGTTTCGAAGAGAATTATGATTTAGAAATAAATTCAACTGTATGGCTCTGCAAATTGGAGAATAACTAATCATTATATTAATTGACCGCCATAGAAACCGATTTTTTTCCAAAAACTAACTCAACATTACAATCTGGGTGACTAATAAGACTAGTTTTGTTTCAGTGAAAGAAGTTTCGTCGCAATATGTTGTTCGAAAAATATTCCTGTAAGAAACTTTATACCTTCTCGTAAAAATGGCGAAACTTCGCATCGATAAGCGTCGTTTGGAGAAAATTTCATAAATCGACAATTATTGATGTACTTGTTTATAATTTTAGACCGATTCGCATTCAAGACGTCGATTATGGACCAAAACAATTCATTGCTTCTGATGCCTTCCTGAATATTGGCTTTATAAAAATCTGAACTTCGTTATACTCAAAAGGAGCGCACGAAGTTTTGATTTGCAAATTTTCGAAGTTTAAATCGAAATCTAAGCTACAAAAAACCCCTCGAACCCGAAGTTCGTACCCCCATAATACTCAATTCTTCTAGCAAACTTGAGAAAATTGATCTTTAAGAAAAGTTTGTTAACCGTGAAAAACGAAGTTATTCGTGACCAATGGATTCAAGGATAGTATCGTCATCGTCGTTTTTGCAATAATAAAACATATCCTTGAATTGGAATTAAAATACTTACTATTCTTAAAGTTTGAATATCAAAGCACGACAAGAAATACATCAATTCAATCGGAGGTTCCCACCATGGTCCTTTTGCCTTATTTTCTTCCTTCGCGTAATATTCATGCCAGCGTCCTTTTCTACACTTTCTCAGATAGAAACAATCTAAAGGTTGAGAAGATAAGGTATGATCAATTCGGACTTCGACAATTTTTCGAAAATGATAAGTTTTCAAAGATGAACTCCGAATCAGAATTCGATTTTTCAAGTTCTAACTGTTTCGTCTATAATTTAAACAACAAATCCTTACCTTTGACATGTCTAAAATATTTGATGAATATCCGATTTAGTTCCTTGTCTTCATTCTCACATTTCCACCGATCGCATGGAGCTCGAATGAATAAATTTGAAACGATAGTATGTCTGCATGTGCTTCTTTCAACACGTAGCTAAAATTATATTTCTAAAACGTGAAATTAATAGTAACAACAATAGAAATTTAATAATCATCAATGAAAAATATCCACTTTGAGTTTTCTAATTTCATGCTTCCCTCCGACCCTGAAGATCATGCTATTCATACATTCGTATATCTAAAGCCAGTTTTACAGTTCGATAAATAAATACCATAAGATTTCCGGATTTTTCACCGATTATAGCGACATTTTCATGGAATATTCGCGGTTTCATCGCATGTGGCATATTTCTTCTGACAATCATCATCATTCTCCTATTACACCAGGCCAATTCTTCGATCTCATAGAATGTCAAATAATCGCAACACATAATAATGAGTTCGCCTGGCATAAAGCCCAGCATCTAAATATTTTAGTTAGCTGATAAAAATCGACATTTAAAAATAAATGATGTTAACGACAATTAAAATCGATTTGGTGTGCAAAATGACTAATTCCCTTGCTTATCGCCCTATGTACATTTTGAATTGAAATATTCGTCAGTATGACATGCTACTAACATTAGTCATTTTCATGGATGTTAGTAACGCATCTAACATAAGAATTAAGTCATGAATTTCTCAATCTGCTTCTCAGTGATATTCCTCAGTATGATACGAGAGATCTGACGAATGCAGTTTCGTAATCAAACAATTATCATGCACCCTATTGTCGATTATGAAGCTTTACTTTGTTATTTTTGCCCACCATTGAGTTTCATAAGGAATACTTTATTTATAGCTAATGTATAGAACGTTCAGAGGGAAGAACGGTGTTTCAACGACGTCGACTTTCGAAAATCCCGCTTCTCTCAGCATCGATTCTGCTCGAACTTGGCCCCATGCTGTGCCGAGACCAAGAGCGTCTGAACATTCGTAATTATTCGCAACCTTATCTTACTTTTTGAGATTATCAGCGAGTCAATGATTCTCCATCTTATTCTTAGAAAATGAATTGCATGTTTTCCATTTAGAACTCGAATGATTTTATTTTGATGAAAAGTCAACGCTATTGTTTGCATAATCACGAAGTTTAGAAAGTATTGTAATGAGAAGAAAATACGAACCTTCCGAATTGCTAGCGATGGGCAGACAATGGAGAACAGAAAACGAATATGGAGTAATTGCCGCTTGACCAAACATTTGCTTGTCCTTGTAGATGCTGCTGGTGCCTTTGATCTCAAGCATCGCAAAGCGACCGTCCGATTTCAGAACTCGGTGGATCTCTCGGAGACACTAAAATAGTATTGGATTCAAATTTCAGGCTAACCCATAAACTCAGACTGTTGTATTCCAAGCACACACTTTTATAACCCGTACCCACTTCTTGCGCAAAACATTTGTGTAATTGTGCGAAAAGCGAGACTGAAATTCAAATGGGTGTGTGGTCTGCGAAAGATTTATCGAGTTCTTACTAAATCAGGTCTCATCTGATCGTGACATGCATCGAATATCAGCACCAAATCGAAAGAATCAGTCCACGAAGAGTCCATTTGAGAAGCATCCATTACTTGGAATTCGAGGTTGTCGAAGGCAGCGCCGGTAGATTCGTTCCTCAAATATTGAAGCTAATTACAATATTCTAGCTAGCAAGTTACGAAAATATTTCTGATCATATTAGCTCTCAATTTACTAGAATTCAAATTATATTCTGAAAGAATTATTATAATCAGAAATAAAAATACCGTCGTGATTTTGCCTTCTGAATAGCAGCTTCTGCGATATCGATTCCAATGAACTGGGATCTCGGATACTTTTCTGCCATCAACGACATGTGACTTCCATTCCCACATCCGACGTCTAAAATCCGTAAGCCACCCGCTTTAAGACTTTCCTGGAACTTGTAGAAGATTTTTTTTTGTATAAATTAGAAGCAAATGCACCTGAACAGCAATGAGAGGTATAACGTCCCTGATAAGGTGAATTTTGTCGAAAGGCTCATGCACTTTAGACAACTTGTTGTAGAAGGTTGTGAAATCAGAATATGGTAGACCTGAAAATAAACAATTGATTTTTTAAAATTCTTTGAACTTTTGAAAGTATCCATTTATCATTTCAGGAAAACTTGTATTTGTTAAAATTCAAGCTCTTACCAAGCGGCCCATTCTTCTTGTAGACATCGACAAGTTTCTTGTACGGTTCCGTGACTGACATGATCATCGACATCTGGGCGGCAGAAGCAATTACGACCTGAAATAACAAATAAAAATATCTTATAGATTAATAAAGATAATAAATTACCTCTTTATTTTCTGGCTTGATGAAAAATTTCTCATCCTCGGTGACTTCGACAACATCCGCACAAGCCATCATGCCAAGCCATTCTTTGACGTATCTGAATTGAAAATTTGAATTCTCGAATAATTTCAAGAAATGAATAAAACGAGCAAAATAAGTTTCAGTTAGTAGGATTTCTTTAAAAAGAAAAAAACAAAAAAACCTACCGCTCCTTGCAATCAGCTTTATCAGCGACTTCCTTTGGCTTAGCTGGATGCTCCTCGGAGCCAATTGCAGCTAGAGCATCGAAAAGTCCGAGTTGGTCCCCGAGTGTCATACAGTACGAGATCAGTTGATGCTTCGCGATGTTCTAGAAAATAAACTAATCGAGTTTGAAGAGAAAAATGAAATGTTCTTACCCCGAGTCGTTGTTGCAGCGATTCTAGTTGGTTGGAATTATTAGGTTCACCCATTTTTCTTGAAAATATTCAAGATTAAACAAAAAATAATAAAAAAGGTATAAGAGGAATTCAAAAAAAAAATATACGCCGAAAATAGAAAAGAACGCTCTAAATAGAAAATAAAGAAACAGCTAGCAGCTTGCAGAGACAACCCCAACCTCTGACTAATTTTAAAAGAAAATGAAACGAAACGAAATGATGGCTTTTGTCTGCAAAGTTCTTATCAGGCTTCATTGCTGCTGGATTTTCTGTCTTTTCTTCGCCCAGTCACTTCACATTGTGTTCCAATAAGATACGGAATTTGAATATTATCATCCACATAACTACCAGTCTTTATGCTGCTTCACTCAAAGATTTAATTATCCAACTTCGACTCATGGTGGACTGTTGCACCTCTCTTCAGCATAGCTGGATTGTTTTTTTTCGACAATTTTCAGGTCGATCAAATTTTTCCGCCCTCATTGTGCTCGGGGTTTACGAAAAACGGCGAGACATGGGGTAGGTAAATCGATATCGTAGTTTCAGAATCTGGTTGAGCAATTTTGAGATAGGCGTTAATATTCGAGATACTGGGGTCGCGATATACAAAATTCGCGATTTTTGAGGGTTTTGGGGAAAATTTCCAACTACCAAGGTTTGAGAAAAAAATCCATAGTGTAACATACAAAACAATTTTCCATGATTATCGACTAGAAGTGCCAGAAAACCAAAATTAGCATTCGAATTATGCATTAGAGATCTTCGACCACTTTTTTCAACTCATCTGGACGGATTCCTAGTGTACAATCCAATATTCTATTTATCTAATGATTAGCTATTTGCTAATTGTCTACTATACTACAAGAAACATGTCCCTTATTGATATTACCATATAAAAATCTGAGTTATGTTCTGGTATTAAGAACAAGTAAATTAAAAAAGAAACTCAAATACTCAGCTTTATATATCATTTATTTGTTTAATTTACAAATCTAAATTATTGATCATATTGGGACACTGAAAAAGTGCCACCTTTAACGAAATAGCATTGACGAGAGTATCTTCTTAACTATTTCGCCCAACGTAGCTAATAGGATAATTTTTACAAATTAACATCAGGTTAATTTTCTTCGCTATGTTTGGGAACGCATCGTGGCGTCATCGGGCAGTCATCGAGGCAATTCTCCATTGGTCGGACCTCGCAAACCTCGTTCATTTCATCGCACTCAACTCCGTCGCAGGTGACTGAAATTAACTTTGACACTTTGTCAAAAAAAATAATAGTCGTTTACAATCGACAATAAAGGAGTTTACTTTTAATTCATAAGTTTTAAAATTTGACCTTTTTCAACGCATTTAGCGCCACCATGCATCAATGGTTTACAGTCCATTCCCTCGGATTCACAATCGCGCTCCTCGCAAGTCATGAAGCCTGAATTTCAAATTATTCAAGTTTTTAGATAATGAAGGAACTTACCGCATCTGAAATTTCCGTAATCGTCGCCGAGACAATCCATTCCGCAGCCGACGCAGAGGTTGCCTGAAAATATTCAAATTGCAGATAATTTAAACATTTCTATGATTACACATTATTCAATCTGAATTTCTGCGAAAAAACGACGTATTTTAGTATCTTATCTTGAAATTCATAAATTTTCAAATTCTATCGACGAAGTCTCTTTTCCAAAAATAATACATTCTAAAATTTTTTTTTATAAACTCACGATCCACAACTTCGACTCTAGCATATGTGGTGTCTATCACCAAAAATAAGAAACAAATGGCCTAAATTCTATAATTAAATTGAAAACTTCTCCGACTTTCTTACGACAGGAACGAGCATTTTGCCAGAAAATAGATGAAAGAAGCATAGACAAGAAAATTGCCCGTATTTATAGAATTCACCACTTTCGTCCCGTGATTCATCGTAATGAATTGAATGAAGTGTCTCAAAATAAACGAATCAATAATTTCGGCTTTTGATTCTGATCATGGAGACGTTAGAAAAAAATCGCAACATTCAAATGATTTCAACTTTTCCTGACCATAGAATAGATAAGGTGTTTTATGCTATGCAGAATTTATTCTTTCTTCAATCTTTTTTTTCAAATTTAAAATCTGATAACTTTTTAAGCTTTTTTTTTTTTCAAAGAAATCATCTCAATTGTGTAATATTACATGTTCAGTTAGAAAAGAAATAGTATGTAGTCTGATATTTTATTGTGTCAAAAATGTGAAAATAGAAAGTGTTGTAGGAGCATTTCTGACCCTGATCAATTGCACGGGAACGAAACTTGGACACAATGATGGCCCTTCTCCATTAGTTACTCCCAAATTACTCTTACCCTTTTGTAGAAGTTACCCCTTTTCCTGAAAAATAGTATGGGGAAGAGAAAAAGGGTAACTTCTACAAAAAGGTAAGAGTAACTTGGGGGTAACTAGTGCAGAAGGCCTATAATTCTATGATCAAATTAGCTTAATAAAATCTTCATAGTCTTAGTGCATGAAACGTAACTTTCTAAATTTTAGTTCCTAATGAATATTTCATTAATATTTTAAAATAAAAAAAACGAGGTAATTAGTCTGAACTTATGATTTCAAAATTACATCAGCCATGAGACGAAGTTTTTTGGGCAAATTAGATAAATCCAAAATGCTAAATTCTGAATATTTCATAGAGACATTTGCATATAATCACGATTTTGACAGCTGAAAAACGAGAACTAAATGAGTCTTTGATTTTGATGTTAAGAAATAATTCGTCGAATATGAATCACCTGCTTAGAGATTCAATGTATAGTTAGCATTTATACATATTGTAAATTTGAGAATTGCATTAGCCACTAAATTCAATGGTTGAATGTCCAGATTATTATCCTGCATCATTCGGATATTCCCTTATTTTTCAATTTATCGCTGTTTCGAGCAATATTTTCGGTCTATTTCTAATTGTTGCGCTAATATTGAAGTGTCCGGCTCACGTGAAGCATACGAAATTTTCGTTTATCGGATTTCAGATATTCTTAAACATTACAATTTTGATTATTATAGAGGGTAATTCGGCAGGAAAATTTGATTTAATTTATTTGTTTTTCTCTCAGGAATTGCACCGTCCTTCTATGCACCATTTTTCGTAGTGAAGGTTCAAGGGTTATTCAGTAAATTTCTCGATTTGAATGTCCATACCCAACTTATGATCACTTTATCGTTGCTGATGGCTGCTTTTACGATACTTTTGTAAGGTTGAATGCAGTTTTTGATCGAAGAGACATTTTTCACATTAAGTTCGAACAACCTTTTAGAAAAGAAGCACAAGTTTGTCCATCACCTGAAAAAAGATTTTTTCTTTAAAAATTGGTCATTTTCTGTCACAACTTCCTTATATCTTTTGCGAATTTCAAAACATTTGACCGCATATCTCAAAACAAATCAAAAATGTGCATATTAAAATCGTACATTTATTTGCGTTGAAATTATTTAATTCTAGATCGATATTTACGTCGCGATTGAAAGTCATTGTAAAGGCAACGAACGCGAACAAATATCGATTTCGCTTTTGGATTTATTTGGCTCAACTTATAGCCGTCACATTATGCATAGCGCCGCTGATAAATAGCGTAGTTGTATACTTTCTGGGATGTGGAATTTATTGTGCTTCAGAACGACCACAGATTTTGGATAAGTATCAGGCAAGTACATTTTTACATGTATATGTTTTAATATAATTATAATATTCAAGGTTAAACAAATATGAATATAATTCCAGAATTACTCGTGCGTCGGATCGTTATACGATCTGAACGTCTGTACATACAGCTTGGACAGTTTGCAATTTCTAGTCGATGATTTCGAAATCCCGAGAGTTTCTCGATTTTGTGCCTCCTTTCGGATTCGTCATATTCGCCGGAATGTTCTTTACATTTTATTGCTGTAAGGAGTTTTTCCTCTAAAAAATAGATATTGTAAATGACCGATTACTTGAGACAAAATAAATTAAGTATAATGTTTATGCACGGGAATTCGCGCAGTAGGATTTTTGGTCCCTTTCCTGATCACGATCCACTCAACAGTGACCGAATGCGAGACTTTGATTCGGAAACCCTTTTTTTACTTGATTCCCTGATTCCACTTTACAGAAAAAAAAACACGCTGACTTCCAAAGCGTGTTTATTGCATTTGATGAAGAGTGGTAATGAGATGAGAATTGAGATTTTGGGGAATGCTAATTTTGTGCATGGGGAATCCTGTCCGTACAACAGCGCGTTGTTTGCAGCACCCTTTACGTTATTACGTCATATTAGAAGAAAAGTTGGACGACTATTTGTTCTAGATCTTGAATACTCCAGATAATTTAATGGGTCATTTTTTAAAATCGCTTTCTTTTATCTTATGCAACCATAAATAGTGAAAATATTTCAGCGATCGCAGTTATGTCGCTACTTGCCTATAAATTGATGCACGAATTTCGAGCGAATTCGACCGTTACGAATAACAGAATGGAACTAATGCTGCTTCGAGATTCGGCGGCTCAAGTAAGTATAAAATACTCATAGAAATCTAAATTTTAGATTTCAGATTTTTGTACTATGCTCCACTACGTTGATTCCGTGTTTTTCTATGATAGTCATATGGTATTTCGAAATCTTCTCCCAGAGTAAGCATCTTTGATACATTAGACATTATTAAGAATAATTTTAGCACTAGTTGATTCGATCATAATGATATTCTTTTCATCGTCATTAGTTTACAATACGTATTGCATATGTTTCATATCATATATAAGGGATGCATCGTTAGATTTATTACGGGGTATGCAGCAAATTTAAATTTTCTGTCCACAAGATTTATTTGCTATTTTAATTTTAAATATTTCAGCCTGGGGACTGATCCGGAATGATCGCACCGTCCATCCTCTCAAACAAGATTCAGAATCTTCTGGGTCGACGCAACATTAAATTAAACTTTATTAGGCTTATAACTTTGACAAATAAAGAATTCTACTCATGAAGCTACAAAATGAGTTTATAAATGATTATTTACTTCTTAGCTTTTTCTTTCTTCATCTTGTCGAACGTATCCATCATCTTCAGTTCTTTAGTCTTGTTCTGAAAATTATTTTAAAAAAATGGTAATTAATAAAAATAGTATAGAAAAGTCTAGTAAAATTTTGAGATTTAGATGGTTCATAGAAATCAAATTGCATTGTATGTGCACATAAAAAGAGCGGCGGCATAAAAGTTCTGTCGGACCTTTTGAGTGTGTTTTGCAAAAATCGATATGGCAACGAACGAAGAAATGTTAACGAAAAGGAACACAGCACTCTGCACGCAATTTCGAGCGTTTTATTTAATTTTGTTTAGTTTTATTCGAATTTTGTTGAAATTTCAAATTTATATTTAATTTCTACTTTTTCATTAAAAATACTTTGAAAATAACAAATTCCTTTCGTTCAAAATTATTTGAACTTTTGTTCCGTGTTGTTTGATTTTCGTTCAGAAATTTGAGAGAGATAGATTTTTGTTGACAGGCATTTTTTCTAATTCGTTACTCGCTTTAAAACGACCAGTAATTCACACGATTTTCCGGCAAATTGATTCGATTTCGGAACCCATTTTTGCCATTTCTTTCATCTCTAAAAATTAATCAAAAAAATGTTTCAGAGTCCTATTTCAACCACAAAGAAATCTTCCGATCATTAAGGATGTCGGATACAAATGAAAAGTAAGTTGGGGTGAAGGCTAAGGAAGACAAGTCAGATCGGTTTTGCATACCCCCCACCTACATTTTTTTGTTTCACATCATATCTCCCTAGGTTTGATTAAGATTCATTTGACGATCTATGATAAGATATTTTTCTGAAACCTTCCGTACTTTTCTTCGACATCTGTTGATCTCGGCTGAAAACGATAAGAGTCCGTGATAAATCGCCTTACTCATAAAGAAAATGATCGCAGTAAAACACGAGGATCTGCCGATTCTTAGAATCAAAACGCGAAAAGAATTCGAGATCGAGACGTTTTTAGCTACTGCACTTACGAAAGAACGAAGAATGAAGTGTTCGAAAAGTTCAAGCTGAACAAACACTTTCACTTTTGGCCTTTCGACCAATGTTTAGTTTGCGATTAATTGAATTTTCCAGGATGTTCCTCGAATCGGAAACTTCTTTTGGACTGGGCGTTCTGCAACGGGTATAATTAGCAACCTGGAAACCGCATGACACGCGCATAATCTCATGACATGCGAAAGTATAAGGTATTGGATAGTAGGCTTTCTTCATTCATACACTATTTTGCATGCCATGAAGTCATGCGTGTCATCAGGCTTCCAAGATGCCGTATAACCTTTGTCCTTCTTTAACTTTTACTCAATGGCTTTTAATCTTGCTCTGCCTTCCTCACCTACTCTTTTGTGAAAAAGTCGATGAAAATAATGAAAGACCCAAACGTTTCTTTTTCAAAAATATCCTTCTAATTTTTCAGCTACCTCTGAACGAATCCATCGTGTTTTCTCCGCTGTCGATTGCTCTCGCTTTGTCGTTGGTCCACGCTGGAGCCAAGGGAAACACCAAGTCTCAGATCGCATCGGCTATTTGCAAAGGCAAATTTTGTACCAAACAATTCAAAAAAAAATTTGAATAAATGTTAGGAGCTAACGACGACCAACTCAAGCAGCACTACTCGTTCCTGTCGAATTCGCTGGAAAATGCCAAAAATGGCGTCGAGGTTAACCTCGCGAATAAGGCTTTCGTCAAGTAATTCGATTTTTTATAAAATTAATTCATTCAAGTACTCAATTTTCAGCAAGGACTTCGCAATCAAAGACGCCTATCTGAAATCCATCTCTGATTCTTACAAGGCTGAGGCTCAGAATCTCGATTTCGGAAACGCCGCCAAAGCTGCAGAAACCATGAATGAATTCGTCAAGACGATAACAAAGGACAAGATCAGGGAAATCGTCAAAAGCGATGATGTCACACGTAAGTTTTGTAGAAACTAAAGAAAATACAATTTCTGTCATATCAGAAGAAAGTAGTTGAATATGGGATTGATAGATTTCTTAAAATGTAGCATTAAAGCTTGTGAATTGATGAAGACGATGAGAATTTCAGCCGATTCCGTTATGTTCCTCATCAACGCGCTCTATCTGAAGGCTGACTGGGAAGAGGAGTTCGAGAAGATGTCCACTTCCGACGACACTTTCCACATCAAAGAAGGAGTCACCAAGGAAGTACGTCAAAATGGCAATTAATAAAGGTAGTACCACAAAAAATCGACAAAAATAACATCATATGAATTTTTTAGCTGAAAAGTCTGATATCCAACATTTTCCTACAAATCACCTACTCTAAACCTTATATGCAAGTTATTAGTTTTAAATTCACTAAAATATGCATATTCTTTGAATTTTTGCGGTACTACTTTTATTAATGGCCAGTCAAAATATATAATAGTCCATTCGCAAATGGCATACCAACTATTAACACTCCAACATATCAAAACAAGTAGAGAACATTTAAAGCTTATCTTCACCTTTTCACGTTATTTATTTCCTTATGGAACGTTGCAAGTACTTTTCTGTATTAGATGCCCAAAATAGATGCGATCTCCTTCAATTGAAAATTTTAGATCCCATTTATGAACGAATTCCAATGCGATCGCGATTACGCCAGCAACGACCAAGTTCAGGTATGCTAATTTTTCCTACAGGAGAAATATTCTGCCGAAAATGTTCAGGTCCTCTCTCTGAAATACAAGGACAACGCATATCGATTCAACATCTTCTTGCCGAAAGAGAAATTCGGACTCGAAAAGTTCGTAAAAGGAGTTACCGCACAGGGGATTCAGGAATTGTTAAAGAATCTCAAGGACACCTTTATCAGGGTAGGATCTTTGCAATTTGTAAAGCCTCACCTATCTGAAAATTTATGGGAAACATTAGCAACAAGGCTGAACAGGTAAAATATTTTATAAGTAAGGTACAAGTATGGATTTTGAAAAACTGGACAGGTAAGATGGTTAGATACAGGTATAAAGTTCACAACTATAGGTACGATTTTCGGTACCTGGTGGTAGTCCTGATTAGAAATCACCACAAAAATTTTCATAATCTAAAGAAGTTCATTGTCTTGAAGTGTACAGTCGTCTAATCAATCTTATCCATAAGAGTTTCGAATTTTCAGGTCAAAATCCCGAAGATGAAACTAGAACGAGAGGAGAAGCTGATTGACCTGCTGAAGAAGGTCGGCATCAATGACGTCTTCACGAGTGCGGCTGATCTCAGCGAAATCGCAGATGAAAAGTTGAAAATTACTGAAGCCGTGCACAAGGCTATCATTGAGGTAGAAATGTTTTGCCAAAGTATATTTTTTCTAAAGAATCGTCGTTCATATGCATTCTTTTTCAAACTAGCATTAATTAATTCTGATATGCAAAACATCACATTTCTCTCAACCTTATTCGGAACTTATCATTACATCAGTTCAAAAATGTCATCTCTTCTCATACAATATTCAGACAATTCTAAAGTCCCAAATTCAGTAGAGAAATTTTCCTGAAACATGTATCTTCAGGTGGACGAAAAAGGAACGACAGCGGCTGCATCGACGATGATGCGAATCGAATCGGAGAGCATGCGGATCGGGCCGGATCCAATCGACTTTTGTGCGGATCACCCGTTCCTCTTCGCGCTCACTTACAACAATCACCCTATCTTTATCGGCGTTTTCAATAATTAAGGGGCCTTTTATTATTTTTAATTGCAATTTGCAATTTTGAAAATGAATAAATTTTTCATCTATGATTGATTATCGAGCTTTCAAAGCATATTTATTACCTGGAATCAGAGATGCCTTTAAATAAGGTATTTAACAAGCAGGTACAGGTATAATTTTTAGTACCTGTATGCATCGCTGTTTAGAATAAAATAAAGTCAATTTTCTAAATGTTTCGTAAGTGATCAGATATTTTTAAACTGGATTTCAGTCTATGTTTGTATGAGAATTAACTCAGAAAATGTGTCAGTATTATTTTCAAATTAAAAATCCAAACTTCATCTCAGCTCTGATTCAGATCATCTAAGAAAAAAGTCAAATAAATAATTTTAAATTAGTAACTTTTAAAAATGAATAATCTTAAAAATTCTGAGGATGTGAATTATTAGCAATCGCTTAGTAATTGTAATGTTTAGATCATAATTTCTTACTTTGCTAATAATTATATTACGAATAGGGTTTTTACGGAGGTATAAATTGGATGATATTTTCTTAGAATCTAGCGTTTAGAGAATATTTTTGAGATTTTTTGCATTAGATAATTCAGAAATTTTATTCTATTATTTTAGATGCTTCTGAAATCATTGATTTTTATCTTCGTTCAATGTTCACTTGGTTCTGTTATTCGGACCACAGACGATAAGGATGTTGCTATTTTACAAAGATGTAAGAAAATACCTTTTTAAGATAAAAAAAAAAACTATTTTAGATGAGTTGAAATGTCCGAAAGGTTTTGAATTCATTCATCGCTCGTGCTATACAGTAAGTATAATTTAATTAGTGAAATTTGGATATACAATATAGTGCATGATTATTTTCAAGTGTACTGAAGAATGATAAATATCGTATGAAAGACTTTCCTTCTTTTCTCTTTTCGACCTTAAAAGTTTTCGTACATATATTATATTGTCTCTGAAAAATAAGGACTTCATTCAGAAACTCCAAGGCACTGAAACATATAGAAATGCAGTTCAGCGATGTGAAGAGATGCATGAATCTGCACATCCTCCGATTTTCAAAGATAAAGAAGAAAATGATATCATAGTTTCGAGTAATCATTGTAAAATCTAAATGAGTGCATAATTCGATGAATTCAGAATACGGCATGTTCATGTGGGTTGGAATCACAAGAGTAAATGGAGTAAGAATTTCGTTATGAAATAAGACTTATGTAAACCGCATGGTATCGCAGCATAAAACATAGCCAAAATATAATAGAAGATATTGAAATAAGATATCTTTTCCCGTACTAAATATTTATGTTATGTCTTGCAGTTCAAAATTTTCGTGAAATTATAAGCTTTTATCGGGATCGATTTAGAGCAATCAATTCATCGACGCGAAAGGTCGTGAACAGAAATTCTTCAACTGTCATGTTCCCTATGAACCGAATAACGTCGGTAATTACTCTCAATTTTTTACTATCTTTAAAGTAAATATTTTGATAGATGGTATAGAGGATTGTGCTGAAATTAACTGGAGAAAAGGAAAATGGAACGATATAGACTGCAACCTTCAGTAAGTAGATTTTCGAATAAAATGGCGGAAGAAATGCAAATTCTAAACCTTCATTCGGAATAGTGTATTAAAAGTGTTTTCCTAACATTCTTCAAACGATTTCACATTTCTGATGACTTGTAGCATCCAACTTACGATAAAGACTATTTCTAAAGGAAATTAAATGTGTTTTAGTCGCACAAATGTCGTCTGTCAAGCTGATATAATCATCTCTCGCAAATCTGACTGGAGCAATGGGGCAGAATCGAATCGCATTGAAAGTGAAGGTGAATCAATCGATCATTTTTTCATAGATCCTTCGATATGTAAAAATAATTTGGTCGAGAGCATTTAAGCAAAATAGCAAAATGCGAATATTGAATCAGATTCGTAAGATCCGACTAGATCCATCAGACCTCGATTCTGGCTCATAGAATCGTAATTTTTTGATCCGATGCCAAATTTTAGATTTGTTCGAGCTCTTCTTAAATATAATGTGTTTAAAAATCGAATGATCAAGTGAAGTAATTCCTATATTCAAATTTCTTTTAGATATAGAGCACCCTAAATAATAAAATTATTAGCCTTCGAAAATGTCGTCATTATTTTCAAGAGCTTCCAGTCAATATGACAATTTCAGAAACCTCGCATTGTCCTATGAATTTCGAACTAATTAGTGGATCTTGTTACTCGGTACGTCTCTCTAAATATTACTCACTATATCAAAATTCAAATCAATTCAGAAAATCGATACGAGAGTTGGACATGATGAGGCTGAGGCAGCATGCATAAAATTGCACAAGTCATCGCATCTTGCAGTGTTCAAAAACGAAGAGGAAAATGATGCGGTTTCAAAAAGTATTCGTATTCATTTAGTTTGCAAAGATAATACTTACCAAAATCTCTAACAATTATAATTACTGATAATACATTCTTGAATGATAATATAGTTAACATCCTTCATTAAAAGTTTTGTGTACATATTCTGTTCGCCCAAAAGCAGCTCCTGTCAAGTTTAACTAATCCATCTCACTTAACTATTCTATCTTTCAGTTAAATACTAAATCTAATTTCAAATTTAGGATTCGATCACGAATTTTGGCTTGGACTAACCAGGAAGACGCCCGGAGTAGGAATAACTTTATCTATTGCCTAATTATCTCCGAAACAATCTCAAATTTAGAGCGACAAATTCGTCTTACTAAATGGAAGAGAAGCAACCTTCCTTAATTTCTTTGCTCCTGAAGGTATCAATTTGGATCTTTCTAAAAAACTATATTTACTTTAGAGCCCAATAACGCAAATGGTAAAGAGGATTGTGTTGAGGTTGGTATTTTTTCATAATTTCAAAAACTTTTCCTATAAACTCCTCTTTTGATATTTAACAAGATTATTCAGATTTATGGCAGAAATGGAAAATATAACGATATTCCGTGCGATAGGTTTGTAATTTCTCGTATTTTCATTTGAAAGTGAATGCAACTTCTAAATTTTAGAGAAACCTTCCCTTTGTGCCAAACAGAACCTGTTACATGTCCACAAGGATTTGAATTCTTCCATAATTCCTGTTATAAGGTGAGCAAAAATTCGATTTTTCTAAAGAAGAAATTATCTTTAAGAGAATTGACAAATTTATGAATCAGCCAGACGCCGTGAAGGCTTGCAAAAGTATTCACAATTCATCCCATCTACCGGTTTTCAATGACGATGCCGAAAATTATGCTGTAATTAAAAGTAAAATTAACCGATTTGTCACTATAATGCTCATATTATTACAATAATTCTAGAATTCGGTGATTTCCTTTGGCTTGGAATTGCTCGTGACAACGCAACAGTAAGGAGAAATTATATCATTGAGTAAGAGTTTCACCTCAAAATTTTAGAGCGAGATCTTTGTGGACGAAAACGGAAATGTGGCAAAATATTTCAATTGGGATAAGAATGAGCCAAATAATGTAAATGGTCAAGAAGCATGTGTCGAGGTTTTCGAGGTATAAATTTAGCAATTTATTGTTTCTTAGAATGATGCAATTGCATTTACTGTTAGCTCCAAACCCTTTGAAGTGCAAAATGGCACACGGTTATTTTCTAACTTGTTAGAGACAGGGATTTCGGAACTCAACTCTAGTTTGCTAGCGAGCTAGAGTTGATTTCGAGTTCAACACGAAAGCTTTTACTGAGTTCGAGTTTGACTTTCGAAAATGCTGTAAGATTGAGTTCTAAAATTTTCGGACTTTCGAGATCTCTGGCTAGAAAGGAAGAAATAGCATATAAATGGAGAGACTGATCACAATATACTCTTTCGCCCTCTTTTCCGGCATTAAACATTTTACGAGTTCAATTATATATAATTTACTACAATCAAAGAACTCTTTTTTTCGATAAAAACCAAATATCCTTTGATTTTTCATGATAAATATATTCATTGCTAATTTTCAGAATCACATCTCGCGTGTGCGTGGATTAATGAATGATATAAACTGCCTGACAGGGTAATTTCTGGGTTGACACTTATCTCAAATAATAATGAAGAGAAATTTAGCGAAAGTTTTCCGCTCTGTCAAATTGATCCGATTCCAATCTCCAAATACGAAGCTCAAAACTTATCCAAAGATGCCACTTTTGAGAAGGTAAAACTATTTTATAGGATGCCTAGAGACTAATACACATGAGATGAAAAATTTAGGACACGTCTACGCTCATGAATGATAGAGAGCCTGATAGTATTGATGATTTAATCATGACTCTATTGACTTCGAGAAATTGAAGCTACAACGCCACTTCATATTAAAATCCTGGGTCTGCAAATGAAATTTTCCAGAAGCTGCTTCATTCTATAATTATAATTTAAATAAAATGATAATTAGAAAGTGTAAAGATGAAAAAATCGACGAATGGCGTCTCGAAAATGCATTCATGAATAATTTTGCGCATAAAAATTGGTCAAATTATTATTTGTTAAAATTTCATTTCCATGCAGAACTTGTAAAATCACGCACTGACAAAGGCTTCGGTGAAATTGTAAGAAAATAAGGGTTTTCTTCCTATCGGTCTAATAAAACTACACGAAAAAATAAATGGGTTTACTGTAATTGAGTGTCACTTTTTCTGTGTAAGTTCATCGAAATCCTCTCAAAGGAGTGCAATGTTCGTCAGCTCGTCGAATGCGAAAAGATCTCGACCGTTTTCAATCGGGGGATTTGCGAACGCATCTCATTACGTCTCTCCTCTCTCTATCCATTTACATAACTTCTCCCAACCATAGGCATTGCCACAGACTAGTTAATCGGTCTTTAGTCGACAGATTATGATCTGTTAATACACCTAAATAGTGAACAAGTACATTATCAAAAAGAAGAGATTCAAAGTAAAAAAGTAAAAAAAAATCATCGCTATCAGACCAATTTGCGCATTCGACATGTGTAAATTCGCGCAGAGACTCGAGATTAAAGACTGCTCGAAAGTGCCCCAAAAGCTATAACATTTGCAATACACGTAATAATGATGTAGGATTTGAGTCACACCTACCCACAGTAACGCCCTAATGAGATGTATAAAAAGACTGGCTTCCGAACGCAGAGCAATGTATTCTGAAACCTCCAAAACTTCACGTATCTGGTACTTATTTTGTAAATTATTGGCATTTCCTTCTAGTGATTTATAGCTCTCATCATCTCATACTCTCTAGCATTCATCATTTAATGTTCTTAGTCAATGAGCTTAAAAATAACAATTGTGATATTTCGAACCATTTTACGGTATCCTCTCAATTCGCAAAAGCTATCTTTAACTGATATTTCATTCGATTTCAGATGAAGTTCTCATATGGGTTCACAATCCTCTTCCTCCTTCTGGCAAGCGTCAATTCCCATGAAGATCATCGAGAGAAGCGTCAGGCAGCAATAACACTCCGAAAATGGGCTCAGAACACAGTCTATCATTATTTGGACGGCCTTTGTGAGTATCTCTGACTAATTAATAGAAAGAGCAATTTGAACTACATTTTAGCAACTCACCAAAATGATGTAGTGAATCGCGTCATTAGCAAATTCCAACTGTCGACCTGCATAAACTTCGTGGTCAATGCAACGGCAAGAAACAGAATCAAGGTTTGTCCAATTTATTAGAATGAGGATAAAAAGAAGATTCAAAAGTTTTCACTCAAAACCTTTTGATCAGGGTTGTGCGGAGTTAGAAAATGTTCGAACTCAATTCCACTCGAACCCGGAACAAATTTTCAAACTCTAACTCGTTAGCGAGTGCGAATTTGAGTTGAGTTCGATTTCCTAGTGGGGTGCGCACAATCCTGCTTTTGATATTTGTCCATTTGAACAGAGAAAAATAACGAAGAAAAAATATTCATGAGTGTTCATTCTATGTAAGATATTTTATTTGACTTTCAATCTCTGTCAAATTGCATAATTTGCTCTAAATAATGAATATCGTTTTCCTTTTTCAGATCTACAGCGATCCAGCAGTAAACGGATGCACTTCATCGAATATCGGCTGCAAAGCTGGAGAGCAGACGATTGTAATGGGAGCCAACTGCAAATACGTGAGACAAATGATAAATCTCTGTAGAATTATGAAAAATATGCAGGAAGGTCAACTAGCGAAGGCATTCATGCACGCACTGGGCTTCTACCGAATGGAAGTCAGAAGCGATCGCAACACCTACGTCACATTCAATTCGCCATCGGTTCATGTTAGTGACATGTCTTATTATAGCTTGTTAGATTCGTTGTGAAATCAAGAAGGATTCTTTCGAAATTAGAAAGAAGTTTAAAACTAATAGTATTGGGTAGGATAAATGTAATCACCTACGCAGACAGATGTGAAATGTTTCATTATTGCACTTTCAAAAGCTTTCATCAATTCTGAAAGTATGACAATGAGATACCGTTATCAAAAGATGCAACCTTTCGAAGACTTCTCTATCTGCGTGACAAATCGTCATTTGGATTCACAATTTTACGATCAAATAACGAATCTAGTCATATCAAAGTGAATTCTATAGCATTAGTGATTTTAGCCTGATCTTGTAACTGGTATCGGCGCAATCAACACAACATACTCAGGCAATCTTCTACCCTATAACTATGGCTCTGTTCTTCACTCCAGCTATGACGCGTAAGCTATTGAAAAAGCCTTAAAATCAGGAGATTGGATTGAAATTGTTTCGTTCAATATCGATCAAAATCTTGACCTGACCCCACTCCTCTTAATGAGGTCAAGTCAGGACTGGTATTAAAAATCTCAAAACCCCATCAACATTGGGTTTCATTTCAATTTGTAAATCTTAGTCCAATTTTACTTGATTCCTCTTTTCGAAAATTAGAATTTACCTTTTACTGATTACAATGAGTTGAAATTCAGGTACGTACACGAAGGTTCAACTGACTTCCCACTCATTCCAAAAACTCCGAACTATTTCTGGACAATTGGGTCGGGAATAATCTCCAGCTATGACTTGAACCTCGTCAATACTTTCTACTACTGCAACAGTAAGACGATCTTCAAATGATAATTTTAGTCTGATGAAAGCCATTGTGCAACAAATCTAGGGAAAAATTGAAATTCTAGAGCGCTTATTATCATAAATGAAACCTTTCAGACAGTTGTACTGGAACGAAGCCAACATGCGTCAATGGAGGAAATCTCAACACCCGCACTTGTGATAAATGCAATTGCCCGCTAGGGTATGCCTAGAGAACGCAAATGCTCAACGTTGACTTATGACAAACTTCTTCAAAAAATTCGTTAATGAAATTTTTAGAGAAGTTTGTCATATACGTATTTGAACATTTGCGTTCTCTAGGTATGCTGGAACGACGTGCAATACGAAAGTAGGATCAAATCTATTTTTTCAAGACTGATTTTATCGTTTTTAGCCGTCTGATGGCGGACAGCAGCTCACAGCCACGACAGCTTGGCAGAACCTGAGCATTACAATCTCAATCGTCGGTACATCCCCTGAAAATCCAGTTCCATACCTCACAAGGACCTATTGGATTGCGGTACTCGAGCAAATTGATGAAAAGTCGACAAATTTAAATTTAGAAGCCAGCAGGCAGTGCCTACGTTCAATTCAAATACGTGAATTTCACGAACTTCGCTCAACCCGAATGCGATCCCGGATGTAGGAAGCGTGGAATCGAAATCAGATACAATGCCAACCAAGAACTGACAAGTCCTCGGTAGGTTTTTTTCCAGAAGACATTCATAGTCCTGCAAATCAGTGATTCGTTCTTTGTTAATTCCCAAATTTGGAAGAACGAATATCGAGAAAGAGTCGATAGGCCAGTTTATTATTTTCAAGTGCTTTTTCTTTCCTCCAAAATGGTCATATACGACTTTGCACTACCCAGATTTCGAACCAAATAATACGTCCTGTGATTCCAAAATTTCAATATTACAGAATGTGCTGCGACAGCTTCAACAATGTGATCGTGTCGAGCAATCTCGCCATCACTCCGGTCGTCGCCTACAGTACTATGTATGCAGAGTTCGTTGTGCAATATCGAGCAGCCGGTACAAATGATTCTCAGACTCCTCCTCCCGAAGGTATTAATTAGAAATAAAACCATTAGAAATATATTTCTTTAGTGTACACCACGACACCTCCTCCAGGTAATTCGAAATTAGAATCCGTTAAAGCGCCGGATATAGAACTCAGATGATAAAATGAACTGAATAATCATTCATCGATCTATGACGTCCCCGAATAACTAAAATTTTGTATTATTATTGAACGTTTGGAGGGCTCATCACCAAGGCCCGTATTAAACCCCCCAAAAAGGAGCAAACTATAGGCTATAGCTAGAGAGATCAGGTCAACTTTCTAAATCAATTTTCGTGCTTAATTTCGATATCAGTCTGATCAACAGAGTCGTGCCGATCTCAGGACTTTTTAGATCTCCGAAAAGGTCCACTCTGAGCAAAGTTGTGAGCAATATTGTAACGAAAACATTTCTTGCAGTCGCCTTCCCAAACCCTTCCGATAATAGGCTCCACCCACTGCAAAAACTACACTATTCCTTTCTCCACTTCGCCCAGCCCACTTTTGTCTCCTTACTTACCTCATATTATATCTACTTTCTGTAGTAAAATTTGCAAGAAGGCCACTATGATACTGAAAACTTCTAAAAGGATATCATCTATAGACTTAATAAGTAGCTCACAGCTTAATTTTTGGAGCTCGCGCTTTCATATCTTCGAAAGTGGCAGCTTAGAGAGCAAAAATGCCACCATTTGTGTTGTGAGTTCCCACCTTTAAAATGTTCAATTCTAACTGAAAGTCTGCAGATGCCTGAATATTCTATTTACAGTCACTTGTTCATCATGTCCCCAAGAAATTCCGTTGGTGTCATCAGTGAGTAAAATTACAATTGAATCTAATATTAATCCTTTATATGTATACCCTTTATTCCAAACGACTTGGCATCTAGCTCAGTCGCTAACGCATTGCACTGTTCATTTCGATAAATGGAATTAGCTAAAGAGCTCGACTTTCATCGCTTTTAAAAATAGTCTTACATGAAAAGAAATAGTGAGGGTAAAAGAAACTGCGGTTTGGCTAGCTAAGTTACCAAGTTGTTTGAAATAGAGGGTATATGCAGTTTCTAAGATATAGTGGGATTGAAATTTAGACAACTCAATGCTCTTCACTACCTGGTCTGCTTAGCAGCAATTATCACGTAGAAAATACAACAGGCGAGGGCTTCTGCCGGTATGCAACAATGCCCTTTATAAATGTTTCCAATCTAAAGGTTGTTAATTGCAGTCGAAGCATTATGTGTGATGCCCCAAATGCGAGGGCATTTGTTCATATTGTGAATGGCGATTGCCGATACGGTGGTAATTTTAATAATACGTGGCGACTGAACTGCCTCAGTAATGGTAGCTGGATCACTTACAAAGATGGCGTGCAGCAGCTTGTGGATGAAATCGGCTGTTATATGCCAGGTATTTAATTTACAGAAAGCATCATATAAATTGATGGATGTTGTAAAAATGCTAATTTTATATTCAGAAACTCCTGCTCCACATACTTGTCCAGCCTGCACAAGCCCCATGCCTTTGATTCAACCTGGGGTAGGTTGTAAATAAAGATATCAAAGTCTTGCCTATTCATATGTTCCTCTATTTTAGCAAACTGGCGACATGTGCCCTGATACGAATTGCAATCTTCTTCCAAGCTTCGCAGTAAATTCAACTGATGGAACTGGATGCAGGTGAGCTGAAGACTCATGTTCTGTTCTTTCAAATTCATACGTCAATGATGCGCTATTTTCATATGAAATGTAATAAAGAAGATGAAAATATAATGGAAGAGCGATCATTTGGAATAAAATTTGAAAATACAAGGCGTTCACCATTTCGTCGTATTTTGATTTTATCGTCAAACACATTCCTTGAATCGCTGAAGTATCGATAAGTCAGCCGCAATAGTGCAGTAATTACTTCGCGTCGAAATTGTTTCCTTTATTTTGTGTTTGAAGTGATCGTTATTCAACAATGTCAGCACTTCAATTTCAGATATGAAGTCGCATGTACCGGCTCTGGATGGGTATCTTCCTATCTGTCTGACTACAGCTATTGTGCTTACACCAATCCAAATGACGCTCCATCGATGATCGTCGAATGCAAGGACGGCGAGTGGCAGGTCGACGTCAGTCCAAATGGATATTCGAAAATCAGCAACGTCTACTGTCGAGAGAACCCTGAAAGTAGTCTTTATCAAGAGTATTGAAAAAAAACAAAATTCTTTCAGTATCCTGCGAACCTTGTGCATCGCAACCTTTGCCAGTCAAAAATCCCGGAGTAAGTTTTCTTTTGACATTAGTGAAAATGGTTGCGATAAATTTCTCCTTTCTATTTTCCTGGAGATTTTTTGGGCTAGGAGGAATGAAATATCTCACTTTTCTACGTAAACCAAAAATTTACAAAAACTAGACAAAATTGATCAAATACAACGTATTTTCTCTTCAAATATTTCTGTTTTTATGCTCATGAAAGTTTGTAACTAAAGGAAAAAATATTTTAGAACACTCCAGTTTGCACCAACCCATTCCCTCCCATTACAGCCAACACAATTACCAATCAGACAGGACAAGTCGATGTTTTCTGCCAGTGAGTTGTAGAATTCAATAAGCGTTCAAGTGTCATTCAAATTACTTACTTCAGAAACGAAGTGCGATGCACGAATCCATCCGACGTTCTGACTGTGCAATACGCTGATACACAAGGTTGCGTAAACACTCCGTTGACATATGGAATATTGCGATGTGCTGGAGGAGCTTGGAGTGTCAACGTGGGTCAAGGAAATTTCAGACCCGTCTCTGAGATGTACTGTCACGCTGCTTCTGCAGGTTAGTGCAGAATATTTTTGATAACTAGATAGACTGTGCAGCCCACTTTATTTTTAATAATTTTCAAGATTTTTCTGTCACGAATTTACTCCAATCTCTTTAGTATTCTTCTTGAGTTCAACGTCATGCTCATTACACAATCAAAAACAACCTCATTAGCCTGTGCACCCTATTTGCACAAGATCAAAATGGCAGATTATGAAAGTGCTATTACAATTACCATACAAGTTTAGAAATTTAATGCCTAATCACTGAGTGACATCCAATATGCGCACTTTTTCAATATCGTTCAAATATGTGATTGAAAAGTTAATTAAACGATATATTTTAGTAACGACAACCACGACAGCACCAGGTCCGTGCCCAGGCAGTTGCCCAGCAATCACAACGACCAACACCGACTTCTCTGAATGGAACGGCTGCTGCTTCGGGTAGGTGACTTTATTTCGCTCAGATAATTAATCGATTTCAGATACGACATGAGCCTACCAGCTCTCGCTCTGGTCGAGCCAACGATTACTGACGTGTCGAATGGCAGTATGTGCCTGAAGAAATTCAACTGCCCAGCTGGATACGACTATGTGATGAGCATTGGACAGAACGAGGGCAGCGAAAAGTCCTGCACGATATTCGGTGATTTGCCCTACTTCCCAATGGAGCAGACACTCGCATGCGACGAGGTCAAGGGATATTATGTCGTTTCTGGCGCTCCAGCAGTCAGGAAGTATGCATACGCCTGCATGAATCTCCCTCCTGAAGTTGAAGCAAACTGTGGGATCCTTTGAATAGAGGCTAATATTTAGAAGAATGTTATTTAGGCCAGGACATAACTACAACTGCTGCCGCCACAACGACAACCACACCACCCCCATGCAACGGAAATTGCCCTAGAATTACAACAACTGACACGTCATTCACTCAGCTCAATGGATGTTGCTTCGGTATGAATCTTTGAAAGATATATTCGCAAATTCTCGAATATAAGATGGGAATTAGCTAAGCCGTTTCGATTTCGGCAAAACTTAACTTCGTCATAAAATACTATGAATCAGATTAGAACTGTTCCCTTACATTATAATTTGCGATTCGTTAGGTTAGTTCTTGGATTATTTTTAGGCAAAAACAAATCATGCTTTACTTTTGAGCAAAATAGGGAAACCTCGTCAGAAAATCCTTTTCATGACTAAGAATGGTGAAGCATCCAGTCATTATCTCACCTTATCTCGGCATTACCAATGCTGATTTTTCGCATATAACAATATTATTAACTGATCAAGCTATTTCCTGCTGAAAATGATCAAATTATTGCTTTGTGATGAGTCATTATTCAGTTTCAATTCTTTTCTGCAGAAAAAAGCGTAAATGAATATGAAACTGTCGGATGTATTAATCATAGGGAAGTAAGAAAATGACTTTTGGAATCTTCAGAAGCGTAATTCAAATGAAATTTCCTAAAATTTTGAAACCGGCTACACAAACTAAAATGAACGAGATTTGCCGTAAAATAGGAAGGAATATGTGCATCATTTTCTATGAGAATTGAATGAAAAATCCTGTACAGCCCTGCTTAACTATTTTATTAATTTCATAATATTTAGCCTTATAATATCATTACTATTTATAATCATTATTCGACGCAATTATAGGTTATGACATGAGCGCTCCTGAGCTTGCTCTGTTCGAACCTATCATCACCGACACGTCGAATGCAACAACATGCAGCTTCACATACTCCTGTGATCCTCAATATGACACGTTCATGACGACTACAGAAGACCCCGTCAGTCATGAGCCTATCTGTAGAATTTTCCCAATTGGCATACCACCTTCTCCAAGTGAATACAAGGTGTTTTGCAACACGACCTCTAACAAGTTTACTGCCCCTGGCTCAACCTATGCGTATTCTGCTATTGCTTGCTTGCACTATCCCACTAATGCTCCTCAAGAATGCGAAGGAGGGAAATAAGTTATCTAATCATTGTATCATTGAAAATAGCGTCTTCCTATATATTCATTTGAATAGAAATCGATCACATATTTTCAAGAAATAATTTTATTATTTTAGTCAAAGCTAGGCAACAGGAATATGCACAATATTGAAAATACTTGTAAAAATTTATCCGTTTGTTAATAAAAATTTCGTATTTCAAACTCAATTTATCAATATCATACAATTTTCTAAACAGACGACACTTAGTTGGAAGCAGAATGTGACATTTCAAAACCGAATTGGACGATAAAATCCTCGAGAATTTCGAGCATCTGCAGGTGCTCCGGGCTTTCAATCAAGAATGACATCGAAAATGACACTTCGAAGAAATTCCCTATCACTAAATCTGATTTAACGCTAACCATCCAGAACAGTACAGTCGTCGTTGGAATATTATCTGACTTCTATGTTGAAATCGGTCTTGAATATTCGGCAGATAATACCGGGAAACTTTTATAAGATGTGTTGTTTTCTGTCGAGTTAATATACAATGTCAAAAGAGCGAGTTATTAATGGAATTAAAACCGATCATATGTGTGTGTTGTAAATTTAGATTATCTACTAATTTTTTGAATTCGTCATTCTTATAAATTTTGAACATTCAAGTTTTTCTTCCGAACAAAGATTTGTTAAAAATTTTTAAGCAGTCAAATATAGCCAATCATGAAACGACAATTCGTTACATTTGTCAAGAAACGTATTAATTTGAATGTGCGAATTTTACAGATATTTTGAGAAATTTTATTTATTAATCTTGAATAAATGTCTACATTTGAACCTTTACCTACCCCAAAATAAATAAATAGCGAGAAATAACATATTGCAAAAAGTACCAACAATTATTAATCTTTGCATTTGATGAGCTTAAATCAAAATCACAATTAAAGCGGAGGTGCCTGACAGAGTGCGTTGGGAAAGTTGTCATTAACACCATCCATGGTTGGGGTCCAATCGTCCTGAATTAATAAATATACTACCAAATCATAATATAAATGTTTCGTACATAGATTCCGAGTCCAGCGCGCGTTGGATCAGGATTCGCAGCTCCATCCAAAGGAGCCCGAATGAAGTCTGTAACACTGAAATTATTCGGATTAACCATTAACAAAACTGGATTATTTCAGTGCAAGTTCATACGCTCTGATAGCCGACCTGTAAATGACGAAATGGTAAAATGTCAGAATGTCGAATTAGAGGGAGAGGGGAAGGAGAAATGTGTAGTGCGAGAAAAGGGCATTCCGTCATTTCGTCAATTAAAAAAAATCGTTTCACCATTTCATAAATTACAAATTTGTGTTCTGGTTTGATATCAATATCAAGAGACTTTATTCATAAACTTTTGAAATAAGCGTCAAGGATGTCGGAAATTTACAGGAAAAATCGCTTGATATCCACAAGATATCAAAAAAACTGAACGCGCCCTTAATTTTCTAATATTGCAGTAAGTGATATGAAATTTATATTTTCACTGATATTATGTTCAAATGAAAGTTCTGAAACCCACCTTCCATCATGCCACTCCAACATACCAGCAGCATTGTAGTAAAGTCCTAGCCAAAGTGGGGGATTAACGAAGACATCTAAATTTGAAATTCAACAATTTCAAATGAAAAGTGATTTATGGCGAAGAAATTAGGAAAGAACAGACTCACTCGTTTGTAGGAAAAGATATTGATCTTCCGAATGAATACTGGCTGGAATCATTCCAGCAAAACCAGTTGAGGCACAACTCGCTGGCATATTAGCTATTGTATCACCAACATCGACTTCCTGAAAATTTAGTAACAGAATTTCAATTACTACATTTATTTGATTGATAAATAACTTAGAGGCTTCTCAAATTTCTATATCCTTCTGAAACTGAAACGATCGAAAGATACATGCAAACTTCTCGTAAGAATGAAGAACTTACTCCATAGCATTGTCCAGTTGGAGCATAAAAGAACCACAAATTTCCGTAAGCCGAGCAATCTAAATGAAGTCGGATTTTATCCAACACTTTAAAACGTTAAAAATTGTTCACCATGGGGAGTTGTTGTGCTCTAAATGCTTGTTTAAAATACAATTGAAATTTATCGCTAAATTACAGGCGTCGTCGTTGATGTCGATGAGGTTGACGTTGTAGTAGATGAGGTTGACATTGAAGTAGATGCAGTCGACATCATCGTTGTACTTACTGGTATAATAAATTGGATTTAGTTGATTTACATTTCGAAAAGGCAAAAACTAGAAACTGTTTGTGCAGAATCTGATTATTAGATTTTGTAACATTGTATTATCAATGACTTGGGAAAGCATGGCCTATCGAATGCGTGGAATATAGTCAAATAACTAAAAGAAGAATGGATAATTTTACGCTCTTTTCTAATATATTTATGATTGTCGGCGAGTGATAAAAGTAATTGAACTTTGAAAATTCACAGTCTGAATCCAAGTCAAAGTTGATCCAAGATCGCCGGTTTCGAATTTCTTCGAAGTCGAAGTCAAAATTAAGTTCTACCCCTTCTTACCGTCTTATTCTCAGAACTTTGTATCCGATACTCATTTATTCCCAACCCCTTTCCTTGTCTCACTCTGTTTCACGTACAGTTCCGGTCAAAAGATAGTAAACACTTTGTTTTTTGACCATAACTTTTTTCTACTTTACCTATTTTGACAAACTTTTTTTTTATTTAAAAGAGGGTAAAAAGTCACATAGGTGTGCCAATTTTCAACTTTCTAGGTATACCAATTCACGAGTTATTGATTTATTTCGATTTTTGCGCGGACAAAAGAAAGTAAACAGTTTCGAAAGTGGCCCAATTAAATCAATTAACGGGAGATAATTAAGCGTGGATATTTTTCCTCGAAAGTAACCTTCTTCATCTATATACTTACCAAGTTTCAAATCAGTTGGATCAGAAATAAGAAAGATATGAATTTTTTTCGAAGACCTTCCTTAATTGGGATACCTTCGGTCCAGAACTGACAAATCCAAAACTGCCCGATTCAGAACTTTTTGTGAATAGACGTGCCTTACTGGGCTAACAAAAGTTTTGGATCGGACAGTTCTGAGTTTGTCAGTTCTGGATCGGGGTGTCCTTTTTAACTTTAGGAAATAACCCATTTTGACCTATACGCATCAGAAAACATGATGATGTACGCGAGTGGGTGAAGTGAGCAATTGAAAAATAGTTACATCTGATTATCCAATTAAAACTACACAATTATCGTTAAAAATTACCCTATGAAAAATTGTTCGAAGAACTAAGAATATGCCGAATCTTTTTTTCCATGAAAATAGGACGTTTTTCATAGTTAAGCAAAGAAATTTTAGGTGCTTCATTTTTCTTCATCTCAACGTGCTCATATGATTTTTTTCATAAAGGAAATTTATATGGAACTTATGCAGATTTGATCAAAGAATTAAACATACGAGTTCTTTCTCGCCAAACTCCACCCACTCGCGTACGTCATCACGTTTTCTGATGCGTATACGTCAAAATAGACTATTTTCTATAGTTAAGGAGGGCCTCCGAAAAAAATTCGTAGTTCTCTTATTTTGAATCCAATAATTATGAAACTTGGCAGATATCAAGTACATATCTATGGAAACTCGTAATAAATTTTGGGACCCGATACCTTCGGGTATCACTCGCATAGCAGGTCTTTTACAACCAGTATGCAAAATATTCCAAACTTTTGTCAGGCACTGTACTTTGCGATTTCTTTCCGGTACTATTTCCAATTTGATATTACATTCGTTAGTGTGTAGCATGTAATGATTGTTTAGAATCTGTTTCTCCCTTTGCTTTCTCATGTAAAATTAGTAAATTTTTTCCAAGCGATTTCATAAAAAAGAAATGCCGAAAAAAGTTGTATGTCATTCTAAAAATGCAATGTGTTCGGCAAAAATCGATAATGCACTGAAAAAGGGCGAAGAAGGGAAAAGGGACGACTCGAGCGAACGCTTGAATGTGTTTGGATGGAATAGGTTTCACCCAAGTTCCGATTTATTTTTCCTTTTTAAATAAACTTTTTTTTTATTTCTGTTAAATATTGCCTTTTCAAGCATTCCTGTTCAATTTTTAATTATTTATTTTAAAATGATGTCACTATTTTAAATTTTAAAAATATTCCTCTTTTGATACTGTGAATAATCTTCGCTCAAAAAGCAACTTAAATTATTGATCTTTCAAACATTGTTTGTTCCGTTTTCTTTTTTATCAAAAATGCGTTTGAAAGAGATTTTAGTTGACAGACGTTTTTCACTTCTTCAATTGCATTTCACAACCGGTACTTTCGTGTTGAGTTTTTGAACTTTCCTGATCAATTATTGTTCATTTTCGATGTAATATCAGTTGTCCATTTCAGATATCGGTGTTCTTGATTTCTACAAATTAACCAAAATGTCCGAACCACAAGAAAAGTGAGTCGTTTTTCATCAAAATAGGCGAACTCTTCAAATGATCAAATCTCTCAATCAATGTAAAAATAATGTTTAAAGATTTATTATTTGATTTTCAGCTTCATTTTGCGCAATTTTAGTGCAAGATAGCTTGAGATTCCATTTTTGTATTGATTCCGAAGGAATATTTGTTTCTAGCAAAGCACAATTTAAACTGACTGAAGATCAGTGTAAAAATGATAAAAACAGCTCCCGACATGTGTTCGGAAACAAAGAAATGATCATTTCCTGATCTTGAGGAACGAGAAAATCAAGGATCGAGAATCTAGATAACAATGCATTTCATGAGTTCAAGATGGCCTCCTATATCCCATACCCACTTTTTCCTTTCCCCTACTTCCCTCCTTTACTCGTTTCAAAAAGTGGGTATGAAATACAAAAGGCCGTTCAAAATGTCCTTAGGTTCTCGCAAATAACTGCTGATTTTTCCCAGTTTTAAAAAATTTAGGATGTTCCTCGAAGCCGAAACTGCATTTGGGCTGAACCTGCTTCAACAGGTTTGGAAGCTTTTAAATTTTAGATTTTTGAAAAAAAAAATATATATATGATTTTGGATAGCTCACTCACTTCTCCAATCAACCATTTCAGAAGTTCAGACGTTATCTTTCATCCACGTTATTTCTTTGAAAAATAGGTAAAGTTTCCAAGAAGCTAAAAACTTCATTTCAGTTACCCCTGAACGAATCCATCGTGTTTTCTCCGCTGTCGATCGCTTTGGCTTTGTCGCTCGTTCATGCTGGAGCCAAGGGAAACACCAAGTCTCAGATCGCATCGGCTATTTGCAAAGGAAAATTTTATACCAAACAATTCAAAAAAATTGAATAAATGTTAGAAGCTAACGATGACCAACTCAAGCAGCACTACTCGTTTCTGGCATCCGCCATCGTGAAGCCTGAAAATGGCGTCGAAGTCAATCTCGCGAACAAAGCCTTCATTGAGTAAGTCCACATTTTAGAGGTTTTTTTTTTTGTAAAATCAGCCAAATTTCTGAGTGAAAGTCTCTAGAGAGAAAAATGTTCGTGACCGTTACAAGAGTTCAAATTTTGAACTTCTAGATAGAAGTATTTTGTATTGTCTATCGCCTCAGATATTTGCAATTTTTTCGCCAATTTCATGAAGTTTCTAAATGGCTAGCTTGAAATGTTTTCCAAATTTCCCAATCGTTCAAATTTAGAAAGAACTTCGCCATCAAGGACTCCTACCTGAAGGCTATTTCCGATGCGTACAAAGCGAGCGCCCAGAACATCGACATTTCAGACCAGACCAAAGCTGCTGAGGTCATGAACGAGTTCGTTAAAACCACCACCAAAGGGAAAATTGAAGAAATCATCAAGAAGAGTAGCATTTCACGTAAGGTTTTTTGAATTTTATTCGGGTAAGTAAATCTGAAGGATAAAATTTCAGCTAATGCCGTCATGTTTCTGATTAACGCTCTTTATCTGAAGGCAGACTGGAAGGATGAATTCAAACAATCGGCGACACGGGATAGAGAATTCCATATCGAGGAAGGAGTTTCGAAGAGCGTAAGGATTTTTGATCGTGTAAAAAGAACCTATCATTTTGTCAAAAAGATATTTTAGGAGTCTTTATTTTTAAAAATACAAATTTCAGATCCCGTTCATGAGCGTCAATGCCAAGAACCGAGATTATGCCAGCGACGACCAAGTCCAGGTAATATAAATAGAGTCGCCAGGTAGATCTGGCGAGCTAATCTTCTGGGTTATCGTCGATCCAGACTAGAACTTTTATGACATTTTGGATTTGAAGAGTACTTCTTTCCCAAATTTTTGGTTTCTAACTATCACGCTTCTATTATAAATGCATTTTTGTAAAGAGACGGAACTTGGAGACTCTAAATATAAAATTCAGGATTTATTTTTTAATTTAATGAAACTACATGAATTCAGGTGCTTTCTCTACCTTACAAAGATACGGATTATCGCTTCAATATCTTCCTTCCGAAAGAGAAATTTGGACTTGAAAAAATCGTCGAGGGATTGACTGCAGGGAAAGTCCAAGGCTTGCTGGGAAAACTAGAAGGCACTATCCTAAATGTAAGTATTATGATTCGAATTAAGGTTTGAATCAAAGCATTGCACTCTTTCTTCGATTACCTTCAGGAGGATATTTTTCAAATATTTACTAAAATTTCAGGTAAAAATCCCGAAGATGAAGTTGGAAAAGGAGCTGAGTTTGAAGGAAATGCTGGAAAAGATCGGACTGAAAGACATGTTCGCCGAATCGGCTGACTTCAGCGAGATTTCCGCTGCGCATTTGAGGGTATCGAAGGTCGTGCACAAAGCAATCATTGAGGTAGATGGATTTTTATTTCAAATAAACTTTCGGTTATAAATGCCTATTCTTTCCTTAAGAATATAAAAAGAATAGTCATGAATATCGAGATGTCTTATATCAAAATATTGGAAAAATTCGGAACCAGATTTTCGTAATTTCCATATCATAAACCTGGATTTTCTAAATAAAGAAACATGAAATCGATGATGATTTTAAATTTGCAGGTCGATGAAAAGGGAACCACCGCAGCAGCAGTTACAGCGGTTGAAATGGTGAACAAGAGCCTGATGGTGCCCTTGCATGACCCCATCGATTTCGTCGCTGACCATCCATTCCTCTTCGCGCTCACTTACAAAAACCATCCACTTTTCATCGGGGTTTTCAACAATTAGTCGCAAATTACATATTGATCTTCATTCGTTTTCTACGAGTAAATATTTTAAACCTATTTGTATCATATACACTGCTGTCTTAAATTTGGTAACATCCAAACTAAGTAACGATAAATTTTTATAACTGGTTGTCTATTTTATTTTTTGAGAAAAAATCCCTGAAATGGTTGTTTACCTTTAACACTGAACACATTTCCGAAAAATCAAAAGTTGCCGAGTTCAAAATGAGAATCGACAGTAAAAACTCTCGTTCAAAAACGCAAGATGTGTTTCGCGGAAATCGATAATGCAATGTGAAAAGGAACATGAAAAAGGAGACTCAACTATGCAAGTGCATTTGAACGCATTTTCAAACAGAATAAATTCAAAATATTTGGCTCACTTTTTTATCATAAACAAAAACTTTGGGTGTTTTCAAATGTTTAGTTCAATATTATTTTCCGTTTGAAATTTAATTATTTGCCTAATTTTTGAGCTCACCCATAAGGTGATTTTTTCAAATATTTCCCATTCCGCGTTCCATTTTATTCACTTAAAAATGAAGATATCTTATTCGGTAGCAACTTTTTCAAACCTGTCCTTGAACCCGTACCTTCCATTAAATTCGATGATCACTTCCTCACTAATTAGCGATTATCGTTAATTTGATCGAAATTCGAAATTTCAGTTTGAATTGTCACGTCATAAGAGGAAATTTTCCAATCGTTGAAATGTCGGAACCGGAAGCCAGGTGAGTCCGCCTTTGTCTTTTAAATATCCACGAATTATTTTATCTTGGCGATATAAGATATCATCTTGAATACATAGCGCCAAGATTCCAAAGTTCTTGATAAAAACTGCTCAAATGTTTATCTTTCCCAACTAAATTTTCGTTGTATATTTTATTGAGTTTCGCCGTTATCAATTAAAATTAATATTTTTATTATGTCGAAATCTGCATTGTTTTCGATAAAACATTGAGTAGGTGAAAGATTGTCTGAAACAGGTGGTCTTCTAAGAAAAACGTTCGCGTCAAAAGACGATATCCGAGCCTCCGAGTTGTGTAAAATTAGGAAGAAAATCAAGAACCACAAAATGAAAAGCTCGTTCGAAAGAGTGCTCATTGTAATAAGATCAAAACTTAGAAATTGGAGGATGAAGAGCAAAAATAAAAAAAAGAACACACAAATTTCAGGATAAACTTTAGCTTGATTACAACAATCTTGACCTTGTGTATTCGAAATGCTCAGAACAAAAATTTTGGCTCTTTAAGATAAAATCGTCTTAATTCAGAATGTTCTTGGAAGCTGAGACTTCGTTCGGATTAGGGCTACTTCAACAGGTACAAATTTGTGTTTATTTTGCAATTTTAGATCCAAATTCAAATTCACCAACACTGAAAAACATCATCGCAAAATGCTTTGATTTTGCATATTTTTCATAAGTCTTTCAAGTTATTTTCTTCCGACGAATTTTCAATAAGAAAATAAGAATAACTAAATTTAGCTGCCTCTGAATGAATCCACCATATTTTCACCGATCTCAATTGCTCTGACTCTGTCGTTAGTTCATACTGGAGCCAAAGGAAACTCAAAGTCTCAGATCGCATCGGCTATTTGCAAAGGTAAATTTTAGTCAAAATTGAAGAAAATAAAATTTCAGACGCTAACGACGATCAGCTCAAACAGCACTATTCGTTTCTGTCAAATGCGCTCTCCAGTCCCAAAAATGGAGTTCAAGTCAATATCGCGAACAAGGCTTTCGTGAAGTAAGAAAATTGTTCAGATTTTTTTAAAATTGAAAATTAATAAAACTAAAGAAGAAATTTTAAGAATTAATTCCATTCTTCTTCAAATCTAGACTCCTAATCTGTTATCATTTCTTTTCAGTCAGAAGTTTCCGATAAAGGATTCGTTCCTCAAGGCTATATCTTCGTCGTACAAAGCCGACGCTCAGAATCTCAACTTCGGAGATGCGGCCAAATCCGCTGGGGTCATCAACGATTTCGTCAAGACGAATACAAAGGGGAAAATCAGCGAACTCGTCAAATCTAGCGACATCAATGGTATGCCCCCAATAGTCTTATTGTGTAGATAAGGGCTTAAAATTTGTGATACATTTGTGACACCACACACGACACTTGATACTGCAATGTCAGTGGCAAATACTTTAAGACCTGGCGAAGATGAGCAATTTTGGATAAGCGATATCGGAAAAGGCTATTTTACGAGCATTCCAAACGGCTCTGTCGCATAGCAAAATAGAACTTGCTAGAAGTCATCCTATAAAATCATCATGTCATTTGAGTGCAAATTCAGGGGATACCGCGATCTTCCTGGTCAACGCGCTCTATCTGAAAGCTGACTGGGAGCATGAGTTCAGATCGACCTCGACTCACGATGATGATTTTCACGTCAAGGATGGAGTCACCAAGAAAATAAGAAAATAATACATTTTTCGGATGAATCTTTGAACATTTTAGGTCCCTTTCATGTCAGAGAGCATGGTATTCCGAGACTATGCCAGCGACGACAAAGTTCAGGTGGGTTCATCGACTGACGCTCTTATGGTAACTATTTTGGCGAAGTCTAGGTTCTCTCTCTGAAATACAAGGATAACGCCTATCGTTTCAATATCTTCCTTCCGAAAGAGAAATTTGGACTTGAAAGCTACATCAAGGGCTTGACTGCTCAGAAGGTTCAGGAGTTGCTGAAGAATGTGAAGAATACTGCAATTCTCAATGTGAGTTTTTGTTTCCATTCCCCGATCTTGCATCCTGAGGTACTTTCCGTAAACCTTCTTGTGGGAGAAAATATAGGAAGGAGTCTTGCAACGCCTAGGAGTTAATTACATTGATCATTTTTCTTAATTTCAGCTGCGAGTCCCTAAAATGAAGCTGGAGAAGGAAGCCAAATTGATTGATATGCTGAAGAAACTTGGAGTCACAGACATTTTCTCTAATGGAGCTGACCTGGGCGAAATGGCCGATGCCAAAGTGAAGATCTCGGATGCGACCCACAAAGCCATAATCGAGGTAATTTTCGAAATTATGAATAATTTGAGCATGAAATTTGCGGGTGGATGAGCAGGGCACCGAAGCGGCAGCCGCAACGCAGTTTCAAGGAGTGCCAATGTCAGGAATTTCCGGAAAGATGGAAGACTTTATCGCGAACCATCCGTACCTCTTCGTCTTGACGTTTGAGAATCATCCAATTTTCATCGGCACCTTCTATGGATGAATTCGAATGTGAAAAATTCTTAGACACAGATTTCTGTGATCTTTCTAGATCTTACTAAGTTCGTTTGTCTTTTCAAGTCACTTTTCTACAAATAAAAATTTATTCGATGACGACTTTGTACTGAAAATGATCAAATCTCCATTCAACTGTTCCAATTATATAAAGATCACAAATGAGGGGTAGTGCTTTGTCTACTCCTCATCAATCATAAGTTTTCTCGACAATTTATTGTGTTATGTCGAACTACCACAATATACCGTTTTGATTGATTATTACTGCGGTGAATATTTTGGTCGTTCGGCATTCCGTTTGAAGAGGGAACTCACTATCACTTGGTCACTTGAAAATTGAACAGAAATTTTGGAGTCGAGTATTTTCGATTCGGTTAGAATTTTCTGCACAATAGAAGATCGATAAAAATTTAGAGAGTCGGTCAAATAACAAGTCACAGTTGTGAGAATATCATATTTTGTGAAGAAGAGTGTTTCTTGGGGCCTGCTTGATGGTACAAAACTTTATAAGGTAAAGCATTTATTCAAGTTCAAGAATATTTATGAAAATCGTAAATTTTATTCATTTGAACACTTATTTCTGGTTTATTTTTTAACAATAGTAAATTGCAAAACATTTAAGAAGGCGTCTGAATTTCATACATGTGAAGGAAAATATGAGCAATAATAAAATGAAACAATATGGTGAAAGTTTTCAATAATCAAGACGAATATTCTAGTCGGAATAAAAATCGAATTTCTCGCACTCGGGATCTAATCGTGGTTTCGCATAACAACTATATGGTTTAATAATACGATGATAATTTTGTGATAACGATAAAAAATGAGCATATTTGATAAGAAAAGTAACTTTAAGGCACAATGTATGGAAGGCAATATATGAATTCGATATATCAGAATGATAGCATAAAATATGAGTGAAGATGAAACATCAGAATATACACACATGATGCATAAAAGCTTCGCACATTAAAAGTTCACAAAAATGAGTATCATGTAAAATGATAAGATTGGTGGATGCAAATTGAAGGCTGGACCTCAGTTTTACGAAAAATTCCAAACAAAATGAGGACATGTTATGGATCGTTCGCTCGTTTCAGAATGTGTCATGTAGTAAATTTTCGAAAGAAATCGATTTCTTATAAATCTAAGCAAAATTTAATTGATAATAGCTTGTGAATAAAATTATCGATGGTTAGACAGATTCTGTTTGATAACTGTGTAGGTTTGGGGACCTTTGATCGGTGTGTAGTCGTTTCCGTTTCGGTCTTCGGGCCTAAAATAGCATAAAATATAAACTAGTGTAAAATTTTTTGATTTCCTAGAAAATCCACCCACTTTTTCATTCGGTCGACAATTTTCGTCTCAAAATGAGTGCATTTTCCAAAATCCTAAATTAGTCCCTACCTTGAAGATTGATTCGCTAACTTTTCGGTGGCTCGCTCCATCGCCATGTCCAATTGGCAGATGATCACTTTCTTGACATCTTCTGAGAGGGAAGAATCATTCTCTATCTAAATTCTTACGTTTTATTCAAACTATTTACTTTTTCATACCATTTTCTTAGCCTGGACAGTCTTGTCGGCGCAGACTTGTAGTTGGTCCATACAATCCTGCACGTGGCGGACGAGCTCTGAAAATTTTTGGTAAATAAAACTTGACCCTCTAGATTTACAACTGGATGTTGCCGACGAGAGATAAATAATCGGTTTAGAATTACAATCGCCTATTGCATCATCAGTGCGCCACAAATGTGGAAAAAACAAAATAAAGGCAAGAGGTCGAAGAAAAATGGTTGATCTTCGAAATCCGGTGATAAACCAAAACTTGAGGTGCAGTGACAATTCCAAATTGTCATGCCGGTTGCAATTCCAGAGGGCCAAAAAATTTGAATATAAGAACATTTTTCATATCACAAACGTGAATAAGTTATTAAAACCAAGATAATCTGAAATTTGTATCCCAATTCCAACTCTTCTTCAAAATTCAATTTCATATCTATTTCTGTGTTGAAATATTCAATAATTTTCTCAAAAATTATTAATTCTTACGTGAACTATTCGGGTCGGTCCTTGATCCCAATAACTGTTGCCATTCGTGAGGGTTCATCGACGATCGGGGTGATTCGTCGCTGCCCAAATCGGGGCCGGTGATATCGCCGCTGAAATATATTCGTATTTATTTTAAATTCCGAAAAAAGCTGTACTTCATTCGCTGAGCGAGATAATTAGTCGTTCGTCTCGGAGTCGATGTGGTCGGTCGATTTTGTTGCTGCTCGTACAATCGACGGTTTGCTTGACACGCGCTGGTCGAGGAGTCGCCGTAACTGAACAATTTAGAAGATTAATGAAAGCTACTGATTATTGATTAATTGCATATTTCTTTCAACTGGACCTCTCCTTTGAACTGAGTTTCAATTAAAACTCGTTTCTCGTGTTTTTTTGCAATAAGAACCGATTCATTAAGTTCTATCAAGGATGTTGACAGTGCAGAAAAAGATCTCGTTCATTGCAACTCAAAAACCTTCGATGAACTAACAACTGGGATGTCAACAGTTTAAATATTTGGCAGACAGGGTACAAGTACAATTTTCGGTGTCTGTTGACATCTTAGTCCTGCACTGAAGTTCCATCACTTCTTTGATACTAACCGATTTTGATTCGTCGCCCCACCAAATACCCCGGCTCGTCGAATGCTTTGATTCAGCGGGCTCGCATCGCTCGTGTTGCTGTCGCTCTCTTCGCTCGTCTGATTTCGCATATTTCCTCGATTCCGGGGTCGATAGCGGTCTACCTAAACTTGTTTTTTAATATAATTTTTGCCTTTTTTCGAATTATTACCCTCTTCTGCACAGCTCCTCTAAAACGATTTCCGTCAAATGCACCATTCGCAGTCGAGTCGTCGTACTGGTCAATTTGAGTCAGGTCGGGATTACTGAAAATTGTTCTCTAATTTTTGCATCTAACATTCTACAAAAGTTAGTAGAAAGAAACAAGTTAGAATTTATCGAGCGAACACTGCCAACATTAGGACGATGAACGATAACAAAGGGATTACATTAACAAATATCTCGTGCCAAATGTACATGAGGAGGGTTTTTACCTGGCCTTCTTGAGCATGTCCAGAGTTTCTTGCAACTTCTTCCTTGGCGCGCTCGATTGAGTACTCGAATTGCTGGAGGAGGCGTTGATATTTCCCATGCTTCTTGCGAGAATTCGGGAGTGAGCAAGGGATGACATCGAACTAAAGAAGGGGGAGGATAGAGGATGAAATTTGGGGGAAGTTTTTTTTTTTGAAAAATTAAAAATAACTACATAGGTTTCTAGGTAGAATCTATCAATCTACAGATAGGTAATCTGACATAGAAGGTGCATCTACACTAATCTGACATTATAAATAGTTTTTAACGAGGAGTATAGTGATAACTTATCAAGAAGAATCTTTCGGAAAAAATATCCAATCTATATCTATAGCTTAGAGGATGTTATTAGGTTGATGCATTCCTGTTTTCCGTTTTTGATATGTGTACTTTGCTCCCTCCCCTCTGCGGCCGACCGCGACAAAAACCACTGTGCTCTATAATATAAACAGCTTGCCCCTCCCTCTTATCAGTCGCAGTGCCGCAACCAGCTAGTGAGCAGTCTAGTTCCCACAATGCCCCATCGATTCCGCCCAAACAGTGTCCACATACGCAACGTAATGTTATTTCTCTTCCTCTCTGGCACCAAACCACCCGAGACCCACCGTCAACTGGCCCGAGTATATCCCCAGGAAGTCCCCTCCGAGCACACAGTACGCAATTGGTTCAAACGATTCGAGGCCCACAACTACAATCTCGAAGACGAGGAGAGGTCGCAACCTGCACGAGTGATGGATTTGGATTTGCTGCGCAGCACAGTCGAAGGGGATCCATTCGCTACTACGCGAGAAATGGCGCAGACTCTCGGAGTAGACAGGCAACTGTCGTTCGAGGACTGAAGAAGCTCGGCAAGGTACGAAAGTTGGGCCGTTGGATTCCCCACGTCTTGAGCGACAAGAACAAGAATTGTCGAGTTGACACAGCAATGAGTCTTCTTACATACGAAAGGACGACGGTCTGGCTAGACAATCTCATAACGGGAGATGAGAAATGGATCGTCTACCATCACGTTGTGAGACGTGCCCAGTGGGTGGACAAGGAGGATCAGCCGGAACCCGTCGCCAAAGACGAAACGCACCAGAAGAAGGTGATGCTATCCGTATGGTGGGGCGTCCAAGGCCCCATCTACTGGGAGCTGCTACCCGAGGGTACGACGATCACGGGTGATGTCTACGCTCGCCAGCTGAGAGACTTGAAGGCTCACGTCCAATCCACTCCCTGGCTACGAGGTCGTCTTCACTTTCTCCACGACAACGCCCGCCCTCATGTGTGTAAACAAGTGAAAAAGGAGCTGACAACGTTCGGATGGCACATTGTACCCCATGCTCCCTACTCGTCCGACATGGCACCTAGCGACTACTGGCTTTTCTCGGACATGCAGCGAGTCCTTGGCGAGACACACTTCAAGAACCGCGCGGAGGTCGACGCATGGTTGAAGACCTACTTCGCCTCCAAGCAGCCCGCTTGGTACGGCGAGGGAATCCGTAAGCTGCCCATTCGCTGGCAGAAGACTGTGGACAGCGATGGAGAATATTTCATCTAATATCCTTGTTAGCCAATAAAGTTATGTTCTGTTGAACTGTTTCGCACAAATCGGAAAACAGGAATGCATCAACCTAATACAATTATTTTGCAACGTCACAATTATCTAGACTTGATATCTAAAATATGGCCAGACGAACCCCGATCGACTTCTGACATCGACATCAAAAGTGCCGAATGGTTCGAGTTGAGCTCCGCCCGCTCCTCCGATCGAGTGCCTCAAATTCCCACTGCTCGTCGTTCGCACGTTCCGGTGTGGATCGTTAGAATCCCCCCCAGCTGGAGAATTAAACGCCATCAAATTGTCGGAAGATTTTCGTAGATTCTCGCTCGATTGGTGCAGTCTGAAAGGTTGTGTTTATCATAAAAAATATTTGATAAAGATATTTTTTACTTGCTCCTGACAGCAGCCAATTTATTCAACGCTTCCGTGCTCTTCCTGGTCTCATCGCCGTTCATGCCTCTCAGATTCGATCGAGAGTTCGCGAGTCCATTGGTGGCGATCATGGAGTAAGACATGTCAGAGTCCTGAAAATCAATTTGTTTTGGTAAAGCGGTTTAAAAAACAACTCTTACCCGTCGTTTCTGCTCCATTCCCTTCGTGAGCTGACTGCTATTAGCCGTAAGTCCAGCCTGCACAGCCAATTTGTTCGGTGATTGACTTCGACTTCGCAAATGCAAATTCGAGGATGAGAAATAGTCGTCAGCAGCTGAAATTATACGATTATGCGATAAGTTTTGAAATTTATATTGTGCATCCTGCTAGAAAATTCAATTCATTCATTCGCACGCGTGTATTATTTTGATTGATTGATTAGTCCGTTAGCTTATATTTGATAGAAGCGTTAACCATACAGTTGGTGCAATTTTTAAACTTTTGAGGATATAAGATCATGCATTTCTACAACTATCATTAAACGGAAATTAATGCCGAAGAAGAATCCTGAAACCTCAAGCCCAATTTTTTCCTCGATTTTAAAGACGATGACGAAGTCGCGTAGAATCTCATAGAATCAGCCAAATGTCCCTTTATGATACAGGGAATTTTCATGCTCATTCCAATGTCACAGCATTCAAATCATTTCAATCTCAATCTCAATCTCAATTCATTCGTTCATGCTGCACCACACCTTTCCACTGGACGTTTCGTTCGTGCTCCACAGCTCTGGCGAGGTCCTTCGCATCAACTACTACGGTACGAGAGCGACCTCGTCCCGGTCGGAATAAATGTCCATTTCCGTTGACTTTCTCGGTCTTTTCAACTTCAACGACTGTGCTCTTACTCACTTCTGGACTCGCGCTCTTATCAGATTTCGTCGGATATTGACACAATTCTGAAGAAGATTACGAAATAGTTAACGATAACAAAGGACTTTATGAAGATCGAAGGCTTTGGTGATCAAGCATTAATTTTTAGACAAGTTCAAAATCCTGATCACCCAATCCTCGAATAAAAATGCAACAAAGGAAGATAGATTTCGTGATTTCTGTTATCATTTAATGAAAATTACGATATTTTTCAACTTGCATAAATCGATCTTGTGAGATAGGGGTTTTTTTTTACGAAAACAAGGGTATTCTGTAATGAAAATTTCGAAAATGCACGAGTATCGCAAATTAGTAGAATCATCTAATCTCAATGAGCATATTTAGTTTAGCGTTATTCTTGTTATTTTGATTTTAACGAAAGAAAAACTAACGTCTTCTCAGCAGAGCAGCCGCGGCGGCGCCACTTGGAGGAAGAGCGCCATTTCTGGTTGTTGACAAATTGGAAACTCTTCGAGGCTGAGAGGCTGGGGAGGAAGACGACAACGGTGACCAAATCGTTCGTTGCTGAAAGTAACATTATCCTAGAGAAACGTGGGGAAATGCTGATTTTGAGCACTTGAAAATTTTAAGCCACTGGAAATGTGTTCAAATAGCTATGATAATGAATATCTTCCACAGAATTTCACATATTTTAGGAAGTAAAGATGAATTTCTCATATTGCCCCACTTCTTGGGAGTTTCAATAAAAATTACCTCATTCATTCCTCCTTCTTGAATATGCCTCTTTGATAGACTTTCGCGTTCCTTGTTCTGACGTCCGAATGGAGTGTCGTTGACGTTGGACTGAGGCACACGATAGGGGTTCTAGAATTTCCTTGTCAATACTGAAAACCAAAACGATTTCCTACCGTTTGCTGCCCAACTCCTCCGGGATAAGAAGGACTGGAAGCGGAACTGATGGATGAAGTCATCGAAGCCGTGGAGTTGACAGAAGAAGGACTCCAGCTCACACCGAATTGAGTGGTACGAGGCGCCATTTGTTGCATCTGAGCATGATGCTGTTGGTGATCAGTTTGTAGGGGAAGACCATCTGAAATTTTCTTATCCCTGTCCATCGCCTCAGTGTTCCAACATACATGAAAATTTGTAAATTTTCGTGATGTCAGATATGTTCTTTCCTTATAAAACTCTTATTTTTCTCTTCTATCTAAAATTCAATCGGTATTTCCTAAAAATTTCAAACTCCATAACCCACGCCAATGCGCCGCCATTGACAGAATGGCCCATTTTGAAAGCGGTAAAAATTGAGCTTTCTTACAGAATAATTTTCACTATTCATGCTTCACGTTTCAAAACCCATTTGCGCCCTCAAGCACATGCTTCACCACTACTGCCTCGGAAAAGGAACAGTCTCCCCTCTTTTTCTTCCAGCCATGTGTGTGATTCTTTTCCCTTTCTACCCTTCTGCACATTCTCCTCTTCTGCGTTCTGCGTCTCTACTCTTGCTGCCTCATGTTAGTGTTGGGAAATTTAAGATATTGGCTTTTGTATGGAAATTTTGCACGGTATTTGAGCAACAAAAATCGAGACTAACTGAACTCACAATAGTTCGAGTTCGTATCGATAGGTTCTGGTGGCAAATCAGTCCATTTCCTTCTGCCTTTGGGTGGTAGTTGGCCGTTCTGTTGTTGTCCTCCGATGTCCACATTTCTCGTGATGAGAACAGGCCGAGCCGACTGAATTCCAGTTACATCTCTGAAAGTTGGAGCATTTAATATACCTCAAGAAATTTAAAGGAAGAATTGATTTATTGATTTTTCTTTCCTTAGTGCACTCTTCTAACTGAATAAGTTATAATTTACAAGAAAAAATAACCTCAAATTAATCATCGAGCTAGAAGTGGCTTCCTGTGGAACTTCAACAAATGGCGTTCGTTTCGAAATAAAGTCGGACTGAGATTCGTAGTCGGAAACGTCTGAAATACAAACTTTAGTCTAGGTAGAAATTTGAAATTCTTCATGTTGCAAGTTTTCATCAATAAAAGTTTGAAACGTGCCATTTCTTTACAGGATAGGGAAGAAGTAAAAATTTATGGAAATTTAACGATCTAATAGGTCCATCGATTAGATTACTTTCCATCATGAAAGAAGTAATTGTTTCTCTAGAGACGTAACTTATCTCACGACAATTTTGGTTCAAAGATTAAAGAAAAGACTATCTGCAAAATTCTTACCTCCTTGATTCGGCGGCTGATCGACTCCCAAGAGATTGCTGGTGCTCCTTCGCTGGACTTGGGCCTGTTGGATGGTTGGCAGAAGTGAGCTGAAATTCAATTATCAATACGGAATATCGATTGATGAGTCAAAAATTGTTGAAAATTGAAGAGGGCCCAATTTTAGGGAAGAAATGATAAAATGACACAAATGATAAGAAATGAGGGCACACGCAGCGACAAAATGCAGGAGGCAAATCATGACAAGCCTACAGGATGAGAGTAAATATTGACAACATAGATTAGGGCAGAGTAAAAATGATGTACCAAAATATTAGCGATGTTATGCCATAGATTGTGCGATTTAGGGAATTAAACAGATGTTTGTTGTCTACTTTGCCTACGTAAAAATTACAAGGTTCGAAGAGTTAGAGACTTGCATAAGATTGAAGAAAATTCTAGCTAACTTTAGTAAATTAAATTCAACAGCTTTGATATTTTGAACCTTGACTTTTTTATTTAAAAAATTAGAAAAGTATCTAAAATGCATGCAAAAATTGAAAAATAGTGGAAAAAAGTCCAAGAAAGTTTTTATACTCCCTAAAAGTCGGTGAATCAAGCGGATTACGGTTTTCTTTTTTATTTCGTCGGATGAACCTCGACATTTCCTTTCTTTTCTCAGTCTTCCCCTCGATTATCGTCGTCTTTACAAAGGCACATGCACTTTTTCAGCATTGAATCGCCATTTTCGTTGTTTGAATAGAGGAAATGCGAAAGGTCAGCTGCGATGCGTATAGAGGTACGCAGCGCCACACAAAAATGCGCGCATTCACATTCGAACGGGAAATTGTGGACGTCTATACAAATTTCTCAATTCAAGCCTATAATTTTGTGATGTGATAAAAGATGTTTGGAAATTGAATCTTGGCAATTTTGACTTCTTAACTTTGCCAAATTGTGGTCGAACACTCATGCAACTCTTATAATGCCAATAATTTGAAGATAAGGCGATCATGAAATGATTCACCAAAATCCGCTCCTTCATCTTTTCGATTTCAAAGTTTCAATGTAACCTTAGAAATTATCAGCTAAATCCGAGATACTCTCGAGTCAAAATATTAGCTCGTAGGTGCAAAGGGGCAATGGAGAAGTTGGATATTGTTGCTTGCAAACAGGCAGGAAAACAGCTGTCATATTGCTCGTTCTTCATATTCCTTATTTCACATTACGCATTGCTCATCACTAGGGAAGTTGAACGATCAAACTTAAATGTCTTCGTCATAATGGGTTTCTAACAAATGCTGGAATGGAATTATATTTTGCATGTTACATCTTACGGGAACAAAATCAATAACTCTTAAATCTCAACCTCAAGAAAATAGTCCAAGATAAGTTGATCAATCCAGTTTTTAGAGTAGTTCAGAAATTGTAAACTCATTTTCGACAAGATAAATGCTCATTCTCGTCCAGAAACACGAAAGAAAACTAGCCAAAAGTTAATGAAGGCATGAGTCTTCTTCTCAATCTACTGAGGAAAATCTTCCCTATCTCTTCGAGAATAAATCATACGAATTTTGTATTTACTTACCTGACGACGATCCACATTGCGTACGATGAAATCCCGATACAAATGAATGAGATTATCTGATAGAAAACGAAGAGCGTGAGTCGGAGAAAAACGACGATTTGACGTAGCGAAGACGGATCGAATGGAAAAAGAAAGGCTAGGAAAAATGGAGAATCCAACGAGGATCCACTCGTGTGGACGGCTGTTGCATCGGTTGCAGCATCGTAGGAGGCCGTCTCACACTGCATCAAGTCACCCATCGCTTCTCGCACCGATTAATTACTCGACCAGCGCTTTTTTATTGCCAATTTGCTGTGGGTTGCCGTTCGGAGTGCGAGAATCAGTCAAATCCCGGAAGAACCAGGAAATCGTGACGATTTTCATGATGGTTCGAGAAAACGCCGTAGGAGTTCGGCATATGACCGATTTTTCGAGAATCCATGTGGTGAAGCAACTTTAGGTCATTCGCAGTCGTTCGATCTTTAGAATGTCGTAAATTTAGGATTTCGAATCAAGCCTGCTCTTAGGATTGCATTTTGATTGAAATGAACATTGAAATTGAAATGATGAGATGATTAGGGACAATGAGATCAATGATAAAAATGACGAGATTTCAGAGAAATTGATAATAATTAAAGACAGGGAAAATATAAGAGAAGGAGAGAAAATTAAAATTTATCAGTGGTCATTGGAAAGAGGAAGGGATGAAGAAAAACTCGGACTTTCAGAAGTATCCTCTGGAATTACACAATTCTGATATCCCCGAGTCTCTGGATTTTCCGAGATATTTCCAACTTGCGGACATTTCATGCGACACTTGTCAAGTTGCAACAGAGGCAGAGGATATCAAAGATAAAATAAAGAGGGAGAGGACGGGTGAAGTGAGAAAATGAAAAGTTGGAGGAAACAATTTAGACAAAATTTAAATTCTAGAGAAATTTTCTGAAACTAGTCCTATTATTATTTTTTTAATTTTCGAATTTACAGGTAAAAAAATCAATTTTTATTTAAGAAAGCGAAAAATTTAGAATGAAAATAGATTTCGCCTAAAAGACTTTACTCATCTCTAGATCTCTAGAACAATTAGGGAAACGTTGCAACTTCAAGTTGAAAAACATTTAGAAGAGCCAGTGAAATTTGATTCGCAATATTTTTCTAGGAGGAAAAATTAAGACCGAGTCTATGAGAGAATCGGCTCTCTATAGAGAGAAGGGTGACCAGTGATAAGAGTTTCGTTTTTCCGAGGTTTCTGAGTGTTAACTAACTATATTCGACCTGGAGAACACGATTTTGGGGCTTTTTCCCGGAGTTTTCAAGTCCAGGTTAGAGTACCGGGGTCCGGGGGTCAAATTTCAAAAGTCATTCTTATATTCCAAATTGTATATCAGATTGTTCAGTTCGTCGAGCTGAGTCGAATGGTGCGAACATTTTCCGGATCTGACTTTCCTATCACAAGTTACGGCTAAAAACAGTGCAAAACTGCCAAAAAGCATGAATGCTGATGATTCTTCGATTATTTTCGAAGGAACTGATACCCGTCTGTGTGATAAATAGTTTATATTTATAAAGTAGAAGTCCTAAGAATTATTTTAATATACAAATTTGGACTCTTTTCGGTATCAGTCTAGGGGATAACCGAGTCCGAAGTCAGACTTGAAAATTTCGATTTTTCGAATTTTTGAGTTAGAACCCCAAATCATATATCATTCGATAGAGCTCATCAAACTGAGTAACTTTTGTGAAGACACTTTGGGTCTATCTATAATAGTATGCGTGGTATGGAGGTTTGAATGGGCCAGACTCATGAAAATGACAAAAATCTTCAAAAATTCATAACTTTTGTAAAATAAAACCAAATTGAAAGATCTTTTCGGAATATAGTAGTTGGAGAGCAATACTTCATTTTTGCTTCCTAGAGTACCGTGCTATCACTTTACCATGTTACCATATGGGTCCATGGTATACCACCCATATGGTACCCGAGTGGTATGCTATAAAATGGATATCATTCGACTCGAAATCGACTGGAAAGTAACATTCGAGCCCATTTCTATCAATTTCAGCAAATGGTTTCATTATACCATCATTGTAATTGGCTATAATCACCTGCCGAAAAAGACCAAAAATGAGATATTTTCAAATGGCCATAAAAAGCGATAGACTAATCCATTTTTCACGTGGTTTTCAGTACATTACTCAGTTCGATAAGGGCTTTCATTTGGTATATAACATGATTGGTCTTTGTAAAAAACGGTAACTTGACCCATATGAGCCGCGACCCATATGGGATGAGTTACCATTTGGTAGAAAGACCTATAGTGTTGTATATCATTCGAAAACCAATGAAAAACTAAGTGTAATGCTGAAAACTGCTTGAAAAATAGATCAGTGTATCCACTTTTATGAGGAAATGAAGTTTCGATCAAATTGAAGAGTAAACTTTGGAACGTTTTTGACCATAACTCTCGATGCACCAATCCGTTTTTCAAGCGGTTTTCGGTATTATACTTAGTTTTTCACTGGCTTTCGAATGATATATAACATGCCTGGTTCCGATTATATTTTAAAACCGGTCTGGTACCCTCCGGAACCAGTACCGGAAAGTTCCAGAATATAGATATTACCCCCTAAATTTTATTTAGAATCATAATTCAAGGGTCAGGAATCATCTTTAATACAAAATTTTACGAATTAGAGCACACCAATGGTGAGAAATAAATTTTTGAAAAAATACCTTATTTTTCAGTTTTTCCTGAATATCTCATTTCGGAATGGAAATTTTTCGAAGGTGTCTTCACAAAAGTTGCTCAGTTTGATGAGCTCTATCGAATGATATATGATTTGGGGGTCTAACTCAAAAATTTGAAAAATCGAAATTTTCAAGTCTGACTTCGGACTCGGTTATTCCCTAGACTGATACCGAAAAGAGTCCAAATTTGTATATTAAAATAATTCTTAGGACTTCTACTTTATAAATATAAACTATTTATCACACAGACGGGTATCAGTTCCTTCGAAAATAATCGAAGAATCATCAGCATTCATGCTTTTTGGCAGTTTTGCACTGTTTTTAGCCGTAACTTGTGATAGGAAAGTCAGATCCGAAAAATATTCGCACCATTCGACTCAGCTCGACGAACTGAACAATCTAATATACAATTTGGAATATAAGAATGACTTTTGAAATTTGACCCCCGGACCCCGGTACTCTAACCTGGACTTGAAAACTCCGGGAAAAAGCCCCAAAATCGTGTTCTCCAGGTCGAATATAGTTAGTTAACACTCAGAAACCTCGGAAAAACGAAACTCTTGTCACTGGTCACCCCTTGGTTGAATCTCTCAAAGACTCTGTCTTAAGAAAACAAGAATCTAGGTAAGCCGAGTCTCAAATAGCCTCAGACTAGGTAAACTATCCGCCCTGTTTGAACCGATTGGCACTTAGAAGGAGAAGGAGAGAAGGCTTAGTGACAGTCGGGTTTGAATAACAATGAGAACGGTCTGAAGAAAAAGAGAAGAAGAGAAATAGTGTGAAATGATGAGAGAGGTAAAAGAAACCAGAAGGAGGGAAAGAATGAGAAAAGGGGAGAAAGAAAAAGACCGAAGAAAAATAAGAGAAGAAAAGAAGAGAATATGAAACCAAGACGGTTCTTCGCAAGACCGTTATTTAGCTGCCTGCTATTTTCCCGCTATTGTGAGCAGCAATTGCACAGACCTAGGGGTCACTATTTCTTTACTCTTCCCCTCACATATTATTTTCCTTCGAGCCTCTTTTTCGCATCTCGAAGATCAGTACTATCTCTCACTTTCTAAATTTGCACAGCCTTTCCTCTCTCTCTTCTTGGTTCAACGCTACTTGGCGCCCTTCGAAAGAATCCCATTTCTCTGCGATCTCTTGATTTAGAAGACTATTTTTGTGTTTCCTTATTATTTCATAGGACTTGTCGAAAAAGCGAGCGGTCTTACAGACAACAAACAGGAGATCCATGTTTAGACAAGTTGGTTATTGATTTTCAGCAGAAATATTCATGGATTATTTAGTAATGAACGATTCTTTTATTTGAAAATTGTTGAAACTCATTGAAAAATTTCATACCTCGGCCAATATTTATCAAAAGAATGACTTCTAGTTAGGAAATAGAGATCCTTCATATTGTTTTCTAGATTTTATCGATAGAATTATCTAACTCCTACCCGTTTGCCAGTAGGCAAAAGTTGAGTTCTGATTTACTTCCTCCCCCTTCTCTTTTAAGTTCTGCCTTCAAATGATTGGCGGATGGCTCGAAGGTAAAAAGTGAGATGAGCTGATTTGAAGGATGAGATAAATAAGATAAAATGAGATAGGAAAATGAGAAGCTGCCATTTTGACAAATTATTTTCACGCGTTTTTTTACGTTTTTGATTGCAAAATGTGAGAATAATTTTGTAAATTTTAAATGCTCGAAAATCTCGGAATTTTCAAGGAAGAAATGATGAGGTGTCGAAGTTTTATAAACAATTTAAAAATTTCGAAGTAACGAATCTACCGAACGAGGAAAATGGAATTTCAGCGGAAAAAAACTCGATTTTATGAGCTCAGCAACTAGGACAATGAGGGATTACAAATTGTTTGTGAATTTGTGAAAATGACCAAATATGAAGGGATTTGTTAGAATTACGACGAAAAGAAGCTGACAATAAGAGAAAAACAGTTCAGTATAAAGAGAGGAAAAATTACAAAATGAAGAAAGAGAAGAATTAATATGAAAGAATACAATACTAATATGAAGAGAATGAAAGATGCAAAAAGTAGGAGAGAAAGCGAAATATTGCAGAAATATGAGAGAAAAGGAGGGAGAAAACGCTTGTAAACCGGTAAATTCATGAGAGTCGTCGCTTTTCCCTACAAAAGTGTCATTGAACTCGCAGCAGCCAAGTTTTCAAGCATTTCCACGCGTTTTTCGCACTCAGATGAACGCAATAATTATAGGTGTTTTTTGGGAAGGAATCATGAAACTTGATGAAGGAAGAAATAACCAAAAATAACCAGGATATATTGGCCAGAATGGTCAGATCCTCGAAAGTAGATTCTATTTTGGATATTTTACGTGATTAATGAGCAAGACATGATCTTTCAGATTACTGTTCTGGAAAAGCAAGTTTCATAGGCCAAGGCACAAAGTCTATTCTAGTTTATTTATTTTTCTAGATTTTTAACAGAAATTCGTGGAAAAAGATATATCTCGTTGATCGAAATCATTAAATAATTATAAAATTTTTCACTAGAAAGTGGAAAACAAACTGAAATCAATGCCCAAATTTCCCACATGAAAGTTGCGAAATTCCGAAACGTATCGCAAAAACTCGCTAGATAAATCAATTCGCCGTAAGAAAAATGACCGAAAAGACAGTTGGTATTTGGATTGAAATTCAGGAAATCGGAATATCAGGCAGAGAAGAATTGAGTGTGCGCAGCTGAGAGAAAGTTAGAGAAAAAGAGGAAAGGGAAGCGGAAAAGCAAATCTGATAGAAAAGCAGTCGGAGGGAAAGGGACAAAGAGTGAAAATAACGATGCGCACTGTTACATAATGAATCAGTAAAAATATCAAGAGGTATAACTTTTTATTTTATAGGAAAAATTTTCAGGAAATTACATGATCTTATCTCAGTTTTCATGATTGATTATTAAATGTTTTGAAATAGTTAGGAAAACATTGGAAGTGGGAATTTCTGCAAAGTTAACCTAAAGATCAAGTGATTCCAAGAAAAATCTAGAAGCTAGTTAGGAAGGTTTAAAATCAAATAGAATTTAAAAGAAATAGAAATGCGATTTCCTGTCAAGATTCTTAGCCCTGCCCATAAAATTATAAAGTCAAGCGGCACAGAATAGAATTTGCATAATGTCTTTTGGAAGAGGTAATATAAAAGGGAACGTGCCACTTTTGATCGCGTCTAAATCTACTTCTTTCTTTTCCCTAGACTATTTCCCTTCTTCTTTATCACCTCTCAATTGTCCTTGAGGCACGGGATGACTATGTCTCTTAACTTTTTTTTTTTTTTTATCTTTTCGCACCTTTTCCTATATTCCTTTCTCTTAGTATTCTAACTTTTCCTTATCTCTAGAAGAATGATCAATCTCTTCCTTTCCGTTCCTTTTATAGTTTTGTTTATTCACTCGCGCATTTAGGATATCGGAATGCAAATGTAAAGGCGAGCAGGGCAAAACAACGACATTATTCATCTGAATCAGAATCGGAAGAGATAAATAAAGTTGAATGATAAATTTGGCATGAAGATCAAGATGTTCTGCTTTATCGATTTTTATGCTAGATGAAAATTTTTGAAAAAAAGTCTGAAAAAATCGAAATTTTAGTGAGATGAAAAATTACTGGTGATTTTTACGTAGAAAGTGATAAAGCAAAGAGACGTGACAATGATACGGAACTCGGACGCGAAAATCAACAGGAAATGAACCTCCGATTAGGCCACTTCACAGTAAAGCTGATTGAGAATAACGAACTTCGCAAACAGAGAAAAGTGATCTGGGAAAAAATCAAAGAAAATTCTAGTCAGATTTAGAATATTAATACTTCTAGTATTACTAAAAGATACTAAGAAATCAATTTCAAGAATCAGACTTGAAAGTAGAATATCGTTGAATGATCTGGGTGATTTTTACATGAAGTAGATAAGTAAAGGTAAAAAATAATTAGAAAGATTCTAGCCCCGATTTCATTATCTCTCGATACATCCAAAGACATTCAAAAGCATTCAATTGCATGAAATGCGTGATCAGGAAAGAGTAATGGGTATGAGGTAACTGGACAACAATGCGCAGGTAGTTTCCCTGTAATAGAGTAAACGAGTATATCATCGAACAGATTTCGCGCGTTAGGTCGAGAGTACTCAAAAACTATTCAATCAACTACACTATATAAATAACGCCACCGTTGTGGAGGATAGTTGGTGTTGGTCTACGCGAAAAATTGCATCAAAGGTTGGACAGAAAACTGCTCAAAGTTAGTTTTTCAAGATTTCTGGAAGTGTTAGATTCGAAATGATTTTAGGTTTCAAGAGTAGCCGATAATAATTCTAATATTAGCGATATATTTGAGAATAAATTTTTCGTAGTATCGAAAAAAAAATCCGGGCAAGAACCCAATTTTTTAATCGATTTGGCTGATTCATATCTCGCAAGAAAAGGAGTACTATTCGCGCATGCATAGATGCATAAAACGGTTGTATCATTTGGAAGAAGACGGAATGAAATGCAAATACCTAACAATTTCGCGCTCGGTTTACTCATCGTCATTTCTTAGATTCGCCAAATTTTACGCCTTATTCCGACCGCTTTTCTACCATCTGTATCTTTTCTTCTCTGAATTCTTTAGGCTATCTCTCAGATATCTTATGCCGTATCTTAGTCAGTTTTACAATTCTCTTTCTTTTCCTCTCCAAAAATCAAATACGATTTCTCTATTTTCGATTGGGCAATTGATTCCAAAGTGTGAAATCGGCAATGGGAAAAAGTCGAAATGGAACACAGCCGCTGCCACATCACTTTGGTCAAAGAACTACCAAACGACCCAAAGGAAATGGAATTTTCTTCTAGCTTCTTAAAATCCCCTAATTTTAGTGCTATCTTCTACAATCTCAAATCCTTCTTTACCTAAAACAAACTTTTCAAGAAGATGGCCATCTGGGAGAAATTCTTATGCAAGATTTGATCAAAGTTAAGAATTGGCATAAAATGAGAATGTAAATATTAAATGAGGTCGCAGTTGATCAGAGCAGTGCAAGAAAAGTGGACACTACAAAAGCTGCTAGAGGCACAGAAAAAGAGGCTGAGGTCAATTGAAGTGCGCAACAAACAGATGAAAATTGTCTCTCTCTGCTTTTGCCTTTTGATAAAAGAAGAAATATCCGATGAGATTTCTTAGTGTGTATTTTTCACAGAAATTTTCCTATTTTCTGCTGCGCCAAGAATTTAAAAGACACGAAAAATCGAATAAAGTAAATGAAGGTAAATATGAAGAAAAAAACCTACCTCCGATTGTCTTGGTTTGCTTTAGATCTCGAAGTAACAGGCAAGGAAAGAAAATGACCACCAGCCGTGGAGATTTCGAAAGAAGTATCAGAATCGAATTCAGGAGGGGAGTAGTGCTGAAAATTCAAAGATTAACATTTTCAAGAGGCAAAATTCGGAGCTCACCGAAAATTCGCTGATATCTTCACTTTCGCTGCCGAGCAAACTATCGGGCGATGGGGTTCTGAAATTATTGTAAAATATGGAAATTTGAATATGCAAAGTTCGGAAAGTTGAAATTCGACGATAATTCTCGGGATTTTCGCTGGATTCTTGATATTCAAATTATCGCAAAATCGATCTTCCAGAGATATTCAAGTGAATTTGGTATGTTCCAGCCTGTATTTGATTTCTATCCTTCAAAATAGAAAGATTTTGGATAGTTCAAGATTTAGTCACCAATATTCACTCGGATATTTGAGAGGCTTGTGACACGCATTTTAATTTCACCCGATTTTATCGCGATTTCCCTTTTCGCGCTTCCGACAACGAAGAATTTAGGGATTCCGAGAATTTCGCAATTCACAAAAATTCCAATTCGAATTAATGTCAGATGAGTTGTTTCGAAATGGAAATTATTCCAGATAAAATTCGGACTTTGAATTTCCAAGACATTTCTAAATTTTACCTTCTCATAGCCTCTTCGATGACCCTTTTTGTTGCAGCAAGTCTTGAAACAACAGCGTTAGCCAGACGATAGATGAAAACACAGCCATCAACTGAGGTGTAGAGGACGGTTCTGAAATCACAAGCCATTTATTTTGGAAATTATCGCCATGGAATAGCATGGCTAAAATGTTGCTGATTTGTTATGAGATGAGTTCTTGTGAAACCTCTTTTTTCCAAAACAGAAAATCTCACTTGCAATCATTCGAAAACGAAGCGGCGGTAGCTGAACTATTAGCAGTCGGAATCACAGCCAAACTCTGACCATTTCGAATGTCGATTAGGGCGATCTGGAAAATTTAAAATTGAAACTAAAAATTTTTAAATTAAAATTACATAGCTATCCTGCACGATCGTTAGAGCATACGAGCCAGAGGGGTCGAAGGCAATCTGAAAAAAACAATTGATTAAAATTTAACAACATCTTGTATTTAAAAATATTTAAATAAGTCTACTATTCTAATTTTCGTTATATCAATTATTTTCCACACGTAGCTTGAATGTGGAGCGTGAGAAAGGAACACCAGCGATGACTAATAACACAGTGCATAAATGAGACGTTACTCATAGACTTTGGGCGTGCAATATTCTTCTCTTGCCAAATTTAATTTAATTATGCGAATGTGATGTTAAACAGATAAAATTTGTGTTTCTAATTTATAATGAAACGATTACTATATATCGAGCATATAAGACAATCAAGCAGCAGAAAAATCTACAACGACGACCTATTTATCCTGTGACATTCTACGTTCAAAGCAGCAGCGTAATAAGGTAGATCTCTAGCAGTATCAGTAGAATTAAGAGCTCATTTAGTCATATTGTCCTTTTGATTCGGGAACTGTTCTCACATTAATCCGCTGTTTCACTTTTCATTACTTGACAGTTATTTTAAATAATTTTTTAAATGAAAACTCACATTATCGAGTGCGAGTCTGTCATCCACAGCGATTCCTCGTTGATTCGCCAGATTCTGTAGTTGTCCCGGCTCGAATGTTCTGATTTGGCCGTCTCCACAGGTGATTGCGACTTTCTGCCCCAACCGAGACTGCCTCATCACCGACATTTCGAATGGAAGTTGGTCTTGGGTGTCGCGAGTAAAAACTACGCCTTCCTGAAACAAAATATGAAAATACGACTTTTTAGCCTTAACTTAAATAGGAAAAAATTGGTTGTCGACGCAATTTTTGGAGTTTCAACAAAACTTTATACAAACTCCTGAATAATAGAAATGATAATAACTAACCGCATCATTATCAATTCTCCACTGAATCATCAGTCTGTCCAAACCAGACGTGTACAAGTACGCATTCGCAGAGCCTTCAGCAAAAAGACAGCTCGTCACAGGAGAATGATGCTCAGAGAGAACGTAGATCGGTTGATAGGAGCTGGATCGTCGGAAGATGTGCACGAAATGGTCAATGCCGCTTGAAGCGAGGAGTTGTGGGTATTCTAAACATTTTCCTATTTGGTGAGAAATTTCCAAATTTTCTACCTTTGACTCTGAAGTCGCTATACACCAAAGCAGTGACGGTGCCTTCATGAGCAGCAATCGAGTCGAAGTGAACGCAGTCCGGGTCGGTCAGGTCGACCAAATTCAAGTGCCCATTGTGAGCACCGGCCACCAAATGTTGTCCATCCGGAGAAATTCGCAAGCAGCTCAATCCAGTTGTAGCCGAAAGAGGGGCCAAGTGAATATTATCGACCAAAGCTTCATAGTCATCTTCCAAAGGAATGACTTTGATCAAATTTGGACAGAGCAGATTTTTCGAAGACTGAAATCCTATTTTCGGAACAAAATTTCGGAAAATTAGAAACCTGTGCCAAACTGGCTGGATGCAGATTCCAGATTTTGATGGTTCCATCCCTTCCTCCAGTGATGAACGATCCACGGGGTAAGTAGTCGAATTGAGGTGGGTAGAACTGGAAGTTGGCTTTACTAGAATAGAAAAATGAGAACGTCAAACCTGAATATCGCTGACAGTTCCAACGTGAGCTTGGCTTGTTCCTCGGAACATCCAGGAAGCATCTTCTTTCCGGTAGAACACAAGACTTCGATCCGCATGCGCTACGATCAGATCATTCCCAGAGTCGGATTTGATTGCGCAGACGGAGGCGCTTCTGAAGAATTTGAAGATTGGGAAAAACGATGAAAATTTTACCTCGCCCCATTAGGAACGTGCCGAAACTCTGAGAATGAACTTGGGTCTTTGACCATCGAAGGATCGTTTCCAACAAAGAGCGGACATCGCAGCTCGTCAGCATGGTTCAAGGATTCGGAGTCGATCGACAGAATTCGAACTGATCCGTCGTCGAAGCCTATCTGAAAGAGACGTTGTTTGAAACAACGTTCGAAGTTTCGTACCGCAACTCCAGATCCAGTCAAGGATAAGCAAGTCGCCAGCAATCCTTTATCCACCCATGTGTAGGTCCGGACGAATTTTTTGTTGACGAGCTCGATAACTTGTCCATCTTGACTGGCAACAAGTAAACGCTGTGACGAGATGAACAAAGCGTCGATGAAGACGAGGGAGCGTTTGTCGGCGAGGATAGCGGACCGCATCTGAAAGAGACTTTCTCATTAGATTTCTCAAGGGAAAAATAAATAATTCTCACATTGAAATCCCTCTCCTTATCGACGTAGTCAGGCGACGAAGGTAAAGTCCAGTACTTGACGCTCTTGGCTCCAACACTTACGACTTGGAGGCTATCGGGAGAAACTGCCAGAGCTCCAACCTAAATTGGAGTTTCCTTTCAAAGTAAGACCGAATAGTTTACCGGTCCAGAAATCTTCCCTTGAAAGACGGATCGCGTCTGTCGCCAGTCCCACACGACCAAGTGACCATCCAGCTCACTACCAGCGGAGATCACGAAGTGACCGTTGTTCGTGAATTTCTGAAGGAAGCAATTTTTGTCAGGGCTACAAAATCTTGCTTACAACTGCTGAAATCGTGTTGGAGTGCATTTGAAGTTCTCTAATCTGATGGCATCCCTTCGGTTCAGCTTTCGAACTGCTATCAACTATTTCCCAAATCCGAACACAGGCATTAGAGCCAGACTGAAAATGTGCAATTCCTTTGAAAATGATTGATTTTTCTACCTCTCCAGTAGCGATGTATCGTCCACATGCGGAAAAATCGAGTGTCGTAAATTCGATATTCCGATTTCTTAAAGTCCCTTGAATGTGAGATTCTTTTCCGAATCCGTTCAAATTGGACACAACGATCGTGGACTTTCTAAAGGCATTATGTTATGTGTCGAGATACGCATTTATGATCATGGGAATGAGGCAATGAATTATAGTGGTCCACGATGATAAGGACTATGATTTGTAGACTAACCATAATCAACCATTGATCAGCATCATCATAAAAATAATCACTAAATTTAGAGAAGCTTACCCGGCCAAATAAGCGACTTTCTTCGTCTTTTCATTGACGGCAATTCCAGATGGAGACAAAGGGGACCGACCTATCAGACGCTCCAAACGAGCCTGAAATCAGCATACTAGGAATAACCTATGAGAAGAAGGTCCCTTATGATACAAGGTAACGTTACATATTAAAAAAAATAACCATAAAGCAGATTAATTATGGCTTGAACCTTTTCACAAGCTATTTTTTTCATTGCCTTATTGTTGTGTAGTATTCAAATTGTGACGAAGCTACGTTCATTCAAACCCTAGACTGGCAATTGTCTCTCGCAAAATATTCTCATTCGTTAGCTTTGGTAATCCATTGACACGGAATAAAGCGTTCTTAAGACGCAAACTTATTCAGGATACTGATCAATTGCGTTTTCTCCCATTTCTATTCCGGTAAAATGCTTGTTTTATTCGATTCTTTAGCACTTGTAATGCAAGCTTGTACTAATACAATACATTTCGCGTCGTTCTCGATATAACAATGTAAAATGTAATGTTTTCATTCCTTCCGTGCCGAAATCAATGCATTTCTTCCATTTTCTCTTTCCGACCAATGTTTTCCCTATCAAATACCTTAACCTTGCAAACCTAAGCATGCGCATCTTTCGCCTTTTGAATCACAATTAATTCAGCATTCGAAGGCTTGAAATTCCACCATGTGACTGTACTGATCGCGAAAGTCGTTTGCATAAATTAGGCAGGAAATGGAAATAAAAAGGTGAACGTGAAATGGGTTTAAATGAATTGGTCAAAAACCCTAAAATAGCATCAATAAAATTTCATCTCATGATTTTTGTTACACTTTGATAAATTATCTAAGGTTTGCATGTTTACGAAAAATGTTCGTCAATTCCCAGGAGTTTGCTTTCGTTTACAGTTGATATTTCCCGTGCGCGCGTTCTGCTATCAAGTTTTCACAAGCGAAAAATAAACAAAAATCGGATGGGGTTGATTTTTTGCCGCATTGATTCAAGATCAATCGTAATTTTGCTCCTTCATGAAAACAAAATCTTTGATAAAGCCGAAAACTTCAGAAGAATCAGCTCGTACTGAACTTTTTCAATCTAATTCAAACGAAGTCTGTCAACACTCCCAATCAAAATGACTCGTAAAGATTCGATCAACATTTTTCGTTAGACCCGAAAATCTCGAAGAATCCACACATTATGACTGTTCCATCGCCGATTCAAAAAAACAATTTGTCTATTTTCATCTGCTGATTCATGAAAACCTCCAAAATCTCGCCCAAGTCTTCTAAGCCTTCGTTGATACAATTCTGCTCGATAGTTTTTCTCGAGTTCTTTTTTCTTCCAGCGCAAATTCAGCATCATTAGCTGACCGGTGCGCGCGCGAGTCAACGAGGCATCGTGAAGCCGATAGAGATAACGGATAATGAAGAGATTAAAAAGAGGCTCGAAAGAAGAAATAGTATAAAATAGGCGCATAAAGAAGCTAGAAAGGGAAATACTATGGGAAAAGAAGCCAGAAATGCGCTCAACAAACAGTCCGAAGGTGACAATCTCTTATAGTCGAGTGGTGAAGCGAGAAATACGCAGATAAAAGATTAGAGCTACAGATAAGGAGAAGCTGAGAAATAGTAGGAGGAATGAGAGAGTGGCCGTCGAACTTCTCAGTCGTCTCAGTTCTACAATTCGCACTTCAGCTTGATGGATGATTGTAGAGGCAATTCACACCAGTAAAAGAGATGAGAGCAGCGTAAGCCAAAACAAACAAGGACTTTGATTCGATGATAGTACTGATTTTGTAAAGTTGTGCAGATTTTTCAGATGATTGTTGCAAACGATGGCATCAACGGTTATCTTTAGCTGAAGATGATCTTCAAAATGAAGTGCTCTTTCAGCCTATCAAGATCTCCAAAATGAATCAAACTTTATAAATAAGGCCACTTTTTCACAATCTCTATCAAAATTTTCCAAAAATGTGTCCCGAACCTGCCCTATATGAACACTAGATTCACTAAATCCTTCCCAATTTTCTATCTATCGGAATGAAATCCGATCAGCTCCAATACGTATCTCAATATCCACTCTGCTACTCGGCAATGCATCGTTTATCCGTCTGGTACGAATTCCGTCTGCAAATGCAGAGCGCGCGATAGAGCCTTGTCCCAGATGATATCCATTACATCGATTTAGATTTGGATAGGAAGAGAAAAAGCTCAATTTATTCGAAACTTCACTGTTCTAACCTAGAAATTTGAAAATCGATCATTTTCGAAAGAAAATCATCTGAATAAATGACTACTTTCCTAGTTTCCAATCCAAGAGATGCAGAATTCTCGAAGAAACCATTTCGACCAAAAATTGAATCACTCATTTGGTAGTTCAAGTTGATCCTGCATTACTTTTTTGAGAAACTCCTTTTTCTAGATTGCATTCTAAATTTTCCCCCATAATATTCTCAATCAAATCTTTTCCCTTATCAATCCAATATTTTCCTCCCAAGTTTTTTTTCTTCGTCAATAGGCGTATTTACATTATGCGAACACTGCGCAGTGCCTCACTCCTTTCCGCGCACATATTAGGTGATTCATGCCCAAGAAAGGATCGGAAAAAGGCCTACGGCAAAGTGAGGAATCACTCCCGTGAACAAACTGAACAAACAGCTGACAAAGAGGTCGATCGGCGGAAAATACGAGGCAAATGCATGCAAATCGCAAAAATTGACACGCTCGGCCGGATCAAGGAAAGATAAGCCATAAATCAAACAACGTTGTTTTTCATTATTCGATTCCTTACAGGTAAACAACCATACTATACAAGTCAGACGGGCGTAAAGTTAAAAGTGCAGAGAGTAACGAGTTTTTCCCTAAAATTTCAACCTCATTCTAGAATTCCATATGAAAGACTAGGTCCAATTAATTTTTCATAATACTTCACAGAAAAGATTAGACCGCCAGAACCGAGAAAACCCTAAATGACAATCAACTCTACGTCAGTTTTCGAAACAAGTTTTCTCATAAAAATCGTAGCCGGTCTTTTTTTTTAATTTTCTGGTCAAAAATCTATTTTTCTGATACGGAAATTTTCCTGTTGAGGTTTGTATCCTGCGTCCTGACCTCTAATCATAGTAACTTGAAGCTAGAAGAGAAGATTATCTTTCAACTCTGAGATATCATATTTTCAAAGCGTCAAAATCACGAGAAGCTAAAAAAAAAAAAAGAACTATTTTCTTCAAGGCATATTTCCCTTCATGGATAGATAATCCGCAGCAAAATTGTCTACACTCTATAGTTCTAAATCAGTCAGTCCTTGCAGAAATGATATGCATCCGAATTATCTTTGTTTCCTCTCAAATTTTACGCGCTCTTCTATTTTGCCCTCGATCATCATATCCAATATCAACCTAATGGAGCGAAAACTTTCGAATCAAATTCGATATCCAATCCGTTTTCCAAGGTCTATTCTCTAACACAGACCGAGTTCAACCTTCAAAGTTTCTTGCTAAAATCATAGACACTCGCTCCTAATACCCATAGAGCCTTATCAATGTTATCAGTATCAAATCCATGCATGTCTTTCATTGTCTTTTGTCTCTCGTATCTTTCTCATCTCTCATATTTCCCTACTTCTTCACGATTCTGAAAATTATCGATTGGCTGGTTGAAAATAGCGCTAACATTCTTCCACACTGCTTCGAAAGCGGCGCTTTTCAACACATTTATTACCGAGAAAGGCCCGGGAAAGAATCGAGGAAAAAGAAGCGCTAAAATTGGCACTGGCAAACAATCAGAAGCACTCCAGCAGCTATGAAGCTCCCAAATGGCAGAGCCATTTTACAGTTCTGTCGAGAATAGCACAGTAGAATGTGTACACAGACGAGGGGAATATAAATGTGGAAAATGAAAATACAACCGACCGACCGATTTCAGTACTACTGAATGACGTCATATATTTACCGTTGTTTGTTAAGAAAAATCAATAACTACGGTTTTTAGAAGTGAAAATTGCAAAAATGAGAAATAGCAAAAAGTTGATCAAATCTTCATCCTTTCAAGTTTTCTTTGGGCAAAAAAACACGAAATTTAGAGAACTCTGACCAAAGTGATATTATTTTGTATTTTTAGAGAATTCCTTGAAAAGACATGGAGAATCTTGATCCCAAAGAATATTTCCTCCGTTCAAAACCTCGATTTCATTTCTTTAATATTTCGATCCAATTCACGTGGGCAAAGATTGTCGCGAAGTCAAGTAGCAGCAAAGCACAGCCTTAAGAAAGAAATCCGCTCGGTGCGCCAGAAATCGGGAAAAATTTCGGACAAAACCAAACACAACGTCTCTCGTAGCCGTTTTCCGCGTTTGTTCGATTTTGCAACTCGCCGAGTCAAAACCGGACAAGATTTTTGCAAAATCAATCGAGAATAAGCATTACAAATATAGTACCGATTACATTGTGATCCGAGTGAAATAAGATCATGTTTACTTGCAGCGCAATTTTACGTCAAATCAAGAGAATCAACAAAAATCCGAGTCCATGGAAATGAATGAATGAATGTGGATGTCAAATTTCAATCAATCGAATAAACAAACAAATCAACGAAAAGACTCACGTTTTCGCGCAGATCCCGACTCATTTAGACCGAAGGAAAATCGTCGTCGATTCGTCAAGTTTAGGAATAAATCAATCGAGAATCGTAGAAAATAGGAAATTTAGTGAATAAAAATCGATGAAATCGAAACTCGATCGGCGAAAGTCGTGGAAGAAGCAAAACTTGAAACTCCAGTCGATACTTCTGAAAGTTCAAACAAAAATTCTTTTGTAAGCGAAAAAATCATTGCGGGTGTGTGGTGGTGAAATACTCTGCGTTCATGGCGTCACAAGTGTTAAGGAATAGGAAAAGTGACAGAATCGAATAACCGGAAACTTGGAATTTTCAAAGCCTATAATGAAATCATTGGAAGGAATTCATAAAAATGAATACGTTCCCCATATTTAGCAAAAAATCAACATCTTGGAAAGTATACCTATTTTAAGGCGAAAGTGTATTGATAAAAATGAGACAATTTTTCTAAATGATTATTGAATGAAATTTGCGAAAAGTAAAATAATTGCATTTTAGATTCCTATAAAGACCGGAATTTGGAGAGCCTTCTCGGTTTGACCCAATAACTTTACGCTTCATAATGAAATTGGTCATTACTCTACGCCCTGCAGTTTTTTGTGCTCGACATTTACGGAACGTACACAAAAAATTGCAAGGATGAAGTGAAAGTAAGGAAAAGCTAGATTTACCTCGAATTTCTATTCTACATACAAACGGCTCATAAAGCGTCGAAGTCGTTGATTGAATCGTTTCTTGAACCGGGGAATGTACGATTCATGCAAATGCGCTAGGAACCGCGCCCAGGTCGGCAACTGAACCAGGCCTACGCCCAGGAAATCCCATCATAAAACGCTCGAAAGCGGCAGGTATCGTCTGAACTTGAGAACAGGTAAAAACCCGTGAAAAAATCGTTTATCAAAGGAAACTGCCGACAAGTTAGCTTTATGAAGCATTTTGTAAAATAACAAAGAAAAAATCCAATGTAACATGAAATTTGAGATGAATTGAAGAAGAAAAATTCGACGGAAAAGTAAGGAAATGTTGAGAAAAATTAGAAAGAAAAGCGCTTTCCAAAGACGAAATTTTCAAATGAATTGATTCGCTCGAAATGGGAATTATTGAAACGTGGGTGTGGAAAATGAAAATGAAATTGAACTGGAAAATGATTGAAAAATGGAAAAAAACCGTCGAGAATGAAAACCAATAAACTGCGGGATTAGCGGTGTGCGAGAAAAGGCGAAAAGAGACCAGAAACAAGCGAATCACCACAGCAGTGGAAAAATCGAACGGACCGTCTTTGCTATCTGCTTTCTTTCTCTCCCTTTCCCACTCTTTCTCCCCTCTTTCTTTCCTTCTCGCTTCTTTTCCCTCTCTCCATTCCTCTCATCTCTCGCACCGGCTGGACTGTGCAGAAGCAGTCACCAAGCTGTGTGCGGGCACAAGAAATCGGGAAGAGGGGCGGGGCTAGAGCGAGAGAGCACATAAAGTGAAGAGAGAGAGGAGAAGAAAGAGAGGGAGAAATCAAGAGTGAATGAAATGAATATGTGAATGAATGAAATGAAACCTCATTCAGAAGTCCAAAGTAGGATCACGAAAATGAGAGAAATAGTAAGGGGAAAGAAAGAAGGTAATAGAAGAAAGTCAATAAAAGGATTTTCACAAATCTTTTACAAACAAAAATTTTTTAAAACTCACAAAAAATTATAACCAACTTAAGAGGAATCGATAAAGACGAGTTGAAATTTAGATGCGTGTGAAATTGATTATTTCGAAATTTTTCCGAACTGCGTGCGGGAAAGTGAGAATCGAGAGAAGTAGAGAGACAAAATTAGGTAAAATAAGAACTTACTTCTTCGGAAGAAAGTAAAAGAGGCTGTTTGTGTGAGAAAGGAACGTTGAAGAAAGAAAAGTGACAGTCAAGAAATAGAACAGAAAAATGGGAGCGCCTAGAGAAAAACACTTTGTAAGAATTCTCAGAGAAAGTGAGTGAATAATTGCATAAATTCATGCAGAGGTGACGAAGACAAAAGAATCGGTAAGTTAGCTGCGAAATAACAGGAAAAATCAAGAGGCAGCGAAGAAAGAAGTTTGCCAAGTTGGTACGAAAATAGTGACGAAAGTTGAAGAGGAGAAGAGAAAAAGAACTAGGTAAGTGGCAGAAAGTCACTCGACTGGCAGCTAGCGGCTAGTTTAGTGGCTACAAAAAGCAGAGGAAAGGCAAGAGAGGAGACAGGAATTAGAATAAAGCCTGCCCGCGCGTAAATGGAATCGCGCCGTGAATCACTCGGAAAGTGAATTCTCCGAAAATCTTATCGAAAGACTATATTGGAACACGCCTACTTTATGAGAACTTCATAAGCTTCATAAAGATTAGCTAATTTTATTCAATGTAAATGCCATTTTTGTAAATACTCGAGGAGAACTATTCTCGAGTCTTATCTGGAAGAGTATCAGACCTAGCCTACTTTATGACAAGTTCGTGTAATTTCATGAAGATCAATGTTGTATCGTGAAATCAGAGTACATTATTCATTTCGTGAACAAAGTCAAGTAACAGGAGTTATCAATTCACATACGAAATTAGCCAGGTATCGATGTTAGATAGTGGAGTCTATATAAAGCGGGAAAATCAGCAACCGTGATTAACCAACATCAGTCAACTTCATCGGCCAGCTCAGGAGCTGCCATATCAGTGTCAACAGCTATCATCGGTGATCGTCAGATTCTACCGATGTTCTCTAGTGGCCACGCTCACTCATTCAATGCTCTTGTGGATGACTAAATCTTGTTTTTCCGCTCGTATTGTTCTAATGAAAATCCTAAAAGATTGACTGGCATCACTACACAACGATCAACAAAATCACATGTGTCTTGAAGAGGATATAATAACTTTATATGCATGTAAGGTGTAAATGGAATAATGCTGAATCACAAACTGTTAATTTTCTTAATTTTATCAGAAATATATGATGGATTCCCCCGATTTTTTAAAATGAAGAATCAGAAGATATCTTAAGGAAATTTACATGAAAATTGAAGATTTCTGCAAACTGGATAACCTTGGTTTTTCATTTGCATGAAAAACGGTAATTTTTCATTCTGTCAAAGTAAAGTAAAGTAAAATATCCGAAAATTTCGAGTAAGGCAGTATTTTCGGAGAAGAAAAGAATATGAATAGCAAATGATGTTTCCTTTTGCATCAACTAAATAAAGTGAAACACAAATTCGCACATTTTCAATAGCTACGAACTAACATCTCAAAACCGACTTTGAGAAATTCGGAATTTTCAAGTCGTGTCTTCCGAAATTCGTCAATATCTAACCTTGAGAATTGAGAAATGGAACAAGTAATTGATCGAAGGAGTAGGTAAATTGGAGAAAGTATAGAGAATCAGAAAATAGGTAAAGGAGAGAAGTATGCAAATTTCAGAGGAGGCAGAGAATTAGAATAGGTAAAAAAAATTCCAGAGATTTCAAAGAATTAGAGTATGAAGGAGAAGAATGCAATTCATGAGATGATAAAGAATTAGAATATATAAGTGAGAGAGTGCAAATTTTAGAGATCTGAAAGAGTTAGAATAGGTAGAAGTAAGTTTAGAACTGGAGGAATGAGGGTATGAATATGAATAGGACGAACGCTCGGTGAAATCCGATACGTACAACGTAAATTTGCCGCTGCAGACTGCCTCCTGAACACTCAAAATGTAGTACACGAATGCGCGCAGAGCAGAGGAAGAACAACATAATATATTGTTGCAATATCGCTATTATTATTGTTAGACTGTTTTAAAATGATGGTTTTGATGAATTTAAAATACCACGCAGTTTTATAATCAAGATAATAAAGGGAATTTTTAAATCAAAAAACCGATTTTTGCATAACGTGTGATACCTATGATTTTTTCCTAGAATTTTTAGTTGACTATTTTGATCTTCTTCATCTCAATAACAAATTGATTTCCTAACAAATATATCAGTCTGTTCTTCATCTGCATGTTTTGTGATGCGAATAGATATTCGGCTAAATCTACTTACAAATTCATCTACTTTCGATCCCTTCATTCATCTCCAGATCATCCCTTCCATTTTATATCCGATCCGAATGGATTTGGACTATCCTAAAGCCACTTTCCTCTTTCCCTCCTCTTTTTGTATCCGATCCGTCAAGTGCAGATATGGTTTAGTAGTCGACGAATAGCGATAAAACGAACAGACAAGTTACGCCAATTTTTTCATCTTTATTCATTAAAATACAGAACTATAAACTCACCAGATTTGTACCAGAACGAACAAATTACATACAAGAAAGTTTCACTTCCAACATAGATATGATGATATATTTCCTGATGGTTCATTGAAGGGTCGTACTTGTTCTTTGGAAGCTGATTTTTGCTTCTAAAATAATGTTCATCATTGTGCGAAAAGAACGAAAATTTAGAGAAGAAAAAAAGTTTGAGGCCTGGGGAATTTGGATTAATAGTGGAGTGGTTAGTTAGAACTCTGTGTGGTTTGATATACTGCCAAAAGCGTTTTGACAAGAAAAACGATGCATACAAACCAATAATAACGATTCAGAATGTCGACGAGACAGTGACTGTTCTGCAGAAAGAGTTGCATGTCTTCCATTGCTCAATTACGAAAAATCGATAACGACTTGCTGCGTTCCGAATCAAATTATTTGTTAGTTGAATCTAAATGAAGCAAATCAAGAATATCCTAATTTTAGGATCGGCCAACAACGCAAAACAACTCCAGGGCAATAATAATTGAACCAGCAGATAATGTTGTATTGAATTCTCCCAATGTTATCCTGCCAATTTTGCCTCTCAGGAATTAATATAAAACTCATTAGTTTTGCCGTTTTCGTGTTATCATGTACCGAACTTCCACAATAATCCAACTAAAAATAAAGACATCAAAAGTTATCAGAAGCATAACAAAAGATTTAGCCCCTTAAAGCCAAAAACATGAAGCGATAGGATTAGAGAAATATCAAATAGTGTTGCAATAGATATGAAACCAGCACAGACTTGCCTATCACATTCTATAAAAGGTTAATGAAGTTAGAAACTGAGTATAAAACAGTCCTAGGGAGGATAATCGTCCGAAACCCTTTGCGACCTACCCCCAGTACATTTTCTTTACAAATATCTCTCTCCAAGCTGTAATTAATTAAGATTTTTACCAGTGCGGCCTGGTTCATAACGATGAATTCGCTCGCGCGACCTACCCCTATAATTTATTTCCGTCTGACGAAGGTGCTTCTTAGGGCTGCTATGAATAAAAAAGATGGCACCAGAACGGAAACATAATTGATCTAACTGATATCATCCCATTTGACCATCTTATGCTGTGAATTATTTTCTATAAGGTCTTGAAGAATAAGCATTCAAACATTTGAAACATTCTCGATTTCCTCAGCCTCACATTTGTTCATTTTTCCATTCTATTTAGCATAATCCCCCGTTTTGTTGAGTGCATTAATGTCAGCAGCCTAAATTGGCTAGTTTCTTGCTAAAAGTCCTTTTTCGATTTATCGTATTTCACATTCTTGCGACGACGATATTGCTGCTACTGCTCGAGAGAGAGAGAGAGAGAGAGGGGATAATTAATTTTGCCCCTTGTCGATATCGGCCCGGTCGAATTTCGTCCCGTCGGATCTACTTCCCGCGTCCCTCGTTATCGTCGTTGTTTTTTTTCGTGGATAATTTCGTATTTTGTACTAGGATCTCGAAGCATCCATATTATATAATGTCATCGCGTCATGAGAGTATCGAAAATCCCTGCGTTCGTACTTAAATTTGGATCATTCTCATTTTACGACTAGCAATTATGCCGTGTTAAAATCCTAGGTTTATTCTCCTGCTCAATTTGTATTCTTCTTAGTAAAGTGAGAATTTCATTTTTGAGTCAAATTTTTCGCTGACTGCTCAGAAATTGACTCACCCACGGACAATCCATTGATGCAATCAACTCACGAGTTTAAGAATTCGGTTTGTACGCATATTTTTGCGTCAAAGTGGGTATGTTTAAGGTCAGCCATACATCATTTTACTGATAAGATTTCATGTGGTATTAGCGCGTTAGTTTGTATCTTTGGGTTAGTTTTTACAGACTCAAATCTACTAAATGCATCTTATTTTCCACCTTTCCAATAATGACCCATATTCATTTCGTCTATCTATTTTGCCTATTTATTGAAAATTATGGCAACTACATTCAAATGAGCGAATTATGGGGAATTCATCTGTAGCTTATTTAGATTCGTTCTTGCTTCTTAATCAAAAATCATCTTCGTATATAATTTTGTATATCTATTTTCCTCAATGTACATTAGAATGTCTGAACTCAACTCGATAGTGCGAATTCGAGTTTAATTTGAAAATTTTCCAAATTTAGACCCTGATGAGCATTTTCATTTTATTAAACTTATCTTCCAAAATATCGAATTTTTCATTGCATTTTATCTTCCGATTCGTTTTTAGTGGTCTGCTTCCTTTTTCCACAAACGGCTTGCTTCATTATGTATTGAATTGTATAAAAACGAGCGGGAGGATAGCGAATCATTGGCATGTGCTTGAAGGTCTGGGGCGAAAGCAAATCGTTAATAATTCATGTCCACGTCTCCCGTAGTGTGGGAAAATTTAAGAATCTAGTCTCCACTTCCCGCTCGAAATCCCATCCCATTTCATTACCGTCGTCCACACGTTCATTGGCTTCAGAAAAACCACGGTCTGAATGACTTTTTTTCTAGTATTTTTATGAGAAAATACTAAAGGTCGCTTAAGGAAACCCCCAAGTTCAATTCTTCATTCCAAGCGCAGTAATTTTTCATCAATGCTCCAGAAAAATGAGCGATTGAACGCCTCTAGAATTTTTGATAGGGCAATGATGAATCTGAAGTCGCATGATGAGTCTCTTAGTTACGTTCATTCATCAAGCATGAAAAATCCATCGTGATAATTTTCAGAAATTTCCAAAACCTCGGAACCATTCATTATGATGAGCTCAATTCTACTTAATGTCCCAGAAAATTTAGAACTTGAGCATCTTGCCAGAGAACTTCTAGGCTTCTGGTAGAAATGTTCATCTTTCATTCATTCCTCTCCCACTCATTCTTCCAGCACGATTATCATTATTCCGTTGATTAGGCTGAAGACTGATTCGATTTATGTAGCGTGTTTTTGCAACCCTCACGAATTCTCACCGCCCAGTCATCCAATTACGGACCCCGGAAATGTTTTGTGTCCATCCATATTTAGTCCGACTCGCAACACTCTTCCAGAATAAAGACCATTCTTGTTTTGTAGCGATAAATCTAGTCTCGTCCACAATTAACCTTTCAATTCACGACCATCTTGCATAAATTCGATGATTCTAGATTTACTCTCTTCATTGGATCAATCCCCATACTCTGCCCTGCTCATTTCATTTGTAGCCTACTCTGGCATCTATAAAAGCTATGAACTTTCAAAGTTCAAATGTCCATAACATCATAGCTTCGATGGCATTAGAGAATGAGAGCGAGGTTCAACGTCTTGTCCGAGTCAAACTGCAATAACTCGACGACATACCTATGCAATAAACGGAAATAGGTTCATGCATAGTTCGAAGATAGCGTTGCGAATTAGCTTTGACGTACTAGGCTACGTGTGAATATCATTTTTGATGACTAAATCATCCTTCTAAAATATTTGACGAAGTATCACATCATTTCAACTCAAAATGGCTATATGATGCTCAATCTTCAAACTGATGACAAGGTGTGGCTCGTCATTCTTGATCGTTCTAATTTAGTCAGTGTTATGCATTCATTGCTGCACGAGTTTACATAAAAAGACAAATTTCTGATCTCCGTAACAATCTTCCCTTTAGCTTGTAACAGAAGGCTCTCCTATTTTCAACAGATCAAACCGCTATCCGGCTGCAGTTACCCTTCTTCCTCCCTTTCCCGCCGGTTTCTCATTTTTCACCCGTGCTGCTCTTCAAGCGGGGTCCTCCTTTCTTATTCGCTTATTTCCTATTTTCTCACCCCTCGATGTTTTGTTTCTTTCGCAAGTATGAGCAAAAAATCGTCCACTCCACTTACGAGTTCTTCAAAGTCTTTGGTTTTTCTTCAGCAAAAGTACCAAATTTGGGTATGAGAGCTCATTTTAGTGATACGAAATTAGCCCAACCTACTTTCTCTTCATTAGGAATCCAGAATTTCTGACCGGAAGAAAAATAAAGTCAGCCCCATTCTAGATATCGTAGTTGGCTCCATAAAATTTTAACATTTGTGCATTCTTTCATATTATGTCATTTTGTTTACTTGTAGCTTCAACTTCCAACGGCATTCCATGACATTTCATTATCTGATTGGCAAACTTGCAACATGCAAAACAATTTCTTTCTCTTTGAATATTTCAACTTTTCGTTGATTCGTAATTCCATCGTTGCATGAGTTACTCTTCTCTTTTGAATAATTCTTGAAGAAATAGTAAGTTTTTTTTCATACTCAACGTGCAAATAATCGTGACCATCTCATTTCTATCTTCAAAGATTACAACTTTAGCAAAATGAGAAGAAAATCGTTTTGAAAGGAATGGTTGGACTCTCTAAAATGATATAATTCTAATTCCGGCTCAACCCTAACTTGCATTCGTTTGCTCAAAAATTTATTGCTTTCTTTTTGGTGATATTTGCTTTATTGTCATTTCTAAAGAAAGACAAAGAATGTGCATTGTTGTTGCATTTCTGCATTTGTGTTACGTGGGCGCGTCAGTTATCACTAGTGATTAACGATCGAGAGTGATGTGTTTTTCCTCTCTTATTTGCGACCCCCTAATTCGCTCAAAAATGCCGAGCATAATTGTCACTCTGTTTGCTGCAGTTACCCTGAAGACCTAGACAAATTTCGAAAGAAAGGTATTTGAAATACCAAGTAAATTAGGGAGCTCCATTTTCTAATCTTTGAATCACTATGAAATCAGATCAGGAAATTATCCTTTCTTTCTGAACAATTTATTTCCTGTATTGAATGGGCTTTACATGATAGAAAGTGGCGGCCAAATGAGCTACAAGTTCACGTATTCTGTTTTAACTTGGTCATTTTTCGTACTGTAAAGTCTTACTTCTGTCTGTTTATTATTTTGCCATCTCAAATTCTAGACATTTTCTTGTTAAGAAGATCTCGTAGTCGAAAAATATCGATTTTCCGTGCCATTTTGTTGAACAATTTGATAAAGAGACAGTGCACTATCAAGACTTATAAAAAAAATTTTTTTGAAGAGATCACAAAATCCTCATTTTCCAACCGGCAATGCTTTTTCCACGATAAAAGTGTACATTTCTTTTTATTTAATTGAGCATTTAGTCGTCTATTTTAGCGCACTAGTGCACGTTTCCAATCTCTCTTCTTTATTGCGACTTGTTGCTACTGTATTTGACAATAATTCCATACAAAAATCTGGTGATGAATTTGATTATATCCGAAGTTGCGCAATGTCCAATGCACATTTTATAAAGATTAGGGAACCTTCTCAAAATAAGACAATATTCATTTTCGAACAGCTTACTCACCACTATTTCAATTCCTTCGAATTCCCAGCTTAAACTAACAATTTCATGCGTTTTCCCTTTACTACATAGCAGTAATTTTCGTATTTGTTGCGATTTTCTCACATCAAACGATGATTACCCTCAGACACATGCTCGAGCATTGTTGTCCTCAGTTCATTTTCTCACAGTATTTTTTCATCGCATTTAATTCGCTCTGCACACACCCTCATGTTTTGAAACCTGCTTTAACGACCATAATTTCATTTTTCAAGTTACACATTTTTAATTAGATTCTGATGAGATATCATTGACTTTGTTTGCAGACTTTGAATCGTATTTTCTCTGAGACTTCAAAGTTTATTTCCCCAACTGGGCTTTGAAATCACTTGTTCCATGACAAATTGAATTTCATGCAACTCACAATCAATACATTATTCCATTACTTAACACCCATGATCTTTGTTTGATGAATTTCAACAATTCAACGCCGGAATCTGATTCTCTCGGTATTCCTCATTTTCAATTTTATTCCGCCTTTGCAAATTCAATCTGGTTATCTTCTTCTTCTTCAAATCATTTGCATAATTCGGTCAAAAATGCGTCAAGAAATTTCTATTTCTGAACACTTCATGCTTTCGCGTTTTGATGAAATATTTCGAATCTTCTTTGGATTATCATAATTTCTAGAACACATGACTCCGTTGTAATCGAGCATTCTATAACCACACCCAAATCGTTGCATTTTCTGAAACACCATCGTCCCATTTTCAATGGGAAGTTCCAAAATCCTCCGAATTTGTGCACTTCCTGATATAAAATCATCGCTCACTTTCAACAAATTATTTCATAACTTTTCACAAATTAAACTCCAATAATTTAGGCATTTGTGGGTGCTCCTCGACTTGGCCCCCGGCTACATTTTCGTGCTTCGATCGACCATTTGTTCGGTGGTGTGCCACTCCTCTCATCGCTCGCTCGTTTCCTCTCGAATTGCCCTGTGGAATGACTACATCAGCGTTGCTTCTGCTGTGTCTGCTCGCGATTTGTCTCTTCCTGTTGACCGATGCCCGACCCAGAGCCGGAGATGCCCCTGCAAGTACGGCACACAACAACAAAGACGAGCGAAACGCCGCGAGGTACGAGAGTTGATTGGCGAAATTAAGCCAGTAGTAAACAATTTCACGGCTTTCCATCAAAGTCCAATTTATTTGAACTGGAAGGCCAGAGATGAAAGTGAGTAGATTTAGTTTGAAAGCTTGAAAAATTGCAACTAAACAAAAATCGAGGCTTGAAGCGTTTTGAAAATAATTTGACAATTTTCAGGTTACTGGAACAACTAATAGAAAGCGAGCGGTCGGATCGAGATTTTATGGTTCCAATGGATAGGTAAAATTTTTCGCCTCATGGATTTTAATGTGAAAAATTTAGTGTTCGATTTTTCGTAAAACGACATTATGACGATTGGGAACGGCTAACTCCTGTGTGGAAAAAATAAAATTCACTCTTTTAGAAACTCTGGTCCTACGGTAGATTTATCACTCTGCTATTTTGGTTAATTTTCTCAATTGTAATTTCATATCTAGAAAATTAGCATGTCTCTTCTTTAGTTTACTCTTTTATGTCTCACTTGTATAGTTTCAATTGTGCCAACAATCGTCCATAACATTAGTGTAGACAGATAATTGAACTTTAGCTAAAAATTAACGGTAAATTTTGACCTTTCCTAATAATTCTTACATTTCCGGTGAATCTCTCTTGATTCTCAAAATCTAAAACCAAATTCTCGATCTAACTCATTCCAATTGTCATCACCTTTCAAATAATTCGTTTGTGTGTATAGCTTGTTCTGTTCATCTCAAAATGCCTAACTTATTCGGATCTTTTTCTTACTTGTTATCGTGATCTCAGTTATTTGACGGTAATAAAAAATTATTTTAAAAATTGCACAATGAAATGACGCTAAATGAGTTGGGGGAAAAATAGAATAGCCGCTGCCGAAAACGGTGAATCAGAACTGTGCAAACGTTTTCACCCAAAAGCAGCCACAATTCGATTAGCAATCACCCGAATACGTACGCGCATTTCCGGAGTTATGCTACTTTTTTCTTTTTGCACGCTTTTCATCTTTTATGCTGGATGGCTAGATTTGATAGGTCGAATTTTTTCCACGTTTCTGGGAGAAATTGATTTTGAAAAATCGATCCTTGCGCCATTAATTATTCCATTGGTTGATTTTCAATTTTTTTCTGGGGGTATTCAAAGCCAATTTTAAAGTATTATTACAGGGAAGACCAAAATGACCGACGTTCAAATGTTCAATCCACCCGAAGTTTGGCGAACTGACGTCATCGCCTACATTCCTGATTTTCGATCGACAGTAAGTCACAAATTATTTATCAAAAATTCATTGTCGCTGACAGATCCCATTATCTTTTTCCGAAAATGCCTGTCCAAATAGTGGTGCCATCGCGCAAACAATATCCAATTTATGCAAATGTAAATTAGCGATTTGAGTTAATCGGATTTTGAAAAATAAGCAGAACATAAAAAATAACATGTCTAGAGCATTCTTTCAAAATATTTGCGTCAAATCTCAATTTTTTGATATCAAGCTAAAATTAATTTGGGGAGAAAACACGCAGCACGTCTAAATTATGCGCCACTAGTTTCCGCACAAAAATTGAGCATTTTACGCAGAAATAAGATTTTTCGTCATCGTCCCATGATTTTTGCAACTCAACTCAGCAAAACATGTTTCTACGTCGGAATGCATAGTGTATCAATCACATTGTGTGCATCTACAATTTGCTTGTAAATGAATTGGCGATGAGCGTTGTGGGTTTAGTGGGAATTGGTCTATCCGAAGGAGGACATGAATTATGCAGAGCACGGATTGGATGGATTCGTGCACGACCGCGATTCGTCCACCGACAATGTCAACAAAACCATCAAGCAATGGGCGAATGACGACACGAATGGACTCGTAAGCGATATTCCAAAATCTTTTAATAATTTTGCATTACAAGGGAAATTTAAGAAGTGTCCGTCTCTGATTTGGTTAATTTTTCACTATGAAAATATTTCATGGCTCTAATCGCGAATCTGAAGTCAAAAAGCGTAATGGGAGCCTTTCTGGCCTTACAATTAGAAACCCAAAACGTTTTTATAGAAGAGAAATGCTTTATTGGTAGGAAAATAATGTACGCTGATTTGAGATTTCAATTTCTCGTGTAATTTCTTCACTGCATAAAACGGTTTTCGAGATTTCCAAGGCTGGGAGGTCACCATTGCATTTTTTGACTTCGGCTTCGTTCTCTACGCACTGAACTACCCCCATGATGAAAAATCAGTCAAATCGGAGGCAAAGACCTTTGAAATTTCCCTTGTTAGCTGTTTAAAAATTGAAAATGATAAAAATTTGGGGAAAGCTAATGGTGTTAACAATTAGGTGATTTTGCCGAACCTTTGGATTTTTTCTTCCAAAAGATTTGCGCAAATGAAAATGAATATGCGGAATTTTATGAATAACCCATTTACGTTTTATTTGGCATGAGAATTTTCGCCAATTTGCGTGAATTTCGATATACACACCTTTTTGCGTCAATATGAGTAAAAAATCGAGAGAAATCTTAGGAACTTTCCCAAGGAATTTAAAAAATGGCAGTTCAAAATATCGCTTTTATCGTGGAATGAGATAAATTTAGCGCATTCTCTGCCAAATTGACTTCTTCCCTGTCATTTATTCTGAATATGCGTCGTAGTGTGGAACTCATGCAAGAAAAGCGATTCCTTGAGATTATCGTGGGAATTCCCACGGTCTATGTTACGAGTATTTTTGACCCACGCAAATGAAAAATACGGAATGGAACAAGGAAATGACACCCTAATATTTTTTCTGAAAATAAATTTACGAAGTTTTAGAACTTCACCGATTCTGTGAAGGAGCGTCAAAATGTGGAACACTACGCCATCCCCGACGCGGAAGATTTTATCGATCAGGTTAATTTTAGCCTCCAAAACCCTATAATTTTGTGATTTATTTTGAAAGCACATGCAAAATTCATGTGAACTTGTTGCAAATGGTTCTTTGAGAAATCGATCCTTTGTAACCCTAAAATCTCAAAAGAAACAGAAAATGACAGCATTTGCATACCCTAATTATGAATTTTTAGACGGGCTACATTCAAACGACGACTAAATTGAAGCTCACCTATCAAAAACCAAAGGTAAGGTTTTCATCTTCTACTTTTCTGTCACAAACTTGCAATTATAAAGAAAAATGATGATGAGGAAGTTACGAATTCTCCAAGAATTCGAATTTGACAAACAAGATAATTGACAGTTTCGGTTACTTTTTATTCAAAAGCGAAAGATTGGGAATTTTACAGATTGTTATCACATTTCTATCAAAGTATCCATTATCCAATCTCAATAAATTCATAGAACTAACAATTGCAAGATGAATTTTAGAGCCAACTTGGTTTTCTTCAAGAAGATCAAATCGAATCGGCTGATCAACTCACCAAACAGCAGCAGTTGAAGGAATCCAATTGGGTGATCCACATCCAGCGGCCTTTGCCTCCGACCGTGATCTTCACGAAGAGCTACGCGGTCGAAGCCTCGTGCATCTTCGAAAACGAATTCGACTACAGCGAGGAAATTCACTATCCTTGATTTTCAATTTTCCTGATCAAATTATTTTTGAACATTTCGAACTATTTTCAATTTACCTCTTTCTTGTAATTTCCACTTTCTGTGCAACTTTTATACGAATGAAAAAGTAATTGCAATTGTAATTTTATTTTTTCTTTCCAAAATTTGAGATGCGGTGGTGTAAATTGATTTTGAATTTTTACGATGTATGCGATAAATTCTTTCGTTTTTGTGTGGGTTTAAACTGGAGGGAATTCGACGTCGAGGAAGTAAATTATGCTGAGTATCGAGATGCCTGCACAGATGAGCGACGCTTTGAAGACGCGCTTCTTATCCGCGGGAATGCCTTCAGGACCGTATTGAATTGTTACCTGAAAATCAAAGTTTCAATAATCGCAATCATAGATAGAGGCCAAGCTCCCCCCCCCTTTGAGGGAGAGAAAGAACGCATGAAATTTTTCGACTTTTTCAATTATCATTAACTAGTTGATAATTTCATGAAACAAAGACACTGATTAGGATAATCAATAGCGTCCGAAATGATAGTGTAATCAATTTTTTTGGAAAAGGCTTTCAGAAAACATGAACGGCGTCGGATCTCGATGATACAGGTCGAAATCAATTCAAAACTCAACGGATTTGGATTCTTCGTATTCGATTTACTTTGCTGATATTAACGGCTTCCAGAAATACAACCTTGCAGAAGTTTGCAATTATTTCGAGAATATGAAGTGTAGGTTCATTCCTAGACTTGATTTCTTTTATAAAACTGAAAATTTATTCCCCAAAATTTTCATGATACCGGTAATTTATATGAGAAAAGTATTCGATAAAGATCAAGCGGCTTCGGGAACGATTTTGTCGATTTGTTCTTCGACGAGAGGCAGATGATTCCAAATTGCATCACGATTCTTTAGGAGATCGGGGGACTAAAATCCAAGAAAAATGAGTGATTTTCGAAAAATGCGTTTCTCAGTTTTAGGTTTTTCGTGTACCTCTTTCTATTAGATATTTTTTCTCGGAGAAAGTAAAAACAATTCTTTTCACATAATTTTAAAACCCCTCAATAATAAACCTATTTAAAAATCTCCCACCAGATGGCTGAGATCCTCGAATTTGGCCTCCCTCCTGCTCCACTCCCGAATCACACTCCATTTGTTGTCCTCGCCAAACAGACGGGTGTCACAGACTCTGAGAACAGAAAATTAAAATAAAATGGGAAGAAGATAAAAAAAAAAAACCGAATGAAAACTTCGTCGACCCTGAGGTAGGATCGAGCCAGCACGAAGAAATACGTCGGCATCACGCGGATTTTGACGGACATCTGGAAAAAGGCGATTATTTTGAGAATAATTATTCTTACGATAAAAGTTTTAGAAGAAATCTTTCCGAAGAAAAACATCTGAATTCGAAATTTCACCTCCGAAATTCCGTGATCCGCTAATTCATCCTCGAATAGCGTGACATTCGTATAGAACGAGATTTCGTCCTGTCGCATCAAAACCGATATGTCTATTTTATCGGTTGACTCGATTGCCTGAAGAATTAAAATAAAATTCAAGATAATGATTTTTTTTTTTAATTTTACTCTGCAATGGTTGAGCGTGCCCTTGTAATGAGTTGTGAATGTCCAGTCGAAATTCTTGTCAGTTTTCTTCCTGATATTTTCTAGAAGTTTGCTGCCCTCTTGCCATTCTGCACTGGGCGCGACCTGAATTAAAAAAAAAAGGTTTAAATTCGGATTTTTGTATTAAATTTTCAAAAAAATAACATTTACCTGAATTTCAGGCAGCGTCGTCGCATCAACACATCTCAAAGCGTCCAAAGCATTGAATACAATCGAACTGTCTGAAACTTGTCATTTTTAGACCAAAAACGACGAAATTCTACGAACTTGGAAAATTAGCGAACGAGATTTTGAGCCAGTTGTGCGGGAAGACCATTTCGGGCAGTTCGGGGAGGGAAAGTTCGGTTTCGTAGCGGCATTTTTGAAATTTTTATTTTTATTTTTAGAGAAAGAGTACATGAGAAGGTTTCATAAAAAAATTCAAAGTTCTCCTTTTATCGACTATTTACCCAAAATGTGCATGAAATTATGAAAAAAATAAAAAAAATGAGGATTAGAAAAGTTTTACCGAGCATCCGGCCTTTTCCCCCTCGCCCTCTTCGTGCCGACACAGCGACTCGAGAATGTGGCCGGACGAAGAGACGAAATGGAAACCGCCTTTGCGGAACTCGTCCTGAAAATACAAAGTAAAAAGTAGATTTCCCCGGCAACCTGAAAAAAAACATGACAATACGACGAAATAGTACTGGAATACAAGCACACGAAATCTTTCCATTACCCTGCCCTTATACTGCCTTGTACGTCGTCGTTTTTATTGAATTGTTGTTTCAAAATTTACAAAAAGTTCAGCAATTTGTATGAATTAGATTTTTTCTATTATAAGAATTTTACGGGTTTTTTAGTAAATTGAATTACCGTACCTCTTTCTGAGAGGCCCTCTTTGCGTGCTCCAAAACCGACTGCGCTTTCAAACGATTGTTCATCTAAAAATCTAAATTATTCGGGTTTTTCAAAAATCTCAAAAATAAGCGGTTTTCGAAACAACGAATTTTTAAAGATTAAAATCCATAAATCAATTAATTTATTCACTATCCTTCTACCTGTAAAACAAAAACAAACAATTTGTCTGCTAGTTGGAATCAACAATCCTAACGCCTAAAATGAAAACAATGAACTTTAAATGTTGATGTTCAAGATATAGGAATTTTCCTTGAAAATGTTCTGAAGATCAGAAAAATCATGAAGATTCAATTTTCAAATAACAAAAGGCTGCAAAATACCGAATCCTTAAACTTTCATTTTCTATGAAAAAGCCATCATTTTTCCACTCAAAATGAAAATTTTGCCTTCTTCTTTCAAGAATAGAGATATTGTCATTTTGCTCCTTGAATTAAAAATCCTAATAATAAAGAATACGGTATTTTGAAAAGGAATAAAGTGAAAGATTCAATTTTCCCCTTCAAACAAACCAGCTCTTAGTCCACCCCCACCAGGTGTTGTCTTTGGGAGGGACGGCAGGCATCAAATGGCCGTGCGTCTCGGGCTTCTCCAACGCGACTTCCTCGTCGATCTCTTCCAGGAATGTTTCCTGCAGTTTTAATTTTCGATTTCTTCTTAGAAATAGTACTTTTTTCTGGAAGCACCATAAAAAGTGACAACTTTTAATGTTTTCTAACATTTTATGGGATATTTTCAAAAAGTTTTAGAGAATTTAGAAAATTCATTATATTTTAGAAAATGAAAATGTACCTGTGTAACCGAAACAATGGTATACGTGTAAATGGCGATGACGAGCAGCAGCAGGGCGGCCAGTGTCCGAATATTCATGTAGTTCTTCTTGAAGATCTCCGCCACTCGCTCCATGTTCATCTGGAAAGTCTCATTTTTAAATTATCTTTATTTTCCATTATTTCCTAGGAAGTTAGTTTGGAAGAAATATAGTGTGGTATAAAAGATTCGGCTAATAATTCCAAGAGAAAATTACTTTTGCTAAATTTCACCTTTTCAAACTGTTTGGCGAATCGTTTCTGGGCGCGAGGCAGATTTTCGATGTCGATCTTCTCCAGCATTTCGTCGTCTTCTTTCTTCTGAAAACAAGTTTTGTTTTCATTTGGATTTTTACTTCGAAAGATAAACTTCCAGGATTATTGTAATGTTTTAATTACGGTACCTGGATGCTTCCTGAAGAGGTCGCTGTTGGCACTGCAGTGCTCGCGTAGAATCGCATCCGAACGCATCTGCTTAACGGCAAGTGACTGCATCGGAGCGTTAACATTTTCTGGAAAAAATAAATTTTCGGAATAAAAATAAAAATGTTTTTCTGAAAAATATGATATCATAGAGTTTAAAACTCGAAATAATTTTTTTATTTTTTGATAAAAAGCATCTTTATTCTGATGAAACGGGAATTTCTTAACAGCAACAACAACGACGATGGTCAACAATTTTGAAAAAAAAATCAAGAAATATTCTTTTTCTATTTCATTGATTCTTTTCTAACAAATAATTTCACGTTATTTGTAAGCTTTTGATTCTTTCTTCAAATAAAAACCTACAAATAACGCGTTTCATATAAAGTCATAGACTTCTGAAGAGTTCATACATTGTTCTTTAAATAGGCTACTTTTTTATTATAAAAAGTGTAGGAACTCTCCAAAAAGTCGAAATAATCAGAAACATGTTTCAGAGATTATTTCTTCAAACCGAGCGCCTCGGCAAGTAGCATGGCGCCTTTGAAGGTGTACTCCTTGAGCTGTTTCTTGTTGACGGAATCGAGCACGATCTTCTTGACCGAGGCACCGCCCGTCTGGATCATCTTCAGCAGAATGTGGCAGCCCTGGAACATTCGATGATTATTTTATTTTTATAGCACAAGACAGGTAGCAAGGGGCTAAACTACTAATACTCTCGCTTTATGATTCGTTTTTAGGAATTATTGAAACTTGCAAAAATATTATCAATTCTATAAAATTTCACCTTATTGCAAGAAATCCACCCTCCTAGCTGACTCGATGGAACTCCTTTTGCCAAAGCGACCGAGAGACGCTCCTCTTCCGGCAAATTTGGATCGCACCTAAAATACAGGAGTCTACTTCCAAAGATAATAATTCTAAAATCGAAGAAAAACATTAAAGCACTGTTTAAACAGCTTTCAGAAGACAAAACTCCGTAAATTTCGCAATTTTTAGAAAACTTAAAAGAAAACCTGAAAAGTCCCTGAAGCACGAAGTGACCCGCGTCGTGTTCGATCAAATGGTAGCATTCACTATCCATTGGAACGAATTCCTGAATTTTTTTCTAGAAAATGAAAAAAATAACTTTAATTTTTACCTTCTTGGCCAATTCAACGATAGCCTCATAGCAGGCTTTCCTGTATTCGGAGGACACTTTTCGCTCGAACAGGTCGTATTGGCCTGAAAAATGACATTAGACTCAAATTGAATATTCTGATGCTTTGGCTTTTTGTCAATTTCTTATGAGAAACAATTAAAATCCTATGACAAATGCGAGATTATTTCGATTTCTATGAATTAAAAAATCTTACTAGTAGTCTCCAAACATCCGATGACGAATTTGGGTTTGTTCTGTTGGAAGATAAGTTTCTCCATGTTGGCCGCCACGTACAGGTAGAGCGACTCGCAAATGGCCTTGTAGATTTCCGCATAACGATCAGATTTGTTCTTCTTCGAATGGGCATTGGAGTCGCCCTGAAATTGTTTTTAAGAAAAGAATAATTTTCAGAGAAAATAGATTTCTTCAAGTCATTATTCAGAAAAGTTGTTAAAAAGTCTTCCAACCTCAGTCAGAATTTGCAACTCTTGTTTGTCCATGGAGCGGCCGTCCCTCGGATGGAAGATGTAGTGAATCGTCCGCTCGCCCCACTGATCATCGATCAATTTGCCGATCTCGTTTCCGAGTTCCTAAAAAGTAAATATTTCAAAAAGCTCACTTTTGATGTAAAGCGTTTAAAAAAAGAAGTAAGAAGTGGGAAAATGGGCGAATTCTTTACGAAGTCGAAGGATCTCATTTTGGAAACTTATCCATTCTGATCGAAGGACAGAAAGATTAAAAACGAGCTTGACTAACTTGGAAGAAGGTTAAAAATCATACCGAAGTAATGAATTTATTGGCGAGAACGGTGTCATCGATCGAGTCGAAAATGGCCATCAGAACGCGGTGGCCGTAGTGCTCCATGGCTGCCTTGACGGATAGGTCTTTGAAATTCTTCACGATCAACTGAAAATGATCAAATTTCGCTAGCAATACTTCCATCTATTATTTTATAAAAATCGTTTTCCGATAAATTGAATATATCAAAGATATCAGTTTCGCGTTTTTGAATTTTAAACCTGAAAAATTTGCCTACTCTATACTTTGCATCCTCAGCTTTTTTCAGTTTTTTTTTTATTTGCTAAAAATCCAACCTTTCTGTCCTTAGCAGCGGAATTCCAGATGCACTTGCAAGCGACTCTGCTTCCCTCCTGAAAAGCTCTATGTTCTAAAGTTCTATTCAACAACACTATTTCTCTCAAAATAGTTTAAACTTATCAGAAGATTTGAAGGTTACTGGATTCTAAATTTGAACATTAAAAATACTGTACCTGAGTGTGGATGATCTCGGGGATTTTGTCCTTGAGCGAGTCGATCAGGTTAGTCAGCTGTTCGGCATCGCAGTGATTCGCGAAATCCAGCAGAAGACGATGGGTCAGCGAGAGACGAATCGTGGTCCTGAAAATACTTGCAATCTTGAATGCAATTATTCTTGTTCTTGCGAATGAAAGAATGGGAAAATCATTTGCAATGTTTCACTGTTTTGAATTTCCGAAAATAGACTAGAACCAATTTTCACTGAAATCATAAAAGGTTTGAGAAGATTGTATTTTTCAATTTTTCTAACTTTCCTAGACTTGTACAAAAATATCTGATTTGTCAAGCCCCCAATCTCTTTTCCTATCTTTCAGCATAGAAATTGAAAACCGTCTCGGATGCAGCACTTGTTTCTCCCCTCTTATATAAACTTGAAAGAGAGGGATCTCCTCGATCGGTCCGGAGCTAGTGGGTTATCATACGCAGCCGAACCCCACTAGCAATACACACGACCGGTCATTTTTGCCAAATTTCAGCATTTTTGAAAATGCTCACTTTTCAATGACGGTCTGAATGATCTCCTCCAAGTGTTGCGTGATCAACTTTTTCTTTGAAGGCTCTTCAGCAACGATTTCTTCTAAGGTACGGGGTTTGTCCGTCTGAAAATAGAATAAAATTATCTAGAAAAAAAACTATTCTTGAGAGAAAATTAAAAAAAGAAAATTTCAGTTAAAAAGTAAGGTGAGTTTTTCAGAAAAAATTGCGAAAATCTATTTTTATTTTTATAGCAAACATAAAGATTACCCTAAAAAGCACGAACTCCTTTCCGTAGAACTCGGAAATGATATCGAATCTTTGTTGAGCGTTGGCGAAATCGTTGTACGCGGTCTCCAGAACTTCAGCAGAATGGGTGATTCGCAACAGAGACACTGCGTGACCGCGGAATGCGTTCATAATAGTCTCTCTTTGATGACGATTTCTGGAAAAGTGAAACTTTCTTGAATGAACTTTTGACTTTAGGAAAAAATTAAATTTTTTTGTCGAAAAAGGAACATTTTAGGTAAGAAAATAGAATTCTGATGGGAAAAATATGCGATTTTTAGAAGAATAGATATACCCGTTTTTGAGCATCTTCATGACGAAAAACTTGGCGTATTTGCTCTTCGTCATGCGCACGATTTCCGAGGAGAGCTCTTCGAATACTGAAAATAAAAAGTAAAAAAAATCGGGGATTTTATTATTTTACAATTCGACTTTCTTGAATGGTTGTACCTTTGAATAGGAGTTTCATATGTGCATTCTCCAAGAAAAGTACAGCCTTCCGAAAAAGGCGCTTTTTAGAGTTACTGGAATTTTTAGAAACGTACACAAATTGTTGATTCCCGGCCGCTTCAGAGCCACGAGACATTCAATGACCCTGGAAGTGTCGTGCGCGTAGACGAGCTTCGCCGCATGCCCTTTCACGAGGCCGACCAGTTTCCCGATTGAATCATCCACCTCTTGTTTCGGAGTTTTCGAACTGAACATCGGGAAATTAAAAAATAAAAGAATTTTTAAAGGAAGAAAAATCGACAAGCACAAATTTAGATGCCTTATCGATCGAATTTTTAATGATATTTGAAGGGAAAAAATCTACCTGCGAATTCTCTCCCACAACTTCTTGCATTCGAGCGCTCTATCGGCAATTGGGTTTTTCTTTGCCTTGAGCTGTCGCAGAAAGGCCTTCCGCTCTTTTCGGGGCATGGCCAGAAGCTGCTCCTTGACTTTCTTGGTCACCTTAACATCAAAAATAAGTTTCATTTCTCTAATTTTTCAACAACAAAAAATTGTAACTCGATGATATAATGTTCCGTAACACGATAACAATCTTCTTGAGAAGGGTAGGGGGTACGATGTTTTTCTTATACAATTTAGTTATGTTTTAAATTATGATATTTTGCAGTTTACAAACTGCCCTCTTTAAAATGACTCTTATATTTTTACAATAAGTAAAAACCGTCAGTTATTTGTCAAAATAGTTCTCTATATAAATTTCTAGAATATTCGATAAAAAATACCTGTATGGGTTTCTTCTTCTTGGCAACAATCGTCTTTCCTTCTGTTTTGTCGGCATCCACCTTCTCTTCCTCATCCTTGCTTCCCTTCTTCTCAGCAGTCTTTCCCTCTTTGCCCTTCGTCTTCAGATTCTCCTTGTCGGCCTCGTCAATCTTCACTTTCTTCTTCGACGATTTTTCGGCGCCCGAAGAGCCCTTTCCCTTGGCTCGGAGTATCCCTTTTCCGGGGGAAATGTGCAGGGAGGGGGAGTCTGGAAAAAATAAGTTTCTGGATTTTTCAAGAACTAAAAAATTAATATTGCTCTAAAATCATTTTTAAATTTGAGAAAATTTTAAATATTTTTTTATATTTGCAAAAAATCAAATATTTCTGAGAAACTGAAAAATAGGCCACCTAAATGAGATTTTTTTTTTAAATTTCTACCTTGCCCCATAGACTTGTAATCAGACTTGTCGAACACCTTCGTGTGCAGCATCTCCTTGGCGAATGAGACCTGAAAAAATACAAATATAAAATTTTTTTTTAATTTTAAAGTTGGCAATATTGAAAAAATAGAATTTTTAGACTATTTGCTAATTTTAATTCTAGAAAATGGTTATTCTTACCCTCTTCTTGGGGATGCGTTTTGGCTGACTCCCAAAAGAGGACTCCGAATTGATGGAGTCCCGCGTGTCGTCCTCCTCCTCGTGTTTGGGCGACTTGAATCTGGCCAGTTCCTGTTTGACATTTGCGTTGATTTCCGCCTTCAGGTGCATCCTTTCTTCCATCTGAAATAGGTTTTTTTTCTCTTGAAAAATTATTTCATTCTTATCGCAAAACTATTTTGCGTCTAAAAAATGTCCTTTGAATTTTTTTCGGAATTAGTGACATGGAATGTTTTTCTACAAAACAAATAAAATTAGGAAATTCAACTTACTTTCTTAGCCTTTTTCCTTTCCCCTGTCTTGAGTTTCATGCCCTTCATCTTCTTCTCGAGGACATTTTTGGCCTTCTTCTTTGTGCCCAGGCCCTTCTTCGGCTTTTTGCCCATTTTACCCAACTTGACCATTTTCCTGAAACTGATAAAAATAGATAAATTTTTGAAAAAATCGGAAAGAAAAACGATAATGAATAGAAAAAAAAACAGCGCGATTTACGATATTTACGGGATAAATGGAGCGCATTTTACACTGTTGTGGATGAAGATGTGTTTCGTTTCTTGCCGAAATTGGGTCGTAGATTCATTTTGTGACGTCAGATTCTAAGCTTCTGGGTCACACTTTTGTCTTTTTGTCGCCGAATCACGTTTCAGGGAACTCTCATCGATTTGCCCTTGATTCTTGCCTGAACTTTCACAGAATTTGGATAAATTTACATTTTTTTCTTTGCTATTTCTCGTAGTTTTGAAATTTTAAAATTTGCAAAAATCCTTTGAAAAATCTGTTCAAAAATGTTTATTTCTTCAAATGATGCCCGAGTTTTCCTATTTCTTGCGGTTGTTTCGAAATTTTGCCTAGTCTTTGGAATCTGATGTAAGCTGATCAAACTATGCCAAAACGCTTTATAAAAAGCTCCGGTTCCAGTTTTGCTCCAAACCAGCTATTTTCCTACTTTACTACGGTTTTCTAGGTGCAAGTCGGCAGCCTCGATTTGGGTAAATCGCTGTTAGGAAATTATTCGTTGGCTAGACTCCCACATTCCGTTATCTGCAGTATTCAATTCAAGAAGAGCTGAAGAATGTCGGTCGCTGAAATTGAACAGGTGCAATTTTATTTATTCTTTATTATTGTTGAGCAAAAATTACAGCAACTCGCTCCTCTTCGCGAGGCCGTCAAGGAATATGGTGATCTCATCAGGAAGTTGAAGGTAAAGATAAAAATGTCAAAAAAAAATCTGAAAATCTTAGTAAGTTCACCACTTTTTCCAGCAGAACTATTTCGTTTGTGATTTTTTCTGAAATTAAATATTATTTTCCAGGAAGAAGGCGCTCCGAAAATCGACATCGACCGCGCGGTGGTCGAGTTGAAGGCGCGGAAGCGGAAACTGGAAGAAACGGAGATCGCTTTGTCCCCCAAAGAGACCGCCTTCGACAGGGCTAAACTCGAGGACTTGCTCAAGAGACGCTTCTTCTGGGATCAGGTCAAATTTATAATTTTAATTTTATTGTTTCTTTTTAAACGTTGAAATTATGCCTCACTAAATTCAAGGCTAAAATTAAATCCTTAAGAATAGTTTATGTTGAAGAGATGGGAGAAAACGAAAGAACCAAATCTTATCCTAATTTTTCTAGAGTTTCGCGATCTACGGTGGTGTGACGGGTCTGTACGACTTCGGTCCGATGGGTTGCGCGCTGAAGGCCAATATGCTGCAGGTTTTTTCTTCTTTGTCTCAAAAATATTCAAATTTTCCAGGAATGGCGCAAGCACTTCATCCTCGAGGAGGGCATGCTCGAAGTCGACTGTACCAGTCTGACGCCTGAGCCCGTTTTGAAGCAAGCTATTTTTATTTTTAAAAATATCGTTTTCGAAAAATAACCTTGGTCTTTCAAAGAAATATTCATGTTCTCGTGCTGGATAAAAAAATCATGTAAAATCTTTCAGAAACGAGTTTTTTTTCATTTTATAAGTTAAAATTTCTAGAGCCTCCGGTCACGTGGAGCGATTCGCGGATTGGATGGTGAAGGATCTGAAAACTGGCGACTGCTTCCGAGCCGATCACCTCATCAAAAACTCCATCGAGAAATTGTTGGCGGTAATTTTTTTTAAAAAAGTTCCCATCAAAAGTTGCTCTCGATTTTTTTTTCATTTTCTAGAATTTTTTGAGATTAAAAATTTCAGGACAAGAAAACTACCGCCGACTTGAAGAATGAACTGCAAGACGTGCTGGCGAGATTGGAGGGCTTCGACGACAAAGACATGCAGGCGGTAGAATTTTCAAATATGCTTAAGTTAAACAAATTAAGAAGTAAGATCCTTATCCTTTTCTCACTTGTCAGCTTTTCATCTTAGAATTGGCTTGGAAGTTCTGTAAATTTAAATTTCCAAAAAATCTTTATTTTAAAATTTCCAGGTGATCAGCAAGTACAAGTTCAAATCGCCGATCACTGGCAACGACCTGTCCGAACCAGTGGCCTTCAACCTGATGTTCCCCACGCAAATCGGCCCGACTGGCGATTTCAAGGCCTATCTGAGACCCGAAACTGCACAGGGCATCTTCGTCAACTTCAAGAGACTGCTCGAGTTCAATCAGGTAAGAATTTACCTTCAATTACGAGAAATTATCTTACGAGATGAAGACTTGTCTAGTTTATTTGTTTAATGACTTTAGAATTTTTGTTTTAAAAGCCATAAAAATGGATTTTGAAAAGTTTTTAGAGCAAACTCCCCTTCGCCGCTGCACAAATCGGTCAGGGCTTCAGAAACGAAATATCGCCCCGACAGGGTCTGATTCGTGTTCGGTAAGAATTTATCTAATTACACTAGGCTAGAATGACACCTAAAATCTATCATTAAAATTTAAGGAAATAGGCAATATTTGAAATGAAGCAGTTTTTTTTTTTTTAAATTAATAATAACTGCTTCATTTTCTCGCGCTATATATCACTTTACTGAAAATGTTTGTCCATTGAAATTTTTGAAACTTATTTTATTTCCCAATGAAAGAGTTTCAGTGAATTCACGATGTGCGAGATCGAGCACTTCGTTGACCCCACGGACAAGTCGCATCCCAAATTCAAGAAGGTGGCTGATCACGTGCTCACTCTCTTCTCTGCTTGCAACCAGATGGATGGTAATCCCGCCAAGGAGTGGAAGATCGGTGACGCCGTGACTCAGGTAGGGGATAAACACATGATTTATAATTTGACAAGAATATTGATATTTTAAAAACTCAATTTTTTTCCAACACGAATTTGTATCATTTTGAAAAGTTATTGATAAGAGGAAAATATATGCGACCTTTCCAAAAAGAATATTCTTTCTCCAATCTTTACGATCTTTATTTAAAAAATCCTTCTACTTGTGTCAAATATTATTTTTAGGGCGTGGTGAACAACGAGACTCTGGGCTACTACATGGCGCGCTGCCATCAGTATCTGTTGAAAGTGGGTGTCGATCCGAGGCGACTCCGTTTCAGACAACACCTCGCCAACGAAATGGCTCACTATGCTCAGGTAGGGGATTTCTATTCTGAATAAATACTCATGCACAAGGATATTAGCCCGGACTCGCTCCGAAATTTTCGGGTCGGGTCGAGTTTTCATATTGCATGAGGATCGAGTCGTAAAATTTTGACCTATCAACATCCCTGCTCATGAATTGGTTAATTAAAGTTATTGTTACGATGACATTCTATTTGGAGTTCTTTGAAACATATGTTTAAAAAGTTTCTCATATAGCAGCACAACAGAATGCGTTTTCTGATTAAGAGAAAATTCGATATGTTTCAGTTTTTTATTAAATTTGAATATTAATTTTGGAAATTTAATATGACTTGATTCTTCCAACCGTCTTTTTGAATTAAAATTTTAAAATGAAGAAAAGCGATGTTTAGGATTGTTGGGACGCAGAGATCCTGACGAGCTACGGCTGGATCGAGTGTGTGGGCAATGCGGACAGGGCCTGCTACGATCTCAGACAGCACTACAAGGCTACTAATGTCAAGGTTCCAAATACTTCTGCTTATTAAATCTTGAAAATCGCGCATCCTTTCTTTTATTTTAACCAAGAAGTACTACTTTTCCTCGCTTTATTCCATTAGTATTTTATAGGAAAAAATATTCTCTTGAAATAGAAAGATGATTTTAATTTTTCTAGTTGGTGGCCGAAAAGGTGCTGCCGGCTGCGAAGAACATCGACGTGGTGGAAGCAGCGCCGGTGATGAACATTCTCGGCAAGGAGTTCAGGCAGAGTGCTAAAAAGGTTTGACCAGATTAAAAAAAAAAGTACTTAGTTTTGTTATTGCGGATTTTTATGGCATATTGATCTCTTAAAAATTATCCGTTATAGGATAAAAGTTGAATCTATCTATTGTTTAAGAATTTTTGATTTTCTGTGCATATACTAGCGTTCTGCTTCTAATAACATTCAATTATGCGAAATTTTGCAGCCTATTTTTAAATGAGTTTTTCAGATCCAAACCGTCTTATCGCAACTGACTCCGGAACAGTTGGCTGAGGTCGAACTGGAATTGGCTACCAACAAGTTCGACATTTATTTTCTATCCAAATTTTCAAGAATCCAAATTTCAGGTTGTACAACCTGAAAATCGACAGTGAGACTTATCCTCTGACCGATAAAATGTTGGCCGTGAAGAAGTACAGCAAAACGGTAAATTATTATTATCTTTTAGATTTTCTTTTTAAAAACTTTAATTTCTGTTCTTTAAACCTTCTTTATTCTTTTAAAAAATGACAGTTAAAAATAACTTCCAAATTATTTACTTTATTTCTTTTCTCAGGTAGATTATTTAATTTTCAAAATTTCCAGGTGTATGTCGAGGAAATCGAACCATCTGTGATCGAGCCGTCCTACGGTATCGGCCGCGTGATGTACGCCGTCCTCGAGCACGCATTCAGACAGCGCGAGGGCGACGAGCAGAGATGCGTGAGTTATTTGAATTTTTGCCCAAGTTTCAAGAATTCTTTAAGCATAAAAGATGCTTCCACATTTGTTGCGAGCTTTGAGAAACTAACTCTATTTAAAACCTGAAATGCTGACTTCAAAAGATGATATGATTTGGTTTAGATAGGTCAAATAAAAAGGATATAACGTTATTTGTCACAACCTGTTTTTTTTCTCGAAAAATTAAAAATGCTTAAAATTGTAGTTCCTGGTGCTGCCTCCTCTAGTGGCTCCCATCAAGTGCTCTGTCCTGCCCATATCCAACAACGTGGTCTTCGAGCCCATCATCGAGTTGGTCCGCGAGGAATTGGCCAGATACGATCTCAGCCACAAAGTTGTGAGTTATCTTTTAAAATTTCCTTCAAGACAATTTTATAAAGTAGTTGCATCGTTACATACGAAGTATTGTAGAGAATGATAGGGTAAAGATTCTTTTCTGACGATATTTCACATTTAACGATTTAGCAAATGTAGCTACTACTTGTCCAGGTTGCACATTTCATTAAGGGCGCGTACAGAGTCGGCTCGGCTCAAATGAGCAGGAAAAAATAGTATGTGAAATTGAGAGACGAAAAGACATGCCTCTTTTCGTCTCTCACTTTCGCGTGTTATTTTTTCGGCTCATATGAGCACGAGCCGACTCTGTACGCGCCCTAAGCTATTTTCCAAACATTATATTGCCCAGACTAATTTTATTTGAGCCATATCTATTTTTGAAATTTTTTACGCATAAAATCAAAGATTTTCTTTATGAAAGATGAGCATTTTTTCATCAATTTAACTTTTAAATTTGATTCCAGGACGACTCTGGCAATGCGATCGGTCGTCGCTATGCCCGCACCGATGAAATCGGCATTCCGTTCGGCATCACGATCGACTTCGAGTCCGAGCAGAAGCCACACACCGTCACGCTCAGACACGCCGAGTCCATGCAACAGATCAGATTGGAGGTACGAGTTTTTTTTACTTTTTGTTATTCAGGCTTTTTCAAACATTATTTTAGTCGATAATTTTTCTTTACACACTCCTAGAATTCCACTGGAAGACTAGACCTCTTATAGTTTTCACCTCTTTTATCGTCCCACTTGCTATCTTCCAGACGAGTGGATAAAAACTACAAGAGGTCGAACTGTAGTAGAGATTTTAGTCCTACCCAAAATATCCTCGAATTTGATTATTCGATAGGTTCAAAATTGCGAGAAACAATTCATTGCAGGAATAATGATAGTGTACCGAACGAACATTGCATTTTAAATAGGAAGAAAAAAAATTAAAAGAAAATATTGCTATCTTCAAAAAATTATGAATTTCGTTTCAGATTTCGGAAGTAGGTCGTCTTCTGAGCGATCTCTCGACCGGCCGTCAACAGTGGTCGGATGCACAGGCCAAATACCCCAAATTCGAGGCCAATTCCGATGAGTAGAAGATGCATTTACAACTTTTGCTCGTTTTTATCAAATTTTGAAAATATGGTGATCATTTTGAGCCTTCGTTGTTGAATTTCCAAGCGACTTTTGCCCCATTTATACATCGTTTTATCAGTAAATTTGGAAAATTTGTAACTTTTTGAAATTATTTTTGGCATAATTTGCAACTTATTCTTCAAAAAATTACAATTTTTCGAAATAAAATTTCTATTTATCTTATTGCGGTGACTGTTTTCCTAAAATAAATTTTATGGTTTTAGAAAAAAATTACTATATGTTTAAAATTTATTTATTCTCACTTATTTTTCGTTGGCGAACCAAAAAAAGGAATCTTGGAAAAACTCTTCACACAATGCACAATGAAGCGATCCGAAAATTTCATTCAAAATTTTCGAGAAAAATCTTGATCTTCGAATTTTGTTTGACTCAAAGCGCCAAATTTAGAGGGTAAAATTAAAATAATTGGATAAAATTTTGCTAAATTCGGATAATTACTCTGATGGAAAAATCGGAGGATAAAATCAGGAATTCCAGTTTCATTTAAAAATTACTGTAATTTTTTAAAGTTTAGAAAATTACCGTAATCCAGACAATTTTGACGAGTTTTTAGATGAAAAGGCGAGAAGTAAAATGGTCGGGTTTGAAATTTACCTGCAAAAATTTTAGGTTATAAAATTTTTGATAGGAAACATTTCGAGTCCGAAAAATCGCACAAATAATGGAAAAAGTATCACAATTCCAGATGGATGAATAGCGCTACACAAAAAAATGGAAAAAAATTGAGAGAAATAGAATAGAAAATGAAGAGATAATAGAGAAAGAAACACCAAAAGGGAATTTTCACAACTAAACGAAGCCCTTATACATAATCTTAGTTACTTTCCTGGTTATTGTATCCTAATTTTCTATTTTAGAAATAGAGAAGATTAAAATACAGTATCCGAAAAGTGCAAAATTACATGCACATTTTTGTGGTTAGGGGGTCAGAAGATGACAATGAATTTTGAATAATTTATAAAAATCTATCTTTTGTTGATACAAATTCTCCTCTGAAGAAAAAAGTAGAACTGAAGGACTTTCCTCCCAAAAACTGAGAAGAAATTACTCATTTTTGGGAGGAAAATGCTTCCAGCCCAAAATAGGATAAAACACGACGATATTGAAAATCGCTTTAATTGGAATAAATTAGATCGGATTGATTATTGAAAAGAAAATCTTGTTTTTCGAGTAAAATGAATTTTACGACAAATCGCGTATTCAAAAATCGTAAAACTCATTTTAGTCGTAAAAGTAAGGGAGAGAAAAATAACAAAACACGAATGAAAAGAGCGGACCGTTTGGGTATTGGAGGAGCAGGGGGCTAAATTTATGGATGATCCTGAAAGGAGCGATTTTTTTGCAAAAATATCATATTTTGAATGAATATCAATGTAGGAAAATCATTTTTCAGGATCATTTATTTTGGACCAAAGAGCAAAGTTGGGGATGATGAAGAAAGGAAGGGAGAGCGGGGCCAGGACAGGTACTATTCAGGCCCTTTATCTGGTGATACCTACCTTTCAGGTATGCTTGCGAGTGTGTTCAAGTAGACCTGCATCTGTCTGCATTTAGCAGCAGCCTCCACTCTTTTTGTCGTTGACCGGCTGTGAACCGGTAATGCGCACGCCTGGAGCAGCTCCAACGCCCTGAAAATTCGAATTTTATAGCTTGTCTCACATATACGTATGCGAGCTTTTTACATGAAAATCAGTTAGGCTTCAAAAGTTTAAAAATAAAAGAAACAATCTAGCGTGATTTGCTGCTATCGTTTGATATTTTACAGAGAAACCAGTTATGTTTCAAAATTCGTACGTAAGAATTGGATTCTAATAGTTTTATTCGAGAGTGTTCAACTTTATTTTCTACTCCAAACAAACTATATCCCTAGTTTATCTAACAAAGAACGTGAGCGATGCGTGTACAACGGATCTTGCTTGAAATTGATAGAAAAGTCGATTCGAGTACGCTGATAACGAATATCATGTTGAAAAGTGCCCACCGTGCATTGTTTTCAGGATTTTCCATCGAAGTTCGTTTCTTCTCTTTACTTTGCAATATTTCAAATTAAAAATTAACTTACATCGCAAAGCGAGCATTGGTATTGCCATTATTCGCTGCAGCAGCAAAAGTAAGAAGGAAGACTTTGAAGCCAATTCTTGGAATTAGAATGCATGGTGAGCACTTTTCAATATATTATCAGCGTACTCGAATTGCCTTTCCTATCAATTTCAAGCAAGACCCGTTGTACACATTGTTCACGTGTAGTATCGATAAAATGAAGATGTTACGCATAAGAAATTAGTTATGTTTCAAGATTATCCTAGTGTTTCATTGAAATGCTCAGGTATCGATATCGATATCGCTTTAGCATCTTCCAGCATAAATATTAAATACGAATATCAGTACCTGCACAGGCCCCATCCTGGACTTGATCTCGGAGGCCATGGTGAGGAAGGCCTGCTCGACGTTGGTAGACGACTTCGCGGACGTCTCCAGGAACGGAATCCCCAACTGATCCGCGTATTCCTGCAAAAATTTGATTTATTTCGAAACTCCGATTGGATTTTTGATGAGTCAGAGAAAATTCATTGATAAAGACCACATGGGAAAGTAAGGATGTTTCAAAAACATTATAGATTACTATTCGAAAAAAAACCGAAGATAATTTGAAAGGGAGTAATATTCAAATCTCAAAAAATTGTATGCTTCAAAAATTGTCTTATTTCATGAAATGTTCTAGGAAATGATTTCATCCTCGTTTCGATATTAATAAATAAAAGCGATAACTGACCTTAGCAGCCTGAGTGTCGACGGCCCGTTTGGCGGTGAGGTCAGACTTGTTTCCCACCAGAAGTTTGTTCACGTTCTCGCACGCGTATCGGTCGATCTCCTGCAGCCACTGCTTCACGTTGTTGAACGATTCCTTGAAAATAAATCAATAATTTGGAAAAATCGATGAAAATTTAATTTGTTCAGATTTCAGTTTTATGAAAAACGAGTTATTCTGAGTTTGTTTGATTTTGATTCGAAATTTTGAAAGTGAATTTTTAAATATTAAAAAATAATCATTTTTACCTGATCAGTGATGTCGTAAACGACGATGATGCCGTGCGCACCACGGTAGTAACTGGAAGTTATGGTGCGGAAACGTTCCTGACCCGCCGTGTCCCACTGAAAATGCAATTTGTTTACTTTTATTTGCTATGGCCTAGATATTTTTTTACAAAAAGGGAAAAGTTTTTCTAATCAAAATATCGCTTTTCTTGAAAAAATGGATAAAAGTCTAGTATTCGGGAGATGACGAAATACATTGAAAAGTGGTTATTGTTGAGTAATCGAGTGCGCTGAGCACGCATATCGTATTCATTTTAGGGCAATTACTAAATGCCGGAGTGCTATAGTTAAAGATAGGCGAGTGGATGAAATTTGAAAGAAATATTGGAAAACGTTCTGCCATTTAATAATTGCCCTAAAAATGAATACGATATGCGTGCTCAGCACACTCGATTACCCAAAATAGAGACTTTTGAATGCACTTTATCAACTCCCGAGTACTAAACTCCAACCGAAAATAGAAGATTTTTTGTTTAGAATAATTTTCTTTGATTTTTTATTTTGAAAAAATCATACAATCTGCAATTTGATGGTCTTCCCATCGAGCTCGATGGTGCGGATCTTCTGAAATGTATTAATTAATTATTTTTATTTCTTTAAAATTCATTAGTGATTTGTTGCATAGGGTTGGATTTCCCGATGATTGAAAAATGACTGAGATTTGCCGTAATGAATATTTTGATCGACTTACGAAGTCGACGCCGATGGTGGAGATGTAGGACTCGGTGTAGGTGTCGTCGGCGAATCGCAGCAGCAGACACGATTTGCCCACACCCGAGTCACCGATTAGCAGCAGCTTGAACAGGTAGTCGCTGCAAAATGAGAGCACTTTTATAATTCCCAAGAAAATTGCCAATGGAACTATGGAAATCGTTGAAGATTTTCCTGCATTAGTGAGTCTTTTTTTTAAATATAGATTTCACAAAATTGGGTGATAAATTTTGAGAAATTGGATAGCAATTTGGCGATCTATTGACAAATAATCAAATTTGTTAAAAATCGAGAAAATGGTAGTTTAATTATTCTAGTATTTATTTCGCAAGAGAAAAATGCTTACTATTCGGGGTTCATCGCGGCCATTTCTGAAGTTGAGTTTGCGTGTGTGGGGGTGAAGAACGAGGACAATGGAAGTTGAAGAGAGCGAAGGGTGAACCGGAGGAGAAGAGATCCGACTCCTGGAGACAACCACCTGCTGAAAAGGGAAAAATTTAGGAGTAAAACTAGGAATGTCGATATTTCGACTCGAAAAACGAGGAATGACGATGATTTTCAAGCAAAATTGACGCAGAGTACAAAATTCGTAATGATTACAAACATTTCCGGGGAAAAAGTTGTGAAAAGATCACGAAATCAAAGACTTGCCAATGAAGCGAGAAGAAAAATCGATAATGTGCTAGCAAGAGAAAATCGATATTTTGGGAAAATCGATAAACACTGAGCGAAACTCGATATACATATCGAATTTCGCTGTTTATTTGTTGAGTTGTGTTAGAGGCGGGGGGATCTTCTCGATCGATTTCCGCAAAAATCGATAAAATTGGAGACAAAATCACGCGAAAGTCTGAGTTGTTCAATTGGTTGGAGTGGAGTGATTCATACAAATTGACTGTGGGAAGGGAGGGAGAGAACACCCAGTAAACGAAGTGGAAATTCAACAAATCGATAGATGGGAAACCGGATACGCCCCAAATGCGAAGATGACACGATGTCATCATCGAAATCTAGACAAATTCTCAAATGTCATCAGAAATGCCCGATTTCACGCTTATCACATGATAATCAGTGGAAAATGGGTGACTTGTAAGAAAATGGGCAGAGTTTCGACGACTTTCAGCAAGTTTTCGTTGTGAATGTCGTATGACTGAGTGCGTCATTTCGTCGGGGCGAGTGCGGAGCCACTCTTCTCGAAAGCAAGAAAGCAGAGCCGTGTCCAATCAGTCGATTTGCCTAGGTGTTAGCAAAGGGGAACAGAAATGATTATGAAAGAGAGACCCTCTGCTGCGGGCAGATGGGGACAGGACAGCAGAACAGAACTGGGAACAGGCCCGGGGCAGAGACGGAGAGAGCGAGAGGACATTTTACCCCTCTCTTCCACGTGAAGAACCAACGCTGCGCTGCAAGACCCTTACAAACTGACGCGCAAACAGAGGACATTGTGGATAGAGGATAAGGCAATTAGATCGAGATCCTCCCCTTTTCTCATCGACCCACCATCATGCAGAAATAAGAAATAGCGATCCACCCCAGCCCCGATTTATCCCCCCGATGTAATTAGCCGATCGACGCTTTTCACCTAGTTTTCGCGATTTATTCATGGATTAGCTAGATCCCAACGACGATATTCGGTAGTTCGTGCGAAAATGGGAGCGAAGAGTTCATCGCATTCGTTCGAACACCAGGATGACAGAGTCGAGCCAAGCTCCGCCCAGAGACGGCAGCAAACGAGACCGAGGTTTCTGCCGCTCTCCTATGCGACAACGAAACCGTTCCACAAGTTCTCGTTCAAAGTAAGCTTTTTTCTTCGAAGTAAAAATGATGATGGTTTCGAGAAAGTTCCGGTTTTGAAAACGATTTCCTAGTGGAGTCTGATCAAAGTGCTTCTCATCAATTAATAAAAATAATTGTTTCAGAGAAAACGAAGCTCCCGCGACAAGGTCAAGCCGTTCAAAGAAATGCTGGACGGTTGGACATTCGAAGAGCTGAATAAGCTCATTGCCGAATTCAAAACGTTGCAATCTCTTCGAATGCTGCGAGACGATGCGGACTCTGCTCGACCATCAACTTCTACACTCGGAGAACAACTGTTGGAGCACGCTAGCAACTATGGGAATCTGACGATTACGTTCAAGGTGGGAACGATCAATTTTAGTCCTAAGATGCGATTCGTATGAAACGCGCACCTTACTAATGGGATTTCAATTTTCGACACATCGCCGGAATAAGATCATAGATTGCGATTTATTTTTCTGAAACAGAACAGCCATTGAGTTTCTGAGAACTCTAAGGTTAGAAATTTCAGCGAACGGATTTCGAAGTCAAAGCTATCCGATGCTATATTTCAAACAGAAGCGACGTGATTGCTCGTCTTGCAGCAGAACCAACTTCTGAACTAATCGAGCTCCAACCACCAGAAGGAACGTCTCACGAACAAATCAAGACCTTTTTCGACTTTCTCTACACCGATATCTGGAGCGGAGATCAGCCAATCAAAGAGAAACTATCTCAGTGGTTGGGCTGCTCGAGAAGCAGAAAACGTGACCTGATGAGGATCAAGACCAAAGGTGCAACTGAAGGAGATATCCGATTATGCATTGCAAGGAATGGACAAAATGTCGAAGAAGGTTGGAATTTCTATAAAAAAAACCCTATTTCAAAGTCTGTTTCCAGCACACTCCTCAATCCGATGTCACAGCTCGATTCTGTCTGCAAGAAGTCCTTTTCTCCATTCCCTTCTATCCAAAGGACAAGACGACCGACTCGTCCTCGATGAAAGCCTCCTTCCAGCAGCTTTCCTATCGGCACTCGTCCACTTCCTCTACACGGACGAACTGGATTTGGGATTGGTAGATAATCTTGAATTTATTTGAATTCCGATAAGTTTCGAAAGTCTTTCTGTGAACCTGCAATTACTTTCCTATTCTGATAGAGGTGGTGAGAGCAGCAAAATTTCAGATCGAAGACTATGAGCCATCGCAGTCATCGCTATCGCAGGCGAAAGCGATTGTGTCCGGAAAATATCCTGAAGGAATCCTTCTCGGAACGACGCACTTCTACCATATCGCTAAATTCTTCCAACTCGATAAGTTGGCTCAATGTGAGTTTTTAGAATAACTTTCTCATTCTAAATATTTTATAATTTCATTCTTTTGATCATACAAAATACTAAAACCTATCCATCTTTAATTCAGTATGCGAAGACACTATCCTTGCTTCGCTAAATGCCGACTCCTGCGTGATGATTCTGAATTGGGCAATCGAGGGTGGAAACCAATTCGTCTACGCGAAGGCCCAGAGATTCCTGGAAGAGGAGTTTAGCCGCATTGCAACGAGTCACCAACTCTTCGATATTCCTTTCGAGTCGATGAAAGCCGCCACGAAGAGCCTGTTCATTCAGGTGATTTGATGAAAAGGATCTTCTTCTGTATGAAGAATGGTTTTAGGCAACAGAAGTCGAAATCCTCGAATGCGCTATTCGCTGGGGCGAACATGAGATGATCAAAAGGATGGAAGAAAGAGAGCCCAATGTCGGTACGTGTTTTCCATTTTATGAAGCAGTGAAAATATCGTTATATCGCTGACATAAAAATTTTTCTGAAAGTAGTCATAGTTTGAAACCTGTTCAAATTTTAGTTTGTGAAACTGCTCACTCGATAAGTCGACGAGGCGTGAAGAGGGCTGACTTGGATGGGGCTGAGCTAAAGGAGATTCTGGCGCCTCTCACCGAAAATATTCGGACTCAATACGTTCTACCGCCGTTCCATCAAGTATGCTTCACAAAAATTCACTTTTTCAGATTGTCTTTTTTCAGACTCTAAACAGCGCTTACAAAAGAGGAATTCTCGAGCGAGTCTCTGCGCTATGCGATCCTCAAAATGAGCGGGATGCCAGGAAGAAGTCCCCTGTCGAAATTCATCCTGACATCGATTGGTTCGAGCCGGGGCAAACGGTCCCTGGACCGAGATGCTTCACACCATACTATGAGGTGAATTTTCTTGATCAGCTCTGGATGAAGAGTTTTCTTTCAGACTGCATTGTCCAAATTGGACGAACTCTTGCACAAGGAGCCTCGTAACTCACTTGCTCAACTTCAAGCAAAATCCGACAACGAATTCCCGCTGAAGCTGAGGATCACCAACAACATGAAGTTGCTGTTGTCCAATGAGATTTTTGATGAGGTAGGAAACTTCTCCAAAGACTACAAATAAAATAAATTTCAGGTCAGCGACAAGATTAGGGAGTCGTTAGCTCGGGAGGATGCGACGTATGGAATCCGAAGCTTCCCCAGGTATTTTCACCGGCAAGCTGCAGTAAAATATGTGAGCCTCCTGATGAAATGCAATTTTATGAGACTTTTTTCAGATTACTCAACGAATCCTACGCGAGAACGACATTAGTTCCGAGTGTATTTGTGTTGAAATTTTAGACAGAGAGTGTTCGGAATCCCTGCCTGATCTGCTAGACAACAAGGAGGCTTGAGTTCGATTGATTTTCAGAAAATGACCAAGTTATGTTTCTAGGTGATGAATTACCCAAAATTTCTCTCATCATAAAAATCTCATTTTGCAAAATATGCACGTTATTATTTGGCTAAATTTATGATCTATTCACTAGGAAACTAAATGCTTCTGAAAGTCAATGAACAGTCTTTATCTTTGAAGCCTATGTCAAAAATCAATGATAATAACGCGCTACGGGTTCAGTCTAATTTCAGCCATGCTTATTACAAGATTATTCAGTTTTTCCCTGTAAATCTGCATTTGCTGTGCTACGCCATTTCGCCCACATATTCAAACGGATCTATGCTGATTGCTCATAATTTCAATTTACGAAGAAAGTTGGAAACTTGTATGTGTCTGTACATTTGCTCTTGGATTTTCTTTCAAATCTTGCGAACCAAATATTTTCATTTAGAATTGTGATATGCCCAGAACATTTACATGATTTGTTAGTACAAAGATTCTAGTAAATAACTTTTACGTCCAAGCAAGATCTTGCTTCTTCGTTTCGGGATTTGTTGAATTAGGTCGTGGATTTAGGCTTGACGAAGGCCGGAATAGAAGGGCTTCAAGCTTAAATTATGCGAAATAAAACTGGAGAAATTGCGAAAATGTGCCTTTGCGAAAGGTATTTCAAATAGTGTGCTCCATAATATTGAAATCACAAAGGAGTAGACAACTACCGGCAATACGTAATGGGTAATCTAAAGTTTATGAATTCAGAAAAAAAACGGAAATGTTCGACTTTACCATATTCAAAAACCCCTCAAATGCTTATCAGTCGTGGTACTTCCAAAATACCAGGCAGTTACCTAAAAACCAATTTTTTTTATTGTTCATCCTGAAAGCTCATCAAACCATAACATGAATCAGGTACGCTGAAAATGTCAACCTTCCAAATGGACTCCAAATTGGATGCGATAAGATTCTGGATAGTAAACCTAAAATATAGGCCTCATAGTTCCCGTCTATTTAGAAATGACGAGATCTATCTTTTCCTATATACTATTTTTCAATACTTTCACCACTGCTCTATCCCCAAGAATAGGTGGTAACGTCCTCAACTCATCTCATCATTTCATAGTTTCTAATGTCATATAATATGAGGCGACATTATTGTAATAAATACATAGTGAGTTATCACTGTGTAATGATAAGCCACAATTATGCAAAGTGGATGTAAACTTGACTTCCTTATCCCTATTCCTAACCCCCGCCTTTTCTTCCTAATTTTTCAATACCAAGACTTTATTTCATCTAACCAGAACAATGCCATTGTTGATACGTTGGTTTTGCAATCTCGTAACTTCAAAATGAAAAAAATGGTCGATTAAATAAAACCGCTTTGCTGTTACTCATTTATTCATTATATTCCCTAATAAAGTGCTATGATATGTTAGAGTTCAAAATTCCCAATTGTGATGCTTCGATGTTTCTCTGACGAGATCGATGAGTCGGTCTTCTAGCTCTGCTATTCTCTGCTCGTCATTTTTGCCGTCCCTACAATTAGGTTCATAGTCACTTTAAACTCGAATTTTACTTTAACTCTAGGCTTAAGATACAAATATCCTCGAAAATGTTTAAATCAAGGCTAATTTTGATGTTTAGGGTTATAGCAGTTTATGAATGGGCATTTGGATAATTCGTAACTTCATTATTTCGTTACCCATGGTCAAGGGTATAAGGAACAGTAGGAAGAAATCTTCTTCCATGCTACTTCGTAGGTTACGAAGTTGTGAATTATCCAGGTTGCTGTTATAGATTTGGTACCTGAGCACGTTCGAGTTGCTCCACATTCCGACGGCGAATGCTGTCGTGATGCATATATACGTCAGACTGTCGATGTAATCATTCTGAAAATACTTATCTAGAAAACTATTCAGTCTTCATTACAAGAGTCTTTTGCAAACAGATTTTGCGTGATTCTAGAAAGAATCGATATTAAAATTTCTGCGGAATTTAGCATTATGTTACGGAACTCAAAAAGATACCTTCAACTTCTCCATATCATATTTTGGCTCGATAGTCCGCTTCTCGCACAACTTGCAAACGGTTTCATAAATTCGCTCGAGACATTTGTCCTCCATCCTCTTCTTTACATCAACGGAACAACAAGTGGAGAGAATTCGATGCAGATCGGCGGTCCGAAATAAATTTATGATGAAATGAAAAAATAAGAAAATTTTTTTATTTTCCAGATCTCCGTTTAATTTTGTCGAAAATTCATATCGTTGATATCTTCAGCCTACCAGTGAATGCGGTCGAACCATGGCCCAATCTACGATACCAGAGATTTCACCGTTTCTCCACAGAATCTGAGGAGACCATAGATCACAATGGTTGAAAACGGCTCCTTCTGAAATTTCAAATGGAAGTTGATCGAGGAAATTCTTGTAACCTTGATTGTTGTCGTATTTCATGAAGTCGAGCTCGATCCAGTCGGGTCTTTTGAATATGTGATCTTCAATGAGCTCGACGCAACGGGTCAGCTCCTTCCGGTTTCTGCCCCTCAAAGATCCAATCATCCCTCGGAACATCGCGTCCATGCTTTCTTGCATTTCTTGCTAAAGTCTCACAATTTAAATTTAAAAAAATATGTTTCAAAGTTATTGCTATTTCACGCAAACTTTTCAAATGTACTGTTTCGAAAGAAAAGTATCGTATATATCAAAATTTATTTGAAGAAATCTAGAATCGACATCATGTTACAGGAAGTGTTCGTACGAGTTGAGCCTTATCCTCCTATTGTTCTCATTTTATACATTTCGCTATTGTAAAATCGTTCAGAAACTCGACTTACTGGCATTGCATCTCGGTGCTTCTTCCCGACCGTTTTCCACTCCTCGGTTTCAAAGGAATACACATGAAGAGCAGCGATTTCGTCGCAGATTTTCAGGAGCTGAAAACACAATCAATAAAAACTTATATGTTAAGATTAATAATGTTTCAAATTAATGTCGCAACATGATTCTGATAAATTAGTTATGATAGCCTTAGATAAAAATATGCTCCAACAAAAATAAACCTCATCTTCACTAAATCCATCCACTAGATCTTTCGTCGTGGAATTATCGATGTAGTCCATCAGAATGACGGGATGAGGTGAATCGATAGGGCAGCTGCCGTAGTAGGTCGGCACTGAGACTTGGGTATAGTTACCTAAATTCTTATAAGCTCATTTTAACGATTAACAACATTTGTGATCGATCTTTGCCTATTCTATTGAATCAAATTGTTCTTGAATGAGAAATTTTGAAACAATGAAATAGCTGATTTTTTTAAGAAAAAAGACCAACCCCTATGTCTCTCGAACATTTCATAGACATCTATTTCCGTGTGGTGTATCGTCTTCTGGAATTCGACCATCGACTTTCGTCTCATCTCATTGTCATTGCCCTCGATTCCTTCAAATGCACTATCCGCGTTTTGGGTGTTCGGAATCTGAAACATATTTTCTATTTTATCTAAAATATATTTCCAAATTGTTCAAGATTGCACTCTTCTTATACATTTTGATCTCACGAATATTTTCTCTAGACCTCTTACGTATTTGGTTCTTATCCTCTGAAGATAAGATTAAGCCCAAATCCTCAAAAATGAGCTAATTGACTCGTTGATACAAAGAGGAGGATTGACTTTGATAGTCTATAATTCTTTAGATCTCAAATCTCTAATAATATAAGGAATGATGGATTTATGAAACTGGCTAATATCTGCTTCAGACTATTCTTCATTTGGAGGTCAAGATTTTATCTGAAGCCCTACTTTCGCGAGAATATGCTGTGGAAGGTGCTTCTCTGTGTGATTTGTTGTCCAATCCAGATCGACTCTAACGATAAGTGACATGTAGCCGATTACTTCGTTCAGAACCTGAGCCTGAAATTTTTTAGAGCTTTTATTTTGTAAAATTTAGGAACTTAAAATTCATAGTAATTTTTAATTATTAGCTAGAACGTTGAGTATTTAACATTTGAAAACTCGCAAATTATATGAAATCACTTCCTTGAGTAAGTGAAATTGACCATAAAATGATTTATTTGAGCATTAAAGTTTTGAAACTTATCCATAGTATGAACTAATGTTGCTATTTTAGGACTTGAAAATTATAATCTTGCATTTTCGGTTATAATAGTTTGTAGCGGCTTCCAAATTTATAAATCATGTCTGATTATTTTTCATTTTAAAATTCCATGATTGATGCTTATTGTTAGGAAATTTGTATTCTTTGTGCTAGATTAATGAATATTGAGTTGAGTGATAAGAATTTGCCCGCTATAAATCTTAACCCCTGAATTATTTTGAACTAACAACAAAAATCACAAATTTCGTAGATTTTGCATCATCTAAAGTCACAGCTAGATCTAAGAAGCAGAAGCCTTTAAAGGATACAGTTTAGATCCTAAAATACCCCTATTTACAAAGACGTTAACTACAATCTATCCACTATTTCAGTGACCCATTTAAAATGTACTCATTTGTCGAACTTTATTTGAGTACATAAAAATTACGAAATTCCCATAGGAAAACCGACTTTCTTTTTTAAATTTGTGGCGAAATGTCAGGAAAATTTCGAATAATCAGCAAACCTTTGTAACTTTGGGGCGGTGACCGAATTTCTTCTCCAAAGTCGATTCAACCCATTCTTTCGGTAAGGGTGCTTCAGCGATCAGCCTTTCTTCACCCATTTCTAGGATTTTCTGATCAATCCTAAACATTTTGATCACTTCTTGAATGTTCGGTTGACTTTGTAGGGATTCTTGAGACTATGTTTTTGAGAATAAGATATTTTCCAATAGAAAGACTAGGAGTTAGCTTTAATTGAAAAAATTTTAGGCTTCTTTTGAAAATATTAACTTTGGAAATCAAACCTCAAAGAATGCAAATGTTTCAATCTTTTCTTGATATGGTACTAGTTAATTTTATCATAACTTGCCTAGAATCGTGAGTGTTTGGAATGGTCAACTTTACTAGGGCATCCGATACCATTTTTGCCTAATTTTTTCTAGGAATAATTTAGATTTAGCAAGAAAAATCTAGGAAAATAGTCAAAAAGTCGGGTGTGGTGGCGTTCGCAAATCACTTTCGTGGTAAATATTTTCAAATTATCAAGTTGCAGCGATATTGATTTGTGGATATTACGGGAAAAAGAAAGCGGTGGTCAAAAATATCTTAGTCGTAAACTAGAGTTCAGGGAAACAGATGATATCAAATATCATTATATTCAAGAAAACGTTTTTACCTTTCATATTTCTACTTCAAAATTCAAGTATCGATTATAAATAGGGTGCCCTTTTATTACTACTTTTAGTTTTATCGATTAGACTCTCGTTAATTTATCAATGGTCATCTGAGTTTGATTTGATAGGCTATAAAATTATACGACATCAAAAATCAAGCTACGCTTATTTGAAGTAAACTATCATCGATGTAAGATGTTCTAGTAAATATTTTGCGCGTTCATGTAACTCAAAATGGCTTTAAAGCCCTAATGGAGTTGATCGTGAATAATTTAAATATGTCCAAATTATTTGAATTATGATGAAATGAGCTATGGTCATTCGACGAGTTCTTATAAGAAAATAGATTATTTTTCGAAAAGAAATTATTAATTCAATCATGGAAAAATTACGCAGAAATTTATTCGAAAATGATTTGTTAAAGAAGAAGATGTTTAAAAGTTTATTGTAATCTCATCATCACTAATTTCAAATTCACTAATATCACGACCCTTCCTAAATGGTCAAGAAACAATTATCTCAAAGTTGCAATTTCACTCTAATTTTACACGTAAACTCGTCTAATCGCGTCGTATCGTAAACTAGGCAATGAATAATGGAAAAACTTGACGCTTCCACGCTATTTTTGCCGAGAAAAACGAGGATTCAAACGTAAAAATTGATTAAACCAAAATGTAATGCCGCTCAAAAGCATTGTCTTTACATGTGAATGAATGAATGTCAAACTCACAAAGACTCTCATTCTTATCAATTCGTTTGTGCATTATTTTCCTTCTCTCTCTAATTATATTGATTTTATAACTATTTCTCCATTTTTATGATAGTCTATTTTGCTCCCGTTTCGGAATTTTATCTTATCGCAATGTTTATGTTGAACTCATGAGAAAACTTTATCAATTTGATGATATTTTGTCTCATGCTAAAGAACAAGAATTTAAAGATATCATTTATATGACACAGACTATATGTATAGATAATTTTTGTCCTTTTTTCGAGGATAGTAGTTTATGAAGCGAAAATTTACAAAAAGTCCCAATTTAATATTTCTGCAAATTTATAGATTAAGAAAAAGCGAACAACAAGATTGACATAGACTTTCTATTTATCCCTAAAATTCCCATTTCATATCTTCGAGATTTCGGATATCATCTCTAAATTTGCTATTTTGAGAGACCTTATATTTGGATATTCACGGAGATTATTTTGGACAATTTTGTAGGTGTAAAGTTGGAATCGGCATAATAATATATTCCTGGGACTCAAAAGACTGAAAATAGTGATTTTACGAAGATGTCAACGAAAAGCATTCATTTTTGAGAAGATAATTTTCATAAAATTGCAGAACTTATATCTAAAGTGCAACCTTTCTGAAATACGTTCCTTCTTTGATAATATCGTTCGGAAATTAATATTTTTTTCTTCAAAGCATTGAAAGGCAACTTGAATTTTTCGCGAATTCGCGACCTAGAGAAATAGGGTGCAAGCAAAAAAAACGTTTCCCTACACCCTCCTAACCCTATACTCTATTTACTCTATTTCGCCTAGTCCCGAATTCGCGAAGTCGTGAAAAATCCAAATAGCTTATTTCAAATTCTTCTCATCTCAAATTCTAGACGTTCACAATGCTTCACATTCTTCTGACGTCCTCATTTATTCGTAGTATTGTCATTTCGGTCATTTCGTCATTATTCATTGTGCATTCGATCCAGTTGAATTGTTTGTAAATTGGCCTCCCAATTGGGCTTCAATTTTTTCCCAACGAATTTCACTGCGGTTCGCCGGCAATTCCCCTTGGAGCGGTGACTCGGAAATAGGCAGACATTCGAATTCTACACATCGAGAATTCGAAAAGCTCGCTGATGATTTCCTTGATTAGAATTTTCGTGAATTTTTCAAAAATTGAGTGTCTTACTAAATAAAATTAATCACGCAAGAATTAAAAAGGTCGTTTCTGAACGAAATTGGCGTTTCTTTCCCTGTTTCTTAATTTTGGTAATCTAAAATAATTTGCCGAATTTTTGGAATGTAATATTAGTTCATCTCTAGGTTGCAAGATTTTTAATAGTGCTTTTAGGCTGCCTAAAATAAAAATATTTCTAGCATGTTGAATAATTGCTAGGAAATTAACTTCAGAATGAAAGAAAAGTTCGATTTCTAACTAAAATTATTTTTAAATCCAATTGAGCAGAGACATACCCAAAGATGTAACACTAGATTTTCGGTATCCCCTCATAAATGTAGTCTGATATTCCATAATTCATAAGAGCTTTTCAGCACTTAAATTCGATATCCTTTTAGTGTCAAATTGTAAACAACATTTGCCCAGGAAGCTAATAATTTTCTCGTCAAACATTCGGAATAAGAAAGTCGGTTTTGATCATGAAGTAGACTTTTGCGTGTTACATTTTCAGAATGTCTACTTTTTGAAAATATAATTGTTAGTTCCCAGCTTATTATTATTAATGTTGTCACAAATTTTCTTCCCTATTTGCCCTTCTTATAATTAGTTTTATGAAAACTCGTCATTTTTTATGGATATGTAAATAATAGAAATCCTACATAATACTTTGAAACATATCCTGAATTTACTGCGATACTTCCTTGTTAAAATTCACAAACTCCTAAAACTGCGATATTATCATCATAAAACATAAGAAATGTAGGGAGCACTATTTTATTGCGAGCTTTATTTTTATGTCCGATCCCAAATTTATGTCTTCCAAATTTTTTGCTTATTAGACATTTGTAGCATATTGTAACTTATGGTCGTAAATTTGGAAGTTCAACTAAAAATGATCATTCTCATGCATATTTGAGTTGTCCCATGGCAAGCTTGGAAGCTAACCTTGCACAAGTTTTCATAATGATTACCTAAATAGCTTGTTCTATTGAGCTAGTAGTGATTTTGATAGGAATAGTACAATTCGAAGATGTTAAATTGAAGTTTGAAATGTTGTAGTCTGAGAATTCTTGATTTCACCATCAGATTCGATATTATTCATGATATTTTGTCATTTGTGTTCTGAATTTTTTCTATCTTATCAAAATTCCGAATTTACTTCGATCCCACTTTTCTTTAGTATGCTTCCAAATTCATGATTCTTCCTTACTTTGCCAGACTGGCCATAAATCTTTTAGTTTCCAGGAAAACTTCATTCCAATGCATTTTTGAAGTCTCGAGAAGTGTTGATCCATACAAATTCGAGACGTTTATTATTCACCAAACACTTGTTGCGAATTATTCAACATTAATTCAACTTTTATTTTCCGGTCATGCGTAACATTTTATGGATGGAAAATTTTGCTCTGTGATGCGATTTTGAAAACCCTCATGATGAGAAAATAGTCCTAATCCGGGGGTTTCCTAATCAATGCACAGAGATCGCCATTCAGAAATGTAATTTTTGATCATTCTTAGGCCTCATTTATTGTTTTATTCGTAATCTGAAAGATGCAAAATGGTTTACGATATACAATATCCTCTCGTCGCCCTGCGGACGACTAGTTAATTATTTTTAACGTATTAAAGAAGGCGAAACTGATCTCAAATCGCATCTTTCTCTCGCTACTTTTGACTTCACACGCTTCGGAATCGATGATACTTATTATTACGAAAAATTGTACATTTGAACCCTGGCCACTTTTGTTAAGCTTCACATTCGTATATTTCTGATCCTTTTTTTTTGGATTTCCATCTCTCGATTATTCCAGTATTTCATTTATTGCAAGTTCTTTGGAATAAGCGCGAAGAGCGCGCATTTTCATTTGCGCAGGTTTCCAAATCTCCCGCCTTAGCTCATTTCACTACAAATCCACACGGTCTTCGTCCAAATCCGATAAATCATGAAAATTCACGAGGCATTTTATCCGATTGTCGCTATTTTCGAACATTTCAAGCCTTTTGACGCGCTATGACATTATTTGTAATTTTCGACTGCAGAGAAGATCCGATTTCATCCCACTATAAACGACCAATTTGGTATTCTTTTTGTAACGAACTTCAGAATATATTTGACTTGATACCATTTCTGCTGAAACTTTTACTTTGTTGATGTGCTTCACAATTACTCGACTCAGTTTTGACCTATTGTGGAATCATTATCTTGCTGAAGTCGAGCTATTTCATAAACATAATATCATTACTTTTTATTGATCTTTTTGTAGATGTACCTGAGTTATGTTTCAAAAACGTTTACCCTGAAACATCTATTATCAAAGGTTAATGATTCATTAAGAGCAATTATTGAAATTTCAAATTCATGGTGTACAAAATTTATTTCAAATTTCAACTTTTTCAATTATTTTCGTTCATTCTTAATCCTCGCAATTATTTCTAATAGCCCACATTATCTGATCTGTTTTGTCATATGGAAATTACTATACATCTCGAAAAAAAACTCTAAAAAAATTTCTGACATTCGACAATCAATGCTGGTGGATGGCAATTTTGATCTTCACTTGCGAAAATTTCCCTGGAACAATTAAGATCTACTTCTAATGAGCATGCACAAGAATGAGAGAATATGCAAAATTGAGATGAAAAAGATCCAAAAAACTAAAAATGAAGGGGAAAATTGTAAAATTTCAACGAAACAGTTTGCTCTTTTATCCATGCATTTTCGCCTATGTTCTTGGTGTATATTTAGAAATTTTATCATTTTTATTGAATGCAGAAACAGAAGGTAAATTTAAATAACAAATTTTGGTATAATGTGGATTTTCCTAGACATATTTCGAAATTATACATCAACCGCATTATGATCCTTTCAAAACTGCTTCTCTCTTGAGTTTTTAATGTGATTATATAGGAAAAAGGAGTTAAAGTTCGAATATTTTTATGAAATAGGTTTTCTTGAAATACATTTTTGAAATTTCCTAGTTTTATAATGATCTTTCAGAATTGCTCATTTTCTTAGTATTTGCCCGACTCTTTTGATTGTCGAGCTTCATAATTCTAGGCAATTTTATGCACACACATCAATGCATCAAAAGCAGCATTTAGAGTTGGTGTTTCATGGAAAAATGTCGCCTGATGACATAAACGCAAATTTTTCGCGGTCTTTACTCATACATTCTGGTTACTAAACTTTAGAATTTTTATGTTGACTGATGGCTCATGGGTTCTCAGAGCATCAATGTCGAACTTTCAATTTTTATTCATATTTTCTTGAAACTCGTCTCATTGATGTTTTTTGCAATTCTTCTATAATTTGACTGATATGATACACAGCAACGTTTCACTGTTCTTAATCAATTCTAATTTTAGCTAACTTTCTTTGAACAATATTTTCACATCTATGAAATCAAAATCTAATCGCCAAGTTTGGTGTGGCTTTCCTATTTTCGTGACGAAATCTAAACCGACAGCTAAACGTAAACTATTTATTTGTCTTCTTGTGGATCCACTCGTTCGCTTGTTTTCACATTTGGCTTATCCCCCGTGATCCCCTCATTTTCATTGCCAGGATTTCCGGCGAAGGATAAACTTCCAGTCTGAATTAACCATCACTGCTTTCATCAATAGAATAGGAATATCCCATTTTTGGGTGACAAAATACATTGTTCAAGTTTAGATTTTCACGAATCTTATCGTATTCCTAGATAGAAACGCAAATTTTTAATTTTTTTAAAAATTTTATGGAGCTTTTATAATATTTAAGTAAGAATTTTAAAGGTACAAAATTTTTGGACTAATAATTCGGACAACAAGATTTGAACTTTGATAATATTTTGATCGGCACGAAATCCTGACCGAACCCAAAAACTCGAATGCAATGTCTGAGCACTTCATTCTTTGTGAAGTGCTCATTTATAATTCCACAAGCAGCTTCTTCACTTTTCATTCCTTTGTTACTTGCGTGCAACGAGTGTCCCTATTCAAAATTTCATTATTCAAGTTGGTTTCACTAATTTTCAGGGATGAATTTAAACTCTTTAGGTTTAGTTCGGCAGTAAATTGAATTAGGATATCTCGAATTTGAACAACTACAAACAATTTAAATATTCCTAGATCAATTGTTAAAACAATCATTTGTAATTCCGTCTGTAAGCATTTTCTCATCCATTTTCACTACTCTTTTGTGTGCAGCGAAGATCTCCAACATGCATGTTCCTGGTAAAACTCGTAAATTCATTGTTCAAATTCTCATCATCCTAATGAATTATTCCAATCATTTTTCATCTACTATGCTGAAATGTATGATGAGGTTTATTCTTTTATCTCTATGTTCGAATGTAAGCTATTGACCACGCCTAATCAGGCCAATTCAACGAAAATATATTCATGTTTGTCATGAATGTTACCAAATTTAGGTTTCTTATTTACTATTCTTAAAGGAACTGGAATTTCGAGGATATTTATCTTCAGATTTATGGGAAAATTTTAGTGTATTCCAAAAATTGGCATTTTTATAATATTTGCCGATCTGTGGTAGATATACAAATTCAATTCGCGTTTTTCCTCCGGGTATTATCCAAAATTGTGATACTTTTACTATTTTTATCGATCAATAAAGACTTTGGAGATTTTCTTAACCGTAAGACGAACGTTAATCATGAGATTTGACGGAAGCTTCCTAATTCCCGCCCTGAAACGTGCTTAGGAAATAGTCAATCCGACAATTTTGCTCGTTTTCAGTGAAATTCCGGGGAAATTCAATCTCGTCAATTCTCGCAGTTTTTCCACTCAAAAAGCGATTTTTAAGGTCATAGACACTTTCGCGATTTTTGCTCATTTTGCACATAGACATTTCTCATTCAAATTTGTATCTTTCGATATGTTTGTACCTACTCCAAATAACTTTTAGAACTATAGTTTAATATCTATTTGAAATGTCATACAATTTTAAAGCCGATTTGGAAACTATAATTTTAGTCTTTGGTTTTATTGTTTTTAAAATGTTTGCAGTAGTTTCCGATTCGAAGTGTCCGATTTGTAGCTTGATATTTTTCGGACGATTTTCATGTGATAAAATTTCAAAATTGCAAAAGTATTAAATTCACTGCATATAACTGCAAATTTTACCTAAAGAACTAAGGAATCAAACATATAGTCAGGTCAATTCTCAAAAGATTCCATAAAATTTTGTCATTTCCATTATTTCTCACAATGATCTAGATATCAAACTTCATATTTTCATAATCGATTTAAAAATTCTTGAAACTTATTAATAAAAATATGATCTTTTCGATCATCTTTCGAAACTTTAGCCTCATTTCAAATGTAGTAATATAATTTGCAATTCCTGAGCTCCTCTTGTTCTACTCATCCATCCATAAATACTTTATATGGGCATCTAAGGCCTTTCTGCACCAAGCCCTGTTTATGTTCTGGACATGTGCTCGGATATCCCCTATTTATTCTCCTTCATCCCTTTTCTCTAGCCAAATCAAGCCCCTCTTCATCTACCTAACGTTTACACATCGCGAAAAATGCATTACGAGAGCAAAAGAATCGGATTAAAAATAACGTCTCTGCGTGTTTTTTCTAGAGAATTTAAATACGCGAATACATTATAACGCTTCCTGCTCATTTTTGTCAAGCAATGAGCATGAATATCTATAATGTAGATTTCCAATATAAATAGTAGGCATGATTTTTTCAAATTGATTACATCCTTTAATTTCTCAATATGAAAAGGAAAGTGATTTTTACGCAGTTATTGTAAATTTTTATGAAGTCAAGAACCACTACACTTCACGTCAAAAATGAACCCCGTTTGGTATTTCATGTTTTTGCATTAGGATCATATTTATTTTGGGTGCCCTAAATTTTCCCCATTTTCACCATTTGACAATCTTTCCATTAAGTTCATGCACTTCTCATCATTTTTCCTTATCATATTCATGCACTAAATATTTCCTCGTCTGTTTCTGACAAATTCACTAGCCCATTTTCGTTCGAATCACCGATTTTCCGGAAACTTGCGACGAGTGTTTTTCGACTTCAACATCTTCTGATATGCTCAAAAATGAGGAAAACTCAGAAAATGTGACGTTAAAGACCAATAACTTATGAAAAGAAAAAAATATCATAAAGACGGAAAATGTTATTGTTGAGTAGGAAAAATTATGAGGGTCAGAAAATGAGGAAGTTATGCAAGAATGAGCCCTACTCATTTACATACTGCAAAATTATAAAAATGAAGCTTGCAATATTAGTATTGTTATTATTATTCTTTTTTTTAACAAATTATTGATACTTTTTCACCCATCTATAATAATCCTGAAAATAACTCACTTTGATTTTTTAAAATCTAAATTTAAATTACCTGAAAAATATTGACACGCGCATCGTTTAATTTCTGATCAATAAAAGCCATCAAAGTAAATGCTCGACCATTTCCTTTTGTTTAAAATAACACAAATACTTTGAACGCCTGCAATTTAAAGAATTCTCAAACTTCAAACTTAATTCTGCAAATGCATTGAATTTTCGTGTCGTTGAAATTTGTACTAATTCGATCTGCATAATTATTTCGTGGTGTCTTCATTCGAAATTGGATGTCTGAAGAGAGTTTTTATTTCAAATTTAAGATTATTCTAAAAATTTTTAGAAGTTCTAAAAGAAAACTATAAAATGATAGTTCTATCATTGGAAACTGTATCTCAACCAATCTTAAAGAACTCAAAAATTGGTATTTTCGCTCTCTCAGATTTACTAAAAAATTATCCACTGCAATATTCTCTGAATCATACTCGTATGCAATTATTTATCTTACGAATAGATATGAGATGCTCCCAAAGATGTGGTTAGTCCTAATTCAATTTGTGTGTTCCATCTCCTATCTCTCGCAAATGCATGGATAATTATTACCAGAGGAATTTTTAAAATGAATACGTATCAAAATCATTGATTTTTGTCCTATTCAATTCAATTACGATTCTTTGAAAACTCACCAGTTCAATTATCACCTATCCTGAAATCTTATGCGCCTTTCTTTATCAACATCATTGATCTTAAAAATGAATTAGCCTAATAAATTTTTAAGAGCCTTTTTTATAGAACCACGTGCCAAAATTCATTGATTCCTTCATGTTCATTTTCCATTATGAGGATGATATTTATCTAGTCTCTCTAGAATATATGAATGCAATATTTTGCAGCCTAGTGCAGTGTGCAATTAAATTAGTCGAATCATCTCCCCTCATCCTATTGAATTTCTAGCCTTTACTCTTCAGACGTAACGCTACATTAGTGCTTTGAACCAGTAATTTTTTAGGTATGAATTATTTCTCTCGTGCTAGATCACCTTTTTTAGTTTTTTTTTTCTTTTGTAAAGTGTGTCTGTATTAGAAGAGCTTTGAAAATGTATAAAAGGTAGAGAATTGGTAATTAGTCGGTCATTAACACTCGAGTTGGAGCGGAACGAGAAGAATTGTTTTCTGACAATTTTTATTAGAAATACGACTTCTCTATTCTGCATCTGTTATTCTCCTACGTTTTCACTTGTTCTCTGTCACTCATTGTTCTGTGTTTGTCACTACCACTTCGGTTCTCCCTCACTACCCGTTCCGTTTTCTGTCACTGTTCTATTTTCTGTTCTCTTCTACATTAGCCGGTCGCCGAAGACGGCTGCCCTACACTAGTTGCAGCTATTTCCATTATAATGTTGCACGAATGTATCCATTTCAGATTATCCTGGGATTTTCGTCAGAATATTTTCTTCGACCAAAAATTATTGTTTTTGGCTGAGCGTGATTGGGGAAAATAGGAAATTGGCCCAATATTATCTGGGTGGTTCAGAAAAATCATTGCGTGAAAAAATATTTATCAAAAATATTCTTTGTCTAACATTTACCTCATTAATTGCTACTTTTCAGGGTACTATTTTCTCGGATTAAAAGTATTTACCTACCTATTTTTACCATGCATGTCATGTTTTACCATTTTCATTTAATTATTTTATACTTCGCGATTTACCCAAAATAACGTCCTATTATTAAACATTAACCTAGTAATTGCTACATGCATCTTAGGCTCTATTTTTGCGCTTAACAAATATTTATCTTTCTATGTTGTCATAGAATATCTTTAATTGAATAATTCATCAAAAATCTACTCTAGTCAGGCATTCACTTCAAAATTTTTACATTTCAGGTGACTATTTTGTGGGTAGCAAATATTTACCTGTCTATTTTTGCCTTATGACATCTAATTATATCATTTATTTATAATTTCATAATTCATAGTCGGTTGACATTTTGTGTCATTTGGTTTCGATCGTCCGAATCGAAAGCTCATGTTTCAAGGCCATTTACATTTCTCTAGTTCTCCAAGCAACCGAAAATGGCTTCCTCATCATTCCTTTCTCTTCTTCGTCTTGATATAATGTATTGGACCTATGTCTCAGAATATTTATTAGTCGACTTCATTACTCAAACATTGATCTATCTATAATACGTCGTCAATACTAGAATAAATTTCTGAGAAAGTTTTGAGACGTTTTGAACTTATTTTATCATTATTCAACCAATCCCGTTGTTTTCTTCATTAAAATTCATTACTTAGTCCAACATTTTCTCCGGGACATCTTTAATGCTTGAATCGATTGTTGAAAAAGTTATGTAAATATTTGAAACTCATTAATTTGTTACTTTTTTTTATCTATTATAAACGTTCGTCTACATCACTTTTTTTATAGATCTCGATGAAGTCGTATTATTTTCCGAAACCGACTCGCATTTTTATTTATTAATCGTAATTTGTCGTTGTTTACACTTGTTTTTCAGATTCGATATGAATGAGACCGTAGTAAATCCAACTTTACAAACAGAAGAATTGATGGAAGATTCTGGATCATCCTACTACATTTACATCTTATTGTCTATTGCTATGCTTGGACTTTCTGGAAATGTCATATCACTGGTTACGATATTCCATTCCAGACTTAGGACGGTAGGTGGTTTTAATATTTTTGCAATTTTATTGAAATTTTAATCTTCGTAAAACTATTCTTTACATTTAAATTGCATCTAAAATAGATTTTTCGTGGCAGTATTTCTAGAATCCAATTATTTAAAACCAATTTTGAAACTTTGCTTTTTTATGCTGAGCATATCTTTTGAACCTAGACAATTTAGATTCGCTCTATTTTACATAATAATTATTGGTATAAGTCTGGGAAATATTAAATTATATGTACAGCTCAAAGATGAAGACTTTACATTATTTTCCGATCAAAATAATGACTAGAGTTTTATACCACGTAACATAAAAAGACGGCGTTTTCAAGCTAAGAATTCTAAGAATCTCCATCCACCTCATTATTGGAATAGGCTATAATAATCCTAATAAAGTCCCCACCGCACTTATGCGCGTTATTGAGTTTATTTACTCTCAAAATACGATGAGTATTTCTGAGATTAGTTATTTTCGGATGACTAGTAACATGTCAGTATTTGGATGCGATCTTGAAAAACAAAACACATGATTTATTTTGCAACATAATGAAATTAAGAGGGAGAAAGTGTCTTGGAATCCGATTTTATCATGCGGAAATGTAGGGGGTTAGGGAACATTATGCAGATTTTATTGCAAAATGGGATTACGGGAGTGAGTTTCTGGAAAAATTTCAGCAAGTCGAAAAATAAAGACGACAAAAAATGACCAAATACATATGGAAAATTAGATATGAACTATTCTGCTAGATTTTTTCTCATATTTTGTTTAGAAAAAGTTAGGCATACATCTCTAACCTACATGTTTAATTTCAATTCAAAAAAGTTATCTACAGGATAAACGAAGATGCAAAGCTCCCTAAACGGCTAAATTTAGATCTGTATTTAGCAATTGAATTGGAACGTTTAGGTAAATGCCAACGTCTATTTGATCGTTCTGACGACTGCCGACTCGGCCTTTCTAATCGGCGTCCTTCTCGTATGTTTCAAGGTAAAATGCGGGATTTTAAAAGCTACAGTTAAAGTGTATAAAAATTTAATTTGTATGAAGACGAAGGTTGCGAATGAATGATCTAATCAAATGAGAAATTCAAAAATTGTGATATCTAAAAATTTTAAACCCATCTATTAATGCCGTTATTATTAAAAATTTCTATAATTTCGAAGCACTAGGATTACATATTCGCCTATAGCATTGAAAATGAAATTAAGAGATTGTGCTTTGAAAAATCCTGAAACCTATGGCACAAAATCCTGACATTGCGAAAATAGTCCTGTTTTAGTAGACTTTCGTTTCATATCGATTCAGGAGTTTATTGAGAATTCGTAGGTGTAGTTAATTTTTTAGCCTTCTCGAAATTTTACACCCTCGCAGAAAAATGCATCAACGTTGCATTAGCCCAGCTAGTCCAGACCCCCTTCCCCCAGGCCGGATATGGGGGATCTAATTTTCGACAAAGAGGCCCTTCTGAAAAGAATGAAAGATCATTGAACTATAGGCTCATATGACTCGAGTCCCTTATGTCTGGGTTCAGGAAAATTTCAAAATGACACAAAGTAGAATGTGAAATAATGGTTAGAAGAAAATGTTTGGAAATTGAATATCTTGGCATGATTCTTTTGACAAAATATGAAATATTCAATTTTCCAAGCTAGACTGAAATGAACAAGAATTTTTTTATGAATGTTTCAAGTTTTTGGCCCAGAATGAAATGATTGAAAAATGTGATCATTTTAATGCTCTTTTTCGAGGAATAGCAAACTTCTAATATCTTTGAATATAATATTTTAGGTGGATTACATATCGTACGAATATTGCGTAGGCATCGAATACATCATGAACACTGCATCGTTCATTTCGAGTTGGTCCACAGCAGCTTTGACGATAGAACGATATCTAGCTATCGTACATCCTTTGCGGCATATCAAGGTAGGTGGTTATTTTGTATTATTATTTGAAAATATGTAGCATTTTTCAACTATTTACAAAAAAAGTATTTAATTTCCAGCAATTATTTAATAATCTTTTCGTGTAGATTTTATAATATTTAATGTCCATTATTTTGAAATAAGCACATATTTTAGCGCTAGGCCGAAAATGATACAAACTCAATTAGAAACATTTTTAGTATGGCCACCTGGATCGAGTAAAAATCGTCTGTTACTACATATCCATCCCTGTCATTCTCCAACTATGGCAATTCTACTCATTGAGACGATCTTCATATCCCGAAGAACGCAAGTGCGAACTCAAAGACGAATATTATCAGGTAATTAACTATTTAATTACACTCTAATTAATCTATTAATTTTAGATAATTGCTCAAATCCTAGACACGATTCTTTGCTATATGCTGCCCTGTATGACGATTGTGATACTGAATATTCTAGTTGCGGTGAAACTACAAAGATCAGCGGAGAAATTCGGAGTACAGAAAGTGTTGTCGAATGGTACATGTGATTCGAGAAGGCAGGGAGGTAATCATTTCAAACTATTTAAACCAGTCTCAAGTCATCGTTATTATTTTTATCTGATTTAGAAAGTTCCATTTATTTAGCTAAAATCCAAATTGATAGAAAATTACCTGTTCATGTTTTGAAATCTCAAATTATCCTTTTTTGAAGTTCAATAGTTGTACTTTAGAATTTTAAAAATACAATCGGTTTCAAAGAAAAGAGTGTTTATCTAGAGGGACGAGTTTAGTAATGTTTCGTTGAAAAATTACTTGCACTCTCTATGTCCCTCTATGTTTACCTAGATAAATTGTCTTAATTTTTTTAGATAGAAAATTTAGGTAGCGTCTCAAATCAGTCGAATTCGTGGAATCGCATTCTGTGGGTGATGCCCCTAGTGTTCGTCATTCTGAACACTCCATTCTACGTCTGCATGATGTGGTTCGTCATGCTTCAAGTGGCCGATAAAAATGATGCATCACATTCACCGATTTTCGAGGTCATTTTAGAAGCATACTTTTAAAATATTTCATTTTCATTTTAAGATAATGTGAAATAAGTAAGTTCAGTAGTCACATAGTCACACATTAACATTACTATAGAAATTACCGAATTCTTGACATTCTTTGAAGCTTACATTTAAAACGTTCAAGTAGCCAAACTAAAACATCATCAAAAGTTTTACGTCAGAACTCGCCCCAAATTTTCTATTTCTGCAAGTCAATTAATTTTTTTTATGAGTAACGTTCCATTCCAGGCCTAGCTCATTGATTATTCATGCGTACTAATTAACCACATCATTAATAATTTATTTACATGTCCATTTTCAGACTGCCCACAATATTTCGCACTACTTGCTCTATCTCAATTCGGCAATAGATGTTTTGATCTACGCTTTTTCCAGGTATGTCACGAATAAATTCTTGGAAGGTTCAATTTAGAGCTTAAATATTATTCATAAGGAAAAACATGACTTTCCATGTTAAATCACGATATTTCAAAAAAAAATTTATTTTCAGTGCGAATTTCCGGAAAACTGTCGTGATCGCATGGAGGAATATTTGTTGCCCAAATTCAGCGAAAGCTTATTCAAAGGTAAAATTTATTTTTGCCATTAATTTATCTTCAAACTAAATGACTATTGAAGAATATCATTGTTGAAACTATTTAGGATATTTAGAAAGTTTAAATAAGCAGAAAACTAAAGTATCAATAAGTAAGAAAGTGCATTTTGATTCGAAGAAAGATATTAAGCTGGTCAGAGCTATATTGGAAAATATCCCTGTTCCAAAACCTCCGAAAATATTTTGAACCGTTTTATTTCAAAAATAAAAATACCATTGTTTTGTAAAATCATCTAAATTTTTAAAAACGGTCAAGTTTTCAGCCAGTAACGGAGCAGTTCAGTCGTCCAGCTTCATTTCGTCACGCGAATTGCATAGATAATCGTCGATTATCGGTAATGACACCCTCATCTCAGGGCAGGAGGACTCCCGATCGACTTTCAGCGGACGTCGAAAGACATAAACTGCTCGATATGCCTCCTTCGCCTAAGCTTTAATCTTTGCGCCTTGGGCGATAATTGCTGTAGATTTTTCTGTTACGATTTTTTGTAATAAAAATCTAACACATTATCGCCCAAGCTAGAGTTCTTTGAGATTAAGTTAATGTTTAGTTTAACTTATTCGATCTAACTTTTTCATAACTTATTGTGATCTTCATTATACTGCTACGAGAATGGCACAACATTTTCGATTTCTTTATTTATTCGTAATTATTGCGGGTACTTTAACAGGGTCTAAATTGAATATCTCCTGTAAATAGCGATTTTCGCCTAAATTGCAAAATTGTTTATGAATTTCGACCTTTTCGAGAATAAATTTCAATTTTTGCAAAAATTCCTCGTAGTTGCGTTGCCATAGCAGAGGACAAATTGGAATTGCAGGAAATAACGAAGTCCTCAAACAAATTGGAGGAAATTGAAAAGAAAATGAGAGTTATGGAAATGCACAGAAACAAAAGATATAGACGCATACAGATACATGTGCTAATGAGCACTGAAGCAATCGAGACATTCTACGATTTTTAACATTATTTTTATCGACATACTATGAAGATCGTGAAATATTGAACTATGAACTATGTAAATATGTATTTTTGTTATTCTAATTGTGAAAAATTCTAGAACTCTGTTTTTATGAAATTTGTTTCGGAATAATATCCACGTGTTCGACTGATTCTAAGAGCGTATTATTTGATCATTTTCTTTCCTACAGATTTGCCTGAAACACGATTATCGCGAATATTAAATCTTATGTTGCAGTGAAATTTTTGAATTGCATATGTCAACGGATTATCACCGCTCGATCTCGGAGAAATCAGATGGAGCCCGAACGATGATCACCGATACTGAAGTTGGTGCTGAACATGGAGATCAGGTAGTATTTATCTCTTTAATTCCTATGACTGTACTAAACGAATATCAGCAATAAAATTTCGGCTAATAGTTTTTCTTTGAAACATAGATCGAAAATGTTGGATAAAATTGCAAGTCTTGGATTTTTTCCAGAATTTATTAGAAGATTTTCAATTTCTTAGTATTAAAGTTGTTATGCGAAAATGCTTCGGAATTAACTTCACGTTTGCTTATTAATTTATGAATGTTTCTGTAACATATAATTGAAATCCTCTAATTAAATATGGAAAGATAACAAGCTACCTGGGAGGAAAAATTTCAACACGAAATTATCGACCTTTGATGAAGCCATAATTTGGCTCTCGTACCCATGGCAACGGGGAACGCACCCTTGTCGAAACTGAACCTACGGCTTATTGTGATGGGGAAATAGCATTAGGAAAGAAGAGAGTTAAAGAAATGAACATGACGAGAAATTTAAAGAAAAGCCACACAGAGGTGCGTAATTTTGCAAGTGCCCTGCCGAATTTGATCGATTTTTCAATTTTTTCCAAATTTTTAGGCATTATTGGAGAGTCCGAAAGAGCCTCAGATTGAGGTTGAACGATTGCTAGGCGCCGCCAACGAGCATCGGATCAGTGCGGTAAGTGGACTTGGAAAAATTAGCAAAATTTCGATTGTTTGCAGGTTTTACCTTCTAACGATTCGCTGGAAGCTGACGAGGTTTTGAATTGATTTATTTTATTTCTCCGATATTACAAGAAAAACAAGAATGCAAGATTTGCTGTTTCAATGGAAATTTCGAAACATTCTCGATAATTTGTTGAAAAATCATTTATTTGCAATAAAATATGTCTTGACGTATTTTTTTTTCGGTCTTGAAGCAAGAGCTAGAAGAATTGGACCGAGCGATAAACTTCCGTAAAATCAATGAGGTGATGAACAAAGACGCTGTGTTTACGTCTGTTGGTGGGGCTACTGAACAACCGAGTAAGACCTTGCAAAATAATTTGGATTGTAGCTTTGAAGGTTTTCTTGATATTCGCTAGGTTCCTGGGTAAATCCAGGGACTTTTCACCGACGAATATAGGGTTCGTGCGATTTTCAGGCCCCGGCAACGACAACGAGGACGAACTCGATGAGACCGAAGGCTATTTTTCACCATCACCGGGGAGAAAGCAGTTGATCAAGGTTTGTTTGAATTATTAAAACAAATAGCTGAATCGTCAGAGCTTAAATTAACTAAAGTGCCTCGAGTTTTTCTGAGACATTGAAAATGCAACTGTTTAATTATTTTTAACAGAATTTACATCTCAGTAAATGATAATGTAAAAGCAGTGAACAAGTTCCAGCATATTTGATATTTTCTAGTTTAAAAATCATTGATTGACGCTTGAAATTTAGAGCCTGGAGAACCCGATCTCAGCAGGTAAAGAGGATTACGAAGATGGGGATAACGAACTAGGTTCGAAGATAAAAGATGAAATATCATCACGATATCCGCCTTTTCAGCCGCAATGGGCATAAAGCCTCTTGGTTACCCGTCTAATCCCCCTCCCTCATACAGCAGTGTTACTGGCAAAGCTAACTCTGATTCGGAAAAGAAGGAAGAGGATTCTGTCCAGAAGAAAGTCGGCGAACCGGTAAAGTTACCGCCGAAGTGTAAGTTGATCATTTTTGTTATTTTGAAAGACTCGTTAGTTATAAAATAGGAATAGGTTAGAGACAATAAAGTGATGTCGTGAGATTTCTGAGCGATCATCTTTCTGAAGTTACAAACTTTTTAAGATTCAAAATATTTAGCGAAAGGTCGAGGTTCCATAAATGAAATTCTGATGACAAAAGTCGCGCAACCGTTCCAAAACATGCTGAGGAGGGCCAGCAACAGATTAGAATCGTCGTCAGACGAAGAGGGAGGTTGGTGGGGTTTGTCTTTTTCTAGATAACCAATACCAATTTTCGCAGATAATTATGAAACGAGAAAGATTTACTTCCTTTTATCAATTGCCAAAAGTGAAACGATAGTCAGAAGCTTTCATTTGACTAGAAAATATTTGAAACATAGCAAAATAATTATAAATCTATTGATACTAATATCTTGAAGATGCAGAAGACGACCTCACGAACGACGAGCTGCAGTTGATCTCCTTCATGGACACGTTCCGACACGAGCAGATCGAGATCAAACCACAATTGAGACCGTTTCTCCTCGAGCACATTCCTGCTATCGGTGACATCGACTGCTTCGTCAAGATACCGAGACCCGATGAGGTAGGTCGCAATTATTCTTTCGGTTAAAAAATATATTGAAACTTTTGTTGCCTCTAGACTGAATTCAGTCAAATAAGAAACGGATGACAAGTTCTGCTTACTACGTTTCAAAAATTTTCTCCCCAAACTCTAGCAACACCGAATGTTGCCGCAACGATATTCGTGGCTATTCATATAGTGTGATTTAAAAGACGAATTTTGTTCACTAACGCACTAAACCCATACATTTTTATGAAATTAGATATTTTGAATAAGTCCTATTTTTACGTTACAAAGATCTTCATCTTAAACTTCAGTAATGCCTAATCCTACCATTAACACTTCCCTTTGCATAATATCGCCATTTAAAATAGGTTAGGTAGCGTGAAGATAAGTAAGCAGTGATAAAATAATGAATGCATTAGGAGCTGAGCTCAAGATCTCCTCCCTATCCTTCATCGTCTTATCATCAATTTGTCTATATTCGCTGCTCGTTGCTAAGGCTTGAAGTCGATCTGACGCAGGTTTTTCGACGCTACAAATTCGCCAACCCACAATTTCACCCGTATTTTGCTACTTTGCTCATAGCTATAGCCAAATATCGCCTTTATAAATCGTCTCAAGTGAAACCATTCGCAACTCATTCGTACTAAATTATATAACATGAGCACTAGCGTGGATGCAGATAAGCTAATTCTCAACAAGCTTTTTGAGACCTGTATGTTTGGGGTTGGTTAAATTTATGAAAATTATTAGGGACTTTTGCGACAATCTGAAGTCGAACTTGATTAGGATTTCGTTAATCTTTATGGCTTTATTACGCTCAGATCATGGATAATCCATTTTTCAAGATAGATTGATTTTTTCTTAAGGTTGACGACAATGTCGGTCTGACTTATCTCGATGAACCGGCGATCAACCAAAGCGATAAGGCCATCGTTGACATGCAGCTCAGAAATGCTACTAAAGAGGCTTGAGATATTTTCTTACTTTTTTATTTTTAAATTTAGCTAACGACCGAAGAAAACGCTCCAGTCAAAAAATTATTAAGGGCTGACAAGAACGTAGAAGAAATCGAAAATTGGGTTGCGAGCATCAAGGTCAGAAACTTGTCAAGGAAACTCTCCAATTATTTTCCAAGCAGCTGGTTGATCCCATAAAAGGATATTTAGGAGTTTTTCTTTCAAGCAATCCAGCTTTGTGTAGTCTATTTACATGATTCAGGAACTTCACCGAACCAGACCAGCCCAGACAGTCCACTACAAAGGGCCGATGCCAGAAGTCGAGAAACTGATGCAGGAGTGGCCTCAGCAATTCGAATCGCAGCTATCAAGTGTTCAGGTGAACGGTCATTTTTCGGCATTTTTATTTATCCATATGTAGGAACACATTAAATCAATGAAGTTTAGTACCGTGAACATTCGATTATTTTGAAACGGACTTAAGACGAATTTAATTTTTAAGAGTCCAAAATAATAAGAGTCAATAATATTGCTTCATTAAACTCGATAGTCGAGAATTTCTCAACTTGCCTATATAGATTCAGTAAAAATATAAAGTAAGTCTATTTTCAGCTACCTGGTCCCGATCTAGACGTCTCAACCGAGGAATTCGTCGATATTTGCTTGAATCTGGTCGATATCCCCGTCCACAAGAGCAGAATTCAATCGCTACACTTGCTGTTTTCGCTGTATAATGAATTCAGGTAATGATTTGAGGAGTGGAGTTAAGTAAGAGTTTGTTTCAATTTCAGCAATTCCCAACATTTCCGAAACCTGGCCCAAGGTAGTCTACCCGATACTACCGCTGAACAAATGGATAGATTGGAACTCTAAAATGAAAATGGGAATATATTTGAAATCGACATTTTTGTTGAATTTATTTAGAATCATTATTTAACAAAGCCATATACAGGAGAATCACAGAAATGTCACGTGAGAATATGAATGCAAATGAAGGAAAATTTCGAAAATTTGTTTATATTTCGATGCGAGGAATAATCAGATAAGGCAATGAATAGAGCAATTCAATGTCGAATGAATATGAAGATGAATATATTGTTGAATCATGGAAAATTTCATTATTCAACAATAATTTTGATAATAAGTTATTAAAAAAGAAAGATTTTGGATAATTCGCGACAATTAATTATGTTTCAACATATTTCCCCAGTAATTGCTGGTTTTGTAGCGAATTACCCAAGCATTGGAAAAATATTTGAGGATAAAAATAATCTGAGGTTAGTCATCGTTAATGTGAAACATCGACAATGATCATGGGGTTATCATTGGCTAAGCTTTGATAGGAATTGCTACTGAAAAATTGCATGATATTTATTGTTTAAATTCAAGAATAGAATTACGATCACCTGGAAATCTCGTGACATCAAATATTTGAGATAATATTCAGGCGGCTATTACAAAATGACGATACGTTTTTTTCTTTTTTATATAGAATAATTATGTGATTTGATAGAAATTATCTCTTCATATTATGGACGACGCGTGCCGTTCGTACCCTCATATTGTTGTTGCCTATTCCGACTGCTTTTCTCAACTCAAATGATGTCATGAAATTTCCAAGTTTCCAAAAATGGCACAGACATGCGCACGTGTGGATTGCAAAGCCGTACCGAACTAAACTGCTAAATTGCACCCATTTCACCGAAGTGAATTAGAAAAATGAATTATTCAAATCCGATTGATTTTGACCCTCAGATACAACGACGACGAATCATATCAGCCAAGATTTGACGTAATGAGATTGTTGAATCGCAAGTTATCAATTTTCATTAACTACTCATGATAATTAGGGTTAGTAGTTTGATATGTTAATAGTAAAAGCAAGGGACATATTAACTTCTAAACTAAGGCATGAATACTTTAGCATATGAAAACTCCACAATATTCATAAATACGATTACGATAGACTTTAAAACTTTCATATTTTTTCAATATTACTTCCAGTCAGAAGACTTTAATACAATTACTTGCGATTCAACAACCCTCTAAATTTCTCGCAACTTACAACTGCCATTCTTGCCGCTCCTCGTCGTAATTTGCATTCGCCAGTGGCGTTCTCTGATCCAAATCTGCGATATTCGAAGCTTTTGAGGGGAAACTCGTTTTGCTGTTCTCATCCGCATCGCCGCGAATGAGCATTTCTGAAAATAATATTCTCTATGATATTTTAACAGATGCCATTTTTCTTTTTATCTACAAAGCTATAAATTTGATATATTGCATGAGCATTGATTCTTTTTGTTTTCCTGGTGTCTATGTAGCAATGAGTAAAATCATACTTTTCTGAAATTATTCCAAATTAATTGTGCTAGTTTTTCTTCTAAATTACACCCAACGCAAAAATTATTATGCTGCTTTTCCATTAATTTAGACGTCATATATCGACACGGAAGTGCCGTGGGTAAATAATTGTCTGCTTTATTTTGAAGGATGCGTCAAATTGTGGCAAAATGGAAATTCGGCAAAAAATTGTGACGCAAATATTGATGTTTTCATGGGAAAGATGCATAATTATGAAGTAGGTTTAAAAATTTAGTAGTACTATTTCAAATAAATTCGCTGACTAATATTTTATCTGCAGCATTGAATAACTAATTTGCCACTAATTCAATTAGAATGCTACGAACACATTGCTTTTGGTGCACAGGTATTGAAGCTATGAATTTCCGAAACATAACTTACTCGATAGGAAAACTAGTTCCAAAAATGCTTGAGTCGGGGAGGACCCTCTTCTTCTGCAACACATCTTCTTGAGGTCCTTTACAGTGTTCACTGCGGCCATGTGAATTTGACGATTGCATACGAAGTAGACTGGGAATCGGAGACAGCTATATATAGTTTATGAGAACCTTTGAAATTCATCAAATTCATGATAGCCATCTAGAAAATCTAATGACATCGATAATGCAAAATATGATTCTAAAAATTGATAGAAATATATGAAATGTTTCTAGATGGCTATATAATTATAATAATTTTTGACCTACCTAGAAAGAAGACAAGCTATACTGACAAAGTCGTTCATGTACGAATACGTATCGATATGGTCATTCAGAGTATGGTTAAAGAACGTCTCCCAAGTCGTTAGGATTACCTAAAACCGTTTTTTTTTATTTTAAATCTAGCTAGTCAAAAATTAAATTTGATTTTTAAACTCATGGCATTTTGTTTTGGAATAATTACCTGTAGGGTCTGAGATAGCAAATACATCGAAACGAGGCTAATCAGAGCGCGGGTAGCATCCTAAAGTCTCGAAAATTAGGAAAAAATAAACTCGTGGGAAATACCCGAACACTCCTTCGGGCTACTTTCGGATTACGAGCTTTCGGATCATTACCGATCGTTTTTGCAGATTCCTGTTTTGCGGCCTGAAATAACACAAATTGAATTTGAAAATGAATTATACTTCAAGATTTCTTTAGGTCGAGAAAATTTGTTTAGTATCAGTTGTTCCTTTCGATTAACTAATTTATCTAAAAATACAAATGAAGTTACCCTGACTAAAAGAATGTTAGTGATGATGAGGTAGAAAAAGGGTAGGAATCTCTCGAAGATATTCCTGAACCAGAACTGCCAAATCAGTTGGTAGTATTCATTCTGCGACAGATATCCCTTTTCAAGGGATACCGCTTCAAAGGGACTAAAATTCGGCTTAAATAAAGAAAATACGAGTTTTTTTACTTTTCACAATCCTTCTCGACCACGGCGATTTCCCAGAAAGTGCAGAGCTTGTAGCAACAGGCAAACAGAACGCAGAAGGCACTGACCGCACGACGATTTTTCTCGAGAAATCTGAAAAGAATGATTTGGAATCACACAAAAATAAAAAATTGACGTAATATAAGTTTCATCAAATTAGAGGTCAGTTTAAAATACAAGAATGATGATTTTTAGTTCGATTTTAGGCAGTAGCTTTGAAATAATCAATTTTTCACTATTGTAGATTTTTATGATTATGTTTCATCAAATCTTAGGTTAAATAACATTGTAATTATCGGTTCAATCATGGAAACTTTTCATAAGAGTTTGAAAACAACATTAGCATATTTCTCGATTGTTACACCATTTTAGTTTATTCTATACTAACTAACCTCCGACACTTCTCCATCTGTTTACCCTCAAAAGTCCGAAATACCCTTTCGGTGGTAGCGAGCAGAATCATCAGCAACGATGCACAAATAGCGCAGTTAGATTCAGTCATCAAGATTCGAATGTACTTTAAATAGATGGTGTACATGAACAGACTATCGAAATAGTCGATGTACACCTGAAAATAAGCTAATTTGGAATAACGCTTCAAATATTCCGTCATAAGTTAAATGCGGTTTACAGTCACTGATGACGTTTCAGGCTCTTACAACTAAAATATTATTGATATCAAATAGAGGATGCTTCATTGATTGACTATGAACTATATTTCATAGTTAACTGATAAATTTTGACATCAATATCTCGCATCCTCTTCAAGTCTATATAAATCGTAAATTACGGATTAACTCAAAGCAAAATAGATATTGAATGCATATTTAAGGCAAAATTCATTTCGAATATTATGAAACCCACCGAAACACTCATTAGTGCGATATAATTCACAGCCATAATCGCGTCGATCACTGCGAGAACGCCGAAGTAGAACACGCCACTTCGTCTGAAAATTAATTGATGTTTCAATTCTTATTGCGAGATTCTCAACCTCAAAGACTGATTCCTTAGGAATACGATCGTATAAAATGTATTCAGTACAATCGAAAGCACTGCTACGAAGGTAGCGCAAATTCCAATGATTATGATTTTCTCTTCGACTCTATCAGTGCCCTAAAATGGTCAAAATCTTATTTTTCTGTCCATGAACTTGGTTTTCTTATGGCTTATAAATTATAACTTGAATAATCTATTATTTTCCGAGTTATTATTCAATTAATCAAATTCATCTAAATTTAAATTTAACTAAATCCATTTTATTGCCTCACTTCATAACGACACTCTTTCTCATTGTTATAGTCCCCCTCCGCAATCAAAGCAGAGCCCGGATGTGTTGTGTTCAGATTATCCATATGTCCATCTGCAAGCATCCCTTTCTTTTCCTTGCCCAGTCAATCTAAACTGAATTAATTTAGATCTAGATTGAAAAAGACTCTATATCATCAGTATAAGGAAATCCGAAAATAAGGAAGATCGAGCATTGTTTGGAGATATGGAAAATCTTGCGAGACTTGACAGAATAAAAAGTTCGAAAGAAGTTATATTTTGAAATTCGAAAATTGCTAGGTGTTAGCTTTTATGCCTTCATAATAAAAATTGTGAAAATAAATCTGAATCACACACATTTTCGTCATAATGAAAAATGTCGGGATATCTCATGAGTTGACAACAAATGAGGAAGGAGAAAAGTGTGTGGTGATGTTTTGATTTCTCAAATGTAAAGATTTGCTATTGATAAAACAATGAAACAGTAGCATAAAGTATAAGTAAGAATTTCTGGAAATAAAGTTGCACGCCTGTCCAATTTCCGAAAATGTCAATTCCTCGAATAAAAACTATGCAGCCATCAAATTACAAGTAAAAACTGACGATAATTTAGCCGATTAGAAATCTTCAACTCAAAAATCTATCAACAAAAATTTCCTGCTCATCAGAAACACGACAAAATTAGCTTTTTTCTCATCCTTAAACGCCGCGGAAAAATGAAGAGAATCGGGATTAGTTATTTGAAGGTTCACCCATCTTGAAAAACGTATATATCGAAGCAGAATAAAAAATTTGCGATCTTTCCAAAATATAGGGGTCAAGTAAACTGTAAACTCAGTCAATATTATTTGCAAAAATTAACTTACAAAGTTGATGAAATTCACAAACGAGTGGGATTTACAGTGAGATTCAAGATTTTCCGATTACACCTTAGAAAGATACCTCAGAATTGGCAAGGAAGACCTCCTCGGATCTTCGTAATTAGTCTCGTGAAGTTCAATTACGCCTGGGATTAGACGATGTCTCACGGGGTTAAAAGAAATTTAGGGATGACTTGCCAAATAGGGAATTTCAGGAATTACATATTAAAAACGAGAATTTTGCAGCGAATTTAGAAACGTACCAGAATGTACGCGAATAATGAGAAGATGGGGGATCAATGGGCTCTAAAAACGAAATTGTACAAGGTTCAGAAATGATGAGTAAAAAGGTTCATGGGTTAAAAATATCAAAATTTGAATTGTGAAACTGAAACTTAAAATTTTAACAAGAAAAACTCACATCACAACAATAGAATTTCTAAAAACTATACTGTATCAGGGGTGCAGAAGGATGAATAAAAAGATTTATGGACGTAAAATGGTTCAAGAATTTCGGTATGAAAAGTTATCTGACTATTTAATCAATGAAGTCTCTGAGTCGTAAAAATTAACAAAGAATTTAGACCATTGTATTTTATGAAGCATGAAAGAATCTATGAACTTCCAAGAAACTTTCGATTCTAGAAATCTTGAGAATAGCATGCAAAGTATGTAGGAAAAATCATAAATCTGGATTTCCGGTGCCTTTGCGAGTTTTAACGCGAGCGAAAAATGTTGATTTGTGTATCTTCTCACAAATTTTCCATATGTTGAAGTCTCCCATTAAAAATGAGTAAGTTTGGCAAAACGCTTGTGAATTATAAATATCGCGATGAATGAGAAAACTTTAGGATAAAACTTGTGAATTCTCGAGATTTGGCTGGGGTTTGGATTCAGAACGAAAACACAAACAATCCATCTCAAATCTCTTTCAGTGTTGAATTTTAAGAGGAGAATTTATAAACTGAAGCTCGCATTGGAGATTTTATATATTTTGCAAATTCTTTTAGTAAAAAGAGCGTAATATAAATTCATTATTGGGATTTAGAGAAAAATAGAATGGCATGAATTCTAGTAAAAATTATGGTATTTGCAAAAGTCGTATTGTAGATGTTATAAAATTAAAAAAACTGATTTTTAGAAATATAAAAAATAAGATGAATAAGGAATAACAATTTCTGACAAAAATCATGTACTGCAAGTATAAAATTGTGAATTTGTGTAGTGGAAATATGGAAAAATGAAAATAATTCGATAACATTGCAATATCCGACGGAATAAAAACTTTCAAATTATATTAGCGAGCTGTGAAGAAGAAGCTTGCTGCTTGAAAAATAATGCGCCATAATTTAATTCGAAACGTATTTAATCCAATGTGGTGAATATGGACAATTACGGCTTTTAGACAGAAACACTACAAGATGGACTCTGAATTCCAGAAGTGAGATATAAAATATAAGGAGATGCGATAAAATAAACGATCTTGGAAATAGCATGTATCTTTCAAAAGTCAGCAAATGCTCGCATAAATTTATTGCAAAATGATAAGAGTTCGCGAAAATCATCTACATAAAATTGAAAAAAAACTCATTAAAATATCTGCAAATATGAACAATTTTTGAAACTACTTTTCAGTTTATTTTTCTCTATCATCCATCTCCGGCGAAAATAGACTAAAATAAAGAATCCCAGAAAAATTGTAAAAATTAGAATACAATGAATGAACGATGAATGCATACTAATTGTCGCAAGTTTCCGGCTCATTATCGAAACATCGTTAACCCCGTGCGCCACTATGCGAGACTTCACTCGCGATTTTCTTGATAGAAATGATTGGTTGCTTCACAAAATAGAACAAACGAATGGAGAAAGATTTCAATAATGAGCAAATCTCACAATTAATCGCGACGTTTTTCTCGTGTTTGCTGAAATTTCAATCTTTACAACTTTTCAGGAAATTTCGATTTTAGTCTTTCTCTTCGGAGATGGATGATAGAAAAGACGCTTATTTCTAAAAGTCTATCAATTACACCGACTTTATATATGAAAGATCGCTGGTTTTTACCTAGATAATGATAGAATGACAGCTCCGATTTAATAATTTCAGCTGATATCGTAAGAATCGATAGGGAAAGCGATTTAAAAAAATTTTATCTAGGATTTTGGAAATGCCAGTTAAAAGATGATGTTTGATGTCACGAAAAAATACAAGTCTAAAGCGGGTCCAATCGGATATTTATCGGACAAGGAACCATTAGCGAGAAGCTCTCTAAAAAGTCGAAAAGTTCCAAAAAAGAAAAGAGCCCGCAAATTTCGGGTAAAACTCGGAAGCAAAGGGCGTTAGGCAGGCTGCAAGTGGAAAATCTGTCCAGCCTCTCTCAAAACCTCGAAATATTTCTCCTCCTTCTAATCTCTCGGTTATTTTTTCTTCTTTTCTTGCCGCTTCTCAATTAGTAAAGAGTGAAACTGGACAAAAATCCGAGAAATTCTCGTGATTTTCAGCGGATCCGCAAATCTCATATTGGATTTCGACGAAAACTACGTGAAACTAAATACGAATTCTCGATTCGAGATCTCGAAAATGCCATAATTTGATCAAAGAGCTACCAAATCAAGCGTGAAATTTTTCGATATCCATTAACGAATAAAAATTGGGAAATATTGATTCAAGAAAAAAAGGAGAATAATATTTTCTCGTGAACACATCCCTCGAAATAATTGCCTTTATGTCGCAGATTTTCAATAAAAAATGCCGATGAAAAGCTGAAAATAAGCCGCAAAATTACAGACTAAAATTCCAAAGCAGGAGTGCAAATTTCTTGGACTTTGTGGAAAACAACGCACGAGTAGAAGAGCGCATGATAATTATTTAAAGAATCACGAAAAATTTCAATAAAAGGTGAACTTTTCGAATTTTTAAATAAATATGTTTAGAAAAAGTAGTATGAAGGTTCGAAAAAAAACCGTGATCCCATTCTATGCCTTCTTATAATGAATGTAACAACATCGTAAGTCTTCTAATAATTTTATATGAAGAAAAGATAATATTCTGATGAGAGAGTACGTGCAAAATAACTGAACTTTACTTAAAAAAACAAGTGCACGACTCGAATCACTTAAGAAGGGGTTTTCTCTCGAAAAATCGATAGATTCTCAGCCCAAAATGGCCTGTCTAATTATTCTCGCGTTCAGTGAAGGCGTCCTGTCAGAAACAGACGTTGCAAGGCCTGAGGCTTGAGGCAAACGTGACGAAGCGAAAATGCGCATAGTTTGGAACACATCTCTGAGTATTTTTACGGAAATTAGACGACGATATTCAACGAAATTGATACCATTAGCAAGAAAAATGGGTCTAATTCACTCTAGTTCAGAGGAGATTTATGCAAATTGGTTCCAGAACAGAAATAATGTTGCAACTTTGAAGATCACAAGGAACCTACTAGCATTTGACTTCAGAGCATATGCGGAATGTGTTAGAAAGGGTAAGAAAATATCAAAATGATTAAACACATCATCGAAATTAAAATATGTGTTGTTCAAAAAGTTGTTGAAATAGTTCTCTCCTAACACCAATGATATTTTCATTTCCTTTCCGGACTAAAATATTATGGTAAGATCGAAATGTTGATGCAGAAACTTCCAAGAATAGTCATCCAATATTTTGCAACAGGAAAATGAATCAATGGTGATCAAAGACTAGCAATTTTTAGTAGCTCTTTCTCTAATAGCATAATTGCTGCAGTTTCAGACATCAGGGAATCAGGCAAGTATATAGTTGGAATATTTAACAGAATTTCAGATGAGCAAATAGGGTGAAACGGACCTTTTATGGGAAGCGTGAAACTTCCGCATCGCGAAAACAAATAAATAAATACCGGCAAATTGGCCCAAATAGGTGCATCTTAGGTATGCAAAAGGTTGAAGATGAATTGTTCTTGCGACAACTTCGGAGGCTCATCTTTTTTCGAGAACATTGGAAAATTTCGCATGAGAATAAGAAAGCTATTCAAGAGCCGCAAATGAATTCGATATAACCAAGATACGTGAAGAAAAAATCAAATAAAAATCATTTTTAATCGAAAGAATTGATTCAAACCGTTCAGATAAATGGACACGTTTTCGATTCATAAAATTGCCCCGAGTGCGAGCGGACGCCCACTTCCTGATATAATTTTCTGACCAAAGTTCATTTCTATGAATGATTCATCGAATTTGATTATGCTGATCAACTTTGAAGGGTACTTGCTTCCCATTTTTGAGTTTCGAATGATCACTTTTCGAACAAAAGCGAAAATGCAAGGGGGCGGAGTCTGTGGTCCCTAATTGTATTCAAAAATGCATAAATCTTGGAATTTTCGAGATTTTATTGCCAATAAAAGAATTCTAACAAATTTACTATCATGATTTGTCATGGTAATTTTTTGAATGTCTAAAAATTAAATTTAATCTAAAGTAAATAATTTTGAAGGAAAATGTTACAAGACCCAGAACCTTGAACTTCAATTTGGCAATTTGGCAATTCGAGTAATAGCTCAAGAATTTGTATCTCATTCATCGCAGTTTGCAATGGGAAAAAACTTTAATTAAGCTTGATACTTGAGCGAGGAATTTTTTGATGAGAAATTAAAACCAAATTCGATGACGAGAATCCTGCTCTTGACCTAATATATTCCGAAAAGCGAGCCATCCTTGATCGACGAATTTTCAAAATAACAAAATTCAAAAGTAACTCGGAAATTTGCGCCAGTTAAGGAACTCAATTAGGACTTGGCATAATTGCAGGAACTGAAATTCATAGGTTAAAGGCGAATGACTTTTGTTTTGAAAATGAAAAATAAAATAAAAATATTTTGGCACATTTCGTTCGCAAAATAATGGGATTTGTATCAATGGGATCACGGCTTCTTTGCAGTCAGTTTTCATTTTTAAAATAGCGCAAAGGGCGGTAAAAATAACGTGAAACTAATTGAACCTCGAAAATTATTGCGCCGAATAAAAATGAAAATGAGACGTAAGATTTTCGGTGTCCAGTTTGAAAATTTCAATGTTCACATTTGGCTGTCAGATTTTTTTTGTATCAAATGGTTCACGACTTTCCTAAATGTTTCGGTCAGCAGCAAATGGATGCGGTGGGGCGAGGAATAAAAATAGCCACCACCCGGAAGAACTCGTCGGAAGAGGGGTGGAAATGTGAAGAAAATCTGCGCGCATTGCCATCCGGCAAATTGACGGCTTAGCAAAAACCAAACCACGCACAAAGCGAAATGAGCTAGGATGCGTCGGGGCACGAATGTTAAAAATGCAGGCGGCCAAAATACGCAGTCCAATTTTGAGTGAAACGCGCCGAAAAGTTGTCGTTTGAAAAAAAAAAGACGAACACCCCTCATCTCAAGTTCATCTCATCCATAAGTGTTTTCTCGACGACCTTTCAAAATTCATATTCCCTTCGAAAAAGAGCTGCGATAAAAACGATGGCGATTCGCTCGATTTAATCCCAAAAATTACGCATGACCTGGCATTCAATTGAGGTTTGTTCAGCATTTAACATGAGATTTTTCTGGAATTTCGAGAATTCAACGACGAAAAGTGAAGTGGCGGCGTTCAAAAAGAGCTGAGGTTTGTGCTTTGAAAACTCACGAGAGTAATTTTGGAGATTTTCGAGAATACCCAAATACGGTGTACTCGAAACATGTAGACGATAAGCTGAAACGCGCACCGCTTGAGACTACCACTTGTTGGAGGATATTTGAAATTCGTTCAAACCACAAGGAGTCTAAAGCACTTGAAAGACCACTTTTGACTTATCAGACGGATGAAGTTGAAACATTACCAAGCCAGAATAAATGTGGAAGAACGCGCATTTATCTTACTCTTTTCTTATCTCTGGCACGCGGTTCGAAATGGCGCATAAATTTTTAGTTTCTAGTTTTCTAGGTTTCACCAAAATAGACCCACTTCTTGTTAAACGATCTAACAAAAAACAAGCACTTTTTTTTTTTCAAAGTAATTTTCTTAGTCCTTGAAAAAATGGTCGAATTTCACCAACCCGATGGGTCGGTGTTCCAAAAATTTAGGCGAACTTCGTCACCAATCACCGCGTGTAATAGACTGCTACAGTAGCAAATCTATTTATAGCGCTGATGGATTTGTAAACCCCAGAATGCGGCCCTCAAGTTGCGTTAGTTCTTATTGCTGGCATAAAGTGAAACTTACCTTTCGTCCATTTCCCTCCCTTATGCCCTTTACTCTCGCTTTACTAGGAGCGAGAGAGATGGGGGATGGTGGTTGTTCTCTACTGCGATTTAACGCATGGTCGACAGCTTTAAGTCGGATGATGAGAAAGAACTTGAGCAATTACTCTTTATTTCGAAAGGAATAATGAAAAATTACAAGCTTGCTTTGAGATTTGGGAAGATACAAAAATCTAATAATTGTGAAAAGTAACCTTGAAGGTATTGGAAAAAAACTTTAAATATTTTCGTTAAATTTGAAAAAAAAAAATGTAATCTGAAAAATAGCAAAAAACTAGTTGATTTTTAAAAAATTATACCTTCCAAAGTTTCTAAAGATTTTGTTTACTTAGAGAAACCAAGAGATGAGCAATCTTCGTTTTAAATTAAAAACTCCAAGCTGAAATCAGATTACCTTCGGAAAAGAGACATTGTTTGGATAAGATGAGAAAATGTGTTTCGAACTTTACAAGCCAAGTAATTCGATAGGTTCAACAGTAAGTCTTTCAGGAATCGAATATCCTGACGAAACATAGAATTCGATGTTAAGAATTGGCGAAAGAACACGAAACTGCAGGGCTAAATGAAATATAAAATCCCCGAGGGAAACAAATAACGCTTTATCATGTCCAGCAAGTCCCACTCCATGATTGTTTAGGTTAAAATGTCAAATCATCACATTGCAAACTAGAAATATAAATTGTTTGAAGGTCAAAGATTTGTTTCAGTTTCAAAATCTTCAAAATTATCGATTAACAGAACGAAAACCGAGAAAGCTTGTGATAGGAACGAAATGCTATCGGAATGAGCACAACGCAGCCGTTTTTCGGCCCAAAACGGGAAATATGAAGATATGGGTATCAAGCGGACCGAGATTTGACACAAAATAATATTGACGCCCCAGGGCATTCGCTCTTCCTCAACCTCTCGAGGATTTACCGCTGCATATCAAAAATACTTGAGGAGAAGTTCCGATCGTAGAATGAGGGATATAAATCGAAAAACCGACTGAAATATGCTACAGCTTAATTCAAATATTCGAAGGTCCTATTTATCCAAAAACCCCTACTGCTTTATCCGTGCATTTCTTCACCCAAAAGAGGACCTCCTCTGGCCTAATACTCTCATTCCATGATAAATATCTTCACGCTGCTGTCATCTAGAGAAGTGGATTGAAAAAATGGGGCTGTGCTCGTTTTCGAATCCACAAATGAAATCATCAACTGGATTTTTTGCAATTTTGGAGGATATTGGAGAAAATCATTATTAGTTAAGAAGCCAAACAAAATATTAGAATTTGAAGCCTATCAAGACTGATAATCCAATGATAATTAAAAGTTTTCATGGATATGATAAGACTTTGATGATTGGTCCTCCGAAAGTATCAGGTGTTTTCGAGCTTCTCAACCTTAGCGTCACGCAGCAACGAAACCCTAGACAAGTCGTTCCGAATAAAAAATGATCGACGTTCAAAACTTTTTTTTTTTTATCTACTTGTAAGATATCAAATATTAAAAAAGAAAAAAGCTAATTTTTAAGAGACAGAAAAATAAGTGCTTTCTTGGTTCGAATATTTGCGACGACGCAATACCAAGAATTGCGGGCAGTAGCTCATTTTCAAGTTCTTGAGCCGGAATGAGTCTATTTTGTGGAAGACAAGGGAAAAATCCTGGTTTTAGAATGCGGAACGACACGGGACGAAATGAGTGTTAGGCCCGCGACAAAACAGGACGGCGGGAAAAACGTTGCTGGGAGGAAATGCGACAGATTTGCCCCGAGGGGATGATTCCTGGGAGTGGTAAAGCTGGCAATGGCTTTGTATATAATGGGGAAAATGAGCGTGCCGGAAAATAGCTGGAAAAAAGTATTGTTTCACAACCATCGGGGCATCGTTGTATGATAAACTTGGAACTTATCAGTTTTGCAACGATTGTGAAAAGATGAAAAAAAACTCATCTTGCTATTCGAAAATGATGCACTTTGCCGACAAGCTAAGAAGCATACTAAACGAAGTTAAAAGTGACAAACTTTGTCGGATGACTCCTGTGAAAACAGCCCAAATAAGCTGCACTCTTCAGTGGAACTCGTGAAATCAGCCAAGGGCTTCTTCATCTCAAGAGAGATCAACAAGTTCTTTAGCCTCAGAACCTCAAAATACCCAAAATACTCGAGATATCCAGTATTTTCACAAGGCCATATTTGGAAAATCTCAATCCCTATAAATAAAGTGCATTCAAAATGAGTCTAATAATTCTCACAAAATTATCGACTTTAAGATTATTTCAAACAACTTATCATGACTAATTTTGGCAAGAATATGAAGGTTTTGTCAGTCGGAACTCGCCCTATTTGTTTTTATGAATGTCTTTTCGAGGTTCATTTTTTCTGAAGAGAGAATTTTGCGCCCTTATTTGACTAATTCCATTTTCCCTTTATTTTGCTTATCTCGTTCATCCAATTTTCATCAGCGCCCTTCTTGGCCGTGCTTAATTTGGCTCACCGTATTTTCACCGGGTTTATTGCTGTTTTCGGGTCTGGAGGCGTGCAACGAAAAATGAGATAATCGCATTTATTCCCGATGAAAAACGCAAGACTTTTGGACCCAAAATGATTAATGTTTTTCGGGTAACAAAATATTCATGTAAATTTGTGAATTTAGCAGATCTATTTGCTAAATTGTGATTTAATTCAGTTTCAGCAGTAACATTTTGGTGCCCAATTCTTTAGAAGAGGCAAATAAATTTCGAAACATACACGTCTACCATAAAATAATATGAGGGTCTTCCTTGCAATTTTGAATGATATTTTAAAGCGTTCATATCACACATTGAATGTACAGTCAGTAAAAATCTATTATTTTAATTTGGAGGGCGAGCGTTTTTCACCAAAACCTTTATTGAGAAACGCTACGAACTCGTCGTCAAGAATGAAGTTCGACAGTAGTTTTCTGGATTTGTGGTTGCACACGAAACGTTCACATACATGTAATTCACACACAGGAAAATATGCAGAAGGAAGCCGTTGATTTCGCTGCGAAAGAGGCTCTGGTGAAGCTTAACGTTGCCATCCAAGCCAATATCAGTGCTCAGTGCGAAGCAGAAACAAAAAGGAGATCTTCATAGGAATTTTGAACGATCGCATAGACAGATACAGGAAAGAACAGGAAATCGTTGATGAAATCGGTACGAAACGCTTCATTCTTGAAAGATAACTATAAAAATTTGCAATGATACCGTTGAAGGGTATCTCAAGCTCAACATAAGCTGAGATTGGACGTCAAGCAAATAGCATGAAGAACGTGGGGATGGAGAAGAAGGCTGGCATGCTGAAGGGGCAACTGAAAAGATACCAACAAGTGAAGGAGATCTTTGACAGGTAACTTGGAAACAGGGTTGCTGACAGTGTAGTGCAGTTTTGAGAAGTAAATTTTGGAATAAAAATTCCTGCTACATTTCCATCATTCCTTCCTAGAAAATTCGTAACTTTATCAAAAGTTAAGAGATAGCTTGTGAAAGAAAGACCACCTTACTTAACCACCCCTAACCTCGAATGCTATCGGATTAAGATATATAAAGTTGGGCAGTATAATTCTTCTCCCAAATATTCTCTTTACAGGCACCTCCAATCTGTCGAAATCGTTGACCTCAGACCGATGGAGAGCAAGCTCAAACAATTGGAGCTCACTGGAGAAGACATCCGGGAGATGTTCCAAGCAGCGTTCAAGGGCAAGCGAATCAACGAAGGGGTCAGAAACTAAATGGGAAAATGACTATTTTACAATCATACTCATGTTTCAAACATTATTTTCCTCGTGAATGCTATTCTTTTGAATAAATAAATGGTTTGAAACTTTCTTTTTTTAATATTTTCAGTTTCGTTCTGAAATTTTTCAGAAATATTTTACGAAACAAGATCATATTTTCGTCCTCTAGTAATTGCACATAATTGCATGTGAGTAGCATTGAAATAGTTGAATTTTACGAAAATTCATTATCCATTTTGCTGACTTCACACAATGTAAAACCCCAAAGCGATTATGTTCATTTTCCGTAAAGATAATCGTCCAAAATAGCGATGAACTCGGCAGCGTCACAGGATATTTTTTTGGAAAATAAAATTGTGAAATTTAATTCATCAAATGTAACAGCCGCAAAGTGAATATTCATCTCAAATTGATGATTTGTCATATTTGATATCTAGAGTCCCCAAGCTCTGCCCCCTTGCAAAAATGCGTCTTTGGCAGAGGCGTGGTATTTGAAATAGAAAATTTGGAAAGAAGGTGCTCTAAAAATTCAATTTCTCAAATAACACCATTTAGTTCGATGGTAAACCTGATGAAATGGTACTGTGCAAGAAATCAAGTTAAAATACCCGCGAACAAGCAGTCTTTCATTTGTGAAAACGTGTTCATTTTGGATGATAGATTTTTATCGAAAATTTTTATTTTTATTCCTTCACAAAAATTTTATTTCCAGCCCAAATTTACCTTTTCTGTTGAAAAGTGACTTCGAAACGCGCTTTGGTATATCCTCTTGGGAACCCTAATCATATCGACTCTCATTTTTCATGGCGAGTTTCTGTATGGTACTTTCTAAAAAGAAACGGCTAAAATTTCAAACTTGTATATCATCATGCAAGTTATCACACTATTTCTTGTTTATCATTCTTCTTTTCCTCTCAAAGCCTCGTGATATGTTCAACTTTTCTGCTTCTTTCCAAGGTGACATTGTTGCTCTTTCTCACTTTTCCTTCGGTGAGCAGAAGACTCGTCCATTTGAATTAGTCACAAATTGCCCTAGAAGCATTTTCTTGCCATTTAACCTTTGGGCCTCTCGTTTTCAGCGCTATTTCTTACTTTCTAAATTTTTCTCTGTCATGTGCTATTTTTCTAAATTTCTCCATCTTTAGAGAAATATTTCCTTTAGCTAACTTTCCTTATGCTACCTGAACATCTTTCTCTATCACTTGATCTCACTATTTCTACTTTCCTAATTTTTTTCCTGTCACGTGCTATTTCTCGATATCTTACTTTTTTTGGGAATATATTCCGCTTTCCTAACTTCCCCCCTACCTTAATTTTCACTTATCAAGGAAGCAGTTTTCTCTGCAGGATTTTCCCATGCAAAATCGAACTTTCAATGATAAGACCACTGTTTATCACTGAAACATGGAAATTCCTCATAACTTGTCCCATTTTTATTCAATAACTTTATTTTTGAAATTCTAAGTTTTTTCCCTTCTAAATCTTTAATCCACAATATTCCAATCGATAATTATATGTAAAACATTGAAAAATCGTCGTCTTTGAAATTTCCCATGATGTGACATGTAAGATTTCCTAGGATCATGAACTAGCACAATTAGATTGATCACTAGTTAGGATTTAACGAACAAGTTTATTGCGTGGTGATTGCATTAACAGACAGCTGACAAGTACAAATATGGAGAGAATTTTAAGAAAATCAAATTTTCGCAATTAGCATAAATTATTGACCTGAAATTTGCACATATTTATAAATTGTTGAAGATATTTTCTCATTTCAATCAAAACATTTCCAAACTTAGCCTTTTTAGAAGGTATTTTATTAATTTTAGCGAGTTTTGCATAATTTTGAGCATCATTTCATACAATCGTTTCTGATAAAAAGTACCTTTTAAACTTTTTCAAACACTCAGAAACTACCTTCCTATGACTCGTAGGACCAAAATCTAGACATTGAGTTGAAAAAATTTTGTGGGATCATTTTCCAAAATAAAAAATCATGATATGTTGCAATTGCAGTAATTTTCTCAAATTCGGGTGCGTTTCAATCCATTTTCCAGACACCTACTCAGATTGGGTTTGACCTTCACACTTCCTGTCAATTTCCTGTTTCTATATCAGAATGTCTCCTAAATTTCTGAAGTTTTGTCCCGTTTTGGGAAAAAATTACTCCTTCTAGGAGCAAAGTATTAATTCTTAGAACGAAGTATGAAAATCGAGTCTGACCTTCATACTTTCAGCTCACTTCCTCTCTAATTTCCTGTCTCTCTTCCAAAATTTCCCTGAATTTCTCAAAAATATCCTTTTTCTCTTCCCGAACGACCTCCGCTTCAGACTTAAACTCCTTCGATGTCTTGTAAACTCTCCTCTTCACTGCCGAATTCAGACAGATTTCGTGGTTGAACGCACTCTCCTTCGAGGGCAAATCTCCTTCCGACACGCATCGAGGAAGATGTCTGACAATTTTCCATATTTTGACAAATTGTTGGTTGTTCGATAGTTTTCGATTTTATTGGAACGTTTCTGATTTCATTTCTCTACCCTCAAATATTTATCATTATTAGTTGCATAAAAGTATCAGGGCTAAAATTTTTCTCAATTCCAATTTTGGACTTCGTAGGAATAATAAGCAGGTGAACATAATCTTTAAAAAAAACTTTCAATAACAAACTTTCTTCTTAAAAGCAGGTGGTGAAATTTTTCTTTGTTATCTGGGCTTGGACTCAAGTTCAACTTACAACCCTTGTAAGTTCATTTACAAAGGCTGTAAGCTGTCTTGTAAGTTACTTACAAATATTGTAAATTTAACTTGAGTCCAAGCCCTGAATAGCCTTGTTTCTTGTCTTTGACTTTAATAATATTGAACTTTTTGAGAACTTCTTCCTATGTTTATTTAGAAAGGTAACTTATTCCAAGAGTGTCTTATAAGGAAACGGAAATTTTCGACATTGTGCTTGTCTATAATAGTATCATTGCGGATCAATGTATATTTTATTGCCTACTTTTACTTTATTTGCGTTATATCTTATTGAAACCTGTTCCTTTTTACCTAAAGACACCAAGTATTCAAGAAAAAACCCTACTCGAATTTTTATTCGACTTATTTAGACTTCGCAGAGTATCAGACGTCCGTTTTCTAATCTTCATGATTCTATGCTAAATGTAAAACCAAAAATCTGCCGATTTTCGATATTTTTCCCCTAATTTGATATTTACCCTCGAGTCAGTTTCATCGTTACGTCTCGTGCATTTCAAGTCAACTTGAGACTCTTTCCCGTCTACGGCGTTATTTCCCAATAGGCAATTTTCTAGTTTCGGCTATATCGTCGGTGTGACGTTTCGCTCGATGCCAACTTCATTAATGCGGTGCTCTCATTCGCCGTGCGCTTCTTCACATTTTCTAACTTCTATCTGTCAATAGATTACTTCTAGCCTAAATGCTTGGTTCTTCAAGTTGGCTGTCAAGTGGAGACATCGTCTAGAGAGCATCCTTCGATAAAATTGCATCTTCCGCTTCAAAGTTACTTTCTCAGATAGTTTTTACGCAGTCTAAATATCAAGACGGAGTTTTACAAGCTACTTTCATGGTTTCGCGAGTTTAAAATTTGAATTTCCGAATTCGCGAATTACGATTGATTGGTTTTACATTCGAGTTGGAATTATTTCAAGATTAGCTTTTTCAAAATAGATTTAATTGCATTCGTTTTCATGGCCTGATAAAAATTCACCTTTCACAGGCAGGAATTTTTGACCTCATAAACTCGGCCGAATTTTCGTCTGTTTATTAATATTTCATGCAATTCTCCAAAAACGCCATTCTCGTCGATAATTCACGAGTCAGTTCTGTTTTATTCCGTCGTGACCTTTTATTTCCCGTAATTGATTATTGAGGTCATCGATGTTTTATTTCCGAAGAAAAACCGCAGGAGGCTGCTATTTTTTGCCTGATTGATTGCCTCGGGGGCAAATCTCATCTGACAGGGCACCGACAAGACGCAGAGTCTGATAATTTGGAAGCGGACGGGGAGGCTTTTAGTAACTCCACCAATTCGCGCGGGTACATCGCACATTTTCACTCAGAGGTCGAACTTTCGGTTTTGCAGAATGAAATTTAGAAATTCTAATACCAGCTCGGTTTCAGAGCATTTTCGCTGTAAAATGAGCATTTTGGTACCAATCTCACAGTGCCTTGCCCTCTCTTTGCTTTGTTCGGCCAAGCCCTCTAAAAAATGATACACAGATCGATTTTTTCTAACTTTACATAAATTTTCTCCGTTTATATCGTAGAGAATAATTTGACGTTTTTCAATGAAGAAAGATTTTAAAAATATAGAATAGATAGAAAGTAATAACCACTTTCCAAAAAACGACGCCGAACAGCTCAAAGCACTGTGAATTCACCACATTATTACTCCTCTTACTATACTATTCGGAATCTAGATTTTTAAATTCCGAATTTTATTCATCGCAGACTCTTGTTCTTTGCTCTAAGTTCAAATTTTGGAATATGGGTGCAATTCAAATGAAAGTTAGACCGTGGCGCCAATTAGAGAAAAGTCTAGCAAACGGTGCGAAAATGTTGAGGCTTTTGAGGAGAAGCCTTTGAGTCAATAAAGTTTTTATATGTTCGAAACTTTATCAGCAAATTGCATTTCGCTCTTTCAACTTTCCAGTCTTCGAACTTGATTCTTGTGGGACTGAAAGTAAAAGGGTCATCAATTTCGGTCAGGTAGTTTGGAGAAAAACACAATTTTGGAAGAGCTACGACATTTACGACATCATTAGGCTAATGTATGTATCTTTAGAAACCGCACACATCATGTCCTGTTTTGCTTCAGGACAACCTTTTTTCTTTATCATTGTGGGGTTCATTGGAAGTTTTACTGAATCTGATGAATGAATTTTTCATAAATCATAAGAAATTTTGTTCTGATTCTATTCCATTTTTTACTTCTTTTCATTTTGACAGGAGAGTGCTCAATTTATTTTTCACACCGTTAATCAATCCTAAAGTCTGTGATTCTGCGAGTATGAACAACGATTTATCTCTGATGATCTGTTTCGATAATCAATTTATTGCTGCATGTGGCTCATCAATTTGTAAGACATTTTCGCAAATGTGCTAAACATTTTGCACATCTGCTGGATTTTATTATTTTCCCCAAGTTTTAAAAAGGAATTTCCGCTTTAAATCTCACTTTTTTCATCTTAATCTCTCAAAGTTTAAAACTCCTCTTTCCTGCTAAAATTTCAGTTTGGAATATTTGTCTCATAATTTCTTGATCGTATGATCGTCCAAAATTAGCTCATGGAAATTTCTCTGACGCAAATGCTAAATTCTCGATAATGCGAATCGCATCTATCTTATATTTTGCTCCCTTAATTCTCGAGATTCTTCTAACTTTTTTCCGGATGCAGGAAATGAGAAAAATATCTAATCCGTCAGCGAAATCTCGATATCGTATACCTTTCGTAAGATGAGTTTATAAGGCTGCGAGTAGGCAACCAACGGAAGTATGTCGAAATGGGTAAAGCGCGGTCAGTTAGTGTTTTCGAGGGAAAGAAAGCTTAGGTTCATGGAGTGGGCTTATCAAAGTCCAACTCTGGAATTAGACTGATTTTGTAATTTGGTGATCATACCTCAAGTTACATTGAAATATTCGTTTTGAAAACTGCTTGATAACTTGTTTGAACAAATATTTGGTCTATTTTTGCATCAAAATTCTTCAGAAATATGTGTGCCTTTGGTAATTTTCAGAAAAAAGTCACATGGTTTTATCCACTGCAAAACTATGCCTATTGTTCGTTTACCTCGAATTTTGATTTATTTTGAAAACATTAGACTCCTCGATTTGTTGTGTTGCAAACATATCAATCAAGTGGTCCTCTGTCGTCCATTTCTGTGATTTGTGTGGGTTTGGTGTCTGGTTTTTGTCAATTCGGCCCATAAGCACATGGATTAGAAAATGAGGCGAACTCATCTGGGAAGGAATTTTAGTGCAGTTCAAGTTAGTAGAGTTTCGGGAAGATAGAGGTTGGTTAGGATGATTTTGGAGGAATTTTTAGAAAATGAAGGATGCAAGGATTGAACATTTTTGAAATATGAAACGTGCTTCTTCTGAAATTCATTCGTCTTTCTTCTTCTTCAGATTGTTAGATACCCAAATGGGTGGTCGGTAAACTGGGTGAACTTCCTAAGAATCTGAAAGAAGACTTGTCACAGATTTTTCCTCGCAATTGGCGACAACTTCTATAATCAAATGAGGCTAGCAGAAAATTATGATATTGCAGTTTGAAAAATTGGTCAGATTCAAGAAATTAGCAATTGAGATGGTCATTCGGATGAAATGAACCGAATTGGCATTTTCAAAATTTCGAGATGTTTTCAGTTGAATTGAGCTCACTTCAAATATTTCAAAATCTCCCTCAAATCTGTCTTCGCTAATCCAAATCACATGCCATTTCCCTTTTCCTTCAATCTTCAATGAGGAAGGATTCTCGTTTCCGGTTGCTATTCCAAACTCAACCAATGGGGATAACAAATATTTCGACTTCATCCGATCTTCGTATAGAATATTACGATATTTTAATGAAAAATAACAATTCTGTCATTTCCCTATTCAAAAGCAAAAAGCCTGCCTATCTATCACAAAACTAAACTAACGATGTTTAACTGCTAATGATTTCCCTTTAAAATAAAAAAAAAATAAAAACCACGATAATTCTCCATTAGAATTTCGATATTTTTATTTTCAATATATTTCTTCGTTTATTTCTCACACTTTCTTCCTGGAGCTCTTGTCTGTCAAGTTTATCCGAACCACGCGTATTATTTTACACCTTACCTGCTAGATTATTCACAAGTTCTCGTTCTTATTTGCTGGATAACCTTATATTATCATCCTTGTTCCTGTTCCAAATGGTAAATCAACGTATTGTGTGCTTTCAAAATATAATATTTTCAGTTATGCTATTAAATTCGATTTTTCTTTGTTTTGACTCCCAACAAATATCGCCGAATTTTTGATTTGCAAAAATGTTTTTACCCTTCGAATTTTACGCCTGAAAACGTGCACTTTGAAAAGTCCTCTCGTAAAAAATAACTAAACTCCTGTCAAAACTAAAATAAATACGTCGACATTCGGCGTTCCATTTTCATGAAACACTAAATCTGAGAAATTGTTTCCGTTGTGCATAAACAATGAATATCTATATTGCGCAATATCTTTGAACGATATTCTTATATTGTGAAACGTATTCCATAATATCATTACCCAACCCAATTTTTTGGAAAAGCCTATTTTCGACTTCGTAACATCTTTTATTGAATATGGAAATCGCTGTTTTGACGTGAAACTTCGATCTTCATGAATGAAGCTGAGTATATAATTTTCAGATGTCTATATGGTCCTGTACTATTGCTCAATTGCAAATATTGCTGATCGCGATTTTCCCTATTGTCGCAGTAATTATCGATAACGATTACAATCTGTCACTGGATGAAGATTTACAAACAACAGCAGCTTCTAAAGGTCTTTTTTAAAGCCATTCAAATTTTCGATACCAATATTTTAGCACATCGAAAGAACTGCACTAGAGATTCAGCGATAATAGATTTGCTGCTAAATGAGTCGATCTACAATAAATACCGAATCCCAGGCACGTTTAGTATCTTCATTATTTATTCATAATGCTTCAAAATTTACGATATGAAATAACAAATTGGCTATATCTTTAATAGTTGATCTTCCGACTTCGTCTAAAATAACAGATCATGTGATATCTTACCCCTTTGAATTTCAGACGACGACGGCGTCAAGGTCAGCGTTGAATTTTGGATTCAAGCCATTACGGCTATTAACGAAATCACTAATGACTTCGAGGTTCCTGAATACTGGAATATGAAATGAGAATTTCTATTTGAAACTTCAGATGGACATTTACATTAATGAAATGTGGCTAGATCCAGCGTTGAATTTCGAAAAACTCAACCCATGTAAGCAGAATCTGTCGCTAAGTCATCAGGTAAAGTATTGGACAAATCTACAACATTCTAAGAATATTCCAGGTCCTGGAGCGACTATGGTCTCCGAACTCGTGTTTCATCAACTCGAAAACAGCTAAAATTCACGATTCACCTTTCCGGTAAGTAAATTTTAGGCTTTCTTAAAAATATTTGAAAATGTTACTTTGAACCACCGACAATCGGAATTCCATGAATTTCTTACTCTTTCGAGTTTGTTCACTTCCTGTGTAAGAGAGATCCACTTTTCTGCTTGTTGCAAAAAATCAAAAATCATGGGTTGAAAATTAAATTTTGGCATATTTATAATGATATTTTTCTAAACACTACGTCAGCACTGAGATTTTAATTGAATAACATAAAACTTGTTGGTTATACTCATTTTATTTTGAAAGATATCATAAAATTCTGAAGACTTCATTCATGTTTATTCAATTTCAGCAACGTCTTTCTCATGTTGTATCCGAATGGAACGGTCTGGGTCAACTACGTAAGTTCCGAAATTTTATCCATCAACCGAAAATAACAATCTTTTTTTCTAGCGAGTGAACGTGAAAGGCCCGTGTAATCTTCAATTAGCGTTATTTCCGTTGGACATCCAGGAATGCAATCTGATTTATGAGAGGTAAGTCAATTATCATCGAAACATGATGCAATATTTACGTAAAGATATGAAGAAGTCATAATAGCTTATTGTTTGTCTTGAAAATCGATGGTGGTAATTTTTTTGAATTAGCAAAGGTCATTTGATGAAATGAAACTTTGACTCGTTATGTTTCTTTTAAAACTTGGAACAACCTTGTGACGATTCGAAAATAAAAAAAACGTGAAAATATTTCTGTATATCCATAAACTAGCGTGATCATAACTTCAGCTTCAACTACAACAACCACGAAGTACGAATGCGATGGGCAGAACACAATCCCCGACCAGTCGTCCCGCTTGTCCCCATCAATTTGCCCGATTTCGACCTCATCAAAATCAACCCTTTTCTCAAAGAGGAGGTTTGAATTTTTTCCAACGTTTTTTTATACAAATTTGAATTTAGCCATATCCAGCTGGAATGTAAGTCGATTTAAACTGCTATTATTTGTTAACAATATTGCATGTTCTCAAATAGAAGTTCTGGGGGGTTTTTTTTTTTTATTTTTATTTTATGGCATCCTCAGGAAGGGGAGCCTCAATTGGAAATATATGATGAGTTTGAATCTTGAGATTTTCAGGTGGGATGAACTCCATGTTGTTCTGACCTTCGAGCGACGCTATGTGTGGTATTTCATGCAGGCGTATCTGCCGACTTACCTCACGATTTTTATTAGGCAAGTTTTCGAAAATTCATAATGGTACGAAGTATGAATTCTTATTGCTAGTTCAATCTCCGAGTAAAGAAATATTTTGATGAAACATAGATTTGAGATTTTTACAATTTAAGAACACTTGAATTTTCTATCGCCTCAATTGATCAACATTTAAATAGAACTTTCAAATCATTTGATTCAATCTGAAACGTATTTCAGTTGGATTTCATTTTCGCTCGGTTCTCGAGCCCTGCCCGCTCGAACGATGCTGGGAGTTAATGCTCTGTTGGCGATGTTATTTCAATTCGGCAACATCATGAAGAATCTGCCGAGGGTCAGCTATATCAAGGCTATCGGTGAGTATTCTTGGATTTTCGAAGATTCATTCAGTTCATCGATCGTCAGTCTTATTAGTTCGAAAATCTTCGTGTGAAATTTATCATTGATGAAGAAAGAAAGTTAACCTTCCAAATAACTTTCTATAGAGTGAGTAGCTTTTTAAGAAGCCGTAGTTTTCAAGATAGCTACCCGATTTCACTTATTCATTTATCTATCTTTCAGATGTTTGGATGCTAGTGGCGATGACATTCATATTCTGCAGTCTGCTAGAATTGGCCATCGTTGGATATAAGGCCAAAAATGAGGAATTGGGCAAGAAGAAAAGCCACAAGAAGGTGATTTTTTGTTTAAAATAAGTCTTAAATTTTTATATAAAGCTTCTACGTCAATAACATTGATTCTGCAATGCTGCTTATGTCAGAAATAAATAGATAGAATGATCATTTGAATTCTTTGATAAAATTTGTTTGTATGAATTCATGTCGACTTACATGATGTCAGTGTTTTATCGACAAAATTTATCATTAGTGAAAAATAAGATAAGTCTTACATAATTTAGCAGCAACAGCAACTCTCCCAAACCGAGCAGAACTTCGATTCATCACCGACAGGACTCTGTCGATATGAAAAACGCTTCATGTTGCCTGTCGACCAGGCTTATTTCCGAAAATGGAAACGATGGAGAATTCTGGACATTATCGATCAGGTTTGTTTTCTTCGCATATTTTTTTTGTTCTTGGCAAAATAATTTAGAGGAAGCGGAAATTCACTTTTATTCCGAAACTCGTTGAATTTTTAAACATATTTTGTAAATATCACTGATACAAGTCATACTTCTTCGATTTTCTAAAATTCCAACCGATTAATGAGTGAACACTAATATTAAACTCGTCAAATTTAATTATCCTTTCTTCGGAACGTACAACATTCTAACTTTTACCCAAATCCTTTTAGATGTGGAACTGGCCTCCGGAAAAAATCGACCAACTATCAGCTATTTTATTCCCAGCCACGTTTGCAATTTTCAATGTAAAACGTCTATAATTAGAAAGTTAAATAATTTTCAAAAATTCAGATAATCTACTGGAGTTATTACTATCATCAGAAGCTAGCGATGATAGATGCGAAGAATTTGAGCAACGCTACGCCGATAAGCGTATAATTTTATTAAAAATATCAAAATCTTTCATTTCTAAATGAGTTTTACGGGTATCTTTAAAACATCCATATATTTCTTATGGTGTGAGAGAAGGTTGATAGTTCTAGATGTTCCCCATCAGAATAGTGATTTTTGAAATGACTTACCTTCACACAACTTTCTCTTCAATAACGATTTCTCAGGATTTATTATAAAACAATATTGATCTATATGTATCGATGTTGACTTTGCAAAACAAATTTTAGCCATTTTCTCAAAATTCTGCTGATCTCTTTCCGACTCCTGAATGTGCCTTATTTTTCTCGTGAAAATCAAATAAACCTTAATCGAAAATACGCTAATTGAAAATAAAATCGACAAAAACATTCAGCAATTTAAACATTCCTTTAGAATTCACGGAATTTAGGCTAGAACCTATGAAAAGCGATTAATTCTACAGATGTCCAAATTTCATTAAAGAAAAATTAATTTTAATTGAAAACTCCATTTATAGCTCGATTTTTCGTAATTGTTTTTCTGGTTTGTGGAAAGTGCTTTGAATTCAGTTTGATCGTGAATTTGGTAGGGAAGAAGATTTTCATCTTTCCCCGCGTTTTCACGGTCACCGTTTCCGACGGTTTCGCAGGCAATTATCGGTACTCGAAAAAACGTGCCCGAAAGCCCGAAACTAAAAGCAAGAAGGCAGGAAAAGGCAATCAGTCTCACCTCCACACGAAATCGCAGTCTTTGCACTTTCACTTGGTTTTCTCGCTGGATGACTAACTTTCCTGGAAAAACTGTAGTCTAGGTTATCCTTGATTTTTCTCTTATTAGTAAAAACTAAGAAAAGTTGGATTTTTTTCATTTTCGAATTATCTTTGATTTCATCTCATTTTCACGTTAGAGAGAAAAAAAAATTCTAAAAATAACTTTTACGATTTTCCATTATTTCTATCCAAAAAAACTAAAACCAAACTAAAACTGAGCAGAACATTCAATGCTTTCTTTGAATTTTGGTATATTCTATTATTTTATTATCATTAGAAGTTTAGTAGGTGTAGAATTCGGTTCATTCTTTCATTAGACAATACACTTTCACTAGGGTTTTCGCTAGAAGGCTAATTTTCTCTTGAACAAACTATAGTCTAGTATTTCCATGAAAATTCACTAGGCGGAATAATTATCCGTTCAAACTTCGTTACATTTCACTTTTACAGCTATAATATTTTTCTGTTTTTATTTAGTTTGAGCATCTTTATATGAGTTATTTTGATCTGAAATTTCTATTTTTTCAATATTATGAAAAATTCGGACTATGTTTAAAAATTTTCCAAACTACGATATTTTCATATCATTTAAAACAATCTCATAAACTTTTCTTTTTTATTCTTCATTTTCAGATTTTCTTCTTTCAAAACCACTCATTCGCATTTCGTGAACATTAGTTGAACATTACAGATTGAAAAAGATTAGAAGAGTTAGACAAAAATGGAGAAAAAGCGATTGAAAGCGCGGAAGGTCGTTTAATTGAAAAATCGGTTGATACAGCGAGCATTAGAAATTAGATTGGTTCAGAATGTAAAGATAAAATCTGAACGCCACTCCAAAATAACGCGCGTCCGCGTCCAAACATGATTTCCGAGTTCTGATAAGCCAGTCCCTTGTAATTCTCGCTAACACTCAAAGTAGTTGTCTCAGAAAAAGTTATAACGCAGATTTTTTTTCAAAAAAAAAAGAACAGTTCCGTTACTATTGTGTTGCTTATTATTATTATCATTTTATTTTACTTTTTATCAGGATATTACTTTGATGTGTGCATCCCTTATACTCCATTCCTCACAAAACATAAATTGGAAACGCTTCCCTCCCGTTGATCTCATTATGATCTCGTGATCTAATTATTCATTACTCCTGCCAGCGCTAATAAAGGCTAGAAAAAGCAATCATTGCGTTCGTGAATTGAAACAGAGACGCAACACACAAGAACGGAGTTGGGAGTTGTGAGTTAGGAAGCCGGGCCTTGCTACAGTCATTATAAAAAGCTGGAAGGAACTGGGACCGGACCGAAATAACCAACTCTGAGAAATATTCATGAATTCAATTTCTATGTGATTTCGATATCAATTTGAATATAAAACCTTTCAAGTTGGACTCTCATTTCTCAAAGAAAGTATCATGTTTCAAGATTAACTGTTCAAGTTCCTATGTTCGACATTATTACATCATCATACTAATAAGTCACAAAACAAAAACTCTGAGATCTAAGACGATATGCCCAAGAATTACGGAATCTAGAGGATCACTTACCTCGAAACATAAGATTACGAGATCTACAAATCCTTTTGAAATCTGCTTGACATTGCATTGGTCTATTCAAAGCTATCAACTTTTGAGGATTGCCCTCAGTGTCAATAGTTCAGAAAAAAACTTGGCAGCATTTCTTGAATTCCTTCATTTTTCTTGCATTTGCCACTTTTCCGTGCTATTTTCTTTTTCATGTATGTTTCGGCATGCCTTTCTTTTTCCGTCTCTTTTCTTTTCTTCGTTCACCTTTTGAGGACATTTGAAGTAGCTTTTTGAAATCCCTCCGAAAGTCAGATCTCTTCGATTCCCATCGAATCAAACCCATTCTCGGGGCTAAGATTGTCGAGTTGGATTGTACTTTTTTGTTAGTTTATTTTATATCGAGATATCAATTAAGTCACGACCTATTGGAAACTATTCATCATGATCGTTCTTTAATACAAAAGTAATGTCGATTAGATTTAAAAATCGTAGTCCAGATTGATATACCCTAAATAATATAGTTTTGATGCGGCATTCGTGTTTTCAATATATAACACCTTTCAAAAAAGGTAAATCTAAAATTTTAAATAATATTTCGTCAATGCATTTTTATGCATAAAATAAATTTTAGATTTACAGAACATTTATGCTCCATCGATTTTAGCATCAACATCACAAGTCATGACTTTTTGCAATCCGCCTAAAAGTATTATTGTACTTCTTGTATAAACTTTGAATGGTCATTGGTTGCCAAAACTCATTTCCTCATTTATGGTTGCCCTCCTCATTTGGGCAATGACAATATAACCGTACATGAAGTGTCCCTTGTCCAAGTTAGATTCTCTTGCCTTATTTGTGAAAACATGAGAATGTAGGCATTTTATGTTGGTTTCACATTTGAGGTCATTTATTTTATACCTTTGTGACTTTTCGCACAAGTTTCTTCCTAATTTTTTATCCTTCCAACTAAAATGTGTTTTTTCATGTTTAAATTCCTAAATTTTATCAATTATATTTGCGTTGACTGAAACTAACATAATTCGAAACTCTTTGGTCCAAGATTTTTCACCTGTCAGATCATTATCGTAGTTTCTAAACTCTGACAAATCAAACATTAAATTCAGTTGAGGAAAGTAATTTTCTCTGAGTAAATAAAAGCGTAACTTTTTTCTGAGTTTTACTTTCATCATTATTTTTAAAAACCGTTAAAATGATTCTAACGAACGTTTTCTCTTGATCGAACATCTTCTCTCGCTCTACATTTTATTGACTGATTACTTCTTCGAGCAATGAGAATCTCTAGTTTGATGTTCATTGACGTGAGATCTAGATTGACGATAATTCTAGCGGATCAAGTATGCCTTGATCTTGAATCGTTTGCGTAACTCTTCATGCATAATTTTACCGGTCATTTCTCTCTATGTTTCACAATTCCGATCGGTTTTTGCCAGTTTCGACTGCCATTTCTTGCTTTGCCCCAAATCCTCATTTATCGTCATTAATCTCCTATTCTTAGCCTGTCTAATGACCATTTTGGCTATGTTTTTGCATTGCTATATTGTAGTAGAAGCGAATAGTTAGTCTCAAGAAATTAGAATATATCGATCGAAGAATGGAATATTTTTGGAGTAAATGTCCAGTGGTTTGAAACGATTTAATATTTTCATGAAGCGCATCATTCAAGGTATTACATTCAGAAAAATTAAAGTACCACTATTTTCCTTGAAATATTTCATTTCTAAAACTTCTTATTTCGATTTTGCCACTTGTGGACCATTTACAATCCTAATATCATTCCAAAATGCTATTGAGTGTCAATTTTTTTTTCGAAACCTACCTCATTAATTTCAACAAAGTGCAACTCATTCGCTACTAATTTTCCTCTGACTTCTCGATTAACTTTTAGTCTCGATTGTGAGCAATTTCACTCTCATGTTACCTTCTTTACCCCGATGTTTTCACTCTTCCTCTATTCTTCTTAAAAACCGTAACTCGTATTTTTCTCCTTTCCCCTTCGAATTCCCTTGAATTGATGTCCTTCGGGAATTTGGGTCTGATCGCTCAGAACTAGAGAGCACGATAATTTCCTTATTCCTATGCTTAAGAATAGGCCATAAAACCGGCTGGCGATCATTTTTTGAACCCATTGGAAAGAAATTCCATACATTTCCTTAATGTGCAAAAGTATTCGATTGATTTGATTGTCAGGCATCTGACTAATCATTTCACGAGATCGAACGATTTTGTTGACTTTCCTGAATACCTAAAAACATTGATCAAATCGAAAGGAGTTATTTTATGTCTATGAATGTTTAGGAGAATAATTTTTTTCAGTAGCCTGAAAAATAATAACGGTAGTAAAGCAGTAACGCGCAAAATAGTATGACGGCAAAACAAATACAAGTACGCATGCCTTGCTTAGCCCATATAATTTCTTAGATTACTGCATTATTACGTTGCTACTTTTCCCGTACGCTAATTTTATACTTTTTTATCTATTCTTTAAAAGAGAAAAGAATATTTCTGGAAATATCGCGTTTCTCATTCTTTAATTTCATAAATATTTCTTTGATGCCATTTAACCTATTGCCCTTCTAAATTTGACTTTGCTAAGTTCGTCGAATTATTCAGAGGAAACGTGAGATTGCAAATACATTTTAGTCTTTTCTACGATCATTGACCATCCCTATTCGACCTTTCACTTCCATTTTAGTCGACAATCTTGTCAGGAGAGATCAAATTTACCCAAGAAACCAATATTGAAACCTAGATTTACAAGGTGTTGAAGTTATCAGTCATGCATGACGGCGGGTAGCACTAGAGTTCGCTAAAACGTTGTGTATTTTAACAAACTGTATCAGTGGTTTGGATCTCTGAACTTCGAAGTCTACAATATAAGCCATGAGAAACCTTTATCTTGGTTGAACGAAACTTTGAGTCTATTCAATTTTTTTCAGCTTTAATTTTGCTCGAGCTCTAGTCTGGATTTGTCTTAATCATTTGAAAATCGAGTTTTTCAAGCGCGAGAAAACATTGTAAGCTAAAAGTGAAAATCTATCAGATTTTCTAGTTTTAGCAGAACAGTCTTCTTTACAAATCTTGAGATATCTTCCTGTCATTTTCTTGGTTCACGTGACCGACGACCTCAATTTTCCTACAGATCTGTCTACCTTTCAAGCACACGTTTTCTCTCACGTTTTGGATAACAGCCAAAACAGATTAGCCCGATTAATTTATTATGCGATTTAAATTCCTATCCGTATGAAAAATTGCCTCTTAATTAGATGAGGATCAGCTTTATTACAATTTTCCAAAATCAGCTCATTTAGTAAAATCATTTCTTTACGAAATTAAGATTCTTAGTTTTTAAAGTTATTACTTCTTTCAATTTCAGTTCTACTTTACTCTAATTACTAATTTTTAGTGGAAATTCGTTTAACAATCTATTTTGTATTCTGGTTTTACTAGAAAAGTTCTAACATGAAACGTATTGCAATGCCATATAATGTTGGCAAATTTCTCACTGATCAACGAGAGATAAGTTTGCACGATTAAAGAATAATGTTTCAAGACTCGATTTCTTTAAAACGTTTTAACTTCTTTACTATCTTAGATCGTGTAATACATTACCAAATAGTTGAGTTATGTTATAAATTAACTTTTTTTTTATTATTATTTTTATCTTATAAGATGTTTTCGTAAAGATTTGTTGAATATATTTCGCAGTTTTAGAAATCATTCAGATATTCGATTAACTTCAATGTGAAATTTCAATAATTCAAGATATTCTTCCAGAAACCGTCTGTTTTGATGGAATGAAATCACGGTTTCTGGCATTGCTGCTCGGTATTTCGTCGGCCTCGTCTCAATTCGCCTGGATCAACTCGGGCAGCAGCGCCAAGGCGGCTGACGACAATCAGAATGGAAATTCGCTCGATTGGGCAAGATTTTTTTTCTTTTCTAAAAAGTGTGATGAAGTGATGAACTAGCCAAGTATTGAACTATTCTTTTTATGGACATTTTAACCATACGATAGAATCTATAGAAATTGCCATATGTAATGAAAGAGTCAATTTTTACTAGCTATTTTCAAAATTAATCGCAATCGAAGGAACATGCATTTGAATTTTTATCAGAGAAAACCTTTTGTTAATTTTCATTCATCTTAAACAACAAAAAAACGTTTCAGAATCAACCGGACTCAAAAGTCTGGGATGTCGGCCCTCTAAATAATACGAGGTCAATTCTGAGCGGAGCCATGCCTCAGGAAATGATACAGCAAATTACTGGTATACTTTTTCATTTTCATGCCGACTCTGATAGCATTTTCAGAATATTTGTTTGCGCTATTGACGGGTCGAATAAAATTGAGCGATAAGCCGGATGCGGCGATTCACAGTCGATATTTCGGAAGCTCGGAAGAAGACGAAGATGATGAGAAAAGGTACAACTTATAAAAAGAGCAGTATTATGAATACCGTATGGGCAATTTTTTGCACCAGAGAAATGAGTAAATTTTATTATTTTGCTTGATACACCACAAACCCACCAAATCATGGTATATTTTTTATCTTTCGAGCGGTAAATTTGGGAAGCCCCTCAAAAGCTTAACATACCACCTTTAGATGCTTCAAGCTACGTTAAATTCCAGATTTTTTAAATGCAAGGTCCAAATTTCAGGTCAGTTCATAAAAACGCTGAAGTACTCGACTACGAGACTCAAGTGATGATCAATGACGCGATCGACACAGCCAAGCAAAAGGCCGGTTCGAACAAAATCACCAAGGCAGATTTGGCGAGTGCCTTTGCCAAGCAGCGGGATGAACCGACAAAATTCGCGAACCGTTTGAAAGCCATCGGACATGGATTCAGTGAATGTAAAATTATTAATTTGATCCGTCAAATTTTTATCAAAATATCACGAGTTGGGCAGTTTTAGAGTTTAGAAGCGTTTTCTACGGCCTTATGTTAATTTATTCATCTTCCTTTCAGTATCCTCTCCACCGGTTCGCTCTTCCGTTTCTGTCTTCAAGAAGCCCGTCAAAGTCTACGACGAACGAGAATTTCGTCGAAAACCAGTCATCCACTTGTCGAACACTGTTATTCGGAAGAGAATTTCGACGTTCCAGGGAATTTCCCGGAGGAAAACGCCTACCTCCCCGAATTTCGCTCGTTCTCCTAGAATCACCAACTCTGTGCCGCATTTGTCGTACGACCCGAAATTCGCTGCCTTCAAATACGCCTTCGTCAGGTCGCATCGCCCCAAAACATCTTTCTCCCCGTATAATGCCTCTTTCAACTCGTTATCAACTTCATTAAATACTTCAACGCTAAACAAGCGGAGGGGGTTTTCATTCAATAAGAAGCACTACGAAAGACCGGCCTTGAGAAGGGGCAGGGTTAGTGCTCAAGTTAATAGACGAAATCTAATAAGATTAGCCAAATTCGGCAGGAATCGTAGACATTGATTCGTACAAATAATTTAGACGCTAATTTGCCCTTATCAATCGCGTTTTATAAGGAAAAAGTTGAAAAAACTCTTTCAATTCAATAATTACCTCAAACATTGTGTGCAGAAAATGTATTTATAGGAATACGCTATAGATAGTGAATAACAAGTCGAATGCGAGAGCTCGAATTCAACTGTGCACTAAAGACCATTATCTATAAAATCTTCCTGATAAATATTTCCTGCATACAATAAACTTGGGAATATCTTTTGTCCAAAATATTAGCATCAAACTTTGCTACTTCACAAAACATTCCCGTCAAACAACATAGACATACATTTGAAATGATATTTTGGCCTTAAAGTTATCATAATCATCCATATTCTCCTATCTCAGAATTTAAATTATATGTGCTCATCATTCCGCCTATTTGTTGTTATGCTTGTGCCTGTTGTACTCGAATTTGATCAATTTTAGAGCAATAAATAGCTTCAAATATATCGAATCTCTCACCACTTTATCCCGTTACGAGCTTTACTCCGAAACAAAGGTCATTTATTCTTGAAAATATCAACTCCATCTCATTTTCTTAGTCTTTGGCATTTGAAGCTAGGATAATCTAAGCGTTCTAAATTTACCCTCTTGTAATTTTACTAAGTGCTTTAAGAATCCATGAGAGAAACCTCAAGGATAAAGAAGATTGAAACGTAGGATGAAATGATAATAAAATTCTATTTTTCATTACGAACATATGTAAAACACTTCTTTAACTGTCTTTCGAAGCCAAATTGCGTGAAAGTTGCGTGGTTGCCAGTTTTTCTTTTGAAACTTATGCCGCTTCAAAGGGCTTGCGAAAGATAAATTGACGCAGTTGCACGATTAGAGATATGATAAACTATTAGTCGAATCCTCGAAGTGGAGGGATAAAACATAAAAGCAGGATTAGGATTATGCACATTTTATATAGGCTAAAACATGCTTTATATTCCATGACTCTAACGAATTTTTTTTTATAAACAATGTGTCCCATTTCATTTGTTTTAGTCAATGACTATAAGATTTCAGTATTTATTTAATTTAAATATTTTTTTATAAAGGATTATCATTTCATGCATGACCTGTCTGGTTGCGATATTACTCACTCATAAAAATGAAAGTGTTCTATTTTCGCACTACAAGGTCTTATATTGTCATCAAAATATCCAAGATTAGCAAGAAATGAGGTAAATGGATTTTTGTTTAAGAGGAATTCATATCTTCTCTAAAAATGTCCAGATTTCGAAATCACAAGACTTGGGTTTTTATTCCGTAAATCGAAAAAATTAAACTAATCCAGTTTTATTACTTCTTTCCAGCATTAATCCAATAGTTTACATTTTAGGGTTAAAAGACGTATTTTATCTCTACATATCAGTTTGAAAATTACTAATAATGTTAATCCAGTTTTATTTTGTGATTTAATCCAATAGCTTGCCAGTTTCATTTACAAGAATTCCTTATTATTTACTTCTTTCAGTTCATAATTCCCATTGTCAGAAGTCAGTTCACTTATCTCGTTAACTTATTCCATTTGATCAAGATTAGCTAAATCCAATTTTCCACTCCTCTCATAGCCTAGATTCGCTCCCGTTTCGGCTCATTTCCTAATTCTGTCGTCTCTTAACTGCCCGCTTTTCGATTTACACCACTTTGCCCTTCAAAAGCAAGAGCAGAAAAGCATTCGGCTCATCGAATATTCCATGGCTTTACACTAAGCTTATCTTTTTCTCTTTTCTGCGTTTTATTTGTCATTTTACTACACGAATGATATATCCATTGAAGACATGAAATTTTAGAATTTATGCTTCAGAGTAATGCATATTGAGACTATTTTAGCAGACACTAATAGTTTGTTTGGGTGCCTTGCATTTAAAATCTGAAAATGCATAATGACACATGCAAGTGAAGTTGCTTCGATTTCAAAATACTTTCAGCTAGATTGGCTCATTTGAATAGTATGCAGGATAATAATGAAATTTTTGGCAAAACTAATTATATTTTAAAATATTATAGGGCTCATTACAAAATTTTCAGTCGGCTAGCACTGGTCAACTGCTGTTCGAACTTCGAATAAATTCCCAATATATTTTTTCAAGACGATACAATTTCTGTTGCAATTCTGAATCTCCTTTATCTTTGTCTCGCTAGATTTTCGTAACTCGAATTTCCTGTCGTTCAATTTCACTCTTTCGCTTCTGAATCTCTGCAAAGTAGCTAAAAGTCAACTTTCTGACGATTTTCACGACCCGTTCAGTTTCAGATGCGATTTTTTACACGGGAAATATGAATTTAAATCAATTTTATAACGCGCTATTTCGACTATCGACATTCTATCTATCTGGACTATTGAGTTATTCGACTGTCAATGGTCTGGAATGTCTAAATTGCCAGAGCGAAATTAAGGGGTTGAAGTATGCTTCAATTTTGTGCATTTTACTTTTTACTCGAAAATAGTCTTAATTGTATTCTTACTTATAGGCATGGTTATAGGTGTAGTGAGCCTTGTCAAGGCGATAGATGCGTGGTTTGGAAGTGGGACAGTAAATCGGGAACCTTAATTCGACAGGTGCGATAATTTTCAGCTATCAAAATTCACGCTTCTATTTTCAGGGCTGTATATCCGGGTTAGATGAACACTTTACCGCAAAAGTTGGCTGTCGAACCAATTATCTTGGAGCCACACTATGTTTGTGCAAGTAAGTTTCGAAATATTTGAATATATTGAATGAGAAGGTATTGTTTGGTAATGCTTGTTTTATTTGTATATGAGTAATGATCAACTATTAGGCCATAGGAACTGAACGATTCAGAAAAAATCATAGCATGAAGACCTCGTTCCATCATACAAGCTATTTTATGGAAAGCATGATTTCCTAGCGATATTCTAAAATGACTAAACTCGAAATTGTTTTTTTTAATTGAGTACTTTAGCGACGGCGATTTATGCAACCGAGCTGAGAGAGCTGAAAGCTCTTCCAGGCCTCTGCCTCACATCCAACAACCAGCTGTCGAGTGCAAGAGCAAAGTGGTAGGTTTTATGATTCTTTTTTAAAATAAATTTCAATGGTTAGGACTGCTTTTCAGCTACGAACCAAGATATCTCGAGTTTAATTATGCTTCATTTATTTTGAAACGTACTCTATTTGAATATTTTAGACAGGAACTGGAATGTTTGGATCCAAACGAGAGCACGTTTGCTCTGCTAATTATTGCCATATGTCGAAGACGGAGGTAAAATCGCTAAATATTGATTGCAGCGTATTCTACCAGTATTGTTTTCGGATTTTAAACACCGATGCTGAGTTTCGTCATCATAGACTTATATCCGATGTGTTTAGACTTGTATCAAATTGTAACAAAAAATATTTGCTGATGCTGAAGCTGGCAATTTGAAACCGTTAATTTCACAGCATCCTTACTTCGCACTTACGAATTTGAAACATCCTAAGTTTTAGAATTAGGAAAACATTTCAGAACTACGAAGACAGTACGGCCCCCGATGTGTTGAACGTCTATAATTGTGGCGATATTCACGAATTCGATTTCGATGTCCGAATCAAGAATTCCGTTAACGTGCCTGGGTTGTATGTAAATGGGTGTTACAAAATACAGACGCAACTGAAGGAAACCGTTACGGACTGCATTTGTTCGAGGGTATGTTTCATGAAAACAAGATTTCATAGAGACCTTATATTTATGTCGATTCATAAAAACTATTTGATGGCTTTCTAATATGGTAAGGTAGTCACTGATTACGTGTCACATGCAAAGTTTTATACCCATCATCCATAATTTGGGGCTTTTGATAGAAATATTTTGCCTCAATTGTGTTTCAAAACAATTGAGACATTGGATGATAAGAATTGCAATGATTTGGTTTTTGAGCAAATAATAATTAACAAAACTTAGAATAACTGCAATCACGCAGTGCCGACGATAGTTTCCGGGCCTGTTCGATGTTATATTGGACAGACTTACAGCAACCAGAGCACTGTATTATTTTAAAGAATAAATAACACAATTCTTATTTATTTCAGACTGACTCAAAGGAACATTTTTGCGATGGAGATTATTGTTTTATTCAGAAGGAGAACGGTCTCTACACGAAGGGCTGCATATCCGTAAATGAACGGAATAGTTGGAGTCATATTACGGTAGTTTTAATTTGATTTTTTAATTAGTCAGTTTTGGAGTTGCCTTAAAGTTTGATATATTAATCTTTTTTCTTTAATTTTGAACAAATTAAATCTTGGTATCTCTGTATTAAAACAATATTTTCCTATTTTAGAACGGCTATCGACGCATTTTGGATGTAGAACAATGGCTATGTCAAGCCCACCTGTGCAATTTTGACATTGAAAGGTAAAAGTTCAATTTTTTGCAATCATTTAGAAATTTAGAGCGACAAAAATAATGCAAATACCTCGAAGCCCTTGGAGTCGGACTAATCATGCAAATAATTTATTCTTCAATTATCTACTTTATTGCTTCGTTATTACAGGTTCACAGATTTTATTTGGTTCATCTATTTGAACTTTGTATTGTTCAAGATCTAGCTAGTGTAGAAATTACTATTATTTGGTTATTATTGCAGCTTTTTTAAAAATCATTTATTGTTAACCGATGTGACTCATTTGTTGCGTAATTCTCATTCGATGTTCGGGTTTCTTGATCGTGACGTTACGCTTCAAATTTCCTGACAACGATGATTTGGTCATCAAATGAATGCGATAAGCTAAGGCCTAAAGTATCATCATTTAAAATCTTTGACCTTCCTTAAGTCTCAGCTATTTGGCAAAAATTTGTTAAAATATTGCAAAGAATATTGAATCCGAGTTTTTGTCAAAGTTATAACCCAAACATCTTACCACTCGAACATCGCCACTATATATGATCAACGATACGTTCGGCCAAAACGCTGTTCCCAAAATTGATATCAACGAATGAATGAAATACGGTAGAATTCTTGGAAAGCAAAATAACATGACGAAAGTAGCGTCGTGAATGAAATAGTGAAAATGAAGCATCAAAATCGAAAATGAAGTCGGTTTTGTCGGGTCTGGATTAGGGGCTCGGAATAGGTGCCTAAAAGTTTGGCTTTTCGAAACTATTTAGCTAAAACTACCTGTACATCAAGTCAGAAAGCGATAGAATGTAGAACATTATAGCTAGCAATGATGTGTAAAGTACGAACGCCAATATGCCCAAGTATTCGGTATCAGAAATAGGAAAGCCTATTTCGGCTAAAGAAAATCGTCGAATGCTATAAATGATTTTACTATATTTTAGAAGTCTTATTTCATTTTCTGAAACGTCTGCCATTTTAAATTAACCTACACCGTTTCCTGTCCAATTTTAAAAATCGTGAAACTCGGAATGAAAACTGCTACCGAGAAAATGCACTTCATCACGTTATCAGTGAACCATTTTCTGAAACGCCTTTTTCAATATTAAGGTTTTTTAAGTTACCGAGATCTCTTTGAAATCGCATACAGATTTCGATAGATTGAAATGAAGAGCTGTAGTGCGTAGGAGATCAGAAGTAACGTAGTCAAAACGACGCCCGGATAACCAATCAACAGCTCATTGATGAAAAAAGGACGCTCGACTGCTGAAATTTTAAAATGTTTTTGTTCAATTTGACTAAGCGTAGTAAAGAAAATATTGTGATGATGCTTTGAAGGAATTTAGACCCTAGCTGAATCGTATTTTTAATTGTTCCCCAGTTCCAAAGATGCATTTGTTAAATTTTCAGACGTTTTTTTCCTAATACCAAAAGCGATATACCATTTATCACTTTCTGGCCTCATTATCACTAACAAATTGTAACCTTGCAATTCGAAACTCGTAAATCAGCAAAAAAAATTTTGTTTTTTCTGATGGAATTGCACGTGGCTGCGTCGTAAATCGTCGGAATTCCCCCTGATCTCTTATCAGCGAAGTGAAATATCGTAGTTTGGCAAAATGATATCAATTTTGCTGCACTTGGAATAGATCAAGATGACAAAAACTGAAAAATTAATTACTGTTCACAGCAATTTTTTGGTAAAGAAAAAATGAGAGCGAAAGTCGCCGTTTTCAACGTTTTATTCAACAGAATTAACTTCTATCTGAAATCTTCGATGTATTTATTATATGGATAATGGTGGATAACAGTGGCTGAGGTCATGGACGAAATTAAACAAACCTTTGATTTTGCAGCGAGAATGTTTGAAAAGTGTCAAACTTATCGTAATATCCAACCTGTCATAGAAGGAATCGGAATGAGGACGCAGAAGAGTGTGAGAATGCTGACGAAAAGTTGGAAGGAGATCATTAAAAGAAGAGGTCTGCCCAAGCGACACACGACTTCGGGAAGGACAGTTAGAGTTATCAAGTTCAGGCAGATACCACATAGTCCTGAAATTCTAGCTATTGTTAAATTCGATCCCTAGAAATTTTTTCAAGAAAGAAAAATTGCATTCCGTCATCAATATCGAGAAATGTCTGGTGATAAATAATGATTTTTTATTCCGAATTGCAAATTTCCCCCTATACTGCTTCTCATGGATCAATCGATAATATTTAAAAGCATTGTTCCGGATAAACATTTTAAACATATGTACTCACCACAAACACAATAAGTTATTCCGACAATATTCTTCAAAGTCCCTTCACTCAACCAGAGGGAATCCTCGAAGTACATCGAATCGATTCAAGCTACGTAATTTCAACGATGCATAGATTTTATCGTGAATAGGCGACAATTTGAAATTGTAACCACATGTGCATAGAATTCATGCAGGAATTTCTAGTTTCAAGTTGAAGTTCGACAATATTTGATTATTATTTCGAATTTAGATAATATGCATTTTATGATCTGTAAGTTTTCAATGACATCGGCTTCTACACAGCAATTGAACTGATATGTTTAAAAAAATGAGGCTCAGTAAGTTGTTTTTTAACTATTACTCATCCTATTCCATCTGGGTGATGTTAATTAAGCCAAAAATGTTATCATCTTGAACCTCATTTTTCATACGAATTTTATATATATATATATTGAGATATTTTTCATGATAAGGCGCATAAGGGTTGTAAAATAAGTATAGATATACCGACATTTCGCAGATATCTATATTTATTTTATAGGCCTTATGAGATTCGCGAAGTGATTTTTCAAGAAGTCGAGCAAGGAATTAGAGGGGTATGCAAATTCACAAGCAAAGGCAGGTTGATCACTAACATATGTTTCACAAATTTAACACCACGATCCCTACAACGACTGCATTAGTTTCATAAGTGATTTGGTCGCATATATTTTAGAAAAAAATACGAAAGTCCAGAGTGGATTTTGATTTTTTCATATCATATATTTAAATTTTGAAGCCTAACATAATCGCTGTAACAAAATAACAATTGTAACATTTTCGAATTTCGAAGACTAGCAACCGACGTTTTCAACAGGATATTGTACGTGAATAAGTGATTATTTTGAATCAAGCGCGATTTTTGACAATTTTCTTCTGCTTAAAACCATTAGAAAATTCGAAAATCGGCAAAATCGAGAAAATTTGAAGAATTGAGCTAACGAGGAATGCAATATTCGAGATACTTTTCAGAATTTTTCCATAAATCGCAAAAATTTTCGAATACAAATCAGCCAAACTGAATTTTCGGTAATTTTCCTGATCGTTTTGCGAAGTGAACAGCCAATACAAATGCCCCAGCTAGGGTTGTGGCAGAAATTACGCTTCCTAACCGAGAGAGAATCTGAAAAGGAATTTTTATCTTACGTTTCAAAAAATATTCCGTAAAAACTGAAACTAGTTGTACCAATGTGTTTTTGTTGGACTTGAAAATTTCAATTTTGAAATAATCGAACACTAAAAGAGGTCTTACTCTATCCTGCCATCTCCTCGCCTCAACCACCTGCGTGTAAGGAATTCTGGTGAACGTCACCATCGAGTACAGAGGAATCCACGTGTTTGGAAGCAATTTGTTCAGCCACAGATCGAACACTTTCCGCAGCTTGTACGAGGAGTGGTTCACTAGATCTTTTAGCTGAAAATCATCGATAATTTATGAGTATACGAAATAGAATTATGAAGATCGAAAAGTCCTTCCCCGATATTATTTTATATTTTGAGTTCTCGAGATCTCCAGGTTCTTGTAGTCTATTTTAATGAAATTTTACCTCATCATAATTGTACATAGCCAAATCGATGATGGTGTGCGCTTCCTTGACGCGATTCTCGGTGTACGCAGCGAGGGTTTTCGCTGAAAATCAGCATGGGTTTTTGAATTATAAAAAATCTTACGGATATCATCGCTCATCTGGTCTAGAATTTCACTGAATACGAGGCAGTCTTCGAAGCCCTGGAAATAGTAATTTCTATGTACGTTTCAACTCGTAAAGTGACAATTAGTAAAATGACAATTGTTGCTTTCATCTGGTAGTGCAATGATAATTTCATTATCATTAATATTTAGTTAATTTTGTCTTAATTTATTTGTTGTAACTCAATAAATCTCTCATTCCGACTTTCAAAAATTCTAGGTAAGTAAAATTCTATTACTCTTCAAAGATGGGCATGTCATAGTAATTCGTTATCATGAATTCTTATTTCAAAGACTCTTCATTTCTTTCAATAGCTCAATCTGATCATTTGAGCAAATTAATCATCGAATTTCCTTCGTAAAAACCCTAGACAAAATGACTAAATCGTCCTTTATTAACCCAGATATTGTTGGCAATATTGGGGCGGCCTGACCAACCACTACCTTATTTCATCCAATAAATTGTGTGCATTGAAGCTCTAACCTAAACCACAACTCACAATAATTTCGAAAAGTTAGAAATTCGTCCTTGTTTTCTTTTTTCTAAACAGGCAGTCGTAAATGTAGTTTTATTGAATTTTTAACAGAACGTAAGTGTCTTCGAAGTCTAACTAAATGTCCTCATTTTTGCGATACTTACACAATTCATGCCCTGTCCGTAAAATGGCACCATCGCGTGTGCGGCATCGCCCATCAGAACGACAAAGTCCGAGAAGTGGTGAGGACTACATTTGATCGACACCAGGGACTGGGGCTTCACTCGAGAGAACATGTCTTGAATGTGGTCCCTAAAAATTACTACTTTGAGCATCATTCGAAATAATTTGACTATGTTTCATAGAAGTGGAGAGAAGTGACAAGATTTAGGAAATTTGGCAACTCTTCTCTACGTACTTCATAAATAAAATGAGTAACACCAATTTACTCCATTTTCATACTGATCATTCATTAGCTTTTCAATATGTTTAATGAAAAATAGTATGTCGTGAGATTTTCATCCAACTAATTTTATTTTGCCTTTTTCTCAAATGTTATTTTATCAAACTTTTGCTACCAAGTCCAGAAGATCGCGGGAAGAAAAAACAGCTCGTAAAATCGAGTATTTTGTCCTGCTGTGTTTTCAAGATCGTAAATAACGCAAAGTCGTCAAATTTAGGTCAGAATAATTAAAGAACGCGTTGGTCGCTCGTACAGTACGCGAATTACTGAAAAACTCCGCCGGGAATTGATTTGGGGAATTGACGAGAAAATGCGAACTTTCACCTAGGCACTCTATTGTCTTTTCTTCATGCTATTTTCAAAAATAGCCCTAAAATGGGAGAATTGTCTAGCGACGCAATTTGATGCGTGCTCAGTTGATAAACAAACAAGTTAGGGCGATCGTCCGTGCCTACTCCCTGATTCTGATTTGTTGATTCGTGTTTTTCTCAGCACGCTGCAGTTTTTCTTTGCCCGACATTCGTCTCGTCCGATTTCATTCATTCGTCCGGGCATTTTTCGCAATGAAGATTGGGTTTAATTCGATTATTTCGACGCTGAACTCGCAACGATTCGCAGATACAAATCGGAGAAAAACAACAAGTGTACAGTGATTTCTAGAAGTGATGAAATCCGTGGATACCTTCATAGGTCTAATTACCCAAATTTGGGATAAATAAATTGGTATCCCATTGCCAGCCTATAAAACCGCTTGCTTTCCGTCACGCTTGATTTATCGCACGCAATCTATCTTCCAGGCATTTTCAAATATGAAATTTTTAAAATTGATGTGATTCCAACACGATAGGAAGATTTTCAAATAGATATTGAATTATAATTTTGAAATTGCCGAAGCCTATCTTGACTCATGATTTCTTGGAAAGTGATAAAAGGATTATTTTGATGATATCAGGATTTGATTGCACTTTTTAAAACTCTTTCCGATCTCACAAAATGAATGAACTCTGCGAAATTTGCCAAAACCACTGTAGTTTCGAAATTTCTGCGCGGTAAACGGCAGAATTGCCGACAAAGAGAAAGAAGATCGACGATTACGCGAATCGAAAATGTTTACAAAGAAATTTCGGTTGGGTCAGAAATTGCGCCCAGCAACTTTTTGCTCTTATCGCTCTGCAAAGAAAGGTTTAGCCTTCGGAGATTTTGGTCAAGTAATTTGCAGTCAAAAGTATACTGTATTTTTCAACAAATTTGCAGGGATATACGAAGATGGATATGAGATTTTTCTGCATTTGGCATTGAATAAGAGTAGGTTGCAGTTTAGGATTTTAAGATATGGAAGTTGGGAGAAAATAGTGATTTTCAAGATGTAAGCGAAAATAATTAATGGATTTGGAAATTTTTCCTCGGCTATTGAATCAAAATATTCTAGCTTTGAGATTAATGATCATGAAAAGCTGTAATTTAGTAAGAAATGTGCTGAACTAACCTTCCCAATAGTTCATAGGCATCAGGAAAGTTCTCTTGGAAAAATTGTCGGACGTCGTGCGGATTCGACATGTGTTTTTCGAATTCTTCAAACGGAGCGAATATCGTTACTGAAAAATTTATCTTATCAAGTTTATTTATGCTTCAAATAAATGGTTATTGGACTTGACTTTATTTTAAATAATCATACGTATCAGACAAATGTCATGAACTATGTTTCAAGAAAGTTCGTGTACAATTCGTCGAATATAGTTTCGCTTGATGGCTCATCTCTTTGCTATCTATTAAAATTGCAATTAACCTGTGAAAGTTTTGTCCTTATTAGCAAGTGCAATCAGAGTAAAGTGTCCACGAGGCCACAAATGAAAGGCGTTCGGTTCCAGAGCATACTGGAAAACAACTTTCAACACTTGTCAAGAAATAAATTTTCACATCATTGTTTTTGGGTAGGATATTCAACTCGATGTATCCATGAGCAATGTATTCTTGGTGGTAATCGAATCTGAAACTTTTTATCAAATAAAAGAAGAATTGGTCGACGGAAACCTCGGGTGAGTCTGTAAACTCCTCCTCACAGCGGAATAAGCACCGTCACAAGCGATGATTAGGTCAGCGGAAACTCGCAGTTGGGGGGATTCGCTGAAAAGTTAGATATATTGGAAGGTTCAGAATTTTAGGAGTATTTAGGCGAAGAATAGAAACTGATGAGAATTTGGGAAAAACGAAAAGTTACTATTCTCCGAAAAATGAAGATTTGCACCTTTTCTTTCCGGGTTGTGGAATTTTGCTGCCTCCGATGCTGAAGTTCGAATTTTTCTTTCGAAATTTTTCAAAGTAAACAAAATTTCGACCCACTATTCCACAACGAGCTCTTTCTTGTCCAAGTCGACGGAGCGAATTTTGTGCTCGAAGAAAAATCTGAAACTTCAATTTTTTCTCTCAAAAGTCTTTGGGAATTACCTGACTCGATCGCACTTCTCCGCCTGAGTGATCATGACTTCGTTCAGGTGACGTCGGTTTATCGAGACGATGTGCTGAGATTAAAACTTTTTAGGGTTCGTGAAAAATTCACTTCATTTATATCACTTTTTCTTGCTTCCAGAGTTTCATTTTTTATCTAGAAAAATCTTACATTGAAACAAGGAACCAACTTTTAGGCCAGGAACATTTTTCAAATTGTCTGATTTAATTAAATTAATCTTTTCTATTCCTTACCTCTCCCGGCTGGCCATATGGCTGTCGGCTGAACGTTTTCCCGTCCTTGTTGTGAACCAGTCTGGCATACAGCGGGACGCCTAATCATATCAATTTCAATATCCATCATCACTTTTTATCAGTACTTTAAAAAGTGCCAATAATGAAACATACGAAATGGCATGAAGAGACTAGGCGATGTTATCACTTTCTGCTCCATGCTATTTCCATCGCGTCTCAATGTTTAGATGTCAAAATTTCTCAAATGACTTTTTATCGGTAACTTCAGAAAAAGTCAAATGTTGCAAAAACACTGCTGAAGGTTCTCTATGCAACATGATTTCTCATGTAACTTTCATGTGAAGCGTTTCCAATATGTCTCAATTCTGGAAAGAACAAAGGTTCTCCGAAAAATGACAGTAATTGTCAATGAGTTTCGATAAATTCAGGATGACAGCCCACAAAATTGCTATACACCCAAATTGACGGAAAGAATCGAGACGGCATTTTCTGTTCTGATAGTCACATAATTTATCAAAAAAGAAAATATCAATTATTCAGAAATTAGGGGTTGAAAAATAGAAGAGTATGCCCTTCAATTAGAGGGAATACGGTATTTGTTTAAAAGATACCTTGATTAACGATATAGTCTTTCAATCCGACTGCTTCTAGGGCACTTTTGCCCCTCTGCGATAGTGCCAAATTGATGCTCCTTCCATGGACGTGCTTCATCGTCCGAATGTCCTTCCGATACTCGTACACCTCGACCTGCCAGCCGCGCTTCGCGAAGTAGCACGCATTCAGAGCACCCACCAGCCCCGCACCAGCGATTATCACTTTCGGCATATCTGAACTTGGGAAATTTGAATGATGCAGCTATTTCCTAAAACATAATGTGCAGAAAATAAGGCGGTCATAAAAGGTTGTTTTTTCGATAGCATAGAGACGGTTCATTGCAACAACTGCAATGTTTCATTGTGGAGAATTTTGAAGCGTATCAAGCAATTGAACGTTCCTATAGATTTCCAAAGAATGTTCCAGATGATCCAATCTCGGAGTAGCTTTCACGAAAAAGAAGTATATACGTCGGAAAAGGAATACCATGAGCCAATTTTATAGTAAGCAAAAGGTGGGATAAATTATTGCAAATGATCCAATGTACTCATTTATGAAACATTTTAAACCGTATTAAGAACAATCAACAAAAATCTAGGTAAACTTATTCGAAATTCAGCGTTACGGAGATTCTCGTAAAAAATGCGGAGCGATAAAACGAAAATGAGGTTGGCCATCTGAACAGTGGACAGTGATGCCTTACAAGGGAAAGAGGGGGAGAGTGAGAGAGAGAGAGAGAAAGCGAGACTAAATTAGTGATAGAAAGTAGAGAAAGAAAGGAAATTTCAGAAAAATATAGAACAGAAGACAAAAAAGTAAAAATGACCAATCCTGCGAGAAAGAATTAGAAGAAAAGAGCAATCAAACTAAACTAGAGTCCCCAAGTAGATATGGCGATTTAATGCTGGCACCAACTTTTTGGCACAGAACCATTTTATCAAGATTATCATCGATCCACACTAGGTCTTTTATGACATTTTGGGCTTGAAGGGTACTTCCTTCCCAAATTTTTAGCTTTTATTACCACGTTTCTACCAAAAATGCAATTATGCAAGGGGCGGAGCTTTGGAACTCTAGACTGAACGTTGGAAGGATAAAGTGCCAGAGAAGTTTTGAAAATAGTTAATGGAAATTGAATACGAAAAGAAGCAAATGAAGAAATAGTGTGAAAATAGGATGGAAAAGGAGGTCAGAGAAACAGAAATAATGCATGAAATTGAGAGATAAAATAGTGTGAATATGGGAGAAGTCGCGTGGTTCTTCTATCGCTTCGGAATCTTCGAATTCGAATAGTATCACTATTCCTTCCTCTCCTCTCTCTCTCAATTTTTCATACTATCTCTCTAAATAGAACCGGTCAATGTCAGTATCGCTGGTCAACGCTATTTCTCCTATTTTCTCAACTTTTCCGAAATTCGACCGCCTACAATTTCACATGAAATGTTGCGATCAAGAAGTAGAGCATAAATGGGAAAATCTAAAGTCAGGATAAATTTCGAAAAAAAATGAGAGAAAAATAACAAAAAATCAAAAGAAAACATTACGAAAACCTAGGTAAAGTCTCAAAAAAATGAGAAATCATCAAAATAAATCTAAGAATAGGCGCGAAATTAATAGTCCATGATGAAAGCGCGTGAGAGTCTAGACCAAATCAACACGTTGTGTCGGTTATTTTTGATGTGTGAAGTGGATTCCGAGACAAAACACGAGGTTGTGATGAAACGTTTGATGGTAACACTTCATCATTTCTATCATGCCACTCTCACCTATGACTTCTTTTTCAGCATACTATCTTCGACAAGACTATCTTCTGGAAAGTATCGAAGAAAAAGCCGAGAGAAAAAAGTTAGACATTCCCATGGACTCGTTCAATTCTTACAAATCAAAGGTAGGGTTCCCAAGCTCCACTCCTTTGCAAAAATGTGTTTGTGGTAGTTTGAAACAAAAAATTGGGAAGGAAGTATTTTTTAAACCCAAAATGTAAAAAAAAAAACCTTACCTAGATCGACAATAAACCTGGTAAAATGGTTCGGTGCCAAAAATCATGCCGAAATACTAGCACACAAGCACGCACAAGCAATATTTCGTTTGCGAAAACGTGTCCATTTTGGGTAATGCATTTTTTCAATAAGATGTTTATTTGTATTTTTTCCTCACAGAAGTCTTATTTATAACCCAGATTGCTTTTTATGTGCAAAAATTTATCCAAAAACGAGATTTGGCATATTCACTTGGGTCCTAGTCAAAGGTGAGAGAATGTTCTAATCAAACGATAATATGTCAGGTCGAATTAAGGAACGAATTACTCAAACTATGTACGGGGCGGAAAATTCGAGAAACAGTCCAAGAATGGCTGACAACTGTGAAATTTTCCACAGATATCATCTAATTTAGAAAAAGCACAATTTTCAACTTTCTGATTTTTAAAAATGGGGAACTCTGGACAACCTGCAAATGACGGGATGACGGAATGGTGAAACGCTTTTTAGTATTTGACGAAACGTAAGGTGATTGAACGCAGTAGAAGTTGACAGAATTTGTGCAGGAAAAGGAAGCATTTCGTCATTTTACGTAGCGCCATTTACAAACTGCCGGAATTCAGGCAAAAATCGATCGGTTCGAGGAAAAATCATTCGGAAAACTTGGGCAGTTTTGCGTAGAAGCAATGTTAGTAGGAATTAACATTGCCCGAACGTTTCTACTATCAAAATATGAGAAAAAATTCAATAAATTCGATATTTCAAAGTCCAAAGAGGCACAAATCGGAGCAGTATTTTGCAGAGGAAATGAAATATTGAGAAAGAATCAGTCTTTTGCCAAATAGCTGTGAAAATCCACTTAATAAAAAAGTCGGAATACCAAAGCACAAGGATTATTCTGAGGATCTGAATATGAGAAAATGAACAATAGAATGAGAATTCCATATTGCTCAGAAACTTTTGAAACTTGTTCAAAGAAAGATTTTTATAAACTAGCTATTAAGAAAATTATAAAATTGTAAAAAAATTTTAAGTCTACAAATGGAATCTCGAAGAAAGACTTTTGATTAGTAGAAAGTTTTACAACTATATATCTAAAACCACAAACAGATAGATAAAGAAATAAAAAAGTTCCATGAAAGTACAATGATAATCAAGATGTTTGGAGCCGTTAAACAATCAAGGAAAAATCGTAAATCGTAAACACTTATGAATCAGAAAAGGCTGCGAAATATCCGGGAAAATGGGCGTAAATTGATCGAATCTTCTTTATGAGATCGTCACAGTTCTTGCAAATCGACTGAAAATAGCCCTGCCTTTGATGATGATTTGAGTGACTGGCCTTGTTTTGTCTGTTGACTTGCTTTCCTTTCTTTCTCCTTGCCACCCAAGTCGTAAATCATTTCGTCTCTTTCCTTTATTTTCTCCCCTCCACGAGGGGACTCTCGATCGTATTCGAGTATCCGACTATGAGATCGTTCTCGCACGCGCATGCACACATACTCAAGCTATTTAACTTATTTAGAACTTTTATACCTTGTATAAGAACTAGAAAAATGTTCCAGACGGCCTTATAATTCTATCCTTCATCATAGGACGAGAGTAGATAAAACTGATAGAAAAAATACCAATTCTTTAGACTCGCTGACTGGCTTTGACCCAAAAAGTCTAAAACAGACAAACACTTCAAGTTTCATCGAACTTGTGAACTCACACAGCGCTAACAATTAAATCGGTACTTCAATACTTCCTTGTTGTCGAACTCTTACTCAAATAGAATCAAGATTTTGGTATCTCATATATTTTAGATAAGACGAAAATATAAATTTCATATCACACCATTGGATGTAGCGTATCGCACGATAATTGTGTCAATGAATCATTCAAAGTTTGGAATATTTTATACAATTTGCATGAATCATATCAACTGTTGCTCAAATCATCAAAATATTTATAAATCTGGATCCAACATACGAATTTCGATGTAAATGATTCAAGGAAAACCCTGGAACATTCCTGCAACATTTTTAGAACAATAAAATCATAGCTGAAGCTACTGGTCAAGAAACGTTCATAAAATTCATTTTATCTTTCAGCTTATCGCAGTCATCTTTTTGTAGAAGTCATATGATATCCAGTTATGGGTTGCTTTTTTTGCACCTTCACAGATCCACTTTCTTTCGAATTGGATACCTAAAAGAGGAAATCTCCACCCGATTCTCATCAATCTTGCCTTCCGGCGGAAAATCTCTTTCGATGCTAAAGAGGCTTCGATAAGTCATAAGACCTGTGTCGTCACAGTTCTCTGGCTTATGTCCAATTTATCTTCAGAAAATCTGCAAAGTCGAATAGAGATATCAAGAGGATAGCAGAATGATGAAAAGTGATGAAAATATTAATGATCTCAGTCATAATCTTAAAGAAAATTATCTTTGGTAAAATGTTACTGAGCGAGGGAAGCTTATTTTCATTAAATATCACTTGTTATAAAGAAATGTAAAACGTTTTGAATGTGGCGCAAATTTAGGCATATATTCCTTCTCGATTCCAATTTCTTGGTATACTGTACTTTGAACATCTAGATTCCTATTTGGACTTGAAATGTTTTACGTAGTACGCCCAATTTTGCAAGATATTACGAAATTCTTGATTTATCCTGGTCATTTATGTCACGGACGATATGTTCCTTCTTATTTACGTGAGAATGACGATATTTGGTGGATCGGAAACTGAGATCAACAACGTGATTATTCTTTGACAGACAATATCCTGAAAGGAAAGATGAATATATTATGTCTAGAGAAAGTAGAGTGCATAACTTATGCATTATGATGTCACGAAAGTAATCTTGATATGAATTTATAGGCAAGATGGTGTTATGAACTTTTCTTTATATCAAAAACTGGACGACGTTTTCTTTGACGGGGATTTGAGGGAAGCTGATGCAATAGATGTGCTACAATTATCATCGTTGTTTTCATAAGAATTGTTAAATCGAAATTGGAAGTTATCATAATTAAGTATAATTTCAAAAATTTTCAACACTGAAACCGAAACTTTCGCCCACCCCTGTTGATACCATAATTCTTTGGTGTGAGATAATGATGATTGCTTCGTAATCTGAAAAGTTTCACCAAATAATATACAATTTTTGCATTTTATTTAGATTTTATATTCACGTTAAATTTTGACAATTAATTGTTTATTGACTAGCACATTCGATACCCTATTTGATGATGCGTTGTACCCGTGTAGATATCATACTGAAAATTTAAAGAAGAACGATATTGAAGGTAAAATAGGCATAACTTTATTCGACTACACACCTAAAAGTTGTCTTCAATATCGTTTCCCTTTACCTAATTTAATCGTCGTTATCTGCCATATAACATTGATTACATGATTCATTACACAGTAACGAAACATGAAGATCGCGACTTTCATAGCGACAGATTGATTTTCGTCCTCAATCTGACTTCCTGTTGAAATGTGAGTTTGGGGAGGACGAATTGCAGATTCGAGATGAGCTCGACGTCCTTCACTCGGGCAGTGTATTCTAGCAACAGATCGGATGGCTTCTTAAATGATTGAACAATGAGTGTCTTCACTACGTCGATTGATACATGAAATATGTATGAATATTTTTTAGATTTACTCCACATATTAATCGCATGAGATGTTATATCTGAGTAAATGTATAACCAACCAAGCAATTTGGATCCCTTGACATGATCGGGAGGATGAATCCCATCGACCACATTTCTGCCGAGCAATCCATCACATTCACGAGATTCGGATCGGACGGACATGAGAACAATTGTCGAACGAAATGTGTGGGCTGGCCGCTAAAATTGATACTTTTACTATAGTTGTTATCAAAATTTAATAAGCAGATGATTTTATCTGGAACTTTTCATGTGTTTACGCATATTGCTTGAGACGCATTTAAAGATGCTTGAAACTGATTCCTACCAAAAGCGATACTCGCTTAAGGCGAAAGTATTTCTTAACTTAAAAATAACCTAATATTTTGATCTCCGATTCCATCGGTGTTCTTATCAAATACGAGTCCGCTGAACGAAATTACTCGATTGAATTTCATAACGTAATTTCTGCATAGATCATTCAACGGTGAAAGGAAGGCTGAAATAGTCAAATTTTCCGAAAATCTTCGAAAATCGTACTTTCATAAAATCCAGCAGGAAATTCCTGTAGAGCACCAGAGACGTGTGCGAAGGCTGGAATTTGAAATTTTCATTATCATTACTCATTTGTCAAAGTGTCAGCGCTACTTTGATATACAGCGAAATTCAAATTTACTCCAATTAAGGACTCAAGAAAACTGACTATTTTTAAACCTATAAATCATGTACCAATGAATTCTGAAAATCGTAAACCATTTTTAATAAAAATAAGAAAAAGAATCTCAGAAAAATACCTGTTTTATTATCAACAGCAATCGAATGTATCGTCGTTTCTCCAGATCTGTACTTGCTTACTCGCGAACAATTCGAGTAGGCGTATTTCGTATTTTCAAAGTAGCAAGTGGATTCTTCAGATTTGAAGGAATCAGAAGATAATTGCTCCATAAAAAATCGGGAATCTTCTGAAAAAACATCTTTTATTCTTTCAGAAATTGAACATACCTTTCTGCTTTAAAGGAGTGATTAACGTATTGTTGCAGTAGTTCATGAAGCAGAATGAATTCGAAGAAACTGATGGGGGCTTGAGATCTGATAGAGAACACCGAAGGAGTGAAGATCCAATTGATCGGGCCTAAAAATAAAGTTTGAAATATTTTTCTGAAATCTATAGAAATTGCCTCATAATAATTTTCACATTTTCCACAAGAACGATACTCTGGTAGTTTCAATGACAGTGGACACTCGCTGGAAATCGATAAACTTTTCTAGTTTTAGAAAGCCAAATCTTACGGAACCAGAATCCTCTTAGTTGGTCGAACAATAGGTGGATTTTTCAAAACGTCATGCAGAGCACCAATAGTGCCGTTATTCGGAATATATTTCAGATTTAGAAGCTCTGAAGAGATAAGTTTTAAATTTGGCTGAGTGAGCCATTTTTACCCGTCCACAAGTTCATGTATTCGATGTTCTGAAATGCCGGTAAAGTGACGCCTTGCTTTATTGATGGTCCCCTAGCGAAAAATACAGTATGCATCGACTCGGTGAGAAAATCATAGCCGTGATCACTCGTTATCCAGGGATCAATTTGATCGGGGTTCCTGAAGTGATCATCGAATTTCTTTTCGCAGAATAAATATTAATTTTCATAAGATCGCGATATACTCGTATTAAATATTTGGCATGAGTATGTTATGTTTTACAAAATGTAGGCATTGAACGAGGCTTTCGAAAGATGTTTCGTCTACCCGACTCTTTTGATGGAGAACCACTAATTAGAGCAATTTGACTCACACACAAAAGCTTGTTCCTGGCTGGCCCTGTAGAAGTACGTCTCCGACCCTGGGAGTTTTCGCGTAGTGCTTCCGAACTGGTAACGTTTCTCGAGTGAATGTCCGATAATTCTCATCACCTTTACAAGACACGGAATTCGCAAGGGCATCAGGGGATTTGTCTAAATATACTTCAAGTCCCTAACAAACTGTCAATTGAAGAATAATAACTTCTTGTTGTTGTTGTTGTTATAAAATTTGAACCCTTCTTCTGAAACATACGCCCAAATTATATTTCATTGATAAGTAGCATTTCAAACTCGAAAAAAAACTTCACAGTTCAAGGAACTTTCTTCACCGAACCCAATCTATTTGAGTCTGATTTTTGCTCATTATCCGAAATGTAAACTCCGAAATTTATAATCCAACCCACCTGTGCCATTCTGATAGATTCTTCCCACCACACCCGGAGCTGAAACTATTCCCTTGACGCCGGGATACATGTTATCGGTGTAATAAATATGGTCGAGTTTTTGCATGCCTAAAAATGAGAATTTTTCTTAAAATGCTCGAAAAATACCATGGTCAGATAAAATCGCTAAATTGACGCAGTCTAAGACTCCCGAGTCGTGCAAGGTCGTTAGAAAATAATCAATATCATCATCCAATATGGAGAGCTCTTTGTTTACCTGAAATATATTTTACAGATTTTTTTTTCGAATTTTAAAACCAACCTGATCATCAGATTTATGATAATGACCGATATTGTCCGGTTGATCGAAGTATGCAGTAATTACTCCTGGCCGTTGACCTTTAGGGGCTCGCAACCATTCGATTACAGTATTCATAATCTCCCGAAACGGCACATTAGGGTTGAATTGAGGAGCTATGTCTGGGGCGTAGCCTGAAACTTGGACTATTTTTTAGATATGTTAAATTTTATTTGTGATGATGAACTATGAATAATCTTCGATTATGAAGAATATGTCAAAGAATACTTGAAGCCCATAAAATGTATTCAAAGGATACTTAACGATGTATTGTTTTTATCTCGAAGAGAATAAATTTACCCGTAGTATTATAGGTGCATCCCAGATAGAAGAAACAATACGCGATTCCGCCGGTTTCGCGTTTATAAACTGACCAAATCTACATTTCTCAAATGAACAAGTGAAACAAAAATCGAATCGTACCGGATCGCCGCCCCAAAATTCCTTATATTTCGTGTTCTTCATGCTCTCCAAATTTGGCGATATTGACGGGTCAAAAACATTATTGTCAACTAAATTTTAAAAAATTGAAGAAATATGAAGTTTAGCTTCTACCGATCAAATGAGATTCTGGATAGAGACCGGTGACGATCGTGTAGTGATTGGGAAACGTTCGACTTGGATAACTGGGTAATACACGCTGAAATGAAAATCTATTCGAACACTGGAATCATCCTATCTAGGTAGCATTCACATTAAAGCTATAAATTACTCAAATAAGTTTCTAATGTCAGAAGTTCTATTGATGATCGAGAAAACTTAGTTTAACGTCGCCACAGGTCAATATATTATTCATAGAGGGTAAGTTAGAAATCATTCACCTCAGCTCTAGCTCCACACTCACTGAAATAGTCTAGACTTTTAACAATTCCGCGATCGAGGTATTCCCGTGAAAATCCATCAAAGCTCATGATTACCAAGGGCGGCTTTTCGTATCTAAAACTCAATTGCTCCTATTTTAGATTTTGCAAACTTGTACCCTGGTAACTTGCATTTCCCAACCGAATTACACGCTGAATCCCTCCAAGAATACCTAGATTTCGGGTAATTTCGTCGGGACGAGGGATCGTCTAAAGATTCTCGAACTTCTAATTCTTCTGCACTGAAAATTACCAGGCTCATCGCTTCGTTTAGGTTGAGGCCCGTAGATTTGAGCCCTTACTGCGGGAGGGGCCCCTGAATTAGGTTTATTCTACCTGAAGATTTTCCTGAATCTGTTTATTACCTGGAGGAGGCGAAGGAGCTGTAGGAAGTAGTCGCTTGATATTCGGAGGAATCGTGAATCCTTCTGGCAGGAAGTTTTCGCAATCTGAAATTGCATTATAAAATGTCATGACTTTGTCCGTGAAAAGGCTACTAATCACTATCCATAATTAAGTTATTTGATAGATTATTTTTGAAACATAGCATAGCCTAAATTTCTTACTAGATCCAGAACAAGGCATCTCAGAATTCTGTCCATTTTGCAGCCATCCTTGATCAGCCTCAGCGAAGTGTGAATTGCTTCCTCCGTTTTGGTAAAGTTGACCGAGTTGAGACTAGAAACATTTTTTCATGTAATTCAGCGATCACGGAACGGTGTTACGTTTCTATAAGCAAAGTGAAACTTGGAAAAGACTAGATTTTTGTTGGTTAAAGCTTGTAAAAGTGAAAGAACAAATCGAAAACCCGCGATACTTTCCCCATAAAAGTGCAGAAATTTCGATCAGATTCGAGAAAAATTCGTAAAAAAAAAACCAAAAAACCTGAACGAGCATGTTTCTCATGTTGTTGGTCGCTTGTTGCATATTCGCTTGCGTCTCTGATCGGACATCGGCGATTCTTGCTATTAGAACTGATAATAGAATGATAGCTGCGATAAGCATAGCGACGACTAAAGCTAGGACGAGGAAAACGTGGGTAAACCGTGAAGACAACCAAGAGCGGAGAGATGGTGGGGTTTCTGGAAACTAGAATAAATTATAGGAAATCCCGATTTATGACACTGAAACAAAATATCACTATCATTATCATTATCACAAATAAGTTTATTGATTTTTATAGAATTTATCGATTAAAAATACCCAAAATTTTTGGCGATAATTCGTCAAAATTATAAGAGAAAATAGCGCGATCAAATTCGATCGGTAAAAAAGAAATCACAAGGAATCAGTCGGTTCGAAATCTACGGAAAGTAAGAACTGACGGATGAAACCTCGATTGTTTGTCTATGAACAGCTTGATAAGCGTCACACACACAAGTTCGGTAAAGTAGATTAATTCACTGAATCAATAGGAAATACCTTGAAAAATTATGGGTGATATGATCACTGATCGATATCGATACTCAGAGAAAACTTCTCTAAGGTGAGAAAGGATGGGGAGCTTCCCCACGCGTTCTCACGCGAGAAAGTATGGAAAACTCTTCCCTGAGCAAATATACTAGAAATGAAGTAGAAAATCAAAAATAAGTGATTATTAGATTTTTCATATTTTATGACATGGAAAAATTTGTTATTTAAAACGAGTTTCTAGCAGAGACGATGATAGCGGTTTTAGAGAAAAGACGTTCCCTGGATTATTGTAAATCACGTTTCAACCCACCTTAAATTAAAGGAAAAATATTTGGCTATATCGATTTATATGATATGAATGAACGATATTCAAAGTTTTCAAAGAATGTCAATATTGGTTCAATAAATTCTAAAAATCATAAATGATTTCCAACAAACACATGAAAATGCGTCAAACCGACATTCTAATAGTCGCGTAAGTAACTTATTAGTCAGAATAGACAAAAGATTTGCTGGTGTTTTATGCCAATTAGTGATTTGAGACGTAAACTACGCAATTCCTTTGTTCGAATACTTTAGACTAACATGAAAACTAATCATTATTCTATCACAAAAATCGACCAAGTCAAAATGTTTGCTTTGAATATGGTTTGCAAAATTTCATGAATCTATTCATCATTCATAAAGAATTGCTTATTGAATAGTTCACGTGATGAATCGGAATTTTGCAGTTCAAAAAATAAATTTATAAAAATCGTTAAATTAACGCTCTTTTCTTTTATAAATTTTCAACAATGAAAATAATGCATGGAATAGTTTTAATTTTCAAAAACCAAGGGTAAGTAAAGTTCAATTTGTCTGACAAGGGAAGTCCCCCACCTAGAAACTCACAGATTTTAATGAAACTTTCCAAATAGGCAATTAGGGGTTTTTGATGGCGTTGAACACGATCCTGAATTAAAAAAAAAAAGTGCTTAATCGAAGTATGGAACTTTCATACTTTTCATCCGTTTTCGTATGGGAAATGAGCTGTTTTGCTTGTGGAATCATGTACTCTCCATTATCCTCGAGATGAACCTTACATGTGTCACTCTGCGTCTATGACTTACGAACAGCATGCTTTCCCTTTTCGTCGCGATATGCATTGAAAGTCATTATTCAAACGGAATTTTCACTTTCGTTCATTCTTCTTCCTGTTTTCGTTCGATATCTTGGTAATTATCGATAATTAGTGCTAATTATGAGTAAGATATCCATTGAATAACTGTTTTCCCTTATTTTTCACACACTTTGCTGCGATTCTGTGAAATTGATTCCGTTTGAATAGTGACCTTCAATGCATATCACGACGAAAGGAGGAAGCGTACTGTTTGCAAGTCATAGACGCAAAGTGACACTTGCAAAGTTCATCTGGGGGAAAATGAAGAGTATTCAAATTTACAAGCTTGAAATATAAGTGAAGAAATCAGGCTCAACTCAAAGTTCCAGGCGCCAGAGTGATAAAAATGGTCAGCGTCATCGAAAACCCATATGCGGGAAGTTCATCAAGATCTGTGAGTTCCTATATGAGAACTTCCCTTGTGAGATTAATGTGAAAATAATAAAAAATCTTGGACGACGAGGAAGGGTAAATTTTGTTCACTCCTGTTAAAAATCTCGTTCGAAAATATCCTAAATCAAATTTTTAAAAATACCGCTATCGAGTTGAAGCGTCCTCGGTGGCAGATCAATTGTCCCATTGGTAGTGATAAACGCGGGAAGAGGCTGTTCGGGCGAAATCATCAACGCCGCCTGAAAGAACGAGTTTCAAACGTGATTTCATCAGGACAAATTGTATATTTTTGAGAAACCGAGAATTTTCTTTTTAATTTGGATCAAAAAATGACTTTTTATTTATTAAGAGAAATTTGAAAGTTAAAAAATTCATGAGAAATCATTATTTTGAGTTTAAAATAGGTAACAAACTTATTTAGAAATACGTAAACTTTCTAAATAAACCACTAAGAATCGCAAAAAGTGAATATTTTACGTTGGAAAAGTGCAAAAACTACTAAATTTAGGAATGTCGAAAGGGAGCAGCACAGCTAAATGGTCACTCGAATGCTTGACAACCGTGAAACGAATTCTAGAGATTTTGACAATGAAAGCGAAAATGGGAGAGAATAGGAAATGAAGAGACAGAGAAGAAGGGAACGTGAAAAATGCCCAGTGGCAATTAGCTTAGTGACTAAAACGTTGATTCTTTTCAAAGTAGAAGATTTTAGGGAAAATATTAGGTCTGTATACCTTTTCATTGATTGCCATGTTGTTTTCGTCGATCTGGTCAAACTAAAAGTTTAATCGAGTAAATCAAATTAGCATAATTTGACATCAAACATCCATAGAAAGTGTTTATCGAGTTTTATCAATAGCCAAATTGAACTTGCCTTTAATCAAATGATGTTCGTATTTTCAAATATACCGTCAAATATAATCAATAGGGTCCAATCAAATCATATTGATGTCCTAAACAGATTTTTTTCGAAGAAGAATAGCAGTAAATTATTTTCAATTTATCAACACACATTCGCGGAATCAAACAACTGCTCATGTCTCATGCATAGGTAGTAGGGAGAAAAGTGATAAGCCGAGTCAAAGTAATCGATAAATTGAATGTATGGCAGAGCAAAGAAAATAAAGGTATGGAGAAATTTGTGATTGATGAAATATTTTCACGAAATGGCAATATGCCAAAAATAATAAATTGGCAAAATACTATTCAAAAATCGTAGTCATGAATCGCTTATGCGAAAGAAAAACTATATAGTGCTCATGGAATTCGTTAGATTTTTTTCATAACAAAGCATAGAACTTATTTCATCAGTTGAAATTTTGTATTCTTACTTCCCGATCTTTGCAGCTTCATTTTGATTTAAAGTTGATGCGAATATTAACGAAATAGCCTTTAGTTTGTATGGTTTTAACTTTGAAAACTTATCCGTTTCTTACAAAAAGGGGAAAAAATAGCAAAAAACACCGCCATGAGCAATCCTTCATCACATTATCAGCATCCACTATTTCAAATGAGCATTGTGCATTTGAGTACAAGTGTACTTACATTCAAGAACTCCCCTGCACTCATCGATGAATAAGTGTAGAAATGCCCTTGCACTTACTCATTATCACCTCCTACTCGGAAACATTAGCATTATCAAGTGGTCGACTCATTGTTTTTAGAGATGAATCGTAATCTTTCCGAAAAAGTTGCACTCGATCTCTGAGAAACTGCTCTAGGTGGCGTCATAGCTCATCACTTTTGCTTCTCTGTATTCCCAATTCCCATGCTATTTTATCGTTTCCTTATCAGTAGTGCACTCCTCATAGCTTTTTCCTACGTAGATTTTTCAGCTCATGATTCAGTTTTCGCCGATTATTTGATTGGGTGTTTTGGGCAATTACTCATTTCATCTGATCATCATCATTGATAAACAGATCTAAATCAAAATGATAAAACTCATCCTATATATGCATCGCTAGTCATGGTCATCGCCATATATGCCCGTTTGGGAATCGTCCTACCTTCACTGGGTTCCGATGTCGGACCCGAATGTGACCGACGCATCCACCCCTACATCGACTGACTCAGGCTTGCAGCTAACGCCGACCTTATCAACCACCAGTCCATTTCCTTATTGCTATCAAGCCAATGATGGACATTACGATAATAATTATCAACAACGACAGTACTATAACAATACAGCACCCGTCCAGCAGCCCATGCTGAGCAATACTTACGCTAATAATGATTCAGTCGTATACGACTACAATATTGACGACGACTTCCCTGAATTCGACACCGGATACGACGAGAACTATTTTGACCAGCCCGGACCAAGTGGAATTTCCTTTGAAGAGCCAAAAAGGAAGACATCTGATCTTTTGTCATCGCCTGAAGAATACGACATCTACCTGCGTGGCAACGAACAAGTCGAGCTCACCGACTTGGAGCAATACGACTACGAAGTAGGTGCTTCTGACAAGGGAAGCGTCTGACCCCGTCTTTCCCTTTTCGAATAAAAGCAAGTGAAAATCTATCAAATCGGTATTGACGGTCACGAGAATCCAAGAAGTTATCCTATTTTTTTTACGAACCGAAGCTTTTCAATAGCAGGAATCTTTTTTGCATATTCACAATTAGCGATGCCGATTTGGTAGGTTCCACTTGCTCTAATTCGAAAAGGGGAATACGAGATCAGACGCTTCTCTTGTGAGTTTCTTTGATCCTGGATAAAGACATTGAACGAAGTCTCAGAATTCGCTTATTAGCCAGAGAAAGTGCAATGAAATAGTTATCCGAATTAGTAGACGAGTATAAGCACTTTCACAATGTTAGAGACGAAAACTTATATTGAAAGCGCTCTCACGGTCGTTATGAATCTGATGTATCTTTCTTCTTTGATCATGATCATGGTTTCAAAACCGTTTGAACTCGGTATAGAAAACTTCAATTCCAGATCTACTCCTTTCTATTTTAAGTTTTCAGGATTTGCAATCCACTCCGAACTCCTCGAACCAATCTTACAACTCTCCAGCATCCGTTCAGCTGAGCGAGCCAGGCAAAATCCCTACAAAGAAACGCGGCAAAAGGGTAAGAAAGCATCGCATTTATTTATTTTTGGAGATCTAATTTCCTTCGTCCATAAAATGAATTTCGTTTACTGATAGCTGCCGGCTTATTTGCTCATATCTCGTCATTTATGTGGGGTGTAACTCTAATCACAGTACACACAGTTGGGAGGAGCTTCACGCTGACATTTCGAAATGCGAAATTGCAAAATTGGAGCATAATTGGCTTTGAGCATCCATGACAGGAAAAAATAGTGAAAAGTCAAATATCCAAATTCCAAAGCAAATTTCGCAGCTGTAGATTTGGACAAATACTGCTTTTCGATGATAATCTACTGGAAAATTTATAAACCCCATTTTGATTTCTTTTCCTTGTTTATAGTAAAATTCGACGATTGTTTTTCATGCCACCTTCATCTTTCGAGCAAGCAAAATTTAATTTGCCTTCTTAAATCTAGAGTTAGCAATTTTTGCTAACATTCAATTAGCATTTTGGGCTTCATTAAAATTAGAGATTTCAAATTCATACGAAATAGTGAACGAGTGAATGATCTAAGGGTTCGAAAAACATTTTGATAAGCGCGATGGGAAGTGTGGTTTCTCTGCGCTCTTTAATACCAAATGCATCTTTCGTTCTAAATTTTCATCGCTATGCCCTGGTTATCTCTTTCTGATTCGCCGCAATCATTTTAAGAAGTGCGCCTGCGGGTGCTTTCTCAAAGCCTCCTTTTCTACATGCTATTTCCTAATTTTCTTCCCGTCGAAAATTTATAATCTAACCAACTTGGACTTTTCTTCAAGCACGCTATTTTCAATTTTACTGCTCATCTCAATTTCCTCGCCTATCTAGCACTGTCTAACAAATTTTCTCCTTTCTGACACACTATTTTCCGGTTTTCTGACTACCTAAAATTGACTATCATCATTTCATTCACTTTTTCGCAATTTCACTTGTCTCTTTACCACTATCTAACCAATTTTGCTCTCTTTACGTTTGAAGCGTTATCTCTCGTTCATTCAAATGTCACTAGCCTCCTAACACCTCGCTCTAACATCAGCCGCCCCATCCTAATTTTCTTACGCACTCACTTTCTGCTACTTATAAGCTCATTCCTTTCAAGTCAACCACTTGACATTTAGTGTCGAAGCGAAGCACAAAATCAATCCGAAGCCGAATTTTTCGACCAATTTCGGCTCTCAGCCACGGGCTGGAGCTCGATTTATTATTCCCTACTAAATCTTTGTACATAAAATTTGATTGATGGAGTTTATGATCCAATACCTGCAATTTAGCCGGCAATCAGTTATCGTTTGTAATAAGGTGCGAAAGCGAACTTGCAAATCGATAATTGCAAATATTTTCGTATGAAAATTCGCAATCATCGAGTAAAGTTAGAAAATTCTGTAGTAAACGTCGACTTTTTGACAACATGGAAAATTACATCTTATTCCAACATTATCTCTCTAACTTTCCTTTCCATGATGTTAAAATTAAAAAAATCTTTTCTAATGATCCAAAAATAAGTCATAAAAAATCGTCTTCATCATAAAACAATATAATCGAATTTAGCCTCAAATCGATGCTGATGGAAATCTGATTGAGCCGAAAACGAAAGACCGTGCAAAAGAGAAAATGGCCGCTTTGGAAATGGTATCTCTAAAAAATATTTTCCGAAGATAAAATTTTCAAATTTAGGAACTAGAAGAGCTCCGAAAAGCGAACGACGCCAAGAATGAGCAGAGAAAAGGCATGGTTGAAGAGGTAATTTTCTTTTTATTCTTGAGCTTTGTGCGGCTCGATTCGACTCGGCCTCCTGTATTTACAAGCGGATCAGGCCGAGCGAGAGATACACATACGGGAGGCCATTCGGCCTGATTCAAGATTTCTCATGGCAATTCTCGATTCAGTTAAAAAATGTTCAGTTTCTTCCAGTTCGGTTCCAATTTGTCCGAACCGGGCAAAGCCGTACTTATTCCTTAGATTTAATTTTTTTTTCAAATTTCAATTCAAAATGTCAACTGCGCGCTTTTGCTATCAGCTTTTCTCTTGGTTAATAGTCATTTTCTGTCATTACAAAACCTCGATAAGAACGTAACTCTTCGTCATCTCTGGTGCCTCTCAAAATTACGTACTTTTTCTCCTTTTTAATGAGCGTATTTCGATATCGCGGTTGCCGGTATGGTTTTGCGATTACGTTTGAATAATGCGAAAATTTGTTTACCATGTGCTGAAGCATAGGGCTGGGAAACCAGGCTAGGAAATTGCAACTCCAATTTATTGGTTAATATTTTGGCATTTTGCAGCCGAAGGGCAACGGGGACTCGTGAGAGCATTTGAAATCAACCGACGCGAGTGATAGGGATGGTGATAAAGGGCTGATCAAGTGGTAATGTCAGGCGTAAGCGAAGTGAAAGGAGGAGAAGAAGGAAAGAAATTCAAAAAGGTCCAATTGGTTCGTGATCAGCAAATATCATTATTGCCCATTCTTGAGAAAGTGACCTCCATTGATCAAAAGTGGACAATTTGGAAATAAATTAGCAGAAAAAATGAAACGTTAGCATTGCCTCAAATTATTATTATGTGATGGGGCAGCTTGGAAACCTCAAGCTCTCAAGCCATGTGAAATAGTGTGAGAAAATAATCTTTTCCTATCATCTCTCACCCTATTTCGTATGGCTTGAGAGCTCGAGGTTTCCAAATAGTCCGTGATGATTATTTCTGAAACCTATGCGTGATAAATTGCCAGACAATTATTTTTGAACTAGCTAGTCTTCAAAATACGTTTGCTGAACATAGTACTTCGTTTACGTCAAAGCACGTCTAATGTTAGCAATGCTGGAAAGCGTTATTAGCTCTTTCAAAACGCGACACCGGAACTTTGAAACTTCCTTTGATAAAAATTTCAAACTCGTAAAATTTTGACAACCATCTGAAAAATCAAGTAATTTTTGACTTTCAGATCAAGAGGATGAAAGACTACCTCCAGAAACATCAGTGCGCCTTGAAACCGACCGAACAAGCCGAGTCTCGGTCCTACACAATGACTCTTTTCGCCTACTACGTCAAGGCCGCCAAATTCATGAATGCTCAGAAAATGCCCAAACAATCGACCAGAGCAAGCCAAGAACAGAGCCAAACTTCCGAGGAAAAACACGATGAACTAGAAAATGAACCGATAACACCGACGAAAAAATCCAAACTATCATCAATAAGCGTAGAAAATGACTCGGATGAAGATGAGATACAAATTGTTGATGTTCCTTTCGCAACTTGATCCTTCTACACAAAAATGCTGAATTTTGTAGTCTGAAGGCTCAAGTTGCCCATTTTTCTCAGAATATTATTGATTCGGATATCTTGTAGCATAATTTTCTCACTTTCCTTGTATTTTCAAGATTTTGGATCAATGACGTTTTTCTTATAGATTTCAGGTATAGTTAGTGTCATTTTTATCATTATTAGGCTCTAAAATCAAATTATTGAAAATATTAGTTTTAGAGCCCAATAAATTTGGTTCATCGTGATGATTCCTTATTCAATTGTTCGATTACCCAGAAAACGAGTACCTCAATAACATTATCACTTTATTTAAAACATTATCGTTTTCAGCAATAAACGCCTTCTTACCCTAACTAATCCATAACAAGTCACAAGTAGAAACAAGAATACTTGAAAATTCACCAAAACATTTGAACATTTCATCATGTAAATGTTCTGATAAAGAAACTCCTCAACAAAATTTATTGATCTTTGAAAAAATGAGGTAAAACAGTCAAAATATGAGATCTTTTTAAATTGACGCCAACTGCCGAATCTAATTGTACAGAAGAAAATAAATTATCTATTCTTAATTAAAACTTAAGAGTTTTTCTTATTTCTAGACAAAACTATTCAAACTCAACTCCTTATTGTTGAGCCCAAAATATGAAAGGTCGGAAATAGGGAAGAACGAGAAGAAATTTTGAGTCATTCTCTCTTCTATTTATCCTTTCAAAATAATCGTGCGCCATATTTCACCTTCCAGATTACAGGCCTAACAATACCCATTTTACCTTCTACTCGTCCTCAGTCTTGACAAGGAAGTGATCCAGACCCTGCTGCTCCTGCACCCCGTTCTGTCTGTGGAACTCGTCAGTGATTTCCTTGACACGAGCCAGCAGGTCTTGACGATTGCCGTTCTGGCGAGTGAACTCCCGGCGCTTATTCTCGCTGGAATATTTTCGGTTCATGTCAATTATTTTCAAGAGGAATGTATACTTTGAAAAAAGTGGAATAAAATTTTCTGCATCCGAAGTTTCATATCGCGCTGGATATTCCAAAAATAGAAGTTTAGTTTTCAGTGTTTTTGGAAAGGTCATTTTTTAATGATGATTTTGGAAAATTCTCCTATCGCTGTTATCAGTTCACCTCTCCTTTAGAATGAAAACGTGAATTGGCATCATAGGAATCTTTAAAATGGAGAATAAATTTGACAGCAGAGATTTTGAGTGGGTCGGGGGTTATCAACAATTCTTTTTCTGACTATCCCATTTTCCATTCCTTCTCGCTCATATTCCTTTCCTCTAAATCCCTTCTACGACCTTGCGCTCTCGCCAGGGTCGAGAAGTGACCCTCACCAACATCTCGTTTGACAGAAGAATGAAAAAAACGAAAAAAAAAAAAAACTCACAAGAAAGTGTTGATCTGTTTGGAGATTTTCTCGTGGATGGAGTTCCTGTGGATGCCTCGCTCGAACTCGTTCGGAAACAGCGCGTCCAGGTGAGTAGCGACAGAAATTATATCTGAAAGAAGATAATTAATAAATCGTATTTGTTCGACAAAAATGATCACTATGGGTATTTCAATTTTTGCGATTTTGTTACCAGATGAAATCTTATGTAGGGTTAGAGGAACGCTCTTGCTTTGCACACCATTTCATCTGGCCGTGAAGTCGCGAAAAATTCGAATTGCTATCACTGTCAAAATTATTTCTTTGCAGTAAAATTTACTTTTCTACTGAAATTTATCTTAACTTTTTCGGCTTACCCATCAACTTGACCATGAGATCTGGTGAAATAGGAATGAAATTGGTCGAATGCAAGGATTGCGAAATGCACACCACGTCCGGGTAGTCGTCGTAGACCTGAGGGCGCATTTTATTTATTTCAAATCGATTGACATATTCAAAAGTCTAATATTTCTGTTTCAAATTATAGCTTGATCTCATTACTGAACATTTTCAGGAATTTTCGTTCAGATTTAAATTGACTTTGATTTTTATTTAAAAAGAAAAAAAAACAGATCTAAGTAGTAGGGCTTAAACCAAAATCTTGTTGCAAACTCCTTTATTCGCTCGATTTTTATGGAAAAATGATATACAGACTCCATTTTTAACAATTTTTCATTCTGGTTGGAAATCAGCCTAAATTTGATCAAGAAAGAAAACTCACGTAAGTGATGATAGCAGCGACGAGTTTTTGGACAGCCTTGCCGAGAGTGTGAATGGACGGGACGGGGCGAGACTGGACTGCTTCGATCAGGTCGCAGGATTCCGTGGTGAGAACGTGCAAAGGAACGAAAATAGGGCCGAGAGCGCGAACCGCGTCCATGTCGATCTGGTGGGGCATGATGATGTCCTGAATTTGTTGAATAATTAATAGAAATAAGTAGGAAGAACTGATGTAAAGGTAAAATTATCGCAAAAATGGTCAAAATTCTCATTATTGAATATTTCAAATAGCAAAAAGTAGAGATTTTCAGCAAATTTGCTACTCCCCGCGTCATAAATTTCATTTCATGAAAATATCAAGATTTTTGTTATGAGAAAGAAAAAACAAAAATCTCGCCATGAATTTTAAATAAAAAAAAAACTAAAAACCAAAGAAGAAAACTGCTCACATTGTCCTTGAAATTCCTTCTATTTCCGTTGCTGTTATTTTTCGGAGCCGGCTCATTCAGTTCATTCTGCTCCCCAGCCGATTCGACCATGTCCTCGTATCTGTTCTCAGCATTCGCATTCACGTACAGAGCCATGCCGGCCATCGTCTGGAGAGCGATTTCGCAACTCGTACCTCGCGCCTTCACGCAGGCTGCCGTCATCTCGTCCAGATCAATCAGAGGAAACTCAGGAAGGGCCTCTTCAATGCGCTCCTGAATTTACAAAAAAAATTCCAACAACCCGAAAAATAGGCAGTTTTTTTAAAGAATATAACGACACGATTTTCAAAGCATCAATAAAGGATGATTTCGATCTATTGAGAATCACATGTCGTTATGTTTAGAAAAGGGGTGCCGCATTTTTAAAACTGATAAAATTACTCGTTTTTGAAAGACTACTCACTTCCTTTTTGTCAGGATAAATAGTATTAGGTAATGACGATGATGAATTAAAATATAAGTTATTAGAGCCAGAATAGACGCCAGACTTTTGCGTTTCGTTAAAAGCCTTAGCTTTGAAATCCTTCTGGAAGTTAGACATCGAAATCTAGAAGAAAGATCAAATTTTACCAGTGCTTCGGCATGAGGGATAGGCTTGCCGTCGGGTGTGAAGAGGAACTGCTTAGCGAAAGTGAACGGTTTCACCATCTCCCAATTTGGTGCACTATTCAGAAATCCTCCTTCGCCACTCTGAAAATCAGAGATAGGTAATCTTCATCGAATAATTATCACGCCTTTACGTTTCAGAGAAAAATAACGATTTTTATTGATGTTGTTAAGCTGTACCTCGAGATCTGCCATAATCTTATCCAATATTTTCATCTGAGCATTGGTGACGAGCGCCACTCCAGCCTGCATGATCAGTACGTACTCCGTGTCGGTGCCGCGCGCCTTCACGGCGGCTGAAGTCATTCCGTCCACGGCCATCAGGCAGTGTTCTGGCAAAGCATCATCGACGCGCTGCTGAAAATTTTAGTCTGTTAGAATCAAGAGGGCAAATCTGAACAGATATTTCAACATCCCAATCTTCTAAATAAAAATAGTATGAGAAATGCGGAGAACAAGTTGGTCTATCTAGCCTTGCCTATCCTACCCTAGTCATTATTTTTGGAATGTCATCTCCGAATGGCTGATAAAGAGAAAAATTTCGTCTAAAAAAGTAGGAAACATCTATATGACTAGGTATGGAAAATGATTCAAAATTCGTAATTCCAATCAAGTTTTTGCTCAAACTTTAAACTCCCCAAAAATTATCATCGATGAAATACATAAATTTATAGATGAAGAAATCGTAGCTCGATTTATTTTAGTTAGATTTGAGCTTATTTCCCCCTAAGTTTATGCGATTCCAATAACACTACCTTGGTCTCTTCATTGTACGGAATCTGCTCTCCACTGGGAGTGAATAGGAAGCTTCTGGCGACGCATTCAGGATCCACGAATTTCCACTCGGTCTTCGTTTCGTTGTTCAAGGAAATCTAAAATGTTTCCATGTGGTGATATGGAAAAAAAATTAGCGGGTAATCTCCGTAATTTTGCTACAAATCGTCCCAGATCCAAAATTTTTGTGAGAATTTTTATCAGACTTACTGGTTTTCAGCCAAAACTAAGAAATGCAGAGAAGGGGTATGTAAAGCCAACATTTCCTATAGAGCATTGTTAGATGAGAGGATACGCAAAGAGGTCTCAGCGAAAAATTTGGCTTAGTGGGAGCACGCTCGAAAATTTAGACTTAAGCGCAGTCTAGGTCGGAATTTAATACAAACTTTCAAACCTTGTCTTCGTTGTGCTTGGAGCTGCTCGGCCCGTTTTCCAGAGAAGAATTGACCGACGACTCGGACAGGCTCACCTTCATGTCCTCGTCGAACAGCACATCGGTGGAAGACTCATCGGCAACAGTACTGAATTTGTTTCTATCAAATCTTCGACTTGGTATAAAAAACCTTTTTTTCGAAAGTTTTAAAATTATTGAAGATTTTAGAAATTTTTGGAAGATGAATAATTTCGAGAAAAGTTACGTACTTCACCCAGTCCACGAGCAATTTGCGCATCGGCTCCTGGGGGCTCGCCCAATTCACGACCAAGTTCTGTCTCTGAGCAGGCTGTCTCCCCGAAACCGAATCACTTCGGGGAACCTGAAATAAGAACTTTTGAAATTTAGTCTTTAAAAAAATTAAGAAAAAGTCTAACTTTCATTTGGAACTTGATTCCCCTTCAAAAATGTCAACTCATAAAGAGTGAGATGATGAGACCTACCTTTCCCTCACATTAGTTCACCTTGCTTTCCTTCCCTCTCATATCCCTAATTATACAGCCCGTCATTTACGAATTATCGTTTCAAATTTACTTTCGAAGAACTGGGTCCCTGATTTCCACCAGCATTCGAGGAATTACGTTTCAGGCTCGCATAGAAGTTGGCCGCAACGCGATTGCGACGAGGCATTCCGGTACTCAAAATTAAAAAAATCAATAAAAACCACTTGCAAAATCGGTAATTACTAAATGGTGAAGTGTCTTTTTCACTATATTTCTTTCAAATTTGATCCTCTCGTCTACCTCTAACTATAGCACCCCGCCATCTATAGTAATTGCTCAAAAATCGAAAATTTAATTTAAGAAAGCGCGAAGAAAATACGAGTAAAATAGGAAATCCGCATAAAAAGCGAAAAAAAAATTCAGGAGAAAGTGGTTGAAATGGAGAAAACTTTGTTCTTTCTGTGAGTTGTATCGATCGATTGTGGTGGCACTCTGTATTTGCAAACGGCTGTAATCGTCAATGGATAGACGAATAGAAGAGGAAGGAAGTTTGGGAAAAGCAGAGAAACGAGAGACAGGGCCGTAGACAAATACAGGGAGCCGCTCTTGGTGTTTACTTAGCGACTAACAGCAGGCACGGGGAAAATAGTAAGGGATAGACCGATTAATCGAACGATAGCGACCGTAAATAGAGTATTCTGTATTTTTTGTTCTAGCTAGGCTTCCAAACCCTAAAATCCGACGAAAAATTCACCAATTCGCCATAACCACGATTTGTAAAATTCACCATACTGTAAGGTTAGGGAGTGTAGGAAAAAGAAAAAAGTGACTGACTAGTTAAACGATAAAACGGTAAAGTTCAATTTTCTTCCACAGAAAAAAATACGCACCGGATAATCGGTCTGTCGCCGCATTTTGACCGAACGATCGCGCGGTCTCAATCTATTTCTCGTATCGGCCGATAGAGGCATTGTTTGCAGAAAGAAAATGAGCAAACTTATTGGGAAGGACCAACATTATTTAGGCTTTGGCACAAAATTGAAAAAAAAAAGTTTTCAGTTTTTTTTTAAATTCTCACAAAGTGACCGAACATTTCCGCATTTTTTCCAGAACTTCATGAAAGTATTTTTCAGCTTTAGAATAAAAATATTTATTTTAGACTAGAAAAAAATTTAATTATTTCATTTTAGAAAGAAAATAAGCGAACAGAATGAGATCAAACAAATAATTTTGAGGGTTACTGTATTCTTGTATTCATCCTATCGAATTGCGGTGGAGTTCAATTGCAAGACGGACGGAACGGGGCCATCCCACCCCTCATCATCATTCGATTAGCGTACAACATGCCGATATTAGGCTGAAAATCAAGACTCTTTAAAAATTTCATTTTTAAAAATAATCACGAAAAGTTGACTTTTTACTTCTCAATTCGGAAAATTCTAAAATGTACTACAAAAAGTAATCCGAAAGAATAACTATCCTTTGAATAATTTTAAAAGATTATGCTCCAAAGAGCTGGGTTTTCAATAGAAAGTTTAAATGACAAGTTATTTGTGGCGAAGCCAATTTTCTATTATGCTCGTTTAATATGAAAAATATCTCCCTGAATCATTCCCCTATTATGTCAAAAATTTTTCTCCCATATATAAGCACCTTTTCCCTAATATTTCTACTGCTATGACGATGTGACCTAATAATAATTACTCTATCACATTTGTCCATCGTCCACTGGTCTGTGTTATGTCAATACCTATCGTTAGATGATAACCCCTAACCAATAAACCTTTATATTGTTATTATTGCTTAGAACAATAGAAGAAATATTCTCTAGCTAGGGAAGAGTAGAACTGATCAATCTCTTTCCCTACGTATTGAAATTTTCTAAAATATAAAAAATAAAAAAAGACCTACCCTGACGTGCTGATAGGGGAAATGGGCACCTCCGATGGGTCGGCCAACGCCCATGGGCGGCAGCATCGGAGTGCCGCGACCGGGACTCGGCGTATAGCTGAGCATCGCGTTAGGAGCCGGCGCCGTCTGACCTGCCCTCACACTGAAAATTGTCATTTTTGAGGACAATTTATATTTCTTCATTTATTACAAATTTTCAGCGTTCTTTTTCTCAAAATTTACTTCGACGATTTCTTAAATTTAGCTTTGAATTCTAAAGTAATTCATCTTGGGATTAATTTCAAAAGGTCGAATAAACTATTAAATACCTACTTGCTAGCGAAAGCCTTGGCCGTCTCGTCGATCAACTTCTGCGCCTGGTCTTCCATCCATTTCTGAAAAAATGCTTTAGGAAAATTAGACAATCTATTCATTATCATTCAAATGATAATTCGATAAATGGCGAAATCGAGCCTTTCAAAATGTAGCCTGAATAATTTTCAAAATTTTGCATTCGTTAAGGAAACTCCAACTCACCTGATAGTACATCCGGACGTTCTCCTTGTGCTTGCGGCCGCCGTTGTGCGTTTTTCTAGAAAGAGACCCAAATTATAATGGATTTTTTTCTGAAAGAAGATCTTTTCTGAATTTTCTAGAAATGAGATCGAATTTTTACCTGACCGACGGAGAGTCGTGCGTGAGAAACACATCGCAATAGTCGCAATAGTACTTGGGCATTTTCGGCCTGAAAAGAAAATAAATTTTCTGAAAAAATAAACAAAAAATCGATAAAAGAAAATGAAACTCATTTCCACTCAGTTAGGTCCGTTAACTAAGGCTAGTCACGCCCACTTCTTGCAGATAGCCATGCGGGGCTCTGCAATTCTTCGCTTTCTTGCATCATTTTCGATTCCAATCAACTTTCCTCCTTTCAAGTTTCCCTAGTTCTTTCTAGAATGTCATTTCGATCAACAGGCCGCCCCAGTTCACGTCCAACCAGCAGCTGGACTATGCGTTGCGAGTCACCCAGTTCTACATCGTTCCAACCCCCGGCCGCTCCCTCGCGTCGCGCGAAGCAGATCGCCAGAACGGCGACTTGAGGGAGACAGAGAGGCAGAAGGCGTGGCGGAGGGCCCTGTGATCGTCCCCAATCTCGGCGAGGTTGCTGTAAATTTTAGAGAAATTTAACTTAGGAAAAACTACTTTTCAAGAGTGACGAAGTGGCGCTGCAGCCCTCCCACTACGCCCTCTGCTGGATCTGTTTCCAGTTTGTCGGTTCCGATTCTGAACCAGTGGAATATGCAGGGAGGAGAATGAATTTGAATACGTTATTGATTATTTTCAGCCATTTCGGATCGAAGGAGTTTATCGATTTTCTTGATTTTATTCCTCCCATTTCTGTGAGTGAGTGGAAAGTTCTTTTTAGTTGTTTTTGTGAAAACCGAAGCTATGAGCGAGTTCGAGTGATTTCTTCTAGTTTAGATATGATTCTGTGAGTTCATTTTTTAATTTTCTTTTTGGAGACATCATAATAAATTATTATTGTTTCAAATTTAAAAAAAATAAAGAACCTCATTTAAATAAATAATATAGATGGTAACATTTTCATATTATTGATTATCAAAAGTTGTTCCCTTTATTTTTCCAAACATATCCATTTGGACTTTGCAATTAACACCATTCGTACAAATATTTTAATCCGATTAAATTGATAAGGTCCAATTTTCCTTAGGTTAGGCATTAGAAAGGTCTTTGATACTTTTAGGCTGTTTTTAGTCTCTTAGAATTGTCATCAAATTGAATATTATTTAATACAGATCATTTCGTGTATTTTGTATATTTTAGCAATGCTTGGAAAAGTCCTTTTCCTGCTGCTATTGATGCTTGGTATGGTAAAACTTTCTATCCAATATTATTTCCCCGGATTTCAGATTGCAGTCTATGTCTCTGCCCAGATTCGTATTCGCCTACACCTGATGGGAAACATTGCATGAATGTGAATTTAATTAAAAATCGTAAAAATACATATTTCTCTTCAGATGTCCGAAAACGCACTAGTTACGCGGAATAATGCTCAACAAATGTGTCAAAATGAGAATGCCTATCTAGCGGTGATTAAGGATGCATTCGTATGGAACTTATAAAATCCTGCTATTAAAATGATACCTAGATGAACAACTACGTGTACAGCTCGATTAAGAATGGTGTTTTCCCGATATGGATAGGAGCGAAGTGCTACTCTAGCGTTCCTAGTTCTTGCTATTGGGATGCAGATAGCTCTACTATGAATTATCACAATTTCGGAGCAGGTTTGACGATTTTTGCTTAATCTGACGAACTGAAGATTTTTCAAATAAAATAATGCTCACTGAAAAGTACTCATGAGCTAAGTAAGTTCATGTGGAGCAGACTTGAGACTTTTCCACCACAACTGCAATGTGGTGCGGCGACCAAATTTCAAAAAAAGCCAAGTCTGACGTGGAGATACTAGAGCGGTAGAGAAACCAGACCTGTATGAAAGCGAATAATTTCTTGAATTTCTTCTCCTGTGTCTGCACTTCAAAGAAAGCTATTAATTCCTGACTAAAATATTTAGCTAATTTTTTAAATTCAAATTTAGGAGAGCCATTCCCGGAACGCGGCAACTGTATCTTCATGTCGATTGATCCTGATAGGAGAGGACAGTGGTACAGCGATGATTGTGACGCTAGAAGATATTATTATGCATGTGAAAAGAGCGTTGCAGGTATTGTCAATGACCAATAGCTTGAAACAATAAATAGTGCACAAATTCGAATATGCAAAGTGTGTATTGCGTATGCACAAATAGTCGTCTAACTTTTCTTCTGAATATGATGCAATAGCGTAAAGTGTGCTGCAAGCTATGCACTAAAAGATCATGTCATTTATTTCGTTTCGAGTAATCGGTCATTTACGAGTTTTTCTTTATTAAAATTATTCACTGAAAGAAAATCTCGTTTAGAAAATCCTACTAATTACAAGATCCAAGGTCATTATTATGATGTTACCGCAGATGATGTTCTGGGAATTGAGAAGTCTAGAAAGGATTTCTTACCTCAAGAAAGGAAAATCGCTAGTTGGGTAGGGAACCTATCTATGAATCTGAAAAATTCATATTTCTAGCTATCAAGCATTCTTGACACAGATTATGTTGATTTTTACGTGGAATATTTCGAGTGAGCTCGGGGTTCGATTCTAAATTCTTAACGAGAATTTGCAGAATTCACGGTGCGGCGGCAGGTTTTCCTACAGCAATTTATTTCGGCTACCTAACGACAAATGGAATCACTAAGAGAAATGACTTAATCAAAAATCTGGAACTCCCACCTACGACGAGCGTCTATCTCGTCATGCCCGTCTGTAAGAAGATAAATCCGTCGAAATAGCTTTTACACAAAAGTTCAGATTCTGTTCCACCTCCGCCACCATTAACTGGCAACAATATTAACAATCTGAATTCAAATGCAAGGTCTAGTCTATTAGATCGAAAATTTCAACTGAGTTTAATTTTTAGCTGCCAGAACTTCGGAATTTTCAACGGATACAACTGCTCCTGCTCAGCCGAGTGTTACGATTCTCAGTGCCAACCAGGTAGGGAAATTTATGTTTCGAATTAGAAAATTTCATGGTTCAGAAAAATGTGCTGGAAACAAGACTGGACTTAAACCTGTGTCTCAGTCGATGATTTTGGTTGTTTCGCTCAGATCCTCGATATCTTCGGATATTCAAACCCTAATCGATGCGGTTCCGTATTTGTTGCATCAATTGAAGGCGACGATTAACGGATTCACTAACTACATCATCACAACTTTTAGACAGAGATGTAAGAAATGTTATTTTTTATTCCAATATTCTAGCGCATTTCTTAATTTTTAATTCAGTATGAGTTTGAAGCAATATTCAAAGAATAGGTTTAGAAAGCGATGAGAGAACAATTCGAATGTAAAAAAAAACAAAATGCGCATGTTTTAATGAAACTAATCCATATTTCAGGGTTTTTCTTCTGTTTTATATTGTCATTTTTACGATTTTATGATTTTATGCAATTTTCAGGAAAAATCGAGGATGGACGACAATTTGAAAGCAAAAGCGTCATTTTTCAAGTAGATGTCCCACACTTGTCGTGGGGCATGATTTCTTCTTTTCAATTGCATTGTTGTGCTTGCAGCCGACGTCTTCTACATGTCCACGGAGGTGTTCTTCAATCAGACCGATCTGCTGAATTATATGAATGGACTAGTTGTCGGGGACGCAAATGCGGATCAACCAGTGCTCTCAGCGGCAGTGGCTGTTCAAGCGTAGTAAGCTTGTTTTTCTTGGAACTGAAAACTTGTCGCAACATGACACGAAACTCCCCTTTCTAATAGCTTCTTGTTTATTCGCGATATTACGAGGTTCTTGGATGATCAAGAGAATTTTTGAAAAGTTTCAAACGCGAAATTTTGGACCTCTTGAAATAAAAATAAAATTCTAAAATTCAGCGCCCCCCAAATGAATATCTACTCAAACATCTTGGTGCTCACAGATGGACGAGCTAGCGATGCCACGTCCGAAGATCTGCACTACCCGCCGAGGAACAACGAAACGTACCTGATCGCGCAGACGTTGCAGTGGAGAAATAGGGTAAGCAATTTCTTCCTTTCTTCTGAAATTGATATCATTTTTAGATAACCTTCCTTTTGACTCAGACGAGTGATGCTCCCATCGACATCAGTGGAGACGGCTTCGACGTTTATCGAAGGGTTTCTCGTGCGGTTCAAGGAGATCTACTGATGCTCGACAAGAAGGAGCTGAATTCTGTAAGCTAACGAATATTATTATCACCATGACATAATTTTGAAGTCGATCAAGTTTTACTCATTTTCATCATTACTACCTTTCGGATTTTACCAATCAATCAGAAGTTATGAATTCAAATTTCTTTTTAGACGCTCTACAACATCGTCAGCTACTTCTCTAATGTCCAAGTACTGAACGCTTCGTACGGCATGACATCCAATTTCACATTCGACCTGCATCCCTACTACCATGACTACAAAAGCTGCACCATTCTCGTGTCGGTTGAAAGTGGACAACGTCTTCCAAATGTCACATTTCCTGGTGCATACGTCTCCGATCTTTCGCCGACGTTCAACAATTCTCAGTTTATCGTAAGTCCGTTTTTTTTAGAATTGAAAGGACTATAGATATGGAGTTTGGACATTATCAATTCGACACCTTGATATCCATCTTCAAATCTTGCATTTGTGCTGAATAAACTGATTTTAGATGTTCGCTGTGCGGGGGAAGGACGTCTCGAGTCTAGAGATCATTCCTTACTCTGGTCCTTATAACGTCCTAATCTCCACTCAAGGCGATAACGATTTGGTTTGGATCACTTTCGTTGATGATCCTTCCATCGATGGAGGCTATTCGTTCGCATTTTCCGAAAAACAAATGGCAGCTAGTGGAGCTGAGACATACTACGGCAGCATTGGACTTGTGAGTTTTAAAAATTATTCCTGCACAAAGCTAGAGCATTTGATAGAAAAATTCTTATCAAACATTTGACTGATTTTCCACGATATATTTTTAGGACTTCTACACTGCTCCAATAAATTGGGAAAACGGCACAATCAGTCGGACTTTCTACGGTATAGGACGATGTTTGTCGAACTGCGATTTCTGCTGGACCTTCGAAAACGTCGATGCATGCAAACCTGGACCGTTCAAGTAGTTTTTAAATGAAATTTCAGAAAAATAAATTACGATTCAGCATAATCACGACAGTAACAGAGTCTAGCAGCTGCTCCATGCAGCCTTGTTATATATATGTAATCATCACCGTGCCTGGATTCTGCTTTATTCGAGACTCTGATTCGGATGGGAAAAATGAGAATCATATTTTCTAATTCATTAATCAGAACTTATAATCATCGTTTATTCTTAAAAATTCTCTAAACTGAACAAGAATAAATACATTTCATGCAACTGTCAATAATTAGAAGGTTGAATGTCGAGACTGTACGTGCAACTTTCTGGCATAGCCTGATCTGGCCTGAGTTGATGAAGAGTGTACCATGACAAATTACGTGCAGCCTGGTCGTATCGAGCCTATATATAAATCAAAATATGGGTTTAGAAATAATAGACATTTTACATAGACGACATCCCATCCGTCAGTCGCGCGATAATTCATTGTATTCGGGTAGTAATCCAATGGAGTATTATCTCCCCAATACCATTTATCTTCTGAAATTCCTTCATAGCAGAAAATTCGTTTATTATTTATCATAATCATACGTTACGAAAGGGCGAAGAAGATATATCTTATTTTAATCCGAAATTTAGCTTACGAATAAATCGAATGTCTCCAATAACATAATCGAAGACGGCAGTGTTGGTGGGTAAGCAGTCGTTTTCAGTAAGAATGTCGAGAGAAATACCTAAAATTATTATTGAATTGAAATTATTAGTCACTCAAAATAGCATCTGTGGAAAATTAAACTTGTTCTTAGAGAACGCAAGCACGTCCACGAGAACCATATTCCGTTATTATTTTTGCTTAAAAATATTCATTCTGGTGTAACTAAGACTTTTGATAAGAAAAATTGATGTTGAACGAAAGAATCAACATTTTCCGGACCCCAAAACGAGCACGTTTTCGCAAACTTCAAACTGCTTGCAAGGAAAAGTTATGTGCTGATTTTTGGCACAAAATCGTTTCAGAAGGTCTGTCGTTGATCTAGGGGTGGTTTTTTTAATGACATTTGGTCTTTGAAGGGTACTTCCTTCCCATTTTGGTGTTCTTTAACTACCACTTTGTTACATGCCACGTATTTGCAGAGGGACGGAGCTTGCGTTCTCTACTTGTTCTTTTACCTAACACAAAATAGTTCTCATCTTCGCTATGGATAGATGCATTGAAGTTGAAAGTGTAGGGGTCGAAATTTTCCGGGTACTGAAATAGATTTTTTTTTTAAACCCTTTAATTAAAAAATTACTTAACCTGTTTAAAACTATAGCACTTCTTGGTCTTGTTGTAATATTGCGATGCTGATGAACAAATGCTGGTGGGCGATGTTGTCTTGAGTTGTTGACTAAAAACTGAGTAGGTTTCACCAATTGGAAGCTCACTTACATTGAACTCCTCTGTGGCTGAGAAGTAGATCTAAATTCATACAAATGTCGATTTCATCGAAAAATTGAAATTTTACCTTGCAGTCGAATTTCCTGCACATACGAAATTTTGCGCGTTATTACATGGATAAGCTCTCCTGAATTAACTTTTATTTCAACTTAAAAAATACAAAGGGAAAAGCTCACCAGTTTCCATCATTAATTTCTAACGATGCACAGTATTCGTAACCTGATGGCTCGCCTAACATCTCGTTTTTTCGATGAAAAGTTAAAAATTACAAACCGGGTTCCCAGTTCCAATAATCGAATTGGCTCTGATCTGTCCAATACCAGTCGAATTTATTAGTAGTGTTCAAACCAATTCGAATGAGTCCATTGACAGTTCCGAAGTCAATAGCTCCTGTCTCTGAAATTTGATTTTGAAGTAAAACTATTTTAGAAATTACAAGAAAAAATTATAATTTAAAAATTTATAAATCATTTACTTTGAATGAAGCTATTCTCGAAAGCACTGAAAATTTGTTCGTGAATTTAGGAAATGCGATTTTTCCTTACCTATGGATTGAAGCTAAATGATATCCCATCGAAATGCAATAATTTTCAGCATCGTCAAAATTCATTGGTGTTGAGATGAATCGAAAACATCTAAAATAAAATAATTGTTGACATTTTACTCCACTGCTATTTTTTACCTCGACTCAAATGGATGATCACCAGGCCTACAATCACATTTAATCAAATGCAAATAAGAGAATAAAATAACAATTCGAAATATTGTGTGCATTTTCGAGAGCTCTATTATTTAAAATTCTTAGCAATAAATATTGGTTATCGCGTTTTTTTTCAGTTTGAAAAATTGATCACTTCCCAAATTTTCGTTTTAGTTCTTCAATAATACCTAAGCATCATGTTATCAAAACGAATTGGATTATAAAATGTCGACACTAAGTTCAAATTAAGCGTCTTAGAAATTATGATAGTGTACGAATCTGAAAGCACTAATATAAATATACTGATCATTAGTGACTTATTTAGTAACTCGGTAAAATGCTATTCAAATCATTTCTATTTTTCCTGCTAACATACGGTATGAAATTACTTGAAGAAATTATTTGAACTTAATTAAATTTTAGGCGTGACTTGCAATGTTCATTACAAGATTCACGGACATTATGACGAAATAAAGCCAGAAAATATTCTCGGAAGAGAGAATAATCGGAATAATTATTTTCCAGAGGAAAGAAGAATCGCTGATAAGGTTTAAAATTCACTATCAACTAAATCCAAATATTTATTTTATGTTATAGCTAGCGAATATCCTGAAGGACGACTTTTCGAATTTTATTGTCGAACGTTTTGAGTTGGATTTTTTGTCGATATTTTCAAAAATTCATTTATTTTCAGAGTTCTTGGCAGAGATGTAAATTTACCAACTACAGTATTTGTCGGTTACCTAGCCACAAATGGACATAATTTAAGAGAAGAGTTGATAACTCTGATCCAATCTCAAAATGAAATGAAAATGTTCCTATTCATGGATATCGGCACGTTAAAATTTTCACAACGTCAAATTTCTAAATGTCTTTAATTCAGATTCGGTACCAGAATTGTCAACTTCAATAATAAAAAATTCTATAAAATCAAATAAGATCTCTTTAGATAATAGGTAGTTCACTTTTTAGGCTTAAAATGTTATATTATTTTGTAGCTGCCAAAACTTCGGAATTCAAAACGATCAGGGTAATTGTAGCTGTCCTATGGATGGATACGGGCCGAATTGTGAAACTAGTAGGGAAAACTTCGGATTTAAACAAATAAGCAAATTTAGACAATTTATCTTTTTAGAAACTTGCACATCTTCAGTGAAGAGAAACATGAATGCGATGGCAACTTCGATGATCTTCGTGATTTCGCTCCGAGACACCATGTCGACTGATATTCAATTGTTGATCAACGGAATGCCCCAACTCATTGCTGACTGGAACAATTTTGATCCATATAAGCCCGTGGTTAATTTCATCGTGACTACATTTATTCAAATTGGTAAATTCATTTGGTTTTCTATGAAATATAATTTAATTTTAAAATTTAGACAACTCGTATTATGTCTATACGGATTTATTCCTCTATCAGATTGATCTATTGCGATATTTGAAAGGGCTAATTTTGTTCAATGTCAATGATAATCAGCCCGTTTTATCGGCAATTTACGCAGTTCAATCCTAGTAAAATATGGTACTTTTGTCGAATTTTGAAGTTTCATTTTAGCGCCCCTGAAATGATACCAGGATCTTTGGTTTTCGTACTAACCGATTCTTTACCAAACGACGGAGTGGCTAATGATTATCGGCTATCACCGACCAACAATGAATCTATGCTCATTGCGCAAACTCTACAGTGGAACAATAGGGTACAATTAAAAGAAATGTTATTAACTTCGAAACATAATAAATGTATTACCAATTAATATTCGTGAAAAGGTATCCACAAATTTCTAAATAGATTGTTATGATACGTTTATCTACATTTTAATAACTATCTAATAAACTGTGTTAACATGTTGAATTTAGATAATCTTCCTAATATCAAAGCGAGAAAATTCATCGATAAATTCAAATGATCCAGCCTTCGATGCATATCGTCGTGTCTCTCGTGCCGTTCACGGAGATGTGCTCATCATGAACAAACAGGACCTGAACAACACTCTCTTCTCGATGATCTGTTACTATTATCGAATGGCAGACATTCACGCACTTTATGGAGTGAACAGTCAAGTTGGACTAGCACTCGATAGTGATTATGCTACTGAAACTGTCTACGTAGTCATATCAGTGGAAATCAATCAGATCCTTCCAACAATTAAAACAGCGACTGGGACATCGATGCTTCCACAGTTCAGCACTTCGCTCTTTGCTGTTCGTCTTAACTTCTTAATTATTTCATCTTCAAGTTAAACTTCAGGTGTATAGAATAACCTATTCACAAACAACATCAGTTACATTAACACCGAATCCTGATCCCTACAACGTGCGAACATTCATCAATTCAGCCAATTCTGCATGGATTGCCTATCATGACGACTCAGCCGTGGACGTTGGTGACACATATGCTCTTGCCGGTATCAACCAGTACGCAACAGGATACTCAAATTGGCCCGGTGTCAGCAAAATTCAGGTACCAATAAGAATGTACAGTGGCGGACAAGATTGTCGGGTCACTTCATCATATTTGGACTTCTTTTCAACCATCCGCCTATCCCTTATTACTTAGGGCGCGCGTTCATACTTCGGCTCGGCTCGGGCAAGCAGAAGAAAATAGTATGAGAAAGTATTTTTTTTTGCTTGTTCGAGCCGAACCGAAGTATGAGCGTGCCCTAAGTGCATAAGTATAAATTGAGACTGACACAGGATATGGGGTGACCCAATAATTGTGTCCACTACTGTGTCTATTGAAATCTAATTCAATAGTTTAGTTCTACATAGCACCCAGCAACGGTGACAGAACACCGCTTGGCAAAACTTATCAAGGATCCCTCCGAGACGGTGGACCCTGCACCTTCCCATGGGGGTACGGGCAAATTGACAACTGCACGCCTGGACCTTACTCGTAATCATTTTTTCTGAAAACCAAATATGAAGATGAACATTATTTTAGTCAGGTCGTTAAACTCTACGACGCAAATAATACCGAGTACTTCCGCATTCTGCCTGGATATTGCTTTTCTCAGAATTGAGCTATACGATCTATTGAAATAAATCGCTCGAATTTTTTTCCATGAATAAATAATTTTTCGTTAAAAATATTGATTTATTCGGAATTATTCATTACGCATGACATGAGGTGTTATCAAATTACGAACTCCCCAGATTAATACTGCAAAATGATGATTGAAAGCCTGAAAAAGCAAATTGTAAACGATGAGCAACCAAATTTAAATGTAAAATAGTCCAATCTTATCGGAACGATATCTGCTTCATTGCAAATTATTCATAAACCCAAACATGGTCAAATTTTTCTATTCCATAAGTTGGCTCTTCTCGAAGTCCCATTTAATACAAGCTCATAAAAGTTTATTGCAGATATGCTGATATCGATATTATTGGATATTGTACCTCTTGTTGCTCCTTTCTTACTTTTCGGTATAGCTCTTACCATTTAAAAAAACACTCCCGATCCAGAACTCGTTCTGAATAGGCGAACTCCGGACCAGGTACAAAATAGTTTTGAATTGGAATGTTCTAGATCGGAAGTGTCCCCTTCAAATTATAACATTTTTCAAAACTTTCCAATAAATTATGAAATGGTAATGCTTTCTTAGCCAAATATCACGGATGGACTAAATAGAAATATCTTATAAATCACGACGTCATTTTAAATTTCAAAGATCTAATTGTTAATCTGCATGTCTTTTAAAATAAAAGATGATCAGAAACCGTCTGGTCTTCCTTGCAAATTAGTGTTTCTCGCGTAAGCTAAATGGACGGGGAAAGTCGCATTTACGCAAGTCTCGAATAGGTCTAGAACTTTTCACGTCTGGATCAGTGTTAACGTCATTCGACTGATGAAATCCCCAATCATTCTGTGTCTTTTTTACCAAAGTACTCTCGGATGTCTACCGACGCCCGATATGGACTTACCGAATTTACCTACCACAACTTCATTTGAGGAAGGTACTGAGTTTTCATCCATAACTACAAGCATAGGGCTTTATAATTGTTGGGAGCTTGAAAACGACTAAATTTAAGGAAATTTTCATACGTTTAGTTAGGAAAATGAGCCGATCATGAGATCATAAGAATAGATTTAAAAATATAAGATGTAAAATTCTGAGTATTCATCACTTTTTAAATTTCTCCTAGAAATGTCGAGTACAACATCGCATACCACGGCTTCCACATCTACCTGCGCACTTTGTAAGTCAATTTGATTTTTATATACGAATGATGAATATTTCAGCTTGCAATTATCCATTCACATTGTTGAAGGGCCAATGCTATGTAAGTCTATTATATTTGTTTAATTAAATTAAATTTTCGGGTTCAATAGAAAACATTTTGGGATCCTGCTACTTGATTAAAAAATTCTTGTAATCATAGCATGGATGTCTTGATTTATTAGAGTTAGAAAAAGACAATAAAAAAGTTTCACAATTTAGCGTGGTAAATATTTCATTGAGTTTGTTATTTTTAATTTAGAGCCTAATAAATGCCGGTACAAATATTTTCAACTACATGGATTCATTGAATCAATGTCATGGACTTAACGCGATGGCGCATTTACCTTACATTAGAAATAATGCCCAGATGACGGCTATACAAAATAGTAGGCTTTATGAAAAGCTCGATTTTTAAAATCAATATTACTCAGCTTTTGGAATGAAGTGGTTCTTCTTGGGTGCAATGCGAGTTGCTCCTGGAGTAGGTTTTTTTTAAAAATATTTATTTATTGGAATTTTGATCATTGCATTATTTGATTTCGAAAACTGGAATAGTTGATGATAAAAACAACTAAAAATCGTACAGGGAAATAAGTGGGATTATGACGATGGAACTCATGAAGGATACTTTCATTGGGCTGATAAAAGTAAAAAATAAAATAATTACTTTTAAAGAATCGATATTTCAGAGCCAGATAATACCGGTGGAATGGAAAATTGCGTAAATAACTTAAACTATCGTTATATTTCTAATATATATTCAGATAACGAAAAACCCAGACGGATTTTGGGATGATCGTGAATGTGTATCGGTGTAAGAATTAATATTTTAAACTTGAAAAAGGTATTTAAAAATGAGATATTTCAGACTTGTGCCACAAGTTCTATGCCAAATCGAACCTAATATGCACTGTTAACCTTGTCATACTTATCTTTATTTTAATTTTCAAATATAGATAAATTTCTTTCCGATTTCATAATATTTGATTGATAAATATTTGTATTTGATCATTTATTTTCCTACAAACAATAAAACTTCTTACTTCATTGTTAAGTCTTGTCTTTAAATTCTAACTTCCTCTGATTAATTGCAAATCTATGAAGGGGTGCTTATAAAAATGCGGCCACACCCAAATTTCAGTGATATAAGCACTAAAATTCTTGGTTTCTGATATTTCTAGAGCATATATAAACCTGAGTAGGTCCTAAGTTTTAATTGATAAGCAATCATATTAGACTCATTAAGAAACGTTTCGAGTATTTTGTACCTTACCTTTCAGGAATCATCATTTATGAAGTGGCTTACTGTATTATCGATTTTGTTGACATTCGGTATAGTATAAAATATAATAAAATTAAAGTGGCTGATTTTAGGAACTGCATTTGGACAAATATGCCAAGAATATTATACGCCGACTCCCGATCAGAAGCAATGTCTACGAGTAAGAACATTTTGAGAATGGTTTACCAAATAATATTAGGTTGATGCATTCCTGTTTTCCGATTTGTGCGAAACAGTTCAACAGAACATAACTTTATTGGCTAACAAGGATACTAGATGAAATATTCGCCATCGCTGTCCACAGTCTTCTGCCAGCGAATAGGCAGCTTACGGATTCCCTCGCCGTACCAAGCGGGCTGCTTGGAGGCGAAGTAGGTCTTCAACCATGCGTCGACCTCCGCGCGGTTCTTGAAGTGTGTCTCGCCAAGGACTCGCTGCATGTCCGAGAAAAGCCAGTAGTCGCTAGGTGCCATGTCGGGCGAGTAGGGGGCATGGGGTACAATGTGCCATCCGAACGTTGTCAGCTCCTTTTTCACTTGTTTACACACATGAGGGCGGGCGTTGTCGTGGAGAAAGTGAAGACGACCTCGTAGCCAGGGAGTGGATTGGACGTGAGCCTTCAAGTTTCTCAGCTGGCGAGCGTAGACATCACCCGTGATCGTCGTACCCTCGGGTAGCAGCTCCCAGTAGATGGGGCCTTGGACGCCCCACCATACGGATAGCATCACCTTCTTCTGGTGCGTTTCGTCTTTGGCGACGGGTTCCGGCTGATCCTCCTTGTCCACCCACTGGGCACGTCTCACAACGTGATGGTAGACGATCCATTTCTCATCTCCCGTTATGAGATTGTCCAGCCAGGCCGTCGTCCTTTCGTATGTAAGAAGACTCATTGCTGTGTCAACTCGACAATTCTTGTTTTTGTCGCTCAAGACGTGGGGAATCCAACGGCCCAACTTTCGTACCTTGCCGAGCTTCTTCAGTCATCGAACGACAGTTGCCGGTCTACTCCGAGAGTCTGCGCTATTTCTCGCGTAGTAGCGAATGGATCCCCTTCGACTGTGCTGCGCAGCAAATCCAAATCCATCACTCGTGCAGGTTGCGACCTCTCCTCGTCTTCGAGATTGTAGTTGTGGGCCTCGAATCGTTTGAACCAATTGCGTACTGTGTGCTCGGAGGGGACTTCCTGGGGATATACTCGGGCCAGTTGACGGTGGGTCTCGGGTGGTTTGGTGCCAGAGAGGAAGAGAAATAACATTACGTTGCGTATGTGGACACTGTTTGGGTGGAATCGATGGGGCATTGTGGGAACTAGACTGCTCACTAGCTGGTTGTGGCACTGCGACTGATAAGAGGGAGGGACAAGTTGTTTATATTATAGAGCACAGTGGTTTTTGTCGCGGTCGGCCGCAAAGGGGAGGGAGCAAAGTACACATATCAAAAACGGAAAACAGGAATGCATCAACCTAATAATTGAATTATTTTAGTCATTTCCTTATGATGGATACAAACGATCTAGCGCATATTCTCAATGTCAGTATCAGCATGGGAATTTAGTAACGATTCCAAATGCATTTGTAAGTTTTTTAGCTACTTGTATTAAGTGAAGCGGATAATATGTAACGTTAAAATAACTTATAATAATAGATCAACCAATTTGTTCTGAATATTATTTCGCCATTGCGAAAGCAAACTTGGCTCGGATTGAAATGCACTACGAAGGATGCGTCAAATTGTTATTGGGACAGTGGGATTTCAGCAGCGGGCTACAACAATTTTGCCCCAGGTAATGAGAAAATTAAATGTGGAAAACACGTGATGATAATTAAAATTGGTGAAAAATTAAAAATTGTAATAGTATTTAGGCTTTCCAAACCCTGAAGTCGGAAATTGTGTATACATGAAAGTCGATGGTGACATCGCCGGCCAGTGGATTTCAGGAGACTGCGACACAAGTGAAATGTATTACATGTGCGAGATGGAGCCACTAGGTCAGTTTAATTGAGAAAAAATTACCTATAAATACCTGTACCTTTCTATTTTGTTCTTGAAATAAACTAACGTCATTTTTAGCTCACGCATTCTGTGACGGCTATTCTGTGTTCAACTCATCGTGCTATAAGGCTTTTCTGAGTCCCAGATTTCATGGTGATGCTAGTAATGCATGCAATAACGATTATGGGGACCTGACATCAATACATTCCAGCGAAGTTTATAATGAATTATGAAACATCACAAAATATTGTCACTTTAGGAAAACGACTTTATATTGAGCCTTTTCGGTGCCAGTCCTCCTCCATACGCTTGGATTGGACTGTACGCTTACAATTCAGCAAACACCTATTGGAACGATGGAACTCCATACGATTATAGCAACTTTGGTAAAAATTCGCATTATAATGAACGATTTCATTCAATGAAATATGTATGTCCTTGAAGGCATGTTAAATTATAATCTTGGTTCATACGTCTCTATGGGACTGACTAAGGACATTATTAGTCCAGGGCAATGGATTAATGCGAAAGATAATCAGTTGATGGCATATGTATGCAAGAAAAGTGAGTATTAACAAAATATCAAATTAGTGATAATCAAAACTGGAAAATATTGTTTGCTTGTAAAACTTTCCTCTAGTAAAATCACATTCTTGGTTTTATAGGTATGCGAGCTTTGAGCACGCTTACAACTACGCAGGATCCATACATTACTGCAACAACATCGGTAGCTTGGACCTGTGATCAACCATTCATATATAATAACAGTTATTCGGGCTATGTAAAATAATTTTATTATCGATCTTAATCTAATGCCTGCAGATCTATTCTCCTGGTTATCCGAAAAGTTACAATACCTATCAATTTACTGACAAATGCCAATACATCATAATAACTTCCAGTTCATCATATCGAGTTAGAGTCCGATTTCCTCGATTTTTCGTCGACTCTGTAATTTAACCTGAAATAATTTTTTGAACTTTGAAACTCTTAGGGAAGTAAAATGGACATCTATAATGCTCTAACCGATGCATATCCATCAAAGACGTTAGTCATCTAGAATAATTTTAAGTTATAATAATGACTTTCAGGCTCACAGGTACTGTCGATCCAGATCAATGGTTCTATTCAAACTCGACATCTATGAAGGTAGCGTTTCTGAAATAAATATGTTTATAAGCATAAAATATGTATTCATATTTGAATTGATGTAGTAATTTAACGTGTTTAGTTAGTGTTTACTGAGTCAGGAATACGCGATAACGGGCAAAACTACCACTGGCAAGCATACTATAACTATGATTGCTGCTTCATCCAGAATAAAGGTATGTGTTGCTTTTGCATCACTTTATTAAAATGCAGTATAGATGGGTCGAAAACAATGACTTCTGTCACAATTTCCACTGATGCAGGCTCACAAAATGATTGCATTTCCTACATTTACTACGATGATAAAACTGTAAGTATGAATTGTTCAACGTATAAAATATTCAAGTATTCTAGTTGATCACAACCACTGAATTGGTTAATAAACAATCAATAGATTGTCGCTACGTGATTACAGCTCCGGAATATAAGAAGTAAAATAATGTGATTTTTAAGTATTGAAATTTGTCTTTCAGGATTCAAATAAAAATTGGAGATCGTACCAAATACGGTAATGCGATAAGTATCTTCGATAAACTAGATGATACCAAAGCAAGTGTGAAAAGGTTATATCTCTTAGAAAAATAATATTTTAAGATAATTATTTTTTAGAACTTTAAGCGATGAACCAATAACATCAACGAAGAATAAGCTCTACCTTCATTTGAAGACTAACCAACCCAACATGCTGCAAAATTTCAAAGCGGATCTGATTTCCTTTTAAACTTATATATGATAAAAGATTTATATAGTACTTTTGTTTGCTACTGTATAGTTTGCATTTAGGAATTATGTTCGAAAACTTTTTTTTCGATTTTGGTTTTAATCATGCAAACTATCTCTCATTTAGCATGACTTCAAATCCTTCATAAAAATAAATATCTATAACGTTTCAGCTTTGATTTGGTATTTCGCATTTCATTTTTTGCTAATGAAATTGAAGCCATAAAATTTCGAAATTAGGCTCAAAATTTGGAAACTCCTACAGAAAATGAAACCCTTGACTTTTACGGCGCTCATGAAGATTAAAAAAGCGATGAATGTATCCCAAAGACGAAGCCAAAAATTTTAAATATCAGCAAGTTTTCGAATTTCATTTCAATTTTTGTTTCATTCCAAAAAAGCCTACTCCAATTTCTTCCTTGAAAGAAATTATGTGTCACTAAATTTTCTAATATTCTACAATGATAAGAGTCACCTTTTATTCAATATTTTGCTCTATTTTCTATTTGTTATTTCTAAAAAGAGAAACTTTTGTTCTATCTCAAGTGACAACAGAAGCCCCACTAACGCCTCCGCCGATAGGGACGAAAACTGTGGTAAGAAAATAACAATTTCAAAATGATAAACATTAAATTTAAGTGTAAATAAATAAATAGAATAATAACCTTGACATAATAAAAGGAATGTCTCTTGTTTTAGGAAATGATATAATATAATAGTACTAAAATTTAGAAGTAAAACTTGAAAAATGGTAATTTTTCAGATAAAAATGGGCATAGCAGCTGACGAAAACGTACAAAGCGGAAATGTGGGGTTTTCGATTACCGGGGGCGCAATCGGCATGGCCATAGATTTATTGAATGAGAGGCAGATGATCAATGGATACACTTTCGAGTTGGTTTTCAAAAACAATTTTCAGCTTTTTAAAAACGTTCAATTTTATGAGAAAAAGTATTAAAACTAGTCACTATGAAATGCTGCATATAACGAAATCTCAACATTTTTCTAATGTTGAAATGTAACTTTTGTAATGCTGAACTCTAAAAAACCAGAGTCGTTGTGAACTACACTGATTGCGATCGAGCTTTGAATACTGGTGCTGCGATTAACTTCTTCACCGATTCAGACGTCGATGTCGTGATTGCCGCACCCTGTAGTAGCGGTAAAATTAGATTATCTTCAGTAAATTCCACTGAAAACTTGTAGGAGCCCAACCCTTAAGCCGATTAGCAACATATTATAACCGAACAGTACTGGCCTGGGGCTTTGTCACGGATTACGAGTTCACTATGGAATCTGAATATCCGTATTTAACAACAATCATGCAAAACACTTATTCGTAGGTTTCAAACAATTTGGTAACTGAAGCAATGGTTTTTGAGATGATTCATCGATTTTGATGGTATCTATTAAAACATTAAAATTTCTAAAGTTATATGAAAAACAATGTAATTTGGATATAAAAATTGATAATCATCGTGTTATAATTATCTCTAGATATTCTTCTATTAATAAAATTTGAAGACTTTTCAGCCTCGGCATAGCTGCGACCCAAGTGCTTGAAGCATATGATTTCAATCAAATCGCGGTTTTGTACACGACGAATGACGTGCAATATTGTGATGGAGTCATCGATGATTTCGAGGTTCTCAAAAATAATAGTAGAATTTTCGGCCCGTTTCCTGGCCGCGATCTACTCAACATTGACGACCGAATGCAAGACAATGATTCGAAACTCCTTTTCATTTGACTCTAGTTTCACTTTATAGGAAAAAGCACGTTGACTTCCAAACTTATTTGTTATTTCATTGCAGCGAAAGTGGTAATGACGAGATCGAGATTGAGATCAAATGAAAAGTGGGATTCTTGGAAAATACTAATTTTGTGGATGGGAAATACTGCCCGTGCAACATAATCAATTTTGTGAAACTGAAATTACTTTAGTACGCCGTAAACGGCGGGGACAACGATATCAGCATCATTTACAAACAACTATTGCCGCTGGATGACAACATCACATTCACCAATATTCTGTTGTCGTCAAAACAAAGGGCTAGAGGTAGATTTATCGGAAGAAACATCCATTTTTATAGTTATAATTAATTTTTGAAGATTTATATATTATTTATCGCTCAAATCAAGTAGAAAAACAATTGCCAAAATATCTTGATTTTTGAAACTTATCAATTTTGCTATCAAATTCAATTTCCAGCTATAAATGCCTTAAAATTTTTCCCCACTTGTTAAGAGAATATTTGAAACGTGCAATTTTCAGTCTACATCCTTTGCATTGATTTGCCATCGGATCGTCGTCAGTTTGCTGCAGCAGTAAACCAATTAGGTTCTGATAAAATTCTTTTAATTTTTAAAAATCCATTTACTATTTTCAAACTACGATTGCACTCACTCATTTGAAGTTGAAGCTATTTTGAATTTATCAGAAGTAGAGTTGGAGTTCGGATTCTTTTAAACTCAGTACAAGTATTTTATCCAGACTATTTTTGAGGCATGGCAACTGAGGAGTACGTGTACATTCTGTTGTCAGCCAGAGCGATTGGCTTCGGTAAGATTTTTCTGCATAGCTTCGATGAAATTTGTTGTTTTTTCGGTAATATATTAGATATAGGTCAAGTCGCATTTACCTCAACGAAACGTAAGTTTGAAAATTTACAATTTATATGAAATATTTCGAACTTCTTCATTAAATTTATTCTTTGTGCGTTCTTGATATTTATAGCATTTAAAAAATCTTAGATGAAAAATTCAGTCTCGTCTGGTTTAAGCCCATTTTGGGAACAGGCTGATGGAAACGTCACGTCGATAAATGAAGACGCTAAAAAGGGCGCGGCACGATTTCTAGTGGTTAGTCAGAAATAACAAGCTTCTATTTAACCATGTAGGATTCTTTCAAATTTAGATCGACATTAGCACTGCGATTCTGGATCCTGATTACTACGAGTATTTCCTGGATCATTCGATGACTCGGATTAGGGAATGGCCCATTTACTGCACGACTTCTCTGTGCATGAATAATACGAATAAAACGGTGTGTGAAGAAATTAGATTACTCTAAAGCTTAGCTGATTCGAAAATCACTTTTTAAATTTTAATCGAGATGTTCAGATAGCAAAAAAATAAGCAAAATTTTATTTTAGGTTCCCAGTTACGCAAGAAATTTACATGATGTGGTCTACCTATATGGTATCGCATTGAATAATACCGTCGATCCAAACGAAGTCAAAAGGCCGGATATCATGCAACAGAGGATGCAGACCACATTCGATGGTACGCTCTGAAAAAATTTCAAACTAAATTATTTCATTAGCTATGGCAACACTCGTGCTCAGCAAATACTAAATGTTCAAATTTCTTAAAACATGATATTTTGTTTTCTATTTATTTGTTTTAGGCCTAACTGGTCAAGTAACGATAACAGAGAATAATTCCCGAGATGCTATATTTCTCATGTACACTCTGAATGAAGCCTATGATGAAGTCGCATACGCTAATATTTCGTTTCAGGGGGATACTGCGGTAAATTATCGTATAGTTTATAGCATTCAAACGAATATGATTCGATTCTCAAGTTCTAACCGATAAATTTTTGAATCATATTAAAGAATATGTAAAGTGCAAAGTGAAATCTCTGAAATGTCCTACAACACAGTGCAAAGTCGGTTACCTTGCTCGATGACCCCTTTGGCTGTCAACCTCGGACTTGCATTCGGAAGCCCTTTTCTGACTTCCTGATCACTCACTTCGACAAAACAACAAATTTCAAATGATCGTATTCATTGCATTCGGTGAAGAGTGGTAATGACAGTGAGATTGAGATCAAATGAGAAATGTGATGTTGGGGAATTCTAATTTGTAGAGTAGGAAATCTGCCCGTGCAGCAGCAAGATTTTCAGCACTGTCAACATCTCTGATCTAATTTCAGATGTTTACACCATTGTACGTTGATGAAAGCGATGTGTGGAAGGCTAGAGGAGGAAGACGGTAATTTTTAGTGAATTGCTCAAAAATTCAGAATTTTAGCCCATTGTCAATACCTCTATGTGGATTTTTGGGCACCTCCTGTCCGAAGGAGTTTTGGGATGAGTATTTGGTCTATGTTGTGGTTGGATCCTCTCTGATAGTTCTGCTGATTATAGTAATTCCTACTTTACTATTTTAAATATCGATATTCATGTTTTATGAAAAGTTAAATTTAATGAATTTTTTGAAGATAGCCCTCGCATTTGTGGGCTACGCGTTTAGACAAAAGCAAATGGAATTGCAACGGGAAAAAGATGAATGGCAAATACCGTTCATCAAGCTTCAAAAACCGCCTACGAAGGTATATATTTTTTACAGTTAGAGCAATTTGAAACTTGGAAATCAAAATATGTGTAGGGGGCACAAGTGGAGTCGAAACTTTGAAGCGAACTTTGTAAAGCGATTTCAAGGAAAAGTTCGCTTAGCAAAGTTGTGACCGACAAGTAGATGGACAATTTTGTTCTGTTGACACCGGCTCAAAATCCCAATAATTCACTAAAAACGAATAGAGTTCTTACGCCCTCCAAACATGTGAAAAATAAGAATGTCATACAATTTTTTGCAACTTATCTTGCATGACATGGGATTACCTTGAAGTCAAGCTCGGTATATATTCTTTTAGAAAGACCACGTTTCCAAAAGATCCCTACAATCTGGACCTTCAACAATTACTGGGGATAGTAGCAAGTTCAAAAATCTTTCGAACTTCCAAAAAAATCGAAAATTACAGATTCACTTTCGAAACTGTGGAACATTCGAATTACAAGGTGTTCATCTACGAAAAAGAGCCCGTCCTAACGACGAAACATACCGCGATAGATTTGTTTCGAAAGGAAAATGATCATTTTTCCAAGGTATGAAAGCTCGAATTCAAGTTTATTCTTTAAACAATTCTTCTAAATGCTATACTATCAAAATGCATCGATTTTATTCATGTTCATACGTTAATCAGTCCTAAATTAGCGTGCGACATTATTTCATGAAGCTATTTTTCTTGAAACTTATCAAATTTTCAGCTTCGTAAATTGGACCATGAAAACGTCAATAGATTCATCGGTTTGTCGATTGACGGGGCGGATTTTATCGCGGTTTGGAAAATGTGCGCCAGGGGCAGTTTGCAGGTTGAAAATCGTAATTTTCCTCTCAAAACTAAAATTTCAGGAGATAATCTCGAAAGGAAACCTCAACATGGATCAGTTTTTCGTGTTTTGCTTGATTAGGGATATAGCGGAGGTGAAAACTAGGAAAAAACTGACTTATTTTTAAATTCCTTGAAAAATATTCCTTTATTGTTTAAATTTTAGGGTCTAAATTACCTCCACTCAGAATTTTTGACGAAGCACGGTTCACTTCGATCTTCATCCTGTTTAGTGAATGAGAGTTGGCAGATAAAAATTTGCGACTACGGGCTGGAAATGTTGTCGCCGATCAGTACTTCGAAGAAAAGTATTTTTTAATTTTATATTTTTACTTTTCTTATTTATTTTTAAAAATCATTGTATAAGTTTAAAAAATAGCATGTTTGCTTAAAAGATGTCTTTGTAATGCACCAGCTGATTTCATAAAAAGGAAGAACGATAAAAATGATTATTAACTGGAAAAAATACCTTGCTATCAAAATAGAATAAATGAAAATATCAGACCTACTCTGGGTTGCTCCAGAACATCTTCAATCTGGTTCGTCATCTCCTGAAGGCGATGTTTATTCTTTCTCTATCATCTGTTCGGAAATCATCACGCGAAGGCCAGCTTGGAATTTGGGAAATAGAAATGAGAGTTTAGATGGTAAACTATAAAATAAAGATTCAATACAAGCTGATTTTAGAGCTAATTTATCTGATTCGAAAAGGCGGTCTGAATCCAATCAGGCCGGATCTGACTTCAGACGGAGTCGAGATCAACACTGCTTTGGTAAGGTTTTAGATAGGTTTAGAGCTATTCGGAGACCGCATGACATTAAGATCTCAAGACATGCAAAATAGTGTGGGAAAAGAAATCCTACCACCAAATGCCCTACCCTAGCCATACACTACTTCGCATGTCTTGAGATGTTGATGTCGTGCGGTCTCCGAATAGCCTTTTATAGCTTCATCTTGTCCGTGATTGTTGGTGTCAAGCTCCATCGGATCGCCCCAGCATGACCGTGGTTTGTAATTTACTGAGAGGAATGATGCCTCGAGGCAAAGGGAACTTGTTCGATCACGTCTTTGGCATGCTTGAAGACTACACGACGACGCTGGAACAGGAGGTTAGACGATTCATGGCCATTCAATGACTTTCTTTGGATTATAAAAAATGTTTAATCGCGAAAGTCGCGTGTGTGAATTATTCCGTTTCATTTTTCTTTAATATAAAAAATTGAAACATTCAAACATTTTATAGGCTGAAAGTGAAATTTCAGGTCGATGAACGAACAAAAGAACTTGCAACCGAAAAGAAGAAAGCGGATGTCCTATTGAGCAGAATGCTACCAAGGTATTTATTTAAATTTTTTTGCTCTTTTTTAAATAACGAAATTTCAGGCAAGTCGCTGAACGCCTCAAACTTGGCCAAGCGGTTGAGCCAGAGAGTTTCGACAACGTCACCGTGTTTTTCTCGGACATCGTTAAATTCACTCAGCTGGCCATGAAGTCAACTCCTTTCGAGGTTATTTATTTACTTTAATCATTAGGCCTTTAAACATTATACCATGAGAGAATTGAGTATAGCATCAAAACAATGACCAAATCTTTAGTTATTTGAATGTCGTTACTTCTGTAGCATAATCGAATTATTATTCTAGGTTGTCAGCCTCCTGAACGATCTCTACAGTAGATTCGACACTTTGATCGAGGAACATAACGTTTATAAGGTTTAAAAAACTCAATAAACCGAAATTATGTTCAAACGAATTAGGTGGAATCGATCGGTGACGGCTACCTGTGCGTTTCCGGACTGCCAGATAGAAACGGCACGCAGCACGTCAAGGAAATCGCTGACTTATCGCTGGGCTTCATGGACTGCGTCAAACAGTTCAAAATTCCTCATCTTTCTAGGGAAAAGATCGAACTGAGAATTGGGATTAATAGCGGTAAGGAATTTTAATGAGATTTATCAAAAATATGTATCTTATAATTAACCTACAATTTGGGGTCCAATGCCGATATTCAGTTACGTTTTTCACTATAAATTTTGAAGCATAACTTGAGGTTGAGAATAATTTGAAATTTAAATTTAGGAGCTTGTGTGGCAGGAGTGGTCGGTCTTTCCATGCCTCGATACTGCCTATTCGGTGACACCGTCAATACCGCTAGTCGGATGGAGTCGAATGGAAAGCGTTAGGAAACCTTTCTCGATTAAAAATAAAGTTGAAATCTTCAGCATCGCATATCCACATGTCATCGGCCGCGCATAGCTTGCTGATTCGTGAGTTTAGTGGACAGTATGAAACCCAGAGTCGGGGCGATGTTATCATCAAGGTAAAAATGACAAATGACAAATTATTTTTCTATGCTATTTGGTATAACACGTCAAAATATAGCGCTTTTATTTTAGTGTTTCTGTGATATCTTATCAATTCTGAAATTTTTATCAAACAATTTCAGGGCAAAGGTGTCATGGAAACGTTTTGGCTATTGAGCAGGGTCAGACAAGACGAACGGGAAAGCAGAAGCCCGGTATTATATGGGATAGAATTTAAAAATTTTCATTTTATTTTAGCTCGAAAGTGCTTTACAGCGACCGTCAAAAGCTCCACTAGCTGAACCTGAAGAAAGCCCAGATTTAAATGAAACTGATCTGGGTATGTTTCAAGAGAAGTGCTATGAAAGTCGGAATATTTTACTATAATCTCGTCACTGGCTTAGTAACATTAAATATCAAATGGATTTTAGAAAAAGACAAACCAATGAAAGAAATCAATTTGCTAAGAGAAAAGGAGAGCCAACATGACAACAATCTCACTGTACCGCTGTACAGACAATTTAGACAAGACGCTTTGTCCAATCTCTAAGCTTATCTCATAATATTCCATTTATTTTTATTTTTCGTATTCAACTTGTATACTTACTCTGAAATATTAGAAATTTTATTTAAGAAAATATTTAAAATTTTCGTGACAACAGAACAAATATGATACAGGCATTTCGAAGGGAAAATGGATAGAAAATCTAAAAAAGAGAAAAGTAAAAAAGTGAATATTATAAGGAAAACAAATCGATAGAGTAAGAAGAGTGCACCAGTAATAAAATTCTAGAGAATTTGGTAACAAATGTAAAATGCTCATTTTGGAAATCCATGCTTCAGAAATAATGATGCCAAAATGAAGCATTCAAGACAAATGGTGTTTTCGTCGCAATCTGACACTTATTGAATATTATCTGAGAAAATCAGTTTTGGAATTAGAATATGTTTCAGGAATTTAATTGATTCTCTCAAATAAACAAAAATGATGTCTGCAAAGACTAGAAAAAAGCATCGAATTCAAACTAGCGGAAGTGTAAATGCTTTGATTATGATTCACAATGTCGCTAGGTTCAACCCTTTTAGATAATGCATTTTTTCGAGATGATTATTTGTTTTAACAAAGACATATTTGATAGAGGCACATATGAAAGTGATAAAATTAGGAGAATCTAGACATTTTTCAAATTGAATTTCTTATGAAAAATACTTGAAAAATGTTTTAAATAAACATTTTACAGTCGCCTGCGGCAAGAAGAAATGTTTGAAAGTCGATAAAATAATCAATAATTAGGGAAATTTAGGCGACTATTTTTATGAATTAAATCGAAGGGTTGAAAATGAAAGTGACAAATTTGATCGCATTTTTGAAACATAACTTTCATTTTCAACGTCAAAATTACACATTAGTCAAACATTTGACTACCGTAATCAATATTTAGAAAGTGAAGTTCTTTTATCAACTAAAAAGAAATTAGAGAAGATATGGAAAGTCAAAAACGACAGACTTTACAGTGTAATTCGCATAAACTTGTGAAAAGTCATTTAACTAGAATAATAATGCCTAAAAATTATATTCTAATTGTTCTATGGGCAATTTTAACTGTAAAGTTATTGTTTTCGGTCGTCCAAAAAATAAAACGACAAGTTTCTTTTATAAAAAATAAAAGAGTTCATTAGCGAAAATAGAAGTTTCATGTTTTTTTCAGAAACTAAAAAAACAACAAATGAAAAAAAAAAACTCATCGGAATCATCGTCTGAATCCGACGTTGCCACAGGTGGCCATGCAATCCTGCATCGAGACGAAATTGTTCAGATTGCCACCGCAGCCCGTGTACTCGAATGGCACGCATTGACTCTGTAAACAAATATCTATTTAAAAAATATTTTATTAGTTTTTTATTGCACTGATTTTAAATAGAGTAATATTATTGAAAAATCTATGAAAAATACCAAGTCTAAAGTTTCTAAAATATTTACATTTATTTCTTAAGTTTTACTACTAATTTTGCTAGAGTTTATTCAATTTTTCGATGTTTTAAAAACTAGTTAGCAAAAGATAATATTTTATCGGTAAATGTTGGTGCTTTCTGGCTATTATCGCATAGTAAATTCTAAAAATAAAAACTAAAGTCAAACTTACCGATTGCCGATTGAAAGCGTATCTGGTTTGCCTGCCGCCGCACGCGCCCCGATCGATTGACAATAAACAAAGCTCTTCTGGAAAAATATCGATTTTCTTAAAAACCAATAAATCAATCATTATAGACACATTTTATATCATATCAACTCGTTCCATTTTTCATTTCATATCCCCAACACTGACGTCATACTCGATCGGCTCTGTTATCGAAAGATTTTACGGATAAAAATTGATGTATGGCATTTTCTAGTATTTTATGTAAAAATATATTTTTTTTAATTTCCATACATTAACTTGAAACATACATGAGCAATCAATTTCAAAATGCATAGGGGCACATCAGTGCTTGGTGCAAAGCATAGAAATATCGTAATCTGATAATAAAGTTTAGGCCAGATTTACCCTGTTTTTCCCACCAGTTTTCCACTCCATTTCATTTTTCTCGTTTCTTATACCCTCCTATCTTCATACGCTATTTATTCTTCCTTTCCCTCATACTTCTAGCGGAAGATGTCGAATAGCCGACAAGAGACTGGTATAATGGTAGTGCATTGAGTATTGAATATCAGCGAATCATTTAGTAAAGGTTTTGGTTTTTTTCTCCTTTGCAATAGTTTCGGCGTATCTAGCATCGTTAGCTGAGATAAACGAAAATGAAGAGGCGAATAAGAAACGAGAAAATTTTGTGGAAAATAGAGGAGTATTTAAAATTAATTTCATTATGAGATTACGGTATCTAGAAGCTACATGCAATGAACAAAGTACATGTAAATATTAGAAATTGTTAGAATAGGTTTCATGAAAAGTAGCCGCATATTTTAATAATTACTACTACAATTAATCCATCCATTAGGGAAAATTATCAAAATATGCAACAATAAATCTCATTTTTTGCGAATTGGGCTTAAAACGACTAACCTATAATACCGTACTTTACCTTTCAGGCTATTTTTGGAATACGAATGACTAGAAACCGAATATGCCTCCCGTGAATAAATAATACATATAAAAAGTTTAGAACTCAAAACGAAGTTGAATAAGTTAGAAAACGAATAAACTAATGCCGCAAATAACTCTTCTCGCAGCAAACTTTCGTGCATTTCTCCAGACTGTCAAAATTGTTCAGGTTGCCTTCACAGCCGCCGTATCTGAAAGAGGATTTCATAAATGATGTTTTACCGATTAATTTAGAACATCTTAAATTTGTTTTCAAGTAATGTTTCGTGTGCAGAACCATTATTTTAATTATTATAAAATGTTCAATTTTTTTGATAGATTGATGAAAATACTAGTTCGAACAGTGAAAACATTCATTCATTTGGATATGCTTCACAGATTTTGAAATACCTTACGCAAACTCATAATATAACTCGAACTTTCTTTCAATGGGTAAAAATGTAGACTCACGAGAACTTTTTGCAGGCTCCCGTATTCTTATCGTATGCGAATCGGCGTTGGCTTCCAGAACAAGGGCCAGGCTCAATATTTAGTGCGCAAAATGAGACTAAATTTACATATTCTTTCTTCATTTCGCAATAAAATTACCAGGATCAGGACAGCAAACATTTTTCGCGTCTCGGTTGGAAACGTGACAAATATAGCCTTTCGGACAGAAAGTGTCGATTCCACAGGTCACAAATGTAGAGTTTCTCAATAATGGCCGACCATGGGGGCAGAAGTCGCGGTAGCCTGGAACATCGATTGTTAGTTCTTTTATTTCCTTTATGGGATAATAAAATATTTAAGGCGCTACTCGAGCTTTCAAACTAATGACAAAAGTTAAACTTTAGTCATCACTTTTATGAAATATACTTTCTCATACGCTTAGGCAATAGCGTCTTCAATTGATTTGATAAGTTATTATAAAACACTAATGATTTTAGAAATATAGGTTATTATTTTGAATTTTCATATATGACTCCAAAACTAACCAGGACATTTCATCTGGCACTCTGACAGACTGACGAAGTTGTTCTCGTTTCCGCCAATTCCAGTATAATTGAATGGTTCACATTGGTCCTCGAAGGAGTCGTAGTAAAATCGAGGCAAATTAGCAGTGCCCACACCAGTCATTAATTGTTGATCACATGGAGAACCTGAAATTATGAAAGTTTAGATAATTCATTTGCACTTGTTGGTTCGTTTATTGCTTTGAAGACTAGATACTTTTAGATAAAATAATTTGAAACATACAGATCATTTTGAAAATATTGCTACATTTTTCATATAAAAATATTCAAAACTTTTAATCATAGATAAGTTATGACTTGGAATGGCAACCTGGAGAGGTAGTGCATAAGGAATAGTCGCATTATTTTAAGGGAGGATTTAATTTTGGGTTTTAAAATATGCCGAAGGGATAATAAACATTGAAAAATGGCTTGGAAAGGGTAGAGTAGGACCAGGCAAGGGTAAATTTAGCACCAAAATGATAAGCTCATCGAGATGCACATTTTGGTACCCAATTTGCCCTACCACACCCTACCTTTATCCTCTCCAATCCATCTCTTAATTTGATTACCCTTTCGGCATATTTTAAAAACCTAAAAATGAAGTCCTACCTTAAAATAATGCAACTACTTTTCATTGCAACGGTACAACAATATAACTACTTCTCCAAGTTGCCACTTGGAATTATGGATTCTTACCTTGTCTCTTACAGCAAACCGTCGATCTATGATCGAATCCAAGATGACAATAATGTGTAGGCGGGCAGGCTTTCGTCTGACATTGGATGATTTTTCCGTAGACAACCAAGGGTGATTCTCCACCAAAGCACACGTTGGATACTGGAAATAAAGTTTTTTTTATTACTCTGGATTTATATCCCATAATTACTAACATTATCTATCAAAATAACGAAAATTCGTTTGAATTTCTTTGAAACATAATTTTTAAAAGTGGAGAAGTAATGAAACTCATGTTTTAAAAGGCAACCTGGAAAAGTAGTTGCAATAATTTCATCGTTGCATGTGAAGTAGTAAAGGAAGAGAAATTTTTCCATGACAAACCCTATACTATTTCGCATACAGCGATGCAACTACTTTTCCAAATTGCCTTTTAAAATAAGAAAATGAACTTCGACACTTAACTATGTCATAATTTGAATATAAAATTTTTTAAAAAGTTATTGCTTCTTACAAGGAGCACAATGTTCCTCACAGACAGTTTTCGTGATGAAATTATTCTCATTTCCGTGCATTCCTTTGAACTCGAACGGCAGACAGAGTTCCTCTATTGGATTGTAATAATATCGGGTCAAATTAGAGGTACCGATTCCGGAAGTTACCAAACTGTTGCAGTAGTCTTCTGAAAATTATATATCATTGCACGATTTGTATGAGAGATAAGCTTAGGAATACTCGATATGTACATCAGTTATAAAAATTTTTTTGATGTTCTCATTGCGCTACATAAAAAGCAAAATTTAAAAATATATATCAAATTGTACCTAAAATTCTGGTAAACTTTCTAAAAAATTCTTAATAATGATATCAAAATATATTCTTTATCTTTTTTGTTGAAAATCGATAAACTCACGATTCAACCTCGGACAGCAGTAGCTCTGATTATTGGTCGGTAGACAGAAGGCACTTTCTCCACAATTGCTCTTCCGGAAAGGGTCGCATTCGAGTGGATTCCCCAACTCGTCTCGAATCACCTCTCCCAAACAGGGATTCGTGAACACTGAATGAGAGTTTTTGCGATATTAGTGACAAAATCGATATATTTGAACCTAGGAAAACCACGAGTTCAACGAAGAAGCCATGCAAAAAACGGGCGCAAGCAAAACTCAAACAATCGAAGAACGATTAGTAATGTTGTTACTTCATCAATAACGCGGAATATTGATTTCTCAAAATCCATCATCATTTTCCATAATTTTTAATACAATTTTATGTGTGCTTCAAGATTTTTTGATGTTGAAGAATAGCGTATTTTGAGAAAGTAATTCCACGTTGATTGATTGCGATTTAATACGATAAAAAATATGGCATCCAAAAGCAAGTCACACCGATCGAGTACTCAGCCATGACCATTTGGGAAAGGGCAACTAATTCAGAGTCATTTCCCTACGAAAGTTCGGAGAACTGCCATTTCAGACCCCTCTGCCCGTTCATTCAAAATCATTATTTCATTCGCTTTCTCTGAAATGCATATTATGAAGCGAGCGCACCGGGACAGGTCCGTTCACATTCCGTCTGCGATAAGAAGTTATTCTGGTTTCCTCGCTTTCCGTTGTATTGGAAGGGAAGACATTGCTGGAATTTAAAGTGTGAATTTCGAAAGATAATATGTTTCAAAGTTTCAGAAGTGATTTTACACAAAAAATCTCTCATTTTCTAACAATTTGCCTATTATAAAATATTATTTCACAAATAAAAGGCTAAAATTTGCATTGATCAAATGCAAGAGAAACATTACTACTGATACAACTATCTTCAGTCGATGATCATCATTAAACTATGAGTAAAAAATAAACTCACCCTATCATCTGGGTTGTAGTAGTATCGTGGCAGGCCGGCGTTTCCGGTACCAGGCGAGAGAGGCACTGAACATGGGTTCGTGGCTGAAACGATTTTCTTGATAGTTTGGAGAATCTGGAAATATTTAACCTCCCGGACAGCACACAGTAGTTTCTGGCGTTGCTCCGATGTGGCACCAGAAGTTCACCGGGCAAGTGTCCTTGTTCGTAGCCGAACAAAACAGGACCTGGAATTTATAATTTGAAATTTAATAGATATGGCTCTGATAGTCGAACCACTATTTTCTGCAAAACAAATAATAATTTGAAAATAGGTGAAGCACACCTCAAAATTACTGATTTTTAGTTCAATAAGATAAAATTCTTCTGTCGAAATAAATTATATACAAAGTTACGCTAAGTAGAATAGAACATAATAATTCTTTATATTATCAAAAAAAACTTTACGCCCAGTCTTAGAAATTTACGAAATATATTTTTTTCAAAAAATCGCACCTGTCCAGCGGCGGTAACAGCGGGCTGACCGATGCAAGGATTGTCGAGTGGTTGACATGCCAGTTGGCAGGCTCTCTGGAAGAATATCATATCATCGAGAATTTATCATTGCAAAATTATTGAACGAAGAAATATTGAAAAATAACAATTGATTAGTCCTTTTTATATCATATTCACAATTATTGTGCGTCATGATCTTGTTATTTTCGAAAGCTCCAAAATTCCCTACAAGTGAAATGAAGTTGTTCTGGTTTCCTTTGAGTCCATTGTAGACGAACGGTCTGCATGCCTTGGATTGCTGATCGAAGTAATATCGCTCCAGATTAGAGTTGCCCTCTCCCGTAGACATCGGCAGGTTGCACACGTTTGTCGAAGCTAGAATTTTTAGCTATGTTTTACGATATGAAACTTCAGAGAGTTTTCAGTTACAAAATGTCTAACAATTTTGATAAAACTAGCTAATTTTCGATAGTTTCTTTCTCTTTATATGTTTCAAACTTTGAAATTTAAAAGAATTTTTGGTACTTCAATCGTCGAAGTAATTTCGTCAAATTTTACCAATTTATAATTAGGCAAAGACGAAGTTGATCCATTGATAGAAAAAAACAATCCTAATATTTATGATTCGGTTTTGTGAAATATAGATGATTTCGAGGGTGAATTTCTTACCTCCTGGGCAGCAAACAGTGGTGGACATGTCGACTCCAATATGGCACCTGGAAGAAGTTTTCATTATTTACATGAAAGATAATTTTTAATATCTAAAGTATGTTTCAATTTTAATGACGATTGAAGCATTCCTATCATTATTACTTCGTTTGTGTTTCTCTATTATTTTATTGGTAGTAAAAATATTTCTTTAAAAGATTGAAAATTCAATCTTGACGGTGACCAATAAAAACCGTGGTGGTATTTTTTACTCTTCAAGCATAAACTTCCAAGTCGAATTAGAGCTCATTTCGGGGCAAAATAGCACTCATTTTGAACCTATCTATAAGAGTATAAAAATGTATTTCGGGGTAAACTATATATAGGGATAAAGTTCGAGTTCAAGTTTACTGATCATGCAATTTTTATGAAAGGTAAACGAATAAAATGCACTCTGTCAATGCCTTAAAGGTCAGGCTAAGAATGAGCTTTCAGTTCATCTTAGCCTGACCTTTTGAGCAAAAAATACCAGCACCGGTCTTCTCTAATTTCTAACTCCTCCTTTTGAATAAGACAAACTTACCAATAGCTGGAAGGACAAGTGTTGAGATTGGCGGATGCCGAGCAGGTCTGTGGTCGTCCATCTGCCCCAGTGAAGGGTCGTCCCTCGAAGCACGGATTTGGACCGCATCGCTCTTCGCAGGTCTGAAATCTTTTATGTACGTTTTAAATATTACGTCAGCTTGAATAAGTGCTCGCAGCTGATTTTCCGTGACATCATCTCCCAAAAATTCATCATAATTCAATATTTTCATAAGCTTCAAAAATTTAGATATTTCATTTATTATAAATAATGATGTTCAGTCATTCCTTTACTAACAAATTTTAAAAATATCTTGCTTTAATCAACTCTTCAAAAATTCTTTCTAAATACGCACTTTGATAAGTTTTAAAAAAAACCCAATCAACGCATATTTTTTCAGATTTTGTTACTTCAGTATTTGCATCACTATTAGAAAATAAGCAATTTTCAAAGACAGAAGAATGATGATTTTGTAGATTTCATGAAAACACTTTCCCACCTCTCTGGACAAGAAGTTGTTCTGATTGCCCTGCATTCCACTGTAGCTGAAGGGCATGCAAGCGCCCGACTGCTGGTTGAAGTACCATCGCTCCAGACGCTGGTTACCCGTTCCGGTAATCAAAGGTAACTGGCAGGGGTCGCCCTCTAAATTTTTAGACAATTTTTCCGGTATATATCATCATCCCATGGAGTCGCAAAGTATCTTCAAGTATTTTCTTATTGATCACGTGCTTTGGTAAAGCATACAAATCTCTGACAAAGGGACATTTGGGATTTCATTCCAAAATAGGATTGATTGGTTTTCATCCATCAAATATGCTTCGATTAAAAAGGTATGTGTTGGCAAGGATTGAATTTTTCAATTTTTATAATTTCTTTACAATTTGGATCGTGCAGACATTTTTGATTTGGGCACATTTGGGTTCACTCAAATGGTACAAGGGCATGTTTGGTATTATTTGATAAAAACAGTATGGTTACCATCTGGACAGCATACGGTTGTTTCTGGTGAGAATCCGACATGGCACCACATGCCCATTCCGCAAGTGTCGGGGTTGCTGCCTGCCGAGCACTGTTGGGGAGGCATCGAAATCGGCAGACGACACGGGTTGGGCATCACTAAAACGGGACAAATTGGTACATTTGGTACTGGGAATGGGTATTTTGGTCGCCGGTATGGTCGCCAAAGTGCCCTTTGGATTTTTCATGCAATAGTTTTACATAGAAGTGTAAATAAAAAGTTAGAAAGCATTTTAGTGGACGATTATGGTTTATTAGTCCTAAATTGGATCCCAATACCTGAAATCGCCCATATTTTAATTTGAACCCTACGAGATAGGGTCACATTTATTCTATCCCGAAAATCCCTCTCGTAACACCGATAACTCTGCACGTTTGGGCCCCACGAGATGGGGTCACTTTTCAAAGCGGAAGAGGTCCCTTGGTCCCAATGCTTCAATCGTACTGGCTCTTAATCGTACCCCTGCAAGTTGCCTCGCAGTCCTCTTTCGTGAGGAAGTTGTTCTGGTTTCCCTTCCTTCCGTTGTAGATGAACTGTTCGCACTGCATCTTCGAGGCATCGTAGTAGTACCTCGTTTGCGGAGGTTGAGTGGCACCGAGTGCACCATCGACAGGGGACAGTCCCTGACAAGCCCCGGGAATCGCGGGAGTTCCGGAACAGCATTGGTACTCCGCAGGTAGGAGGCCGAGATGACACCAGTGCTCAGTCCCGCAGGAGTTGGACCCGAATGTACAAGGCACCGGACGATTCGTCTCGTCCAGTAAAGGACTACCCACAGGACACACGTTTACGTAAACTGGAGGTGAAATACGATAAAATATCATCTTCGCAATTGAAAACTGATTTTTGCTAACAAGAACGAGTTAATGAGTAGCTTATTTGATAAAATGGATGTTCGATATTTTGAACCCTTTATATTCTTTGCAAGTTGCAATCACTTCTCCACTGGCTGATTGCATTTCACTGTCGCAGTTCTATATCAACTACGTTGAGACAAAGAAAATCTACAGGATAAGTGAAAAGTTCTGCCATCTTTCATTTTTAGAAAGTTCATATGGTCAAAATGATTCAAATGAGTAGCTTAAATATTTTTCCCTATTAGATTTATGCATTGACTACACGAAAAAGATAATTTTATCAAAAGTTTGGCCATTGAAAACTAGTTCTCAAGAAGATAGAATTCAGTGGGAAACATCGCTTTTTTGACATCCGAATTAATGATGACGATAATCTTGAACGATTGAACTGATAGTCTACCTATCAAGCAGCATAATTAATCAAAAATTACATTAAAATATTCGATAAAAATTGACTAACTACCATTTTTCGCGAGTTTCGCAGTTGAAATTGTAATTTTTATAAACCAAAATTCGCATAGTATTGAATTTAGCACTAATTGTAAATGTAGTATCCAACTGATACATGAACATCATCCATATGTCCTAGGGAATACAAAAATACCTAATTTTATTTTTCTGAAATTATGATAAACCATAATTAGATGCGCTTGAACAATGTGTCAGAACTCTTCACGCATCCTATACATCTTAATTCAAATACGGTTCCCTCGCATCGACTAATGAGCAATCTCATTCACAAGATTTACCATGGAATTTTCGGTAGTCTAATTTAAACAATTTTAATTTCGCTACATTTACTGTATCGAACAAGCCCTATTTAAACTAAACCATTCGTTAGTTTGTAAAATAGTTGATAGTTGATTAATTTTTCGCTTTCAATTAAATGTGCGTTTGTTACCTGGGCATGTCTGTTCACACATTTGCTCGGTTAGGAAGTTATTCTGATTTCCGTATCGACCCTTGTACTGGAACTGGACGCACTGTCTAGTGGATGGGTCGTAGTACCATCTGGGCAGTTGGGCTTCGCCCTCTCCCTCGACCATCGGCTGGGCACAAATCTCATCTGGACCAACTGCAACAGTTAATTAGGATAATTAAGGGGTAATCAAATCGTTGCATTACTTAATTATCGGAAATTTGAATCGATACATTACATGGGTAGCCTTGATTATATTTCAAAAATAGTTGCGGACAAGCAAACTCGTTAGTTATATTTGATTTACTCTTTCTCAAAATGTCGAAACTTTCACATTACATGTTCTAGTTGAAGTAAATTATACGCTGATTAATTATTTCACTATGCAATTATCTGGTTGATTACCTCTGCCAGGACAGCAAACGGTTGTGTCTTGATTAGCACCGAAATGGCACCAATACGAATTGGCGCAAGTGTTAGAATTCAGCGAGCATTGCTGTGGGCGGTGCTCGGCGGTCATTTGCGGCTCGCCCAACGCGCAGGGGTTATCCAATTCTGTATTTTAAATCAAGGGTAATTTGTTGATTACTCAGGATTAATCAATTTTTAGGATCAATGAAATTCGAAAAGTTGTAACGACGAAATAGCAAAATTCAGTTAGAACGTGTGTAAAAATGCGGAAAAATTCAAAATTAATGGGGTTTTGATGTTTTAGTGAAGTTGGCTATTAGACAAAATAATTTTGTGGCAAGATTACCGAAACACGTCCTCTCGCAATCCTGTTTCGTAAGGAAGTTATTCTGGGTGCCTTTCTGACCGCAGTAGCTGAAAGAGTTCATTTAAAAATGCAAATTTGTAATTATGATGTTTCAAATAGAGTTCTATTGATTTTTCACGCCACGGACCTTGTTTCTTGAAAATTCTATAATTTTAGTATTCTACAAATTTTACAAAGAAGTTCTACCTGAATGGCAAGCAGCACTGCGATTGTTCATTCCAGTACCACCTAGAGAGTTGCGCACCGCCAATTCCTCTGTCCAAAGGCTGACCACATGGGTCACCTCCTAAAGTTTTTCAATTCCAGAAAACTCTATGACAAGTCTTCTAAAATATGCTGGACGGTACTCTGTATTTCAATTAAAGTATGCTCAAATAGAGCCACATGTTTTGGTTGTTAGATAAGCATTTGGTATTCACACACAAAATCTTGTCACTGCAAAATAAAAGCTAGTTTTGTGTTGATATGTTTCTGAAAATTAAACGATTTTGAAAAGCAATCAAATTATAATAGCGAAAAGTCATGGGTTAATAAACAAAAATATCATGTCTAAATTATAAAAAAAGCTATTTAAGTATTCTTGTATATAATTTAAAAATACAAAATCAAACCAAGTGCCTGACAGCAGTAATTCGTATCAAGTCCAATATGGCAATAATGCCCTGCAGGGCAGATTGCAGTTGGATTGCACTGGAAATATTGTCCGTTCACGGAATGAGCCTCACCGATTTTGCACGGATTTTCGAACACTAGAAAATCGTTTGTTAGAAAAGTCGCGAACACCATTACAAGTATTTTCAAAATTCAGCGTTTCAAAAGATCTTAACTTCCAAGTAGATTTGGAACTATTCGATATGTGAAAGACATTGTTTAGCAATTGAATAGTTCTCTCTAATTGAATGAGTTGCTAATAGTTTCATTTTCAAATTGATTTGAATCTACTCAATATTTGAAATACTATTTTACTCAATTAAATGCTCATCAAATATGTTTGGTCTTATCTGGCCCTGTGGAATTACATGAATTACGTAAGAGCTTGATACATTCTCCTTACGTGATTTTAATTGCATCAATAATTTCCTCTAACTTCAACATACCCGGACATTTCTGCTCGCATGATTCTCTGGAGATGAAATTGTTGGCGTTGCCTTTCATGCCTCTGTACTCGAATGGAACGCATTTTCTGTAATCATATTCTCGATGCTTTAAACTTCGGTAGTATTAACTTGAACGCTAGCTTCAAAACGCTGATTATCTTAACATTTCAACGCTGTTGTTAGATAGGCTCAGCGTTAAATCATTTCTGATATGAGGTACCTGTTCTTTCCATCGAAAGCCCATCTCGTGGCGCGGTACTTGCCGATGCCAGGATTGCGGGGAGGAGCAGTGCACGGATCAGGAATAGCTGAAAATGTTTAGAATTTTGAATGTGTTGGAATTCCGTATTATTTATTCAGTTTTAGCTTAGAAAAAAGCCGCTGAATTATTTCATCAAATTTATGGTGTGATTTTATACTTTCAAATAAGTTTCAAAATTGATCGAATTTTTACAAATAAAAATATAATTGGTATTTAATTAGTCCCCGGAAAGAGTTATTCAATTATCTAATTCAGGATCCTGGAACTTTGTTGACGGTTGCATAAAAAACCACTCGAATGATCCTGATTTCGAAATTTTAGATTCGTTCCATTAAAATCGAATATTTAGACAGATGGGCGCCAAGTTTAGTCTTTTTAATTTACCATTCCAATTTCATTACATGTTCGAGAATAGACTATTCCCATGAAAATAGATACTATTCTCCTAATTTTATCATTTTCAATCTTTGTTAATTGCCATGAAACCCCTAATTTTGCCGGCAAAGAATATTGGAATAAGAATGAGGTATTGTGCAAAACGCTGAATTACGGAAAGATGGGGACGGATCGTGAGTTGTTTTTATTTCGGAAATTTTTACCTCTTATCTTTCAAAACATAATTGATAGGCTTTGATAAAAGCAATAAACAATGTGCAAGGTGTACAGAAGTTCTAAGTAATCGTAAATTTACTCAATCTTTTTTCATGAAATATTCTTATTGTCAAAGACTGATTACTTGAGACGAAGTAAATGACACGAACTTTTGATGCGTATGAATTAGCACGTTGTTTGCAGCAGATTCTACGCTATTACGTCATATTCGAGGAGTGACTGCAACGACTATTTGTAAATACACAGTGCACACGTTGCATATTCGAATTCGTATATCATTTACTTCGTCTCAAATTAACAGTAACTGATGATATTGAAGAAGAGATTTGAAATTTGGATGTGTCAACTCATGTCTTGTATGGCTGAATTACTAAAAATGCGTTATAATATCGATAAATGAATTACTAAGATATTTAATTTAAGCTCGAATGAAATGCTACTGGATCAACGATAGATTTTTCATCTATAAACTCGAGGTTCTAAATATTAAGCCGCTCGTTTTACGATATCACCAATTAGTCCATAGAAGGAAATGTCGACAAGCTGTTAAATATTCAGAAGAGTTGTCGTTTAAGAAAACAGTAAGTATTGCTTAAAAGTGTTAGTCTAATTTTAAAATTTAGCCTATTTCATAGTTTAACTTTCTACTAGACAAGAAAAGTTATCACTGTAAATAAGAAGATATAATAAATGAAGCTTTTAGTTTAAGTTAAAATATGGTCATTTAGAAACTAGCGGGCGAATTTGAAGATGAAGACAAAGAAATGAAGGATTTGTATCGCAACGCTAATGGCACTTGGCTGTATCATCGATCATCCTACATTATGAACGACATCTTCAACACTGTACAAAGAGCATTGTTAATGTTCGAATTAGAGAAAGCGGAAAGTTGGCAGGTAGATTTCAGAAATTTTTAGGATATTAAATTTTATTTTAATTGATTTTTTTTAGTTTTTTTTCCAAAAGTACAATGATTACAGTTAATTTATAAGATTAATTATGCAATACTTGAACCAAGAGGAATTGGATTTAAACAATACTCTGCACATAGTGCTTCAGTAAAAATCAAATTTAGATCTTGTCATACGAATCGGGTGGGCATTATGCTCCCCATTTTGATTATTTGGAACCACATTTGTTTCAAGAAACAATAACCGAGAGTGGAAATCGATTGGCAACGATGCTATTGATTTTGCAAACGGCCAAAAGAGGAGGATGTAGGTTTTAAAATTATTATTGTCAATATTTTACCATATTACTTGATAATCATGATCAGTTTATTAAGAATGATATTAAATTAATTTTAGCCACAATTTTCCCGAATTTGAAACTAAACATCAAACCAACCGTTGGTGACGTGATTTTATGGCACAACATGAAGGCAGACTATTCTCAAGAATACGACTCATTTCACGCGGCCTGTCCGATTTGGGATGGAAAGAAGATAGGCTAGTTTTTTTTTCTTTTCCTATTTTAATAGATGGAACTTTCTATTTTATATCAAAATATATCTTTTTCAATTTAGTGACTTTTCTTGTAGCATATCCTTCAAAAATATTTCTTTTGCAAACTTTAGGCGCATCACTATGGATTCGTACAATCGGACAAGAAATTCGATCCAAATGTTCTAAATCTCGGAAAGGATTTTTAACCGATCGATATTTCAATCCTTATTTCAATTCTGATGATATCCCGCTATTTACCGGATATCCTGATTGATCATTAGAATATTACAAAAATAATAATAATTGATTGCCTTAAAATTATCGTTGTTTCTAGACTTCCCAATATTTTGATTTTATTTGCACAGTTGCCGTTAAGCTTTATCCGAGTTTCAATGTATCCGCTTTTCCTCAATTTTTGCAGCATATATTTTCTGCTCAAAACAATGCATCGAAAGCCCAATTTAAAGTGTATCCCTTTTCTAGAACCGAACAGCTAAAATCAAATCGATTTAATTTCGAAATAAAAATCATGTTCAATTACCTAATTTTGAATGTAATTATCGAGTTAATTGCTTTAACTACTCTAATTATCGCTGATTCCGATGACCCGCTCATGACAAAAGAACGATGGAACTGGATTAAAGACGATAAAAACTGCAGCAAAGTCGCGTATGGAAATTCCGCTAAAGATCGTATGCTTTTGAGAAGAATAGAATCAAATAATTCGAGACAAATTATCTAATTTTATAGTGATATTTTTGAAATTATTCTTTAAAAATATTTTTGATGAGAGTTCACGTTTTATTCACTGAACACTGGTGACTGGAAGCACCCATCAAACATGTTTTGTTCCATTTAGAAAATTTGAAAACATGAAATGTCTCATATCAGTTAAACATTTCAACTTACTAAAGTTTAGCCTCTCTTCGTTGTTACTGGATCAACGACAAAATGACGATCTTTAAAATGGAAGTCGTGAATCGAGACCCGTTAATTCTGCGATATCACGAACTTGTGCACCGAAGAAAATGCAAAAGGATCATTGAAGCGTCCAAGTCGATGAATATCAAACAAACGGTATAGGATAGTAGTCAAACAAGTGGATTTTATGTTAAAATTTTATATGATCTAGATGTATCAGATTCTAGTGTACTCACGATTTTCATTATTTTAATCCAAGTAACAGGTAATAATCAAGAATGAAATCGAATTTTGCTTACGATAAAATATGTAACTCGTCTAAGAATAATTTGAAATTTTAAGGCCGTAGTTGGTAACGGAGTGAATAATTTGGTTGCATCGAAAGGTCGAAACGCGAACGGCACGTGGGTGGCGCATCATTTTCCCGGGGAGATCAACGACATGTTCAACGTCGTTCAACGTGCTGTTTTAGCCTATGATTTGGATGCAGCGGAATTGTTTCAGGTAAAAATATAAATTTGAAAAAATCGATATATTGATCTGCAAAACGCCTAAATTTTCATTTTGATTTCGTTCAATTAAATTCGAATAATTTACTGCGACTCTTTCGCTTCGACTGATTATTCAAGTGACCCTAATAAAGAAGTGATCAAGGATTGTGAAATCTATCAGTTTTTAGCTTCTATCCTATGAAAGTGGAGGTAAGCAATTACCATTTGACGAAAGAGCGAAATGACGGAACCCTATGGCCAGAGATAAGGAAGAGAGAAAAAGTGCAGAAATAGCGTGAGAAGAGAAAGGTTCCGTCATTCTGTCATTTCGTCAAATAGCTCTTGCCAGGTTACTACGTGCCCCATTTTGACTATATCGACCCTAAGGCAACTCCCGACGATATTAACAGAAATGGAAATCGCATCGCAACCATGTTGATTATCATCAAAACTGCTAAACAGGGTGGAAGTAAGAATATATTGATACCATATCAATCAAAGAATAGAGATTGGTATGCAAAATACGCTTCAATCTAAATGAAATAAAACTGGTTCAAGGTGTATACTTAACCGAATGCAGTTAGTTTGAGCACTTTTTAAATAATACTTTCGCAAATTCTTATATGCTTTTGGAGTTAAGATACGATTTTAGCAACTATATTCCCCACGCTAAACATCAATATCCGGCCGAATATCGGTGACGTCATTTTATGGAATAATTTGGACAGCACAGGCGAAGTAGAGCCCAAATCCTTTCATGCCGCATGTCCAATAAAGGAGGGACGTAAAATTGGTGGGATTTTAAATTCATAATTTTAATAAGATAGAAAGAAGGGGTATCTTAAATTTTCGGTTACAATTATTCTGATTTTTATTGCATGAATTAAAAATTATCATCAATAAAGTGTCGTAAACGAAAACAACTCATTTAGGAATCTCATTATGGGTCCGAGAGAAGGGCCAGGAGATTCGGGCCCAATGCGAAACGAAAAAGCGGTTCGTGATCGATCGATTTTTCAGGCCATTCCGTGGCCCAGAAGATATCCCATTGTTTACAAAGAGCGTCGAACCATATTTTGGAGGGGCAAGCAATTGAGATTTTGTGAATAAAGATCTTTTCAATGTTTCAAATTTTCAAATAAAAGCTCATTAAGTGTAATAATTGATTTAGTTGTGCCATCGAAGATCTAAGATATGTAATTACACAAATCTCTACTCTAGATAAGCTTCAATTTTTACGAACAGAAAATGAAAAGAATTGAGCATTTTGTTCACAGAGCCTACTAAGAGTAAATGTTTCTATCACTATAAAAATACAACAGTTTCGATATAATCAGGAACTTTTTCAATGACAAAATCAAATTTCCAAATCACCATCCTCATTTTTGTAACATACCATATTTGTGTAATTTCTGAATCGTGAAGGAATTTGTTTTTTCTTCTCTCAACCTCTCAAATGCTCCTGATAACTCAACAAAATGTTTACCTAATTGCAAAAACGCACGAGTTCAGAAGCAAACTTATTGACTCGGTAAGAGAGAGGAAGAAAAATGACAAGAAGTCTAGAAATAGCAGGGGAAAAAGAAAGAGAAAAGACAGTTCGGAAGAGAAAATAAGCAGTGAAAATGCCAAGGGTTGCAGGACGACTTATAGTTCATATTGCATGGATCACTAAGAATAGCTTGTTTTTTAAAGTTGCTTTACAGTTTTCGTAGAGTTTCAGTTTTGTTTTATGAAATAAACTACAAATTTCTTCGTATTATTAAATTTTTTAGTTGTGTACTGTAAGAGAGTTGCATATAGAAATAGCTTTTAAAATCTACTTAAGGGTTTATAAAGTCTTGAAATTTCATCAAATTTTTCAAATTTCTCTATAAAAATCCGTATTTTCAATGACTTTGGTTCGAAATACAGTTTTAGATTATTAATTTTATTTTGAAATGTTGATCTCTTCAATCCCATTAGATCAGGACCAATTTAACTTGAAACTTGGAACTGATCATTACGAAATTGTGCAAATATGCTACAATATTTAGCTTAGATGAATTCTTAGCTTAGGCACTAGTTTTCTGCGAGTCTCGTACTTTTTCAAAAATTTTAGGCAAAAGGATAGAAAATCGAATGTCTTTCCTATTTCCCAAAAAAATCTTATTTTCATTTATCCAAAAGAAGCTCTATTTTGGTTGATCCGCTTTGTTTGTGTCACAATAGTCCATATCTCATCACTGAATATCCTTCAGTAAGTCCAGAAAAAATGAACCATAGTGAATGTAAAATCGATCATTTCCTAAAAATCGGTGAATTTAATCGAGCCATTCAAATATTCTTTGCTATTATGAATTTTCAGGACGGCTTTTCAAAAGGATAATCTAAACATTCATTTCGACGAAATTAAAAATTTCTGTGATAATTCGATAGACGGAAAATATCGATCTTGTCGAGTTTTGATGCGAATTTCATCAAAATATTCGGATTGAATCCTAAATTTTTGATGTAACACCGAAAATGAAGCTTGAAATTTCGTATTCCTTGCTATTTTCCTTATTTGTAATTGAAAATATCGAAAGTCATGGTGACTCCAATGGAAATGGATTCTCTTTTCTGGGGGATGAGCATTGGGAAGAGGTACTTTTTGATTTAGTTTTTTTTTAATTATGAAATTTTAGGTCCATCGAAACCTCTGCGATAGTCCATATTCTCAAACCTTATACCAAAGACCCGGTACGATCTAACATTCATCAAATAACATTTTAAAAATTGATTATGTTGCAAAAATTTAAAAAGATTTTGAAGTAATTATGACAAGCGATATATTTTTGTTTACCGCGTAAAATGATAAAATAGAAAAGTTGCAGACCTTGCATGCTACCAAAATAGTCTGTACTACAATCAAATAAAAATGGAAGTCCTTTCCTGGCATCCCTTCCTAATCGTATTGAGAGATTTCGTCAGCCAAGTGCAGATAAACAGATTCTTGGATGATATTTTTGTCAAACGGCTAGAGGAGCAGGTAAACTTAAGATTTAAATCAAGTTTCGTATTTACAAAAGATTACTCCCATTTTGTTGACATTATGAAATAATAGTCTGAATGTGCTTAATCTTGAAACATACCGATTTTCTCTAATTAACTTGAATAGTCAATTATTGCTTGATGTGAAATTTTACAAAAGGTGGATCATTTCGAAACCTAAATAAAATTCTTAAAATTTCATTAGGATGATATTTTCATTTTCAGAAAGTCGTTGACGAGAACGATGGTATTTTCAATTTTACAAATATTCTCTAAAACCAATCATTTTAGCCTCTGAACAGTACCATCTTAGCAGAAGGGCTAATGGGACTTGGTTCGAGCACCGGTAGAATTCTCCTACTTTTCAACAAATCCAAAAATTCAGCGAAACCCTGGGAACTTCTCAAATGTACGAATACACGACCGATATGTTGCCCTACATCAATTTCGAGGTTTCGGAATTGTGGCAAGTAGGTTTCAGGATAAATTATGTCGAAATTACCGATTTTTAATAGAAATTGTTCTTTAAAGGTCTGCTATTTGAAACTTCAAAATTCTTGCAAAATAGCATCGAAAAATCTCGTACATTATTCTCAGCAATATTCAAAAACACCGATTTTTGAAACATCAGAACTTATTAAAATTGAGCTGGGTTTCTAAGATCTGTATATTTTATGTGCTCTCGTACCGATCTGGGGGGCACTATGCACCACACTACGATTATCTGGAGTACCACAGCAAGGATCATTGGGATTGGTGGATGACTAACTACGGAAACCGATTCGCCACTTTTCTGCTCATTTTGAAAACCGCTGATGAGGGAGGAGGTAGGCATGATTTTCTTGCCTTCTACATTTGATCATCGAATTCCATAGTCTAGGCAGAATAGGAAAGAATATTAAACCAAAAAGCATAGCCTATGATGGTATTGATAAATCAATGATAAGTGCAGGATGCTCAATTCTTTCTACGAAAAATAATTGGATTTGTTCCAGAGTTAGCAAAATAAATATTATAGGATAGATTTTTCCAGCCTGATTTTATTTTGAGCCTAAATTTAGGCACCGTATTCCCCCGCCTAAATGTGACAATCGTCCCGAATCCCGGTGACGCAATCCTCTGGGCAAATATGAATCTGGAGGGCGGCAAGGTAAGAGAGGATATTTGAGATTAGAAAAAGTTTAGTATCAAGAGAAAATATAAGTTTCAAAAGATTGAATTGTAAAAGCGAGGTGAGTGAATTCATTCTGTAGTTGTAATCCGTAGTAGCGAAATGGTGATAAATATCCAAAATAAAATGATAATAACATTGAATTTTAGAAAAATTGAGGCTGATAGCCTTCAATTACTTTTCACGAAAATTTATGCGAAAATGAATTGAATAATGATTCATTTCTGATGTAACTTCTCGAAAATAATAAACTTAGGAAGAAGACGCGCTGCACGGCGCTTGTCCGATCAAAAAGGGAGAGAAGATAGCTGCTACGCTGTGGATTCGACAACATGAACAGGTATAGGTTAAGAAGTATTATAACTTTTTCTGATATTAAAAAATCAGCATAGTTTGGCTTAGAACGAGAAAATTTTAGTATAAAACTAGCACTTTATCTCGAACTTGGCACTTTTAGCTATTCGACTACTACTGCGCCGGATTTCCGCCGAAAAACTTCGTCGATAGAATCATCGACCCGCTATATTTCATGACACAGTCATAATAATTTTAACAACAAAATAGCATAAATAGAATCTTGGAAAACGAACAATAATTGAGAAAAATTGACTAACCATTCGGACAGCATACGGTTGTATCTTTGGTTTCACCAATGTGACACCTGAAAGGGTAAAGTTATTTTCGTGTGTCCTTCTAATTTTATTTTCTATTAGAGGTACAACGATTAAAGCAATAAAACGACGATATTATTCGATTTTTATTGAAGCATAAACTCACCATTGACTCGATGGACAGTTGTAATTCTGACCGCATGGTTTCAAGCCTGTCTGAATTTTCTTCGATATTTTAAAATTGGTCTAAATTTGTATACCGCATGTTTAAGTGACGAGAAAGAAATTGGGCAGGGGTTGATTTGAACCGGACATCGACCTTCACAATCCTCTTGGGTGAGGAAATTGTTCTGAAATGCAGATTTCGTCACTTTTAGGACCTTTTAAATGTGATAAAATGTTTAAAGTTATGACGTCAAAACATGTTAGCAACTGTCTGAATTAGTGAAGTGCAATATTTGCCAAAAGTATCATGGAAAAATAAATATGTAACATTAACACACAGACCTGATTGCCCTTGAGTCCTCTGAATGTGAATTCCAGACATTGCCTGGTGTTGGCATCGAAATAGTATCGAACGATGCTGAGTGGTCCTTCGCCTTCACTGACTGAGTGAATACAGGGATCGGTACGACCGGGACAGCACATTTGAGAGGATGAATCGGGGCCTAAATTTGGCGTGTTTCAGGAAAAAACCGGACAAAAGCTAGAGAGATGCCACGCCGTCTGGAATACTTTCTCCGCAATACACGTATTTTGGAAGTAAAGAAGGCGTGGCTTGCACTCGTTAATGAACATGACTGAGTGAATCAGTGTTTCTTTTTATCTTGATAAGTTTCAAATAATGAGAAGTCCAATTAATTGTCAAACTTATGATAGATGCACACTTGTAATCCAGATTAAAAATCTAGCAAATCTGACCAGCATGGCAATAATGCGTAGCCGGACAGGTGGCATCAGAATTGGTTGGGTCGCAGAGCTGCGGAACTCCGTTCGGAAGCAGGTGAGGCTCTCCGGAAGCACACGCGTTTATGAACACGGGACACGTGGATTCGCAATGCTCACGGAACAGGAAGTTGTTCTCGTTGCCACCCATTCCTAGAATTTAGGTAATTACTTTTTAGCTTAGGTATTTCGTAATTTATGCTATTGTTTGGAATTGTGTCCTATTATGAATCAAATCAAATTCAAATTTCACATATTCAATCTCAATCATTGATACCTTAATCAACCAATGTTTAGCGTCCAATAAGTGTAGAAAAAAACAAGAAAATCGCCATTACATACGATTCAAACTTTCAAAAATTCAATAGCAATTGCCTATACATTAACTCCATCGTCGAAATTTTACGTGTTAAAATTGCATAAGTTAGTACCTTTATAAGTAAACGGCTGACATTGTCTGGTTTGCTGATTGTAGAACCACCTCGGAATAGCGTTGTTACCTTAAATTGTCATTCTTTCTAGTTTCATTCCAAAATACCTACCATTTCCTTCTTTGACCATCAAAGTGCATGGATCTCCCTCAGATTGGCAGCAAACTGTGGTTGAATCATCAAAACCGAGGTGGCAGAAGAAACTAAAAATTAGAATAAAGTTGGAATGATGGTGTTTTCATCGATTTCAAAATGAAGTGATGACGTTAGCTATAAGTATGAATAAAGATGAGGTTGAAAGTGGGTATAAGATAGTAGAGAAAAGGTAGGTCTCGTCATCTCGAACATTTCGTAATTTCAGATTACCTAGTAGGACACGGAGCTTGCTTATGACATTGGAACGGTTTGTTGTTATTGCTGCCCATAATTGGAAGACCGATCGAGCAAGGATTTTGCCAAACTGGGCACACCATCTGGAAATACGATGATGAATATTTTTAAATTGTTTCAAAGTCTAACTTATCTCAGCTGATATTTCTAAAAGAGATATGCTATTCGCTTTCTCTGTAATTATGAAACAACAAAAAAGAATACTATTACTAAAATAGGTAAAACGATGATTAGTCTGTAGTTCTAACCTCGCAATTCTCTTTTGTGAGAAAATTGTTGCGATTCCCTTTCACGCCCAGATAATTGAACGCCAGGCATTTTCGCTGTTTCGCATCGTAATAAAATCGAGTCAAAGAGGCTGTGCCCTCGCCCTTCGTCATCTCTTCTTCACAAGGCGTGTTGCCTGAATAGTTCTGGTAAAACACGTTTTTATTCAACTTAAATTTTTCTTGAACAATGAACATATCAACGATTATTTCTATGTAAAGATGCAATTTGAAAAATTTTATAACAGGGTCGTAGAAATTTTTCTTGATAGAATTTTCTTCCTTTCACCGACGATTACCCATTTTCATTGCTCATAACCAAATGTATCAGAGTTATAATGACCCATACTTTGGGTTTCTTGGAAAGTTCAAATATTTTTTTTCACGTAAATAAGGAAAATTTCATGAACTTCCCAAAAACCCGAATTTAGTGATAGACATCCTTACCTCATTCCCAGTGCTTGTTTGTGTGCATTTATGATCATTCATTCCGCATTCAAATGGTTGTTCGATCCTATTCTCAGTGGTATTATTAGTACCATCTAGGTACTATTGACCCATTTACCATTTCCCTGTAACTGATTTTGGGGAGCCATTCAACGCAAACCAACCGTGTGTGGATGATTAGTCAGCAAGAATTGTTATTGTTGTTTTTGGTTGGTGGAAATAAAGCTATATTGAAATGAAACGATTGATTTTTCTGTTAAATTTTGATTTAAAGTATGATCTAAGTAATGTTTTCTCGATCAATCCTCCCCTGCTCAACTTTAGTAATAATAAAATGAAAATTTTCACGAAAAAAATGTAGGCTTTATTTTAAAGGAGTATTTAATGGCTTCTAGGCAAATGAATTTTTTCCTTCTAACTCTTGGACATTTTCCTTGCAAAATTCCACAAGTTTCATTTCAACATATAATCCATGCGTTTTGTTAGTTGAATAATTCTTTCATTTTCAAATACCGTCCAGCATAATCAATCAAAAATCTTCCATTGACTTACCCAGGGCCTCGCAACAAACGCTAGTGGATTGGTCCGCTCCGATATGACAATAATGACCTGCGGGACAGACCGTCGGGTTCATCGCGGAGCACTGCACGGTCACTCCTTGAGAACGGTAGGGCTGGCCTTGGCGGCATGGATTTACTAAAAAATGTTTCGCTTAGATTTTCATATAAGTTGCATATTTTCATAAGGTTGAACAAATGATAGGATAATTGATATTCGTCGAGTACGCGTTAGATTATGGAAAGATCAAATTCTTACTCAATCAAGCAGTGTCGCTTTGTGCTGAATTTTCACGAAATGATTCTATTACAAATAGTTTTTGATATGTGCCATAATTCGATAAGAGAAAATGTTATAATCAATGGTTGATAATTGGAGACAAGCCTATAGTTAATTAAAATCGAATAGATTACCCAAACAAGCATTCTCGCACTCGTTCTGCGACAAGAAGTTGTTCTCGTTTCCTTGCAGGCCTTGGTAAGTGCACGACTGACACGACTGGGTCGCTGGGTTGAACCACCATCTGAAATAAAATAATGACTACAAAAACGCAGTTCTCATTTTTATAACAAGAAATTTCCAACACTCACATACATTTTGACAAAATAGAAACATGAAAATTACGCGCAAATTTTACTTGACACCTTGCGAATGAAATCAAATGATATTTATTTAGAAAACTTCTTACCTAGGTAAATTCGCGCTGCCGACTCCGGTATTCAATGGCTGTTGACATCTGTCGATGGCTGCTGAAACGTATCGTGATTTTTATAAGTTGAAATTGTTTTTTTATTTTTACTTAGATACTTTCGATATCTTGGGGGAATAAGTATCAATGAAACGTTTCATTTATCTATTTTTACGGAACTTATTTTAAAAAGTCGATACAAGTAACAATTTAATTCAAGAATTTCACATCCTCGCAACCTAAAGAGACACTATGCAAAATGAGAGTATGATTTCCTATCCCTACTAGTCGAACATTAGTATATTTCGTCCAGTTTCAAGACTTTCAAATACCCATAAAGCCATAATATTTATTTCAATCCAGTCTTTCTATCAAAATGTTCAATTAATAACCTGGTTTCGGACAGCACACGGTCGTTTGTGGATTGGCGCCGACGTGACAGTAACTGGTTCCTCCACAAGAATTTCCTGGTTGGCAGTTCGAGATTTGATTGATCGGGGTCGAAATCGCACAGGGGTTCGGGGATTCTGCAAGTAGTCGATAAATAAAAATCATGACGTTATTTCATCGTTTATTGCATCAGAACTAACGGCAACCATAATCTTCTTTTAAAATTTATAACACTTTCTGTTCGATGTCTATAAAACAGCTCAGCTTCTTGGTAGGGAAGCTACAAAAGTGGGTTGAGACTTGTGCAATTTCTTCTGATGCAATGAACGATCTTGCATCCATAAACCTTCACCAAAATTGACCCAAAACAAAATAATGTGAAAATAAAATGTGTGGATAGTGGTTTGCAATTGCGTCTTATACCGTATCACCTATGAAACCCGACATTTAGATGATGTTAGGTTAGTTATGAGAAAAAGTGGCAATTAGTATTATTTGAAAGATGCTTGGCATCGATTTATCACATGAATTTCTCGCGTGTTTCAAAATTATGGAGGCTATTAACCATAACATATACGCCAGTTTAGTAATTCGAACGGCGGTATCAATGAAAATGCCAAGTGCGTTTCAAAAATAATCATGGTTGTTTTAAAATCTCTTTAACATGCTGACGATGTGGTATCTATCTTATTGATGTAAGATAAAATTGCTATGATTAAACAAATCTTGCATCAATAATCGTGATAGATCGATGATGTCTAAGGGCGCGTTTATACTTTGCTCGCGAATGTGCACGAACATGTAAGAGCGTAACACGCGGAGAGAAGTGAGGCGAAAAGGATAAGAAAAATAGCGTCAATGAACACGAGGCGCAAACGACGAAACTAGCGGGAAGAAAAATAGAGAACGCACATCAGAGGGCACAGAGATAATAGCGTGTTCGTGCACGCGTGTGCGCTAGCGAAGTATAAATGCGCCCTAGCGGATCTTGGTTAGTCAATCCCATACAAACCGAAGAAGAAGGTTCTCCTCATGCACCATGTCCCTGTTGTACAACCAATTTGAGAACCTGGACATTGTTGTTGGCAGTCCTCGAGGGTGACGAAGTTGTTCCTGTTCGCAGCCGAGCCGAAATAGACGAACGACTCGCACATCTGGGTGAGTTTGTTGAAGAAGTACCTTTGCAGCTGCTTCGCGCCCACTCCTGGCTCCTTGTCCTGCGAACATGGATCAACTGAAAACACGTCAAAACACTACACGCTTTTTAAATAAAATAATTAATAAAGCGTTTTTTAAATATCGGAGAAGACAGTCATGTTGACAGAAATATGCTTGTCTTCAACGATGCGGAGCTGTGTGTTGTCGGAATTTTTAGCGTTGTCATTAACGGAGCAAATTTAGATGCTTTGAAAGCAGAAAATTTGCCCTTGCATGGTACTTTGATTATGGCTTGACTTAATAAGCTACACACTTGATAATGAAAGCCAAAATGATAAAATGGAATAAGCGAAATCAAGGAAATGGAACACGAAATAAAATGCTCGAAAAGCCGAAGCTGGGGAAACCGGATTGGATGGGAAATGAACTTGTTCTGGGGGAAATGAGTGCACACTGTTGGCACCTGGTGGCTGGTAGGGCGTCATCGTCATTGGGATCATCATAGGCGTCGGAAGTGGTGGTGGTGCCAGAGTCGGGGGTGGCTCGAATATGGGGATGATCGTCGGAGGAATCAATTCGGGCTGTGGTGTAGCGAAGTTGATCTGTATCTGAGGGCTTGGTTGTATTGACGGCAGCGTCGATGTGATTGCTGGCGGTAGGGCAGGCGGCGGAACGATGACTGCGGGCAGAGACTGGACGAAATTGGAACAGGACGCCTGGCACTGTTGTTCGGAGTCAAACACGTTCCCAAATCCGCCCTGTCCGCGGTAGACGAAGGGCCTGCATTGCGAATCGGCAGCGTTGTAATAGTACTTCGGTAGCAGGTACGTGCCATACCCCTCAGAGTAAGGACGCATGCAACACGAGCACGAGACAGAGCTCTGCGTCGCAGTCAGGTAGTGAGCCGTCCCAGGTCCCGTCCCGGAAGAGGGCTTGAAGATCAACTCGATCTCAGCGAAGAGAGGCGACTGTGCAGTGTTCTGCGAGGTGACTAAAGATGATCGAATTGTGCATGAGCTTTGGAAGTTTCGTATGTGCAAAAATGAAATTTTTGACTTGAAAAAAGAGACAACGATTGATTTGTGCATGAGCTTGAAAATATTTGTGATGCCAAAAATAGGAAACTTGACAAATTTGACGCAAACGTGACAAATCTATGATGCGAAATGAAATGAAATTTTGGCCGAAAATAAACCACTCTACAATAAACTATTGAACAATATGCTTACTTTCCAAAGTTATGATATTTTCTGAAATATGTAATTTATGGAAACACGTTTTGTAAGTTCAAACCCATCAAAACCACTCTATTATGATTTGGAAACTTGTGAATTGAAGAAATGATTTGACATAAGTTGGGAAACTTCAACATCAAACGATAGAATGAACGTCGTTATGATGAGGTAGTGTTTCGAAAAACGCGTGGAGGTTATCATAGAAGTTTTGAAAAGAATTTTTGAGTTATATATTATTTCCTCTATCTATTCAATCTCTGTCATGTTATTTCTAGAAGATACGGTAAAATTCAGATAGAAATAGCATGGAAAAGTTCTAGACTTGAAAGAAGACAATTAATACGAAAGTGAAAACTCAATATTTCACAACACTTTTCGAGGAAATTTTCTAACGCACCTCCACGCTTTTTCCGAACCACTGAAATATGAATTATAAGGAAATCACTGCAAAATTGAATAACATTTTTCTTCTGAAACCATTTTTCGAGCCTTCAAAAGTTTTTAAAATCTAACCTTCACAGGTGTTCTGGCAAGTTTGGAAGGTCTGGAAATTGTTTCCATTTCCGCAGCAACCCGACCAATAGAACAACTCGCAACGACCGCGGACAGGGTTGTAGTACCTTGATTTTTCCATTTTATAAAATTTTTATATTCAAAGTTGACGAAATATAGATCATTTTGTCAAATTAGCGCTCCAGAAATAAGTTTCAACAAAATTGAAATGAAGATCAACTTATTCTTGACTCAACAAATTCCTAACGCTGCCTTTATCATACAAAAATAGTTCGCAAAATTATGTTTTTTTTTTTTCAATTTACTATTTTCCAGAAATTTCCAAATAGTGATAACGAAATTTCATTTCAATTCCAATACAGACTATTCTCTAGTTCATATAAAACTCTTTTTTACCATCTCGGTATCCTGTACGGTCCGGTACCGATTTGTCGTGGTAGCGCACAACTTTCGCCGGATGGTATTGATCGACCTAAAATTCACCTATTTTTCCAACATCATTCAAAAACTCCTTGAATCTGGGAATTCACTTTTTCCTCAATTGATCTGATAATCCCACCCTGAAGTGCGCTATTGAGCTGGTCAAATGGCTAAGCGGTATGTCGTTGTGCCGGTCATTGTCACTCTTTTTTTTTGCAGAAAAGAGTCTGGTTCGATTTCACCCACATTTCAAGAGGAGAAATAGGGAAATTGATCGCTTCATCAAACAAACAAAATAAGCGTTTTTTTTCGAGCATTTGCTGTGTCATTGTCTGTCAAAATACCGAAAGATCAATGCGGGAAGAGAAAAACTGGGATTTTCTAGATTCCGGTTGTATTACTCATAACGAAGAATGTATTCTTGAGCTAGGCGTGGGAAATATGCGATGAGTAGGAAAGTTGGTAGTGATTATGTTCCAAAATTGTGATAATGTGACTACGAATAGTATGCCATTTTACTCATCTAATGTGTTTTCAGAAGCTATCCTGCAGATGACGTCGGAAAAGACTATGTATGCTTAAAAATTTTGCTTGAACATAGCGAAAAATGAAAGATTTCAGTCCGCGTGATGAACCTCTGGGGGGTGATAATAGCTCCTAACCAATATTTTTCGACATAAAACTAATAATGTATGCTTCGAAACATTGTAAGAACTAATGGTTCGAACCAACTACAATAAGGGAGATTTATTGCGTTTTAAAATATTAAACTTGATCGGAAGTCTCGCTTCATCGTTTATCATTCGAAGTTCCAAGTCGCTCTGTGAAAGAACGTACATTGGACAAATCCCGCAAAAATCTTCGAAAACTGTTCAGGTTTTTCTTTGTTCGGCCGCTTTTGCTTCTGTTGATAGGATGTCCATTTTCAAGTGGCTAACTTGGGGATGCGGCTCTCTAAGCTGGCCGACAAAAGATAAGATAACAAGACAGAATAAAGATAGAGAAGAAGGGATATTAGTGAGATTGGAGTGGATAAAGTGATCTGCCAAAGAAAACACGGGCACAAATCCGATCCGGTCAGACTATATCAAGAAAATGGTCGATAAAGCTGCGGATGGATACGTTTCAAGAAGTGAGCCAGTGAAAGTTATCGTAAGGGGAAATGCTGTCTTGAAATTATGGGAGAAAATTATTAAATAAAAAATAATCTTACCTGTTTGATATTGCCTGAAAGATGAAACATCGGGAGGAGGAGGGTAAATTATGTCTGCTTGAGCGGAGCCGTTCTGAAAGGCAAATATTCCAACAGGAACAATAAAATTGATTTTCATTCTTTCAGGATTAATTTCAAGTTACGCTTCAAAAGAAACCAAATTCCATTATCTCAGGATTAATCTGTTCCGTCAAGCCTATATTGTGAGGATATTACCTATCAAAGTATGAGATTCTTAAGATATTTCTACTATATAATTGATTGAAAAGAACGTCGATATCGTAAAAACTACGTTATTCGTTTCGTTTCTCTTCTACGCGACTCACTATTTCGTGTCTAAACTCGATTTCTAATTGTTGCTGCATGAATATAGACTTTGCTCTCCAAGCAGCGATAATAGTTGGAAACAACAATTGAGTACCTGAGCATGTTCACTTCCAAAGAGTAGCGTTTTCATGGCAGTGATGAAGCCTCCCTCATTAGCACCCTGGGGCATCGAGGAATCGACCGTTTGGACGACGCCCATCGCCATGCACATCAGCAGCACTCGTCGAAAATGACGAGACCACATCCTCAAATTATTTTTTTATTCATAATGTTGATCTATAGTTTGTTTTTAGAGTGCGAATTGTAAGTAAAAATATTGAAAAAATCATGATAATCAATGAGTTATGGCATTTTTCGTTTTTAAAATGAATCTTCTATTACGTAACCATCTAATGAAATCAGCGAAATAAGAGCGAGAAAAGTTGAAACCGAATTAAACCATAGTAGAAGAAATTTTCTTCGTTGAAGGTTTAATGAATAAAATTCGTATTATCGATTTTATCGTAAAATCCGATCAGAGAGCTCAAAGCAATATTGCCAGATTCTAAGTCAATCCATGAAGTACTCTTTATCGACACCGGATTTACTCATTCTTTTCGAAAGAACGTTCTACTTGGTGATAGATAGTCACATGCTAATAGACGGAAGAGGCTAGAAAACGAAATACTACGGTAAAATGATACAATCAGGGAAATAGTAGGATTTTTTAAGAGATTTAGAGAAATGCCCACGGGGCGAATCTGAAGTGGCACGTAGCACGGTGAAAAGGTAAGACAAGAGAAAGACAAAGATAAAGACAAAGGAGATATCCATACAATAAGAGGGGTCTCAAGAGATATATGAAAGGGATAAAAGGATATTGGATGACGAAATAGCGAGATCCGCTGGAAAAACGGAAAGACGATCCGGAACATGATAAAGCAAAAATACACGCAGAAAATTTTGAAAAGATTGAAAATTTTGCAAAGTAAATATAAGAAATAAATAAAACTCGTGAAGATCAAGTATTTTTGAAAGTGTGCTGCAAAAATTTGAAGGATTTAGGAAAAACAATAAAGAGCGATACTTCGTTACAAACCTTGAATAACTAAGTTTCTCAAGACTTTCAAATGAAGAGAAAGCTATGTTGATATTGTGTTTCAGAAAATAGACAGATTGAAGTAAATAAATAATGAAACAATTCGTTGAAAGTAGCTCTCTAATTTTTAAAGGATCATAAGATACAAAAAATACTCTGAGTCGGAACGAAATAGTCCTTTCAAATCAATGATTTAGGCCCTAGAAAGACGGAATTCTTTCGAGAACAGATTTGAGCAAAACGCAAGGAAATGGGAAAAGTCAAGTAGAGGATAATAGAGATAAAGAAAGTGAAGAAAAGAGGGAAGAGAGAGAAAGGAGCGTTCGATTTTCTGACAAAATCGAACGAGCCTCACCAAACAAAGGCATGACGCGAAGCACCGTCAAGAAGCACTACAGAATGAATAAGGGGGTGGGAAAGGACAAAAAAGAGAGCGATAATAATAAGACCGAGATAATTTTGAGGGTTTTAATGTTTCGAAAAAAGTGATGTATGGTAAAATAATTAGTTCTCTACCCTTGCGTTCCGGGTAGATTGTACAAAAAAGGGGGCGGCGCTCCTTTCTCTCTTTTTCTCCGCTATCTTCCGCTGTTTTTCTTTTCTCCTCCTCGTTTATATCTTTCTGCCTCTTTTCAACGAACAGCGTCTTTCGAGGCAGTCGAAGTGCAGCGGTCCGCTGAAATGAGAGAGTGAGGAGAACGGAGAGAGGAAAAGAAGACAATAGCATGGGGAAGACAGTGCGGGGACGGTTGCAGAGCCAAAACTCCGCCCCTTTTTGTACAAGTTCCTCGGAGCGCGAGGGTACTTCTTTACTTCAGTAGGAGTTATCCGTCTAATTGAGAACAAAGATCGATGAAAGATCAGTGAGAAAATTATTGGAAAGAAAAAATTGAAAGCATGTTCAAAATTTGGTAAGTTTCGAAAAATCGACTGTAAAGTCGCAATGCCTAATTCTTTGATTAACCCCTATTTTTACTCTGTATAAAAATATTGTAAACTATGATGCAAAATTCGAATGAAATCTTTAAAATTTCGACGTTTCAGGAAAGTGGATAGAAAATGCAATGGAAAACAAAAATGATTATCTGAGTTCATTGCTAGTAAGAAGATCTTGACTAAAATTTGAATTATAGTGGATCCAAATTTGCACGTACTCACGAAAATTTGACCCTGAAACAAATTGTCTTTTTCTTTTTCATCATTCTTCCATCCTGTTTCCATACGGAAGCAAAGTCTAATGGCCAGGGCACATTTTCGATCAGCGTTAATCAGACATAAAAAATGCGCAGAAATAGTGAGATCGGTCAGACTATGCTTTAAATTTGAGAATTAGAGAAAAATTCACTTTTAGAGGCTACGATAAAATAAGAGAAGTGAAGGAAAGTGAAAGAAAATGTGATAGGTCGGTCAAAATGTAGTGAAATTAGGAGAATTAGAGAAAAAACTATATGATTAGAGAGTAGGGAAAATTGAGAAACGGAAGAAAAATCAGGAAAAATGTGCGCTTCGTTTGGATGAAAGCAACCCACCCAACTCAAGCGGTCAGATGAAATTCGATCTTCTCGACAAACAAATGCAAAAACAGGGCAGGGAAATTGTGGAACGACGCGCAAAGGAGCAAGTCCACAGAAGGAAGAATGCACAAAGACACAGGAAACGACGAGCTGATACGGGAAGGAAATGGAAAGGGCAGACGGTGAATAGAAGAACGGTACGGAAGAATTTGAACAGAGCACAATTTGTCATCGAGGAAGGAAAAAAGAGAGGTCAAATTTTTATGTCATTGTGGAGGAACACTATTTTAAATGTTAAAGTAGGCTTTGAGAAGAATCTTTCGAAAATGTATCTTTACCAAGCAGAAAAATGAAACATAATCCTATATTTTGAATCAAATTGCAGATGAATGATATATTATGAAGATTATTACAGTAACCAGTTAAAATCATGAATATGGTAACATCCTATAATAAAATTAGCATCAAAGTTCAATCTTTCCACTACATCGTATTTCGAAGTATCGTTACCCAAATTGGAGTGTTGGTAATTCAAAGAATAAGTGAACTCACGATGATACAATTTCGAAAGAAAGAAAGAGCATAGAAAGTGAAGTTCCCCGAGGTAAAAAATGTTTCTTTGCACACAATTCGAGCATTTTGCAGAGGCTATTTGCAGTCATTTACAGGTACTCAACGAACGAGAAGAGGAGAATGAAATCGCAAAAGTTAAAAACCAGTCAAAACACACAGGTCAGTTTACAGAGAGGAGAAATGACTTTTGGACATTTTTTATTTCGTTTTTTTTTCAATTTAAAAAAATATGATTCAAAATTTCGCTAGATCAATTCGAAAAATATCAACAGTAATCTATGCCCTAAAAATGTCGAGTTACATTTTAAAAGTCTCGCTTTTCCCTAATAAATAAATGTTCCAGATCAACGAGAATAGTTTTGTTTGATAAAACAAAGAAGAGGCTGCATATTTGCGTACACGAGCATGAATCATTAATTGCTCTAACTGCACTGGCGCGCTCAAATGCCAGAAAATTTCGCCCGAATGCTAACAAAGAATGAGGAGGTAATTCTGCTTACAAAGAGAATAAAGAAGAAAAGTCACACACACGCTCAAATGCAATAGCTAGTACTGTACTCAGACGAAATAGTACGGACAAATTACAGAGACGGAAAAGAAAACATACAAAGAATTACGCTGCCAAGTGTGCCTAAGGCAAAAGCGAGAAGCGCCAGCGCTAAACATCAGACAGGATTGCCAATTAGAGAGCCAGAAGAATAAAGAGAGGTAAAAGAAATGAGAAAAAGGAGATAGTATGGAAAATAGGGAAAAAACGAGGAAAAACGACTGAAATACAGAAATTAGGAATATGTAGGTGTTAAAGATTATGTGCAGAACGCGATGGTGACGTAACAAACGATAAGATGATGAGAGTTGGCGGGAAAAAAGAAGAAAAGAGCAAAATTAACATAGTAGGTGGTTGTGAGGATAAAAAGATGCAAGACTAAATATCAGCAACGAGAAAGCATTTTTAGATATTAACTTTGCCTTAAATGAGCGATAATAAAAAGTCAAATAGGTTTTGATTGTTCTTTTTTATTTTGGTTTCGTGAATTCCTTCACCAAGATTGAAGTAATCATCACTTACAAATGAAGTAATGTACTAAATTTTGAAATATATCCAGAAAAGAAGAAATTTTGTTTGGCTTTGTCAACCGTGCTGATTGAGAGCATTGTATGCATAAAGAAGTGAGCGTATTTACGAAACATATCATGACACAGAACGTTATAATTTCTAGGGTCAACACGCTAGGAACCAACATAGAACATTTGCAAGGAGATAAATAATTTTTGCAAGAAGTTCCAAAAAAAATCCCATCCTACATCTTTATGGATTATCAAAAGTTTTGAAACATTTTTAATTTACTGGTCATTTATGGCACAATATAAAACAGAAAACCTGTAAATGACGGAATGCCGTGTTAGAGAGTAAGAGAAGAGAGAAATAGTATGGAAAAAGATCATTTCGTCATTTTGTCAATTACAAGAAAGCGTTGCGTCATTTCGGAATTTTGCATTTCGTCATTCCGTCATTTACAAACTGCATATAAAGACTAAGAGTTATTTAAAGAGATTTCGATTTAGTCACCTAGAATTTTGAAACTTATCAAATAACGAAGGTTCAAATATGATTTCGGAGTATTAAAAGCTGATGAATGGATTTGACTGAATTTAGTCTAACTTCCTAGGTTTCTAACTCTTCAATAATCTCTAACTTTCACGATTATAGAGAGTGAAAAAAAGGAAAAAATTGAAAAGAGTTCGTGAAGTGTAGATAGAGAGAAAAAGTCGAGGAAATGACGAGATAGAGCCGATTACTGTGTCAAAGATGGAGATAAAAAGAAAAAACTAGTCCTATTTGGATGAAATATAGGAAGAGCATTCTTATGGGGAGAGGAAAAAACCTTGAAATTAGGATCATAGAGAGATTTGAGGGCAAGGGAGAAGAAAGACAGTTAAACATGCAAAGAAATAGTAAAAGATACTATGATGAAGTCTAGATAAAGTGAGGAAAACGAAAAATTGACGAAATAGATGTAATATAAAAGAGGTAAAAAATGGAGTTGAATATTTTATAAACGGCAAGAAATTAGTTACTGCTATGTAGAGAGAAAAAGATACGTAGTTTTTGAGAAATATTGAATCATATTGCGAGTAAAAAGAATCGTCCTAGCTCCTTCTCGATGTTACGTATCACATCTCACCAGCTCACAGAGCTATTTCCGCGTTGTCATCCGCACTCCGCACTGCTGCGAACGCAGTGCAAATATCCGACGTCCTTTTCTTCGTCACTTTTTCTCTCTATCACATCTCATCTTTAGAAGTACTATTTCTAGATATCTCTAGGTCTTTTTTTCTATTCTACGAGTACTACTTCTTTCAGATAATTTCTCTTCTCAAAGATCATTTTCAACACTATCTTTGAAGTTGATGATTGTAATTATTAGCCTTTCTTTTCCAGGAGAATGCTTCTCGGATTTTTAGGATTTCAACAAGAAAATGATCTTTATCACTAATTATCCTATCCTCTTAAGGATCGTTTCAAGGATTTTTGACGGTGTATTTTTGGGATTTTTAGAACATTCGAAAACAAATCAGCTAAAGATCAGCTTTTCTAGACGATAACAACAACTAAGACCATGGTATGCTTCAGGAAAAGCGAAATTTTATTTCAAGTATCCCAATATAATTTTCCTGGGATAGCCAAACGTTAATATCTACAAGGACTTTCTATAAACAACTAAAATTTACCTTGAAAAGTGTCTGCTAAATTTCATAAAATCTACAAAAAGTTGCAAAATCTCTCGTAATATGTTGAAGAGTAGTATTTGGAAAACGGCTGAGGATAATTCGCAACTTCTGCGATACGTGAACGTCTAAGGGCCTGTCTTTCTCTGTTCGACTAGACTCCTGATGGACGTGACCCTCGTTTTTCTCGACCGAGTGAAAAGTTCCCCTAAGGCTCGAAGAGTGAATTCCCCGATTTCTCTCGGGTTTTCAGAGAGAACGAGAAATTGTCAAGGGTGCAAAATGAAAATAAGAAAAGAAACGAAATGGACATTGCATTTTCAAAGAGCGGTTAAGAAGAGTACAAAAAGTCTATTACAGAAGAAAACTTTCAGAGAGCGAAAGGTTATAAAGAGAAAACAATTCGACACGCCCTAAAATTCTTGAGCCCGATCTTTCAAAGAGTATATTTGAATTATGACATTTTATGATTGAAGAATAACGTTCAGACATGAAAAGTTCACTTTTCATAGTATTTTTCATGCAATCGAAATTTGCAACGATTTTGAAAGCTCTTAAAGTTGACTTTGAAAACGGATATGAGAATGATCAAGTTGTTTAGAGTCTACAAAGAAGTCTGGGTTCTGAATTTGACGGTGCTTGAAGCTAGAAGATTCAGAGAAGAGTATAAAGTACAAGAGGGTACGTGAGATCTACTCCCTGACAGGTGGATTTGTAAATTTTGGCAAAAAATTAGCTAAACCCCTATATTATTGAACAGAAATGATTTCACATGAGGAAAAAATTGAAACACGGCTTTTTTCAGATAAGATATTATCTTTATCTAATGCTGAATCAATTTATTCGCGAAAATCCGTTTTAGAACTATTGATAGATAGATGATGGACTGTTCGTAAATGTAAGGAAAGAGAAGAACAGTAGGCTATGCGAAACACTGAAACGTATATGATAAAACCAAAAGCACTAATAAAAGTCACGGTACACATCGTAACGCTAATCGTTCTATTCTAGCAGGCACGTAATGCATGCGACCTGTCCTCAACCCCTAGGGCATTGTTCAAGGGCTGGTACTTGTCAATGGACTGCTTCTTCATACAATAGCCCATTCAGATTACTCCCAGATACAGGCGAAAACTATCACAGCCGTTTTTCTCCACCCACGCTATAACACAGGAGAAGGATTCATAGTAGAACACTCAGATAACTCCCAAATACAATAAACGGGAATTATTCCCGACGTTTTTCTCAGTCTATACTAAAGCATTAGAGAGAGAGATCTTTCGAGAGTAGGTAAGTTTGCCTTCAGGAGCACAAGAGGGTTGACTTCATGAATCATGCCATCAGAATGTTTAGCTTCTTCTTTCTCTAGCACTTCTCCCACACTATTTCTCTACTTAACCTTTCTCTATCTTCCGCTCTATTCATTTTCCATAATATTTTCTCCTTTCTCACTCCACTATTTCTTCATCTTCTGATTCTCTTTCCCTCTATAACTCCTGTGCTATCTCATCAGCTTTAGCATGTGCCCTCTCTTTGTTGGCTCCTTGCGTGGACCGGTCAGAATCATCGCAGAACCTGTCCGGAATTGAGCTTCTTCCTTCCTTCCTTCTCTAAACATTATTCTCTAAGTCTTTGACTCTCTAAAATCTTAACGCTATTTCTTCTTCTTCTTTCCTAACATTTTCTCACTTTTCTTCTGGTTTCTTGAATCTCTGAATATTAACGATATTTTCAATTTCTAATTCTTTTCCTATCTTCAACGACAATGCTATCTAGTTGTCGCTTGAACCTTCCTAATGGTGAAAATTTTATGTGAACTCCAAGAATGATCCACATCATTTCTTATTATCAAAAATCGATGATATAGAAAAATTACAAACTATAGAAATGAAAATTTGCGTACGTTTCAAAGGAATGTAAGTATGAGCACATTGTGATTTGAATAATTCGGAGATCAACTGTCTTCTCTATCACCAAAAAAGGCTCCTAGAAAAAGACACCACTTTTGCCTATCTTTTTTTCTCTCTCATACTATTTCTTAGAAAAAGTGGTGTCTTTTCTAACTGGTGTCCCGGTGTCTTTTTCTATTAGCCCCAAAAAATACGTTTTGAGATTCTTGAATATCCTTGTCCATAATTTGGTCGTAAAAGTGCTCCAGTGGGTTGAGCGAAAATTGGATTCAATGGCTTGCCTAAATTGTTTTTCCCTATCAAAATAATATGATAGAAACTCACCAAAATGCGGTAATCCATTTCCTGTGTAATCGGTGGGCAATTGCGGGACAGGCGGAAGATTACTCGCTGACAAAATCTGCGCACTTTTCACCCCCAGTTTTCCGGGTAGAAACGCTAAAAATGTTTGTTTTCAGAGAAACTTTCAGAAAAATCGACTTACCCCACTGGAAGGGTAAAGCCCAAATTTGGATGGCGAATAGTCCAAGAAAAATCGGGTAGATGATTAGGTTTGGACCCATTTCTGTAGTGTTTAAAAAATTAACGAGAAAGACAAGAAGGCTAAAAAGTTCAAAGCTAGCGTTAAAGATTTACGATAAACTGAAATTCGAATCACGACTAAGTGAATTCTGAATGAAAAATAGAGTTTTCTACGAACGTAATAATAATGAGAAAATTTCTATGATTTTATTTACACGGCAAAATTTGACCAAAGTTTTCATTTGCTTGATAAACTTAACGAAATTGAATTATCAACACGATTATGGCAGGGAAATTACAAACCGAATTACATAGGGGAGCATAAAGTTCGGTTATGCAGTGAAATATCGTAGAGTCTGAAAAACTCGAGGTTGAAGAGAGCGAGAAAATTGTTATCTTAAAATTTTCAGACTTAATAATATTTAGAAAATATCACTAAAAATCGAAAATCATATCTACAATTAAATTTTGAACTAGATATGCAATGTCTATACCAATAGAAATCAGCTCTTTCAAGATTTCTGTAAATCTGAACACATAACGAAGATCTTTAAAAACAAACGAAAACATTATTTCCTACCTGTTGGTGGCATAAATAAACGTGAAAATGGCTAATAATATTCATCAAAGTTACAACTGTCAGATACATAAAGCGATTCTAAATATCATAGCGCAATTGAAAAAGTGGAATGTCTAGAGACTGAAGTACTCAGAATGATAAGTGAATTCAATAGAAGATATTAAGGATAATCTCAGGAAATTCTTGTTAGTTTTAGAGTTTTTACTACTGTTCTATTCATTTATTAACAAAAGAATATAAAAGAAACGCGAAATCTTAAAAGCTAACAAATGAATGTTTCTAGAAGTTTTATGAGAGCTTATATGACGAAGATTTATTGAAAAGCTTCTAGATTTGTCATTATCCCAAAACGCTTCCCATCATTCAATACGTCATTTTATTTCGAGAAAAAATGAACTGAACTGTTGAGTTAACAAAAGTGGATATGTTTCTAGAAATTTAACGATAAAATATCACGACGATGATTTGTTTGAAGAAGATTTTGATTTGCCATTACTCTTAGAATTTGAGTTCTTTGAAGTCGATGACGATGAAGAGCGACTTTTACTGGAGCTTTTCGAGGATGAGCTCGTAGAATTTGATCCACTAGATCCTGGAGGCGATTTGGGTTGATTCGAGCTGCCATTTGTGGATTTGCTGTCAGATTTTCCATTCGGCTTCTCATCGGAAGAATCTTCACTTTCGAACGCATCTGAGTAGTGCTGCTGAAAGAGTTGTATATTTCAGGAAAAATCGAGGACAATAGTCGTGAAATTATCAATAATCATCGTTTTCGTTAAGTAGCATTTATAGATGTCTAGATTTAGATGTGATAGGTCAAATGTAAACACATAAGGCTTTAGTAAAAATATGCTTCAAATAAAATCATAACGAAAATCTTAGAATTACGAGTAGTAGAAAGAGTTCCATGTATGTATAACTTTAAAGAATATTTAGCAAAAAATATTTAATTCTCACATCCTCCTTCGGCTGGGATTTGACCGAATAAGTTCCGACAGAATTAGCTGACGGTCTTCGTGGTGGGTTGCTTGCGCTTCGAGCCTGAAAATTTGATTTGAAAAAAAGAATAGAACTAAGATAAAATTACTTTGACAGGTCGTTTCTTCTCGACAGCTTCCATCCGTTCCTTGTATTTTCTCTCGAATCGATGCTTATGAGCCAGTGCGACCTGTCGCTCCATAATCAAAGGGCGATTCATCACCCTAAAGTATTCTCTTGAATATACTTCTTTTTAAACAAAATATTTTAAGCTACGAAGCGGAACCTCATATTAGCGAATATATTCTCAAAAATGCTATATAATTGTTTGGGACATGTTTTAAAAATGAATTTTACCTCTCCATCATTTCAGCCAGCTGCTTTTCATACTCTTTCGTTGTGTCGATGAGGTTTCTCCTAGAAAAAAGAACAAAAACTCAGATAAAAGTGAGCCAAAAACCGTTTCTCCGCAGTTTTCATATTGATTTCCTCCTGAACTTGTTTCCTCTCGCCCAAATACGCAGCTATTCGGATTCGGTTTTCCTCCTGAGAAAAGAATGTTTCAAATCCACGAAAATAAAATTTTACCTGTAGCTCTTTTGCGTAAATCCAGTATTCCTCGGATTTTTCAATTTCCTCGAGTTTCTTTCTAAGAATTCAAATTTCAATAAAAATCGTAGGCAAATTTCAAACCGATTGACATTCGCTCGTAGTTTAGCGGCGTGAGTCATTTGAACGGGGAAATCCTCGATGAGGTCGGTCGAAACGAAAGGCACTGCGGTTTTTGGTCTTCGACGGGGCGGAGATGAGGAGACGCACTGAAAATATGGATTTATTGATTTTCGTTTTTTTGAAAATTTAAATTTATTAATTAATCGTCGTTAACCCGGACCATCACTAGAAATTGAATATCATACGTTCACAAGAAAATGTGTTTAAATATATTCCATTTTTAGGTTAAAATTAAACAAATTGCGGAAATGATATCTTCACCTCCCTATGCCAACTCGTCCTGGACCTTGAAAACTTAAACGGCACTGGCACGGTTGTAGGCTTCCGCTCTTTGGCATACTCGAGTTTTTCGCGCATCTGAAATTGAAAATCGCTATTTTGCGGAACTAGAGAAATGACCTCTGCGTGAAGTCTCCTGAAATCCGGAGGACTGACTCTTCCTTGGAGTAGACCGAATTTCTCTGATTCCTTCTCTCGTTGCTCTTGAGAGTATCGACGTCGACATTTCAGATGTCGCAAGCTGAAGGCGAGGTTCGAGCGAATTGCGTTCAGCTGCAAATAATGAAACTATAGTTCAGATAGATTTTAAAATTGTTGACGAAAATGCACTTGTTGAAATAGTTAAACTGATTCTTCTGCATTAGGTCAAGTAATTTGCCTGAAACAAGATATTGAAAATTCTAAAAAAAAAAATTATATTTCGAAAATATTCCTATATATTAGGTTGATGCATTCCTGTTTTCCGATTTGTGCGAAACAGTTCAACAGAACATAACTTTATTGGCTAACAAGGATATTAGATGAAATATTCGCCATCGCTGTCCACAGTCCTCTGCCAGCGACTGGGCAGCTTACGGATTCCCTCGCCGTACCAAGCGGGCTGCTTGGAGGCGAAGTAGGTCTTCAACCATGCGTCGACCTCCGCGCGGTTCTTGAAGTGTGTCTCGCCAAGGACTCGCTACATGTCCGAGAAGAGCCAGTAGTCGCTAGGTGCCATGTCGGGCGAGCAGGGAGCATGGGGTACAATGTGCCATCCGAACGTTGTCAGCTCCTTTTTCACTTGTTTACACACATGAGGGCGGGCGTTGTCGTGGAGAAAGTGAAGACGACCTCGTAGCCAGGGAGTGGATTGGACGTGAGCCTTCAAGTCTCTCAGCTGGCGAGCGTAGACATCACCCGTGATCGTCGTACCCTCGGGTAGCAGCTCCCAGTAGATGGGGCCTTGGACGCCCCACCATACGGATAGCATCACCTTCTTCTGGTGCGTTTCGTCTTTGGCGACGGGTTCCGGCTGATCCTCCTTGTCCACCCACTGGGCACGTCTCACAACGTGATGGTAGACGATCCATTTCTCATCTCCCGTTATGAGATTGTTCAGCCAGGCCGTCGTCCTTTCGTATGTAAGAAGACTCATTGCTGTGTCAACTCGACAATTCTTGTTCTTGTCGCTCAAGACGTGGGGAATCCAACGGCCCAACTTTCGTACCTTGCCGAGCTTCTTCAGTCCTCGAACGACAGTTGCCTGTCTACTCCGAGAGTCTGCGCCATTTCTTGCGTAATAGCGAATGGCTCCCCTTCGACTGTGCTGCGCAGCAAATCCAAATCCATCACTCGTGCAGGTTGCGACCTCTCCTCGTCTTCGAGATTGCAGTTGTGGGCCTCGAATCGTTTGAACCAATTGCGTACTGTGTGCTCGGAGGGGACTTCCTGGGGATATACTCGGGCCAGTTGACGGTGGGTCTCGGGTGGTTTGGTGCCAGAGAGGAAGAGAAATAACATTACGTTGCGTATGTGGACACTGTTTGGGTGGAATCGATGGGGCATTGTGGGAACTAGACTGCTCACTAGCTGGTTGTGGCACTGCGACTGATAAGAGGGAGGGGCAAGTTGTTTATATTATAGAGCACAGTGGTTGTTGTCGCGGTCGGCCGCAGAGGGGAGGGAGCAAAGTACACATATCAAAAACGGAAAACAGGAATGCATCAACCTAATAATATTGCTAAAATGAACACTTGTGGGACTTCGAATTATTAGCAAAAGCAAAATGCAATCATAAAATCACCTTCAAATCGGGTGGACTTGTAGCATCAACCAACATGTTGACGGCTCTCTGAGACGCTGATTTCTTCCTTCGATATTCAGCCACAACCGGTCGAATGTAGGTACTCGGAGGGACCGGACGGACTAGCGAAGCTGAAAATTTCCCTCTGAAAGAATACCATTCTGAAAATTACCCGACAAATTTCCTTCACTTTTCGACAGCATCCTGTTCATACCGAGTTTTTGGTTGTTCCTCATATTCGCTCGTAGTTTTCTTCGAATGGCCTAAAATTTTATAAGAACTTATTTTTCCTTAGTTTTTTTGCCTCTGCATATTTACTATCACTGATCATTGGGTTATCAGCGATGTAAGTCGTAGGCGGAACTGGAGAGGCTTTGAAGCTGAAAATATGATCAGTTTTGTAGGAATTGAAAAAAAAAAACATTCTCACGGTTTGACTTGACTTTCTGCGTCTTCTGACTCCTTCTGCTCTCGAGCCTTCCTGTCTAAGAGATCGTTCAGGAACCTCTTCGAATAGGTGTTTCCGGTTGAGAGTCTGAAATAACTTTGATGAAGGCTCCTCTTTAGAACATTTAAATAGGTTATTAAACTCCGAGACACAACTGATGTATTTATTAAAACGATCAGATACCAACGTTTGTCTCATCAATATTTCAAAATAGTCTAAGTCATGTTTTGAAGTTCGGGACCAGCAAATAAAGATGCTACACACGGTATTTTCATGCTTGCCCTTTTACATTAAGGGTATCAAATCTTGCAGTTCTAGCATCAAAATCAACCTGTAGCTGAACTTGAACGGTTTAGGGATGGTAACTTTCGACTCCAGATTGTCGATGTTCAGTCCCCTCGAGATCTGTCTGGTTCCATATCTTCGGCTGCTCCCAGTCCTCAAGTCGCTGATTGACTTCGATCGAGAATTCAGAGTATACGTTTGACCGGATGTCGATGGAGCTGAACTTGAAAAGTTCACTGAAATAAGAAGAAAATGCTTACGACTTCTATGTTTCGACCCAGATCGACTTCGCTCATTTGGTGCCTCTTCCATGTCTGCTTCCTCTATTACCTCACTCAGCATGCCGATCGTTATTTCTGGTTCTGAAATTAACGTTATCGGATAACTCGTCATAGACACCAGAACTGGGAATCGAGTTGATTTACATAATGCTCGCTTAAATATCAATAAGCTTAACCTATTTAAAAAATTTTAAATTATTGCCCGGAATACTGGTATTAAATTTCCCTAACTTCAATTGGATATCAAAAATCCTGAAGCTTCCTTAAAATAAAAAATGTACAAACCTCCATTCTTCTTCCTATAGTGCCCATTAACATATTTCACGTCCGTCTCCTTCATTTCTTGCAGCCGACGTTGTTGCTTGACACGTTTCATCCTCTCCACCTCTCTCGCAATGACCTGGTCTGTTGACACGACGATCGCCTTCTGAACTCGCTTTCCGTTGCCGAAGCTCATCGCCACTTCATCGAATTGATCTTCTGTTCTTGAAATTTTGATTTTTGATGTTTCTCCAGGCTCGTCGCCGTTTTCCAGTGGTCGAAAGTACTTGAGCTCATGCGATGGTTCGATGTCGTTAAGGTATTCTTGTTCAGTTCTGAAGGAGCCGTTTTGAATCCGTCTTCCTTCTTCAAAGTCACTTCTTCGGAATTCGGACGACTCTTGTCCTGAGCCAACACCTCTAACAGACCTGCTCAGAGTATCTTCAGGAATTTCCGATAATCTTCTTCCGAAAGAAGTCGTCGACTGCTCATTTCGAGCAATCGAGCTTTGCCTCGATGAAAAGTCACTAAGCGACTTCTTCCCCGTTCCAATTCTGCTTCGGATGTTCTGTGGTGTTTCGGAGTGTCTTCTTCCGGCTGCACTGGTCTGCTGTTGACGTTCTACTGAACTTTGCCTTCTTATAAGTCCGGTGACCGTTTCTCTTCTTGATGATTTTTTCACCCGACCATTTTCAGACGCTTCGTTACTCCTTCCGTTTTGACTGACCCTTTCTCGAGCTTCCACGGTACTTTGTCGTGAAACAGGTTTCCTAGTTCTTGATTCACCTTCATGAGCAGGACGAGCTTCTTCAAGTAGCTCCTGATGACGTTTATGTGATGTAGTAGCTTCCTTATCATAGACCAAATTCTGCATCGAGTGGTGAAAACAAGGATATTGAAGAAGGTAATTCGGTTGGAAGTTAGTCTGACAGGTCTCCAAATTTAGAGTTTGGATGTACTGATTCCGGGTCAGATAGTCGACAGCTTCCTTGTGCTTTAGCCGAAGACGAGTGAGTTGCTGCATGAAGTAAGTGTCGGAGAGAAGGGAGGGATCCTAAATTCTTCAACAGTATTTCCGATCATTCAGGTTACTAATAAATTATTTCTTTCTTCAGTCACAATGAGATATCAGTATAGACTTGTGTGTGTGGAATTTCAACTACTAACTGTAATATGAAATGTAAGAATAAAAATTTCTAGGAAACATAGGAGAAGAAGAATAGCTGACGACGAAATGCTTTCGGGAGGCTTTATCCATTATGAAAGAAGTTTAAGCAAACCTGTTCCAACGCACATAGCAGATTCTGCGTGGCAGCTATCGTTTGATCAACGTAACTCATTCTGATAAAATCCTAGCAAATAACCGGAAATCAACTAATATAATAGCCTAAAATATTCATGGGAATGGTGGAATGGCGAATGAAAGAGGAAATGGGTGAAATGGGACCCAAATGGGTCGCGTTACCATGGCGACTGGATTGGGCAGGGACATTTGACTGAGTGGCTGAGTGACCTGGCGACAGCCGGATTATAAATGCCACTAGAGGAAATCGAGAGCGAATGAGATGAATTATTTAGTGTTGGCAAGATTTAGAACCAAAATAATCAAGATGAACGAAGTTTGATTTCACCTTCAATTATGATAGTGCCTTTAAGTTTAAACTTTCGAAATATTAAGATGGGTTATAGATTTGCAAAATGCTTATGAGTTTTTGCTGCAGTGATCAAACTATTCAAATTAATTTATTTAAAATTAACCAATAACCCGATAATTTTCAAGATGTACACGAATGCTGATTTGAATATGAAAACAATAAACCGAGAGATGCTATTTCAGAGAATGAGTACAAAATGTATGCTTCATTTCGAAACCCGTTGTTGAAAATCCAACCATTTCCTAGGTTCTTAATAGTAACAGCTTCTTAAAAAAGAACAATAATTTGCCCTCATAAAACTTGATTTGATGAGATTCATGAATGATGAGATATGTCAGAAATGATAAGCTTTTGTGATTTCAGTAAAAAAGGAAAATTAAATAATACTCGTGATTTTAGACGCTATAGTTGTATCCCGATTGAACCTGATCAGTGACGACCTCTGTTCCTGACTCGATGATCTTAGTTCATAATCGTAGACCACTGATAAAGAGAACTTCCTTCGACAGTCCGCGATTACGCCTTTTCGGATTACGCTGCTGAAATTTCGAAGATAAATTGGAGTCGAAGAAACTTGTGAACATTTATAAGTTCTTAAATTTTGATATCTCTAAATAATTCTGATTCGGTCGATAAATTCACCTAAAGAACAAGTATAATAGTGGATTAACGAAAGAATTCGCCGCGAAGACCAACATCACCGCCCAATTCATCCAGCGACCGTGCTTCGAGCAATGCGTGATGAAGATCTGAATTTCCGAATGTAAAAATGAACAAATGATAGTTTATAAATCTTAAGACATGGTAAGATAGTATAAGAAAAATATCGCACTCGGTCTTTTCCTATACCAAATCGCCTATGCACGTGTCATCATAATGTAATAGTCGTTTTTTGTTGTCTTCAAAACTGATGTTACCTGCCCTACGACGAATAGCACCGTATTGATGATACAAGGCACCAGCAGTCGAGTTTCGATGCTCAACTGACGCTGGGCTTGACATGATGTCGATGAGGTGAATTGACTGCATCGGGTGCGGAGTTCTGAAAATAAAATGACTCTTTTAGTAATTTACGAGGGATGCTCTATTTTAGGGTTTAAGATTTTGTACGGACAAATTTTAAACCTCTAGGGTATTATGTAGTGAAGCATGAAAATAAAAGATTCAAAATTGATAGATTTTCAGAAAAATCGAGGAAAGAATTTAATAAATACCCGTATGTCGTTTTCGTTGCCTCCTGAATAGCACTGCTAACGCAGCTGCATATAGAGGGAATGGCAGAAGCATCAGAACGACGTTGCAGATCATGTAGTAGACGTGCGTGCCGTTCATCATGTAGCGATACCAATCAGAGGCCATGCCGAATCGCTCGGGCGAGTAGTACAGAATCTCGAACCATTCAAACTAAAAACATAAATTTTAAAAATGAACAAATTAGGCTGGTTTTGTTTAATATTCAATATGATTAAAAATCTTCCGAATAGTAGTAAGAGCAACGACTATATTAATCTGTTCTGGACCTTTGCATGACTAACGAACTTACGAGAATGAAGTAGGCTAGAACTTATTTAATATCCTACCTGATGTTCGACAAAGCTCTGCATGAGTCCAGCGAACCAAGGGAGTGCGCAGATGACGATGCAGGTGCCTGTCGGCAAGGTGCGGAACCAATTCGGCCACTGCACAGCCGCCCATCGAGACCATGCCACGATCGTGTAGTGATACACCATCGACCACCTGAGATATCAGCTAGCTTTTGAGAGCATCTTGATGTTTTGCAAGTTTAAAATTTTAGCTAGTTCATAATAGTGATCTTGTCTCAGTGTCATATGAAATAACAACGTCGATGCGTTATTAAACGATATTGAATAATAAAAAAATCACTGTGTTAAGTTTCAAAGTTTATGAAGATACGTTAAGAAATAAAATGAGTCCTTTGGACTTTTTGTGATCAAAGTGAACACTTGGAAAATTTGCATAAACTGTTCTTCATACCACGTGAAGTCTAAATATACATGCACGTGCCATCGAATCTCGGTCGGCAGAATCTCGTTGTTCGCCAGAATCACGATCCCCGGCCAGACTCCGAACTAAAAATATTATCATTTTTGCCAATCCTAGCATTTTCCTTTAAAAATATTTTGTAAATCAAGTTGTTTATTTTTTTGCAGAATCTTATGGTCAGAATTACCAAAGCGTGCAGGATAATGCGATCATCTTTAGAGCGGAAAGTCTGATCATTAGGCTTTTTTTTCTGTTGACACTTTTGGTACATCGAACATGCGCAACGAATTATGCGTCATTGAATTAGGGTTCCAATAAAAGTATTGCATCTTTTCTGGTTGAATTATATTTTCGCACAAAATTATAGAGGTCAAAAATTTTGCCAAGTTTTAGAAAATTTCAAGGTTCATTAGAAAAAAGAGAATTTTAAAAAGTCCTTTGCGATCTTCGTGTCCTGTCTCCTATGCAAAATATCATGACTTATGACGTGATCATGTCTACACGCGCGATTATATAGATTTCATGCGTAATTGAGCTTCCGTAAACCGAGGAGCAAAGAGAGCATCTCATATGCAGCTTTTGTCCAATTGGTGACATTCGATATTGGCGTTCTTTTCGGGGATAGCCTTTGAAATCTAGACGGTCAAGAGGGTTTGGTTTGCCTTAAAATATTCAATGGGAAATTTAAATGCCCTAAAATATGGCTTATTTGGCCTATATTACTTTTGAAATTGTTTCTGTCCAATTTTTCAAACCTTATTGTCATTTCGATTTTTTGAAAAATATTCCTCAATTTTCTTGCATTTTTCGTTGTTTACATGACTTTTAAATGGAAACTCTAATTTTCCTGCAATTCGAATTTCTAATTCGGAGTGGCAGAAGGCCTTCAAATGAAATGAAACATGACCTCTCAGGGCCGATGGGCCGATTGGGAGGCGCTAAAATAAACCAAACAATGCAGCGAACTTATGAGGATTCAGAAAATGAGAAAATCAACCTTGAAGCCAAAGTTTATCGATCAAAAATAAGCTTAAGGTTCTTAAAAATAAATATGTTTCGGTGAAAATTAATGTAACGTTGGAAAATTCGAGATAATAGGTTGCTCTCAGAATCGGGGTTTTTAATAAACTACAATATTTGAAAGCCCGACTTCGGCTCGAACTTATTGGCTAGTAGGAATACTGATGATCCAAAAGAATTTTCGAAACCTATGAAAGTTTGATTTAAATATTTTTATATCGAATAATCATAAAAATATTCGATTCGCACGAATATTTTAGGCGCACTCAAATTAATCTCATTTTTACGCACGTCGTCAGAAGTCATTTGGTGCCAGTCGACGACGTCTAGACGCATTTCATTTTGACCTTATGACCGAGAAGCAAAAAATCTCCCATCATATGCTAAAGCATAGAGCAATAAAGCCAGCTGGTATATCCTAAAGTATGTCACCGGTTTGGTAGACAAACAAAGTTATTTTCTAATGATGAAGCATAGAAAATTAAAATAGTTCCGGATAAATTTTCTTGAATGTGACAATTTTATCTTGCTCATTTTCGTGTGTATTTGTGCCTTTGACCTCGTATTCTCAAGGGTTAATTTATCTCCAGCCTATCCAAAAATTAATTTTTTTTATGTTTCTAATTCAAAGAAATGTTTGGATGTCAACCTCATGAATTTTTCGAGAATAAAACTAAAATGCTCTAGCTATTTTGGAATTACAATATCGTTTTCATAAATATATATTATTTTTATATCCCTGGGAAATTTTTAGATTCCCATAATTTTTGCAGGATAATCTCAAAAGCCTTCGAACTCTCTGTGAAATTTTTTACAGCCGAGTTCAGGAACCAAAAAAATCGTTAGAAATGCCAAAAAACGCGTTTTCTCGAAGCCTACTAATTACGACTAATAAAAGATACCTTTTAGAGAAAATGAATTGCTCAATTAAAACTGAGTTTGCACCTAGTTATAATAAGAATTTAGCTTCCACACGATTTCCCTGTAAAATAGAGAAGGAATTGGAAAAGGTGCCAATTTTTGTTATCAAAAACCTAGATCAAACTATATTTCATGAAGATAACATTAGTTTATTCCGAAATTGCTGCAGATCTTATTTTATACATTGTGTGTTGCGATTTGTTCCGATTAAGCGGAAAGGAATGAATTTGATGGTGTTGAAAAATGCATGAAACGGAACGCGCATAGCTGATAGACATTCGGGTAATTGGAGCAGGAACTAAACTATAGGGAACATTTTAGATGTTGCAAAAATAGGCTATATTCTATATTCAATCTTGCTATGAAATTTTATTTTATGTAGAAATTTCAAATATGATTTAAAAATTCAAACATTTTCATTTCGATTTAAAATTCTACGTCATTAAGGTATTTCGATCAAATTATAAAAAGCCAAGTGTTGTAAGAGAATGGATTTTTCGAAGGTATGCTTTCAAAACATTACAAATGCGCAATTTATTCAGATCTGTTGTGTTTCTCGATAGTTGTTCAATAGTTAAAAAAAGTTTATAAAGTTGTCTAACCTGTATCATAAGCAAAATGTCAGTAAAAGACTGTGATATGAGGAAGCGGAACCCGACGATCTCGTGGGCCATGCGCATCATCGAGCTGGTAATGAGGATGTAGAGGAAAATGCCTAATAGTCCGAACAGAAGCAGGAAAATACCGGCCACGAGAGCTCCGACATCTACCGAGGAAAATAATAGGTCCGTTGGTGCGACAGCGCTGAAAGTATCAGACTCTTTGCAACTTTTAAAATGTTTCAGGGATTTTCGTAGCTTCAGACCTTTTTACAGTCAATGATAATGCGATAGTTCTCAGAACATACAAATGAATCCGAGTGCTTTCTAATCAGAAGAGAAAAGTATTCGAAGTGAGAATTAGTTTAGAAAATACCTGGACGAATCCGCACCGCCATTTCCTCCGCTACTCAGCGGAGGAATGTCTGTCTGCGTTGAGGGCAGAATGACGACGTGCGACGACAGCTTGACGCCTGGAAGATAAAAATTAGTCTAAAAATTCTCGTAAAATTAATTACAACGAAAATTATCACTAATTCAGGTATATAATAATGAGATAATTGATCTAAAAGATAGAATGTTTAAAATTATTCGTGGAAGAAATGTGGCGAAAATTATTGAAGTTTAGCAATAACAGAAGAAGAAATCACTTGTAATATCAGGGGAAATGATAATTATTTACCCTGCTACTGATAGGAATTCAATGACGTTAACACACGAGTTCAAATGTGTTTGATACCATGAAAAATAAATAGAAAAGTGAGGGTGGTCGAAAAATTACAAAGATGATAGATTGGAGATAATGAATTTCCGAAGACATTTTTGCTAAGAACAGTTAGTTAAGAAAAAATTATGAAATAAGAAAATTCATAGATGATTTGAAACTCTGAAACATCCATAAAATTAAGTGTTCTACAACAAAATTCTAGTCTTTAATAGTTCAACGATCGAGTGAACTTCACTTTGCGTGGGTTGAGCAGAGTGCGTGAGAATTGAATGGAATTGAGTGAATGGTAAGAGATTTGGTGGGAACATTTTTTTTTTAAATCACAATGGTCTATTTTTTACCAGAAAAAAAATTTTTAATAATTTTTTATAATGCACTTCATTCCAAAATGGAATGTGCTATTCTTAAAAAGTCTATTTTAAAACTCGAAAAAACACGGTCCATTCTAAAAATGTTCGGCTCACACGTGGCCGCAGCTCCAGAAATGGAGCATCGAATATTCGAATAATTAGCCAACAATGCATGAAGTCAAGCGTGTCTGCAGCAGGGAAACGTAAGAGGAAGTTCTGAGAAGCAGAAAATTAGGGATCAGCAAAAATTGCACCAGAGGTCAATATTTCAAGAAATCATTTTGAAATTTGTAAAATTATGCAAATATTTAGTACCGAATCTCTACCGAAATTATTCGCGTTTTAGAAAATTCCCCATGTTCCGAGATATCTAATAACTAAAAAATCTTTTCTCTAGAGGATTAATTCTTTAATGCTACCAAAATAATTAAAAAAAAACAAACAAACATAATTTTTTCAAGCGTTCTAATGAAACTCCTATTATCATTAGATTTATGCGACTATTTTTGCACGAGGGCTTTGTTCATGCAAAAACGAACATGTGATTCACAAACGCGAAGCATCGAAAAGAGTAGGCGGTGCGCAAAAATACGAACAGAAGGATATTTTGGGCTAAAATCCAATATTCGCAATAAAATAAATGGAAACTCTGAAAGTTTCTAAATTCATCAACTCCGGGAAAAAGTTGTAGGAAATTCGAAATTTGATCGCCCATTTCCCGTTGAAGAGTTAGAGATATCACATGCCAAATACCGTATCCAGTTTTTTAGATTTTTTTTCGAGAAAGCGTTCGCAAAGGGCGAGATCTCTATAGAAAAAGTTCAATTTCTTCGGAAGATAAACATCATCTTTTGTCTGGACTCAAATATAACGTAGAATAGAATTTTTGAGTAATGATCAAGAAATCACAGCGTCAAAAAATTTTAGATCCGAGGCAATATTAACAAAATTTAGTGAGAAGTACTCAAAAATTGTTACAAATCACCCCAGACTCTCCGAAAAACCTCTCCTTCAAAAATTCGAACCTTGAATTTGAAACTTGATGCGAAACTTTCAGCCTTTCAAACAGCGAAAACAGTGAAAATCGAGTTTCCATCCGGAATTCCGGTGCAAAAACCCGATGATAATAGCAAAATTTCAATTCCACGCGGGAATTTGCATGAATGAAACGCTTGTGCGAAACGGCGATTTCCCGTACCATTCATTGAAAAACAATTCCGGTCCGAGGAAACGTCGCGAATTTGCGGATTTACGAAATTCAATGCGCCCTATTTCACGACAAATCCGAAACGTCTCGAAAAGCCCCATTCACGTGAAACTATTAGATTTCACAAAAACAGCTCACGGGGAATTTAAAAATCCAGCATCAAAAATAGAAATTTCGAGAGAATCTGCCAGGATTAGGGTTTAGCGCATAGCGCAGTGGCTAGAGCGCTTCACACGATGCCTAAAAGGGTCGTGGAAAAAGCCGATTTGGTCAGAGGTTCAGCATCGAATGGAAACATCTTTTTGCAAAAGCCCTTCGTTTTATGGTGAAGCATAGAATTCAAAACAGGCAGGGATAATTTGTGTAAAGATTATTTGGTGAAAATCATGTGAATCAGAGAAGGGATGCGAATTTCCTACTGATGGATAGAAATATCCTTCGGATGAATCAGGAAATCGGATCGGAAAATTGGGCAATTTTGATCTTTGGAAGAGGAAAAATTGTAGTGATCTGGATCAAATTAAAAAAAAAACGCAATGAGAAAAAATACTTTGACCTAAAACTTATGCTAATTTTTAAACAATAATACGAATATGATAGCGAAACATGTCTCACGCAATAGTCTGAATTTGGAGATTTGAATGAGCTTTTTCTTATAAAGAATGGGGATAAACCAGCAAAGCGAAGAAATTAGAAAGGAACTAGAGATGTAGAAAATTGAAGAGAGAATAAAATCGAGAATGGGTGAGAAATGCAAACAATGAGGAGCTCTAGAGAAAGGATCTGAATACAAAGATGAGATTTTTGAAAATTTGAAAGATTTTAGGAAAATTATAAGAATTGTTAAGAATAAATTCGAGCTAAGAGAATTTGAACATTTACTATTTAGGTCGATATTTGATACTCACAGGTAAAATAAAAAATTGAGTTTTGAAAATGCAATAAACCTAGTTTTTCTGAAACTATGGATAGAGAAGCTAAAGAAGTTTTGGTGGAATAACTTTGAAAATTTTTCAAAGATATATTAAAATTTGGAGAATTCTTGAAACCTAAATTTCAAACGTTAAAATTTATAGAAAAAATGATGAAATTATTGAAAGATCGTTCAAATAAAGTATGAAATGACAAGTAGCCACGGGTATTTGAAATTCAGATGATGAAATGCAAGAAATCCCTTAAAATTTCCCGGATCTCTAAATTTCGACTCATCACATCGCAATTTCCTCACGTGAAATTTATGAAACCCGCATTTTCAATGAAATGAGTTTTTTGACAAGCCGAAATTTGCAAAAACGCGCAAACTAAATAGAGAAATTTAGTGAAAGACGATGAAAATCTGAGAGATTTCAGAGACGGATCAGATCACTTCCTACTCGAATGAATTACACCATTTTCTATTTTGATAGTAAACAAGATCTGAGGAAATGGTAATGAGGTAAAAAGGTGAAATCTATTTACTTTCCGAAATTCTTTGAATAAAAACGGAATTTTAATGGTAAAAGCATGACAAAATAGTAAGAAAAGTGAAATCTGTATAAAAACGAGAAAACAATAGCAGAAAGGGTTTATAAGACACAGACAAATCTAATAATAAAAAGTGAGAATAAATTTAATCTTTTCAACACATGAGTAACCTAAATAATGGAATTATTGTTTAAGAAAAATATCACTTATTGATTTTACAAAAATAAACTTTTATAAAATTCAAAATATCAAGTTAGAGTTTCTCTAAACTCCATTTTTGTTTCACTAAAGAAAAAATTGCAAAGTGGAATAAATCTTGCAACCTCGCAAAAAATTGCCTAAATTAAGAGAAATGGAAGGGAAGAAATGAATGAAATCTAAGCGAAAAAGAGCGCCCCCACTGAAAGGTCGAATTTGCAGACCGAAATGAGATTCATTGTAAACTTCACTCGAGATTAGCAACAAACCCCCTTTCAAATTGGGTGAGGTTCACAAATAGTGTGGTTCAAACTGAATTACGTTTGCAGGGCCAAAATGAAGAAGACCGGCAAAAAATCCGCACAAATTGAAAATTTTGAACGAAAAAGCTGCGAGACGAAGATGAAGAAAATGAACACAAAGTTTTCAATCGAAAATTTGAAATTACAAGAATTTAAATTTACTTCCTCTAGCAAAATCGGCCCCTCATCCTGATTATACAGTAGATGACACTTTGATCTAGGAGTAGGGGTTGGGCCAATTCAAAAGGCGAATTTTTGTAATCTTCAAAATATTATGCTACTAAGATTGAATCACTATCAATATCACGAAGAAATGAAATTTTAACAGGGAAATGTTTGTAGCATAGAAAAAATTAATTGTCTAAAAAATAATACAAAATATATTGCAAGATATGGTTTCGAAATTACTGCAAAACTAAAAACGAAGTTCAAAACAACTTCTGCCGAAAGTTATAGCTCAGACTCGCTTCAAGTAATGCCCCGTTGACAGGGGTGATTTTGGATTTCTTGTGTAACCCCCAGGATCAAACTACGAGGCAACTCAATACTTGTTTGTAAGAAAGTCGGCGTTTCAAAATTAGAATAAAATACCCCAGCCTTTTTCTTAAGCTATTCTTGAACATGTGTCGAGAGGTATCTCTCGGTCATAAGAGGGCGGCAGAAACCTCGCAACAATAGAAAAATTCCAGACAAACTCAATCTCGAAGCGAAAAACGGCAAATTACGAGCAATAAAGTGCGTGAGCAGAAATTCTCTAGTTTGAGTGAGTTTTGAACAAAGATTGAATTTTGGATATGAAATTGAATTCCAATGATCACTTGTTAAATTGTCTATTCTTTAACTCTTTTGTTCTTTATATTGCCTGAAGACTCGTATGGAGAATCTAAATTTTTGTTGAGCAAAAATTTTAATGATCTCGAGTTTCTAGCTGTTTCCGTTAAATTTTATGATTCATTATTTCAAACCAAAAATGATTTCACCCATGCAATAAAGCCAAATGATATCTGTCTAGTCTGGAAAAACTCCCCCAGAAACGTATCAAATTTGTCATTTCGTTTATTCTCGCAAAATTCTAAAATTATCCCACAAAATGAGCAACAATTCCCGATTATTTTGAGCTTTTCCGAAAATGCGCGAATTTTTTCGGGAAGCGAAAATGAAATTAGATGTCGTCAAAGTGGAGTGAAATTAGAAGGATTTCAAAATTAAACACTCCCACCGCTCGTCTAATGATGAAGAATAGGCGGGTAAAACTGACCGGGATAATTTAGATTTTACGAGTTCGGTCTCGAACGAAGTGTGGTGAGTAAACGAAAAATGAAGGGGATAAAAAACTACTTGCCAAATTTGGCCAATAAAATTAAGTTTGAATCAGGCAGAATTGCAGAGAAAAATGCAAAAAGATGCAAAACACGGAAATGTTCGAGGAATAAGAAGAGCAGAGATGCAAGTTAGAGAATTAGCTAAAATATGCTAGCCAGTTTTCTATTTCTATGCTATATTATGGGAAAAGAGAATTTTTCTCTTGACTTCTCTAGAAAGTTGACAAAAGTACCGCGTTAGATGCCAAGATTTGGCGGAATTAGGGAATGAAATATCTAGGTGGTTTTCTTCTCCTATTCTTAAGCATGGGAACATTTTTCGACTTCTTTGAAATTCCTGATTATCAAGAATTATGCCAGATAGTTTTGTAAAGGTATGTTTCAACATAAGAGGAGGGATTTTGTACCCCTAGAAAATACCCCGATTTAATATAATTATGGGAGTGGAGAGGTTAGAACACTGATTTCAAGCATAATTACTTGACCACAGCGTCATTTATGTGGCCAATTGATGGTGTAAACAACTTGCAGTTTTGAACAAAGATCATGGAAAATAGCTGTTTTGCAACTTTCATGGAAATTACTTATCGATGAAAAATTAGATGAGTTTTGAAAATTTGAAAACGTCTGAAGAAAAAGTTGAAAACTAAAAGTAAGCGATAAAATTATCAATTTGTGGAGAGGAGGAAGTAGAGTATTGGCATTTTTGAATAACGGAATAAATTTCGAAATTCCTGAAACATTTATAAAAATTGAGAAAACGAAAAGAGTAAACAAATTTAGTAGGTTAACTGATTGGATTTATCCAAACTAAAGGCTAAGAATAATAGAAAATCGCAAAAACGAACATTCACAAAGCAATTATCTACTCGGTTGTCCTAGGTTCTCAGGACGACTTGGTCATTATGCTCTCAGAGATTTGTTCTAGGCTAAAATTCGGATCTGATATAAAATGAATTCTATTTTAGGTTTTAACAACCATACTTTATCAAACAAATTTTCCAATATGCACCCTAAAATTTTAGGCGATAATTTGAACGTTGAAAGTGATTACTCATTCAAATAGGGTGGTTTATGATTTCTAATGTAGAAATTTTAAATTACTACGTGCATTTGAATGAAATATTACTCAATGCTGAAAGATAAAGAGCAGAAAACAACCTGAAATAATTTCTCAAGAATTTTAAGGCTGGTACCACCTATTACATAAATTCGCAATTGAATGCATAATCGTGAAAACTTGGGATGATGAGCAGAAATGAATTATTCTTAGGGTTTTTTTCTCTAAAAATACGAGATTTTAGAAACAAAGATTAGTTGAAATTTACGATCGTTCAAAGGCGAATCTAGTCTAGTTTGACAAATTTGAAACTAATTCTCCGTTTTGCAGAAGGCGCACTTTAGATGGAGTATTTTGAGAAGTGTAGTAAAGTTTTGAAAAATATAATTTCGGAAATTGCTTTCACATGGAAAAAGTACAAACGTTAAAATAAAACTATCAAAAACCGCATAAAATTTAGAAACATAAAACGAATGGAAACTACTTGCAAGCTTAGGTTGTCAAATTTTGCCGAATTTCATCAATCAAGGTTATTTTGAAAATTTATGCTTCATGAAAATGCATGATAGTAAATGCATTATTATCGATGATGTTTCCAACGCTTCGAATTAAAAAAAAGAAGTTTGAAAAAGTAAACTACGGTATATATTCTCTAAAAGTTGGAAAACACCTCTGCAAAAATGCACTCGAAACCCGAAAAAATAATGAGGGACGTGCAATCTTTCAAGAGGGCAAAAAATCAACGCCTTCTGAAGTTTTTCCCCGTCGACTGCAAAGAACTTCTCAAGACAAAATATGAGAAGTCCGAGATTATTTGCCAGGGGCGAAAAATAATCGAGGAGTACTCGATGGGAAAATTTTTGGAAAGAAAAATTTCAATCTTTCGACCCAAATTTTTTCTCCCGATCTTTTTCGAAAAATTTATGCTATTTCATTATCTTTCAGAGATTCTAACATCTATACCAATATTTTATAGTTTCAATTTCTCAGGTCTAAAACTTTCACGCTATTTTCATGCCTAATCTTTTTCTTTGAATTTTCACACACTTCCTTTTTCCTTTCTATTTCTAACTGCAGGAAGCGTCGAGTTTCGAATATCACTTGGAGATTTTTTCAAGGAAAAACGAGAAAAATGCGTAGAGATTGCCAAATTCAAACGAAAAATTCTCCAGACCAAATAGAAAATTAAATTTATCATTTTTTGGAAAAAATTAACCAGCTTGAATCAAAGTCCAAATTTAATTAAAATCTTCTACACTCGCTTCCTTGTCTCTAATTAGAAAGCGAACCTCAATTTATCCAAAGAGGTTCGAAGCCCTATCCTTCAACATTAGAATTTTTGCGAACCTCCTCAATTTAACAAGTCCTCGGTGATTTTTTGAGCTCCGTTTATGGAAAGTGAGATTCTGTAGGCCGAATTATATCGAGTGTAATGAAAAATGAGAACGTATTTTTCGCGAGTGACGAAAAGAGAACTACAGAATTTTTCGTAAATGCCACCCATAATTGGAATTATTTAGAATAGGGGATAATTATGCGAATTAAAAAATTGCATACCCTTTCATAACACCCTCAATAAAGCTGATTGTCATCAGAATTTCAGTATCAAAAATGTATTAAAGTCGCACCCTTGAAAAAATAAACTACATCATTTTATTAATGATGACTATCCATATTTAGAATTAGTCAAAGACTAGCAATTAGGTATTTCGAAAAAAAAAGTTGAATTTTGATCGTCTCAAAGTTTTTCTGTGAATGAAAGCCGGAAGGCGATGAAATTTGATGAGCATTTCTGTGTTTTGCAGACTGACGACACAATAAATTAGCTAATTGAAACACGGAATGCGAGTCAAGCATGAAGGGGGATTGATAAATTTAGATCATTGCCAGCTGAATGCTTTGTACCTGGAAGGTATAACTAAATATAAAGCGATCTACAAGGAATGTAAACAAAGTAAATGACTAACCATGCTCAAAATCGGTTGATAACCTCAATCGAACATGTTGATTACGATAATCAAATCAAAACACATTAAAGGTTCCGAATAGCTCCGCAGTTTAAGCTCCCAATTTCAACTATTTACTTCACAATGCATCAACAAAAATTTGTTATTCGTTAAGGTTGCCGTAAAAATGAAATATTAGAGTTCAAAATTCATTTAAGTTATTAGATGGCTAAATTTGAATCTGCTGAAAGAGTAATGAAGCAACTTCGAATAAAATCTTCCTCCAAACAAGTTCAAAGGTCCAATGCATGCGTGAAAATACATGTCGGAGGAAAACGAAAGCGAGCAGCGTTCGAACTTTTCGAAGTCGTGAATATTCTTGAAAAAGTCTAGAACTTTTACTACGAGTCAAAAATAAGTGCAATTATTCTAAAAATTTCCTTGAAAAGAACGAGGATTTTGAGTTTTATCGGAAGTCGGAACGGAAAACTGGAAGCTCATTTTAGATTTTGTTGCGGATCTGACCAAAAACGGGTCTCCTTCTAAAATTCCAAAAATTCAAAAGCATCAATTTTCAAAAGAAGCACCATCAAGATGATGCATTTTCCCCGAAAAATGCGACTCAAAAGAACTAAGTATCAAAATATCCTCGATGCTTTTGAATTTGTATCCTTCAATATGGAACACGAGACTTTCATGGTTTATCTAAATTTGTTGAAATGCCGGGATTTTGTTACATTTGACAAGATCCTCTTGGATTTCAATGGTCAAAATCGGATCTTTCAAAACTTAATCCGGATCTGGACTTTTCCTCTAAAGAAAGTTGATCTTCACTGACATCACTTGATGATCTAGCATCTAATAGAAAAATGTCTAATTTTCCGAATTTTTCATTTTTTTCAAAGTAATCGAGGTAAAAATTAGCAAAGACCATCAAAAATTGTTTTTCATTTTCGATTTTGAAAACGCCCGAATTCAAAGTTCTCGACTGTTTTTAATCCGCGCTGAACTTCACAATGCACCGTATTTTCAATTTCCTTTGCCTTGCGATTTTCCTGCAGAATCAGGTAGGTTTTTAATCTTAAAACTAATTGATGTCGAAAATATCCATAATTTTGATGATTTTGAATTCCAAAAGGAGAAATATTCTAAAACAGATTTGCAGCTACAATTGGAAGCTGAAACTTCGATTTTCGCTCTCAAAATTGAGCCTCGCGAACGTATGGACCAGTTCAATACGAAGCTCCAATACAAGGTGATCTTCATCGCGAAAATTCAAACATTTCGAATTTTAAGACCTAGTTTTTGAAAATTCTATCAAATCGAAAGCTTTTCTCTAAAAAAATTCATAGAAAATAACATGAAGTTTTATTCAAGGTAATCTCATTTTGAAAATTCAAAATTTAGCTGGCTATCCTGCTCGATGACCCTTTGGCTGTGAGTCTCGGACGACCCAGGGACCGGATGCAAAATAATGATTCGGAACCCCTTTTCACTTGACTTCCTGAACACTCACTTCGACGAAACATTTCAAATGATCATGTTTATTGCATGTAGTGAAGAGTGGTAATGAAATGAGATGTCGGGGAATGCTAATTTTGTGGAATTGAAGTTCTGTCCGCACAATAATTTGAAATTTCGAGGACAAATTATTTTTAGAAGATTCATCGCTGGTGCATGATTGACGAGCATCGCAAGACGGATTGTGATGGATTTATCGAGGTTGGAGTAAATTGGATAAATTGAAAATATGTTTCAAAACTTGCCATATATTTTCTAATTTAAAAGAAGTTGATGTTTTCGAAACCTCGTCAGCAAATAAACCATTTCATCGTGGAAACTTCTAAAGTAAGAGTTTTTTGCCTCTCAAAAGGATCATTCTCATGAAAAACTTTCTTTTTTTTTAAATCAACTACAGTACCACCTTCGCTGCGACAACGAAAGCAAGGGCTATTCGTGCTTGGACTGGTTCTGCGCCTGCCGATTCTGCACGAGAGAATACAGGAACATTGACATCGTCATCAACAAACAATCACAAATATGCTAGAATTATAATACCCGAAATGGAAGTTCAGGGTCTTATATTTTTAATTCTTCGCAAGGAATACTTTGATTTTAGAAACAGCTAGATTGATCTACGATGGAGTTCTAGAATAGATAACTTGAACCTCAATTCTGATGTTTTATTTCAAAATAACTTCTATTGGGGTTTACGGTATCCCATGAAAATATCATACAAAACATCTTAAAAAAGCCCGATTTCACTCAAAAAACTTAGTCTAAAATTCAATAAATTACTTCATTTTTGAAAATTATACAAGACCCGGTACAAAGAGATCGAAATTTGAAAAAAAATTTCGTTCGAACAATCAACTTATCAAGGCAGTAACAATTGCAGTTGTTCTTTAACTATTTTCATCAACTGATCGCGCTTTTCCTTCGGGCCCTGAATTAGTAAATCTGTAAAAATTAGAAAAAAAAACTGATCTAATGCGGAGTATAAATCCCAAAAATTAGTTTCTAAATCTTGAAACGTATTGTTTTCATAAATTATCTAGGAAATTTGTGAATTCCTGACAATAAGAAATTGGTCAAATCACTCATAAATGAATCTCCGAAATCTTGAAGCATATCGATTTTTGAAATTAAAAATCCCACTCGAATATTAGTCTTCTTTCCATCGGCGTAGATTTTGATGGCCGCGTCCCACTCGTCAATTTGCAGCAAAGTCGCGTCTTTCTCGCGGTGCACCGACACTTTGATGCGTTTCTGAAATAGAAATTCAATATAGCTGTAGGAAAATTATGTTCTTCAGGCAAAAATTTGAAAATTCCCACCCTGCTCAGGGCCTGAACGAGTTTCTCTGGCTGGAGGAGTCCGGTGTATCGCGGCTCGATGCCCAACGAACCGAGCAGCGGCTGATTCTTGTCCAGCGAGGGCTTCTTCGGGATTGGCTGCAATTTAGCATAATTTAACCTAGAAAGCTACCTGGCAATATTTATAAATTTGACCACGAATTATATGCAATTTTTGAAAAAATCAGAAAAATGATGTTTTTTTTCTAAATTTATCAAGACGAGTATTTTTCCCTATTTTATCGCCATGATATTCTTTGAAAATAAAAAATTCCCACCATCAATTCGAATCTGTCATCGTAGCAATCGAGCACGGCCTGAATCGTGCCCATCGCAGTGTTTCCGTCGACCGGTGTTGCAGCTGGAAGGAGGTTTTTCAGGACCTAAATAACGGCACTTTAGAAATGTCCAAAATAAAAATTAAGACTTCCAGGTAATGTTTTTACTTCTTCTATTCCATATTTTTACCTGCTTTAAGCAAAAACTCGAAAATTCAAAAATAACTACATTAGTACTTGGATATTGTCTTTTGAAACAAAGTGTTAAATCGAACCTCCGGATTAACAGTGATTTTCCTCTTCTTCGCCTTTTTCGAGACCACTGGGAATGGTTCGTTGTAGTGCAGAGGCATGTAGTTGGGCTGGAATTTTGCCATTTTTGGCAAAAATTGACAGAATTTGATGAAATCTTACATATTGTATGGTGAGATCGATGACCGGAGCCTGGTTGGGCATCACATCGGGAAGGCGCGTGAACGAATCGTGAATATAGAGACTCTGGAAGAATTTGAAATTTAAAAGCATGCTTCAAAAGAAGTTTTAGCGATATACTATATTCGCGTTGAAAATGATCTTACCATCGATTCAATAATATAATAACAACAATATCTGATAATATTCAATGTTCTAATTCAAAAATGCATTGATACGTTTCGAAATTTCAGTATGTTTTACTTCTTTCGAAAAATGGTGTTCTCAAATGGTACGACAAAATAAAAGTTGAATATCTAAATTAAAAAAAGAAGCTTTTAATATGCTCCAGAAATTTGCAGTTCCTAACTAATTTTCTGAAAGATCAATGATTCTGCGTTTTTATAGCAATAAATTTTTAAAAAAATGTTAGAAAAATTGAAACTTACTTTGGGTTTCAACTGAGAGAGCGTTTTGTCTGCTTCGTTGTAGTCGAGTCTGGTTTCGATTGGGAAGTAGTAGGGCCGAATGTTGCCTTGACCCTGGAACGGACCGAACATCTCGTTCAGGGGGTAGTCTGGGTCTGAAAATCAGCTCTCCCTTCAAGCATTTTCTGACACCTGTTTCAAACTTTCTCATAGTAAATAAATCTAAGAAACTTGGCATTTTAGTGTAGAACTTCACATTGTAAAATAAATCTTATGATAATTCAAAACAAAAATTCTACATGTCAGTTTTTCGCTGTGGTATTAATTTGAGAAAAATATGACTCGAATTCATTTTCTGAGATGAAGCCTACCAATGACAATCAGCGAATTTGCGACGTCTCCGGACCACATTTCCAATAATTGAACCGCATCGCCCATTCGCAGCGAGGGGTGGCCGGCCAGAACCTAAAAATGGAAGAACGAATTTCTGGAGAAATGGTAAGTTTGAAAAATTACCACGCAAGGCCTCTTATATTCCTTGGAAAAATCGTCGCACACCGAGCTATATATCTTCAATCGGCCGTTTTTGATCAGCTGAAATTCTTGAAGATCAGAAAAAGAAGTTTCTAGAAAAAATGAGTCAGATAAGTCACTAGTATTTCCATTCAGAATAGAGTACGATAAGAATGTCTGATAAAAACATTCTATTTTTTACCCTTAGAGAAAAGAATAACTGGCAAAGCCACAAAAATAGAAAGAATGTCTAATAAAGAATAGGTGTTTATCTAACTTTTCCAATACTAGATTTGCAGGCTTAAAACCAGTTCTAAAAATGCCTTACATTAGAATGATTGAACGGTTCATCAGGCACGTAGACATTAGCCTGTCGCATGTCCCTCAGATACTCAGCGTTAATGTTCGCAAACGCGATCGAGCTCTTCGCTGCGGGCGAGATGAAGTACACACAGGGCGGGTCGGCGGACAGGCCTTGCTGCAAAATTTGATAATTTTAGATGCACTAATAGGTAGTGCCAATCACGTATATTAAATGGAAATAAGTTGGACACATTTTTGAAACGTATCATTCTTCAAATGTTTTCATATTCTGGTAATAAGATAGTGAAGTGTTTTCTTCATAATTATAAGAAAGCTTGACTGGAAGATCATAAATTTAGAATTATATCTCTACAGTAGTTATTAAATGAAAAATATGCCTACCGTTTTATCGATTTTGTCGATGAGGACCTCGATGAGGTCGTAGACGATGCCGACCGAGGAAATGGGGATGAGCACGTTGCCTCCTGCTCTCAATGTGTCCACTGTATGCGCGCACAGATTCAGCAAAGAATACTGGAATTTATATGTGTTGAATCAATAAATTATAATAACTTTGAAATTTATATGTTATTTTAGGTAAGCAGAAAGGTCGAGTGAGTCATATTTCAGAAATTTTAGCTTTATTTGAGTCAAGAATTATGTGGCAATAATTTATATTATAAAAGTTATTAGTAATTTTTAATTGGATCCCATACATACTTATTGATGGGATTTAAACGTGTTTTCATATAAATAATGTTCTGAAAGCCTACCTCGGGTGATTCGGAAGTCAGAGAAAGCGACGTCAGAATGAGGTAATCGGCATTTTTGAGCCCGTCCCACTCGGCCGGTCGCGCGTGCATCGCTCGATTCGACGCAGACGAAATGTAGGCGATCTGGGAAATTTTTAAAATGCTTATTTTCCATCTGAATAAATTTTCCAGCGCTTTTTTCCACTTGAAAACAGCTGAAACAGATCTTAAAATTTAAACGGGATTTTATATAAAATTCCGGAATATTCTTTGAAAATCATAAATTTAATTATTTCAATTCAAATGCCAACCAATCACAGATCGTTTAATGGATTGCAACTACGAAATTTGTTGAAACCTTTGTAAAAATAGAAAATTTAAAGGAATTCGTGAAATTCACCTCGTCCCCTTCAATGTTGATCATCCAATTCGCGGATCCGATCGTGTAACCAGAAGGGTGGGCCGTGAATGAGACGCTGCCGAGAATCGGCTGAAAAATTTGAAAAGAATGATTCAGATATGTTTCGAAATTATATAAACTTAGAGGACTATCAAAACATTTCAGTGACTGCATTTACTTGAATAATTTCATTAATCACCAATAGATTTTGTAATTTTCAGAAAGATAGGATTTTTTTCCGAAAAATCGACAATTTTACCGTTTCCTGTTTGAACGAGATGGTAGTGATGAGGCCGAGCGCTTTTTCCATGTCCTCTCGCGAGTAGAACTGTCGCCATTGTAAAGGGTTGCGGCGAGGCGCGTTCGCGAATTTTCTGAAAATTCGAAAAATAAAAAACATATTATTAAATCCTAAGATTAAAAAATTTTAAAAACTACTGACCCACAAACGGAGAACTTCTTCCATTTATCGTCGCTCTCGCCTTTCGAATGCCGCTCAAAATATTCGACCCACTCCTCCATTAGAATTCTGGAAAAATCATGTAAATATCAAAACTTTCTAGTTCTGAGAGAAATCTCTAGCAATTACTTTTAGGTATTCATTCTTTTTGAGTTAAAAATGGAATTAAAAAAATAATTTCAATAGATAAGTTTAAAAAGGTTGGTTGAAGGTTATGATGAAAATTCTATCAAACATTATGTTGAAGTACTGTACTAAACAACGAGTTTATGAAATTGAATAAATAATTTGAAAGATACACTTCAAAATTCTTGATATAAAATGTAAAAATCTATCAATTGATCTTGAATGCGTTTTTGACATTATCAAAAATTGTAATAATTTTAAATTAGACAAACTCGCACCTGCCAAACTGTACGATAGGCTCAGTGGCGTAGACGGTGCCCCTGAATCCCGTCTCAATGACGTAGAAGGGCAGGGCCACTATTGATTGCAGATTCGACACCAGGATGCAGTCGATCGAGTCCATTTGCAGCAGGTCTAACTGAAAAGAAGCGCATTTTGAAAATCAACACTTTTGAGAGTAAAAAATCTTCAGGTACATCGATAAAAAGATATCTTAGTTCATTAAAAGAGGTCTAGTAACTGGAGCTCAAGAGTTTGAAAGAAATTTTTCGGGTTTTCAAGTTTTGCATGCCTTTAGTTCATCGTCAATTTTCTGAAGCATACTGTCGTCTAATCTATAAAATATTCGAGCCATCGTTGAAATTGCAAAATTGGGATTGATCAAAATTTCACTTTTTATGAAACGCATAAAATTCCCAATGTTCGAAAAATAAATAATGAATGTTTGATTTTCTAACCGGAACAGGATGAACTTCGGGCGTGGCATCGACGTACGTGTTGTTCCTGATCTGCCTGAGGTACGGTAGTCCAAACTGCTTGCCATCCGGTTGGATGCTTTTGAAACGGCCACTAAAAATTAATGAGACAGTTTTAACCACCTTCAAAAAATTATCATTTTTATTGTACGTTTCAATCAAACTTTATCCATAAGTAATTAGTTCGATAGTCATTGAAGACTCGGTATATTGTTTTTTCTCAATAAATAAAATTATATTTAGTATTGAAAGAAAAGTAAATGATCAATTTTTCATGTTTTAGAAAACCTTAACCAATAACGCATAATTTCAAAATGACGATCATTTTTTCCTGAACGAAAGCAATAGATTTAAACAAAAAATTGAAATAAAAATCGTTTTCTCCAATATCTAAAATTAGGCATACTGTAACGAACTTACGAATCAGTGTACAGCTGCGGCATGAAGGAGTTGATAGCAGTCAGGTCGATAAAACAGTCCAACATGAGGGAGATATTCGCAGACCGCAACACCGTGCAGGGAGATTTCCCGTTCCACGAATATGAAGTCTGCAAGTTACAGTAGTCTTAAAATAGTTATTCGTAACATTCAAAAAATCTCTTCTCGAGATTTTCCTAAAATTATAAAGTAGGCAAACGATTTGTTAATTTTAAGTACGTGTACCGCCGTATCTTTCAAAGCTAACTTCAAAAATATCAACAAAAAGATGTTAAAGGGAGTTGTTTAAATAAAATAATTAATACCACAAAAATTACTTACAATTTGGTTCATCTCGAGTTACCCGATGGTAGATACTTCCTGAGAATTCAAATTTTTAGTCTACGAAACATTTACTCGCAATAGATATTTCAACGATTTTATAAAATCGATTTTTAGTGAAAATTCAATGAATCCTATGTCAACGATTTATTATTCAAAGATTCAAGACATCGAATAAAAAATACAACTGACACATTTATATGAAAGTTATAGGAGAGGTAATAGCAAAAACAACTATCAATCACCGTCTGGATGAGTATAATAAGCCACGATGTTACCTATTTTAGAAAAGACAAGGTTAGAATAAAATAATACAAATAAGTGATTTTAGATTCTGATAAAATCTCGTTTTTTTTCGAATTTTTTCAAAGTTTTTATCGAACATTTTCGTTTCCATCGAAAGCCGCTCAAAATACCTCGTAGTTCACCAATTACCGAAAAGTCAAGGATTCTAAAACCATACGATCTTTATCAATTCTGCCAGTGCGATTAATTTCTTTTCACTTTCCAAATTTTATAACAATGTATGTTCATATTGTGAAAGGAAAACTTTTGAAATAGCAATTTGAGGGAGGAGAAGGTTCGAAAAAATAGAATTTTTCTAGAGTACTTTTCCCCAAGAAATTGCTAGAAAATGAATTTAAAGTCCAGTATTTTTCATAAATAATTAGCTCAAATCACTATATCAAAACTTATTTTCTCACGGTTTTCATATTTACTTTCAAAGAAATTGAAAAGTAAAGTAGTAATTCCTCATACTTTTTCATTTTCTTATTAAATCGTTATGTCAAAATTACCTTTGTAACAATTTTCACCCTAATAATCCTCCTCAGCCCTGGCCCTCTGAGCAGGTGGCTGTTCGTTTCCATCGATCAATTCGCCGCCTCTCATCTGCTGTGGAGGAGGCATCGAACGCTTCTTCTCGTTGAAAGCATACTTTGCGATGAAACTGCAAATGCGTTTCTTTACTTTTTGATATTTTATTAACGAATTTCATGTAAGTCTTCAAGAATGTGAAAAATTATTATGATAATGAATTTCCGAACGAGTAGAATAAGATAAAAAGAACTATTGATCATTATCCGATTGAAATGTCAACTTTCAAGACAAAATATTGAAGATCATATTATTTTCTCTTTATCTTTAACAAAAATCAAATGATGTTTCAAAAATTTCAAAGAAATTGAGGATTTTTAATGAGTAATTAATAGGAAAAAAATTAATGGAGCTATTTTAAATCGAAATTTTTTTTAAATGTCTTACTCGCAAAGATCCTCCTGGGAGATGGGGTGCATCATGGTATCCCACACGGCCATGGCTGTGCTCTTCGCATTCGGCAGGCTCTTGTCCGTTCGCTCGCGCATGAATTCCCAACTGCGGGTCTGGAAATCAACGATCATAAAACAGCTGTCCATAAATTGAAATAAATCAAGAAAACACACGAGTACACACAGATGAGAGTTAGGAAGTCAAGCCTTGCTACAGTCAGTGAACCTGTAGAAGAATCACGAATATACAACTCATGAAGAACGTTTTTCATTAATTGTCAAAATTAACGACTTTAAAAAATGAAGAACTGCCCTACCATATTATTCCACCTGCACTCGATGATCCTTCCGTCATAGGGTTGCAGCGCTTTGGTGACTTTCATCTCGCTGCAATCATCATATATTCATAGTATTTTAATTCGGAATAAGCCTAATTCTAATTTTATAGCCGGTATCTTAACGAAAATAGAAGTGAAATTAACAGTTTATAAACATTTTACCTGATCGGCTCGTGACTTCCCTGCACATAAAGATAGCCGTGATATTCAGGCAGACAGCCCTCTTGCTTGAATCTGAAAGAAAATATTCGCCTTTAAATTTTCAAATGTTTTAAATTTACATAGCATTTTTGTGGATAACTGTAAATACTGGTATTGTCAGTAAGTGATAACTTGGAATAAAGTAAAAGGGGCGCGTCTTTTTTATTTTATTCCAGTGATCGCTCATCGACAAGACAACACTCCTGACGCTTTTAAACAGAAATCGAATGAAATGAAGTTGATCAATTTTTCGAGTATGTTTCACTCAATCACAAGGCAAAATAGCATAAATTTAACTTCAACGTGTCGAATCTTTTGCTAAAATATTTCATAAAAACCAAAAATTCCAACTTTTTAATCTGCAGCCTAAAATCGATGGAGTTGTGCGAGGGCGGTTTCCACTTGAGCACAGCGTCGTCGCGGCCGGGTTTATAGCGCTGAAAAATTTTAAAATTAATTTTTGTCTATGCTTCAAATAGGAGCTATTTTCAAAAAGAAAAATCTCTTTTGATATCAACGTGGAGAGTAAATAAATGTCAACTATTTTGTTTTCTCCAAATTTGAGACTAAACTTTAGTTTTCTGATTTGATAAACAATCTTTTATCTTCAAAAAAGTCTGCGTTTTCAAATTCCTACCCTCTTGACAGGCTGGAAGATGGTTCCATCGACCTCGTGACCGAGATGCCTGGTGAAGGATTCCTCGAAGAGACGGGACGTGGCTGAAAGCAACCAGAAGTCCTTCCTCCTCACAGAAGTCGGCTCTTTGTCGTGGCAGATTCGGCCGGACTAAAATATTCATTCGTAATTTCCCTTAGACTCGAATTAGTTGTTCCTTAAAAGCCTCGAAAAAGCACTCTTCAAATTCGCTGATTTTATTCATGGTCTACTTGCTTTCACGAACGGCGCAAATTTCGAAATAGGGATTTTTAAATCCATTGACGCACAGCATTCGACAAGAGCAAACTTTTCCTCCACACGGAAAAAGTTTGAAGTTTTTGAAAAAGAACAAAAGAGAGCCCTACCCTAAGTATCATTAATCTCCCCTTCTATAAACACGTCTTTACTTTTGAAGCATAATTATTTGAATCGCGACCTTCATAGCCTCGTGTCTGGGTTTGATGAGCTCCTTGTCGATGCACTCGAAGCGGACGTCGAAGTTCTCCTTGGCCAGGTTGAAGCCTTCGAACTGAATGATGTCGTAGATCAGCAGACGGGGGCGCTCTTCGCCCTGGAAATTAGAAAAATAAGGAATATTTATCAATTTTTCGTCTCATTGATTTTTGAGTAATAGTAAGAAAACGTTTAGAGAATCGATGAAAATAGAATTCGATTCAGCGCCGGTTATTTTAAAACCTACAATTAAATCTTGAAATGATAGAACTAATTCTCGAATAAAATCTTTTAAAACTCCTATCATTATTTTTCGAAACGCATCCAATGGGATCTTCGGAACGAAGAACTATGAAAGCTATTATAAAATGTTGAATTTTGAAACATATTTTTAACTTGGAAAAATTGTCGAATGAAAATGCGGCTCACGTTGATAACATCGATGATCATCTCCGTGTCCACGAGAGTGTTCTGCACGTGACGAGGCTCTTTTCTGTGTGGGAAACTGATGCCTTTGATTTGAAACACCTGAAAAAGTACTTCAAATTTAGTCTCCGAAATAATTTCAGTTAGATTTGATAAACTTCTATGCTTAGCCAAAATTTTATCTTCAACTTTTTTCTTAGAAAAAAATAACCTCATTATCACGATCGAACGCGTAGATATTATTCTCGTCGGCAATGTACACCAGGTATCTGAAATTTATTTTTTTAAATCGTGAGAATTTAGAACCAATTTTCATAAAATTGCCGAATTTTTCAGATTTTTAATATTTTCGAACGAGTTTCGAACCTCATTCCATCGGCCTTCCAAGAGACCATGTACTTTTCCTGGGCCAGCATTTTGATGTTGTTTCTGTCCAAAGACACCGGCTGCGAGCCGGGAAAACCCTTCTTGTCCGCTTTGCAGATGTCTTTTATCTGGAATTTTAAAAACTCCAGAATAAATCATTCATTTTAATTAAAATTACAAAATATTTCAGCAAAAAATCTTATTGAAAATTGAAAGCTTTTATAAACAACAGTATATAGATGTATCATAACGATTAAATCTTTCAGAAAATAAAGAATCTTCTTGAAAACTTGAGCAGTTTAACAAATTTAGATGTGTCGAAGCACAAAAAACTGAACATAAAAATGCCACCTTGCCCCTCAACATTGCCTTTTTCGACTCGTCGTCAACCCAAGTGGCGAATTCCACGCGACCGTCCATGAACTGCTTCTCTGAAATTTGTTTATAGCAAGTTTCAAAAAATTTAGCATACTAATCAATTTTCTTACTGTTAATAACGTTTCGATCCTTACAATAATTTATCAACGACTTTCCGGTCTTTATCATAATTTATTAAACTAAATTCACTATTTCAAATCACTTTTTTTATGTTTTAAAATTCTAAGGGTCATCAACTTTTCCATTTATCAATGTCATGTTGTTAAAAGGCATTTATCAATCCTCGAACTTCCTTACTCGGCTTCCTGCTCGTCCCATTTGTTGCCTCGTCTTCTCCACCCGCACTCGAAGTGCTCGGCCCATCGCCACTCGAAGAATCCGTCCCCGCATTTCCATTCACCGAATTCGCATCGTCCATATACGAAGTGTCCCCGCCATACTCCCAATTGGGTCTTTCGGGGGCCTGAAAATGAAAACGTGAAAATTCATATTCTTATGACATTTTCCAAGCTATCAAAGTTCGACGATTTATCATGGTACTGGAAAAATGTGATACATTCGTTTTTTTTCTTGTAAAATTTAGTTCTTTATTTTTCTAGAAAGGAGAACTTTAACAGAATGATTAAACAAATACAAATGAGACTCACTGCAGTTATCAACATCAATCTTTTATAATTTGAAACTCCCTTTTCCCTCAATTTTCTAGAGAAAAAGCGAAAAATAGAAAAAAGGAAGAGGTAGCAATAAGAAATGTCAAAAATAGCTAAATAAAAAAGCCAACCTCCATCTGATCATCCTGATCGCCATATCTCGTGACGAAAGTGTCGATGTAGTCCTGCTTGTAGATCCCGGGCTGACGCGCGGCAGCGAACAGTCCCACTGCTGCGTCCGCGGCAAATCCCTAAAATTTTTGTCAATTTGTATCTTTTCTAAAGATAATGAATAACTTTCTGAAAAGTTGATCAAATTATCTCGTTTAAATTTGTCTATTCTTTAAAAATAATTAAATATAAATTTCTCATACAACTTATTAAAGAATCATTTTGTATTTCGTGAAAATTTACCATTTGCTCCACAAAATACGCGGCGATGAGAAACCCGGTTCGATTGAAGCCGTGTGTGCAGTGAATCGCGCACACCTTGCCGGGGTTGCTCTGGAGATAGAAGAAAAATAAATTAAAAAAAAAACATTGCAAAAATGCCCTACATTGAAGAATTCAGTGACGGCACGCATAAACCGATTCGTCTCATCTTCGGTCGGTGCGGCCCCGTGACCAGACAGACGCATTTTGCAGTACTGAATGCCGCGGGATTTCACCTAGAAATACTTTCTAATAATTCTCTCCTTCGAATTTATAATATCTCAAGTAAGCTCCAACTTTTTACCCATCGAAACCGTCTAAGAAGCAAACAAATGTCAAATCCAGTCCAACTCATCGTAAACTTTTCTAAATCAACGCTCTAACCTCATCATCGGGATAGTAGCGATCAGTCTTGGTGAGGTCGATCCAAAGTCCGATCTTTTTGCCGCTCAAATTGGGGTGGTTGAAGACGTGCTCAGCGTGGAAGCGCTTCTTTTTGTCGGTGATCTGCTCGTCGTACAAACTGCACATGGGGGTTTTGAAGGGAAGAAATAGACCATGAACTAACTGAAAATAATATCCTCGATAAATTTTAAAATCGAGTTCTTTATTTTATTTGGTTAAATGTTTCAGAAAAATGGTAATGCAAAAACTGTAATTAAAAAGATTGACGCTTTCACAGTCTCTTCTCTCAATAAAGTTCCAATTTTCTTTATTTTTAGTGCTTTGATTCTTTGGATTATTTCTAAAAGGAAAATCCCCGACCTCCCCAACTTTGGGACAGTTGAGCCATCGTTCGGGCAAGCCGTAGCGCTGCGCCTTCTCCAGCGTCGGGCCGCGCGCATCCATCGCGGTTCAGAAAGCTAGAAACCAAACAAAAATCACAAATTTCGAAATTTCAGAGAAATTACGACAAGAATTATGAAGAAGTTGAAAATTTGATAATTTTTGCCGTCAATGATAGAGTAAAATCAAAGACCGGAAACGCATTATTATTTGTTATCTTTTTCAGAGTAAAATATGATACGTACTTCTTGGGAAACGTCGAATTTTGAGAAACTAACACTTTCGAAAAATGTATTTGTCGAACCTTTTCAACTCCGGAACGAAGCTGAACGTGTGAGCTCCAAGATCGAGTCCGAATCCAAATTCTGACGTCCCGATCCGAAATTCTGGAGGAAAAACGAAATTAAATACGAAATTCGACAAAAGGTGACGGAGAAAACGAAATATTAAACACATGCGGTTCTGTGAAGTGGGCGGGCCACATTGAATAGAACGAAAATTGCAGGGTGTCGCGTAAAACCGCGGCCTTGTGAACCTTATTCTTCCGAAACGTCCTAGTCTGTTATCGAAGAAAGGAAACCGAAGTAAAAAATTGAAGAAAATGAACGAGTGTACAAAAGTGAATGAAAAATGAGCAATGATCGCTCTCAACTGGCAAAACAATGGGCAATATTTGCGCGATTGAGAGCGATGCACAACACCGCAACAGGGTTGCAGATGGGCAGACTCAAAGCCCAACCATAAAGAACATAAAGCCGCGCTTTCACTTCGTTCTTCCGCTTTTCTTTTCCTTTATTCGTTACTGTAAGACATACTCTAACTTTCTATCAATTTATTGTACCATCGTTTTCAGTTCGTTCAATTGTTCAAGCAACTCTTCCAATATTTTTAGAGAGTTCAATCTACTCTCGAAATCCGCGTCTTCTTCTTTATGAGCTTCGGCTTCGGCCAGAATCCGTTGAATGTCGTCCTAAAAACTATTTTATTCATTTAGGGTTTTAAAATTATACTTCTTTGTACGATAAGCCGTCATATTGAATTTCCAGGTCCGCACTATTCCCAGTGTCCACTTCGACTGTCGTGACGTGAAGTATCCCATTCCCATCGATTTCGAAGATGTTCTCAAACGCTCGAATCATTTTAATCTAACGCATAGGTAAGTAAATGTCAAATGGTTTACAAAGAAAATTAGCCATTTTACCTTTATCTTGTAGCTCGATTTAGCATTTTGATTTTCTAGAATCAAATTCACTCTGCCGATCTTGCGATTAGATGACGCTTTCTTGCGTTCACCCTCGTAGATCGTCATTTCAGCCTCCTTTTGGTTCTCCACTGACGTGCCTCCAACGCGGTCTAACTAAAGATGGTAGCATCGAAAATCGTCTCAAAACTATAGAAGGTAGAAGTTACTTGCCTTACATGGATATACAGTGCCACGAGGAATGACGACCGCAAAGTAATCATGCCTATAATTAGAGAGCACAAGTACCTCCCACTTTGCGAAAGAGAGAAAGAAGGAAAACTATCGTGTGGGTCAGGTGTATGCGGAGATTTCCGTTTCCGAAAATCTCAAAAGTCATTTCCGCACACCCTTGGTATAGGTTGTCTTGAAGCGGGTTTTGATTAGAATAGTCGATATTTTCGGGATTTCCATAATGGTCTTAGTCAATTCGACTATGGAGACCATTTTTATCCGTTGGAGCGATTCATGAAAACCACGCCTAGTGCCCAGAAATGGATTTAGACTCTGGAGAATACGGGTTTTCAGAAAGTATATCTTTTCTTCTATCATCATGCATTTCGAAAATGTACTTGCGCTCTCTACCTATAATCCACACCCAATGACAACGGCGTCTTCTCTTGAATGTTCAGCTTCAGGGAGATCGGCGTGTCTCGCTGCATGGACGATGCGATCAGAGACGCGCCGATCGCGACAGCCTCATCCGGGTTGATCTTGCACCAGATCTTCTCCTTCGAGAACTTTTCAGTCAGCATTTCTCGTACTAGCTGAATTCGAGTCGATCCACCAGCGAGTATCTGCAATGAAAGATAACTCGAGTTTTTTTTCGAATTTATAAAATCTACCACATAATCGATATCCTGTGTCTTCAGACTTGCACGACCTAGCGCTTGATCAACAATCTTCAAAGTACCGGCTATGGTTGATTGAATCATCTCATTGAATTTCGCCTTACTCAGATCCACTTTCCAATCTTGATCATTCGCTAAGTCAACCTAAATATCATGTTTATAAATAATTTCTAGTAACTTTTTGGATACGTTGATCATCGTCGATTTGATCTGCCCAGAAAGTTCAATTTTGGCCTTCGTGCATGCCTCATTCAATCTTCTCATAAACTTTGGTTTGTCTTCCGGAAATTTGTTTGGGCGTGACTTATTGTATTCCTCTATGGCGTAATTCACGATGATATTATCGATATCCTGTCCTCCTATATGCATGTGACCAGCGCTACTGAGGATCTCAAAATGACCACCATCTTGACACTTTAGTATCGAAACGTCGAATGTTCCTAAATTTTCTGCGTCTTTAGATTTGAATAAGGGCTTACCCCCTCCAAAATCGTAAATTAGGACTGTTTTATTTCCTTTGTCTCTCATCCCAAAAGCGACCGCTGCAGCTGTAGGTTCGTTGACGAGTTTCAGCACGTTCAGTCCAGCTAACTTTGCGGCTTCCATAGTTTCCGCTCGTTGACGTTGGTCGAATGCTGCCGGGACCGTTATCACTGCATCTCGAATTTGCTTGTGTAAATAGTTCTGGAATCAGCTCAACCTTCATCATTGAATTTTTTAGTGCAAATGTTGCCTCGGCGATCTTCTTCATGTACTTCAAGACTTCGCTCGAAATTTGTTCTGCTGATCTGACTCTCGCACCTCTGTTCTGAGTGAACTCGACATGTGGTTTTCCCTAAATCGCGATTATTCGACAAAGCTAAGGCGATTTATTATTTTACATTCCGATCAATAACTTTGAAGCGCCACCGTTTCATATCGTTCTGAACAGACGAGTCGTTAAATTGCCGACCGATGAACCGTTTAGCGTCTAAATTTTCATTTTATATTTTTAAAGAAAA